>CAMRHE010000404.1:1067500-1714819 GCA_947044405.1 Leptodactylus fallax | reverse complement strand
TTTACATCTACCATGGACTATGCAGCACTGTTTTGGTTCTTTTTGTCTAGTTTCTGATATGTCTTTGTACAACTTTTAGAATATGTCCTTTGTTATTCCTTTTTAAGCTTGTACTATTGATGTGTAATTTGTTGTACGATTGTTCAACAAACCGAGTTTAAAAAAAAATTTCGTTCCACTTCACGATTGTGTCCCACTTGTTGTTGATTCTTCACCAATAATTAAAATTTTATATCCTTATGTTTGAAGCCTGAAATGTGGCAAAAGGTTGAAAAGTTCAAGGGGGCCGAATACTTTCGCAAGGCACTGTATTTATAAGAGGGCTAATATTGATAATGTGGACTATTATTTATAAGGTGAACTATTATATATGACAGAGCTATTATTAATAAGGAGGGCTATGTATAAGGGAGCACTATTATTTATGAGGGGGGCTATTACTGATAAGGGGGAACTATTACTGATATGGGGACTATTATTTATAAGGAGGCTCTATAATAACTGATGAGGGGTTGCAAAAATCTATTAGGCGGTACAAAGGTGGTTATTTGAATTGTGTGTGGGCATAAGGGGGGGGTTGGGTTACTATTTTGGGGACAGAAAGGGGATTTTTATTAAAGGGGCTGCCACTGGAAATATGATGGCATTGTTGGTATATCAGTCTATGGCCAGCCTCAATAGCTATATTGCAAATCTCCCATAGAATACAATACTTCAAGCCCCCGGGGGGGGGGGGGGGCGCATAAAATAGCTAAAAAAAAATTTAGTGTTTAAAAATCTTAAAATAAAAAAATTTTAATGACCCCCTTTTCCCTATATTTGAAAAAAAATAAAATAAACATAAACAAATTGTACATCTCCATGTCCGAACATACAGTATAAAAATACTTTTCCCATACGGCGAACACTGTAGCAGGAAAAAAAAAATCAAAAGAGCCAAACCGATACTTTTTTGCCATTTTGTCTCCCATACATATTTGAATAAAAAGCGATCAAAACATCACACATTCTCCAAAATAGTATAAATAAAAAGTACATCTGGCCCACAAAAAAAGAGATATTATGCAGCCCCATACACAGAAATATAAAAAAGTAACGGGTGTCAGAATATGGCAACTCTGAGAATTGTTTTTTGGTTGCCTTTCTGAGTTGTCCAAAGCCCGTTCAGTGTGTGCGTGACCTCATATAACTAATGCTCCTAACAGCTCTTAGTCTAATGATGCAACACCTCTCATAGTCTGTAAATTGGGTAAAATGTCTTGGAGTTTATCGTGGAAGCATGTCTAGCAGTCAACAATTTCTCACCAAGGGGTACACTACCCAAAAGTAGCCTCTGAGAGCCTTTTTAGAGGGGAACAGGGGATGTTCCTTTATGCCCTCTTGTGGCAAAACACAAGTGTCTAAATAGATCACATATCTGCCTGAGACATAACTGAATACCAAGATTTTCAGCAATCCAACATTTCTATCTGGGTGAGTTATTTTTTTGTTGATGAATGTATACAACTTTGCATCATTCATGCCATGGGTGTCCCCCCACTAATCACAAATTAATAACCTATTCTAAGGATAGGTCATTCAATTTTGGACTTGGACAATCCATTTTTTGATGGCAAAATAAATTATCCCACAGCCACACCAGAAAACTGTAATAGAACTAACAGAACCTGTCAGGTGGTTTTTTCACCCGAAGCTGACCACAGTGTGTGCAGCATCAAGTATTGACCTTTATTATCGTACCACTCAGTAAGCTTTCTGTTTCTGAAAAGTCAAGTTACACGCTATTAAAACCTTAGATTGGCTTATGCAAATTTACCTTTACTAGTCACGGGGGTGGGGAGCAGCCTCATCTAGTCATATAGTTACTGCGCTAAATCAAACCCTGTCAGATCTCAGTCTGATACTCCACCAAACTATTGGCCTCACAGGGTGTGATTTAATGAAATGACTGCATGACTAGATAAAGCTGTGCCCTGCCCAGAGGTGCATAAGGTTCTAAAAGTTTATAATGTGACTGCACACCACCACATTTGGCCCTGCAAGCACAGTCCACATGAGGGCCATATTTCTTTGACTGACCACAGCCATGGGCATGGAACTCACTGCATCATAGTGAGATTTGATGCAGAGAGCTCCCAAACGGCCCAACAGTTATTATACTAGACTGATATAAAACTGTCTATTATGCAGTAAGTTCCATGTACATGGCCGAGGTCAGTCCGGGAAATATGGCCCTCATGCGGACCGTGTTTTTTGGACTAAATACGGTCATGTGCAGGCGGACTTAGTGAGGAACATAATAGGAAAGGTCAGTACATGATGCTCAGGCTGGAAAAACACCTGACAGGTTCCCTTTAACATTTTATTATGGCTATGATTAAGGCTTTTTAGCCAAAATGTGTAAGTCTCGTAGGCGTTTATCATATGGATTTTTAATACACAATAAATAAAATTTGTGCAGTTTTAGTTGGATTCCTAAAGAGTGACTGGACATTTGTTTTACTACGTTGCTTCTACCCTATCCTCTGGGCTTGCCTGGCACACGTGGATGTTCTAAAACGTGGTACATTGAGCTGAGTTTTTGGCAGTGTCACCACTTTTTTGATAGATATAACAAACATGATAGGACGGTGCAATCCCTCATGATTCCTAGAACAATGGAGCCATGGTCATGGAGCCATTTTCTCTGCATTTTTATCAGTTGAGCAGGACTGAATTAAGTGATGTGCAAGATGCAAAATCCTGACTTGTTCTTTCCTTGGGATGATAATCGGCCCAGTGAATGCTTTGTTCTGGATCACTACCCAGTGTAAACATGGCAGCTGACAAATGAGGACTCATCGCATGTTTTGCATATTTTATGAGGGAATCATTGATTATCGACGACATGATGTGCTGCCAATAATATACAAACTGTATGGTGCACTGCCATTGTGCTAACAATAGTTCACCCATATTCACAATGATTGCTGCATTATATTATCACCAACTGGTGTTGTGTGAACTGACCCTAAGGCTATGTTCACAGGTGTATTTCAGTACAGAAATTGATTACACACAGACATACAGTTATGCCCCTAAACAGCATCCTGTTGATTTCAATGAAAAATATTATACATATGTTTTTTAATTAATATAATTATGTCCGACACCATGGAATTAATATAATGTACAGCACCATGGGATTAATATAATAATGTACAGCACCATGGAATTAATATAATAATGTCCGGCACCATGGAAGTAATATAATAATGTACAGCACAAAGAATTAATATAATAATGTACAGCGCCATGGAATTAATATAATAATATCCGGCACCATGGAATTAATATAATAATGTACAGCACCATGAAAGTAATATAATAATGCACAGCACATGGAAATAATATAATAATGTACAGCACAATGGGATTAATATAATAACGTATAGCATCATGGAATTAATGGGGCTCTATAAATAATAATCACTTTCGGGCTAGTTGGTGGCCAGCACTAGGACCACCCACTCTAATCAAGTTATATTACATGTGTTCAATAAGTCATAGTGCCATACTAGGAACCCCCCCCCGGTCCTAAATCAGTCACTTAGTTTAACCCGTTAAGGACCCAGCCCGAAAGTGTATTAAGGATCAGGCCTTGTTTTTCAAAACTGACATGTGTCACTTTATATGGCAAGAACTTTGAGACGCTTTAACTTACACAAGTGATTTTGAGATTGTTTTTTTCATGACACATTGTACTTCATGTTAATGGTAAACACTAATCAATATTTTTGTATTTACTGTATTTATAAAAAAAATTAGAAATTTGATGGAAATTTGAAAAAAAAATTGCAATTTTCAAAATATGAAATGCTCTGCTTTTCAGACAGAAAGTCATACTACCCAAATACACTAATAAATATTATCTCCCATATCTCTGCTTTATATCGGCCTCATCTTTTAATCGTCCTTCCACTTATTTTGGACATTATAAAGCTTAAAATTGTAACAGCAATTTTACAGATTTACAAGAAAATTTCCCAAACTATTTTTTTAGGGACCACTTCAGTTCTGGAAGTACCAGTAAATTGGAATTCTCCAAGAATTGACACCATTTTGTAGGGGCAATTTTAGGGTCTTTGCAAATGTGACATGGCGTACAAAAACCGACAATCTAAATATGCGCTCCAAAATACATAGTGCTCCTTCACATCTGCGCCCTGCTGTGCCCAAACGGCAGTTTATGCCCACCTGTATAACACTGTTGTAGCCAGGATAACTTACTAAACAGTGCCATATGTCGGTATAAACTGCTGTTTGGGCACAGCCGGGCACAGAAGGGAAGGAGAGCTATTTTGGTTTTTGGAGCACAGTTTGCTTTTTGGACACCATGCCACTTTTGCAGAGCCCCTTAATTGCGAGTAAAGTGGAATCTGCAGACATGTCACCCAATTTTAGGATTTATCAAGTGGCATAGCGAGCATTTTTAACCCTTGAGTGTTGCATTCATTTAATTTCCAGAAATTAATGTGCAGCTGATAATGGAAAGTTAAAAATGACATTTTTCCATAGATACACCATTTCAGTGCCTGATATGTTGTGCCCAGCTTGTGTCAGCAGAGACACATACCCAAAAAACTGTTAAGTGGGTATCCTGGGCACAACAGCTTTTGGAGTGTTCATCTCTGATACAAGCTGGGCACAACATATTACGCACTGAAATTACATATTCCTGGAAAAATTTTCATTTTCACCTTTCACAATCAGCTGCGTATTCATTTACGTATAATAAATTATAGAAACACTTGGGGGTTAAAAATGCTGACTGTACCCCTGGATAAAAGCATTCAGGGGTGTAGTTTCCAAAATGGGGTCACATGTCAGGGGATTCCACTTTACTGGCGTTTCAGCTCTGCAAAAGTGCAATGGCGTCCAAAAACCAAACCATATAAGTCTGTGCTCCAAAAACCAAATAGCGCTCCTTCCCTTCTGTGCCCAGCTGCACCCAAACAGCAGTTTATACCAACATATGACATTAAGTATGTTATTCTGGGTACACCAGTGTCATACATGTGGGCATAAACTGCAGTTTGGGCACACAGCAGGGCACAGAAGGGAAGGAGCGCTATGTGGCTTTTGGAGTGCAGATTTAGTGGTATCTGGACGCCATGTCATGTTTGCAGAGCCTCTAAGGTACCAGAAAAGTGGATTCCCCAAAGGAGTGACATTTTGAAAACTACACCCCTCAAAGAATTTATCAGGGGGTGTAGTGAGCATTAGTATCCCAGGCATGAATGCACAGCAGATGGTGAAAAGTGAATATGTAAGCTGTGCAGAGTACATTGGGAACACCAAATTCCCTACTATTTCCCCAGTAGCTCCTATTATTGGGGGGGGGGGGGTCACTTCTGGTGTCTTTTTCCTCATAAGCTCTAAATCTGGGGTGTACCCTGATATACACATGTGGACAAAATTGTTGGTACCCCTCGTTTAAGAAAAACCCACTATGGTCACAGAAATAACTTGAATCTGACAAAAGTAATTTGCCAAACTACATGTTGACAAGCCACAAAGCTTCTGGGAGAATGTCCTATGGACAGATGAGACAAAAATCTAAATTTTTGGCAAGGCACATCAGCTCTATGTTCAGAGATGGAAAAATGAAGCATATCTTGAAAAGAACACTGTCCCTACTGTGAAACATGGAGGAGGCTCTGTTATGTTCTGGGGCTGCTTTGCTGCATCTGGCACAGGATGTCTTGAATCTGTGCAGGGTACAATGAAATCTCAAGACTATCAAGGGATTCTAGAGAGAAATGTGCTGCCCAGTGTCAGAAAGCTTGGTCTCAGTCGCAGGACCCAAGAATGGCTAAGAGGAGAACATTGAACTATTCTGAAGTGGCCTTCTATGAGCCCTGACCTAAATCCTATTGAGCATCTTTGGAAGGAGCTGAAACATGGCATCTGGAAAAGGCACCCTTCAAACCCGAGACAACTGGAGCAGTTTGCTCATGAGGAGTGGGCCAAAATACCTGTTGAGGGGTGCAAAAGTCTCATTGACAGTTACAGGAATCGTTTGATTGCAGTGATTGCCTCAAAAGGTTGTGCAACAAAATATTAAGTCAAGGGAACCATCATTTCTGTCCAGGCCTGTTTCGTGAGTTTTCTTTTTGAAAAAAATTCTGTTGAAGCATGGTTGAAAAGCAATGTCTGACTTTCATTTGTTCATTTTCATAGAATTTTTATATATTATTACTTTTGTACAGTGCTTGTGGAATATGTTGGCGCTATATAAATAAAATGTATTATTATTAAAAATGTATTATTTTGTCAGATTTAAGTTATTTCTGTGACCATTGTGGGTTTTTCTTTTATTAAACGAGGGGTACCAACAATTTTGTCCACGTGTGTACAGTCATGGCCAAAAGTTTTGAGAATGATACAAATATTAATTTTTACAAAGTCTACTGCTTCAGTTTTTCTAATGGCAATTTGCATATACTCCAGAATGTTATAAAGAGTGATCAGCTTAACAGCAATTACTTGCAAAGTCAATATTTGCCTAGAAAATGAACTTTATCCCCCAAAACACATTTCAACATCATTGCAGCCCTGCCTTAAAAGGACCACCTAACATCGTTTCAGTGATTGCTCCATTAACACAGGTGTGGGTGTTGATGAGGACAGGGCTGGAGATCAATCTGTCATGATTAAGTAAGAATGACACCACTGGACACTTTAAAAGGAGGCTGGTGCTTGCCATCATTGTTTCTCTTCTATTAACCATGGTTATCTCTAAAGAAACACGTGCAGTCATCATTGCACTGCACAAAAATGGCCTAACTGGGAAGAGTATTGCAGCTAGAAAGATTGCACCTCAGTCAACAATCTATCGCATCATCAAGAACTTCAAGGAGAGAGGTTCCATTGGTGCCAAAAAGGCTCCAGGGCGCCCAAGAAAGACCAGCAAGCGGCAGGACCGTCTCTTAAAAGTGTTTCAGCTGCGGGATTGGGCTACCAGCAGTGCAGAGCTTGCTGAGGAATGGCAGCAGGCAGGTGTGAGTGCATCTGCACGCACTGTGAGGCAGAGACTCTTGGAGCAAGGCCTGGTCTCAAGGAGGGCAGCAAAGAAGCCACTTCTCTCCAGAAAAAACATCAGGGACAGACTGATATTCTGCAAAAGGTACAGGGAGTGGACTGCTGAGGACTGGGGTAAAGTCATTTTCTCTGATGAATCCCCTTTTCGATTGTTTGGAACATCTGGAAAACAGCTTATTCGGAGAAGAAGAGGTGAGCGCTACCACCAGTCTTGTCTCATGCCAACTGTAAAGCATCCTGAAACCATTCATGTGTGGGGTTGCTTCTCAGCCAAGGGAATCGGCTCTCTCACAGTCTTGCCTAAAAACACAGCCATGAATAAAGAATGGTACCAGAATGTCCTCCAAGAGCAACTTCTCCCAACCGTCCAAGAGCAGTTTGGCGCTCAACAATGCCTTTTCCAGCATGATGGAGCACCTTGCCATAAAGCAAAGGTGATAACTAAATGGCTCAGGGAACAAAACATAGAGATTTTGGGTCCATGGCCTGGAAACTCCCCAGATCTTAATCCCATTGAGAACTTGTGGTCAATCATCAAGAGACGGGGGGACAAACAAAAACCAACAAATTCAGACAAAATTAAAGCATTGATTCTGCAAGAATGGACTGCTATCAGTCAGGATTTGGTCCAGAAGTTGATTGAGAGCATGCCAGGGAGAATTGCAGAGGTCCTGAAGAAGAAGGGTCAACACTGCAAATATTGACTTGCTGCATTAACTCATTCTAACGTCAATATAAGCTTCTGTTACTCATAATATGAATGCAATTATATTTCTGTATGTGATAAAAACATCTGACAAACACACATAAAAACCAGAGGGCAGCAGATCATGTGAAAATATAATATTTGTGTCATTCTCAAAACTTTTGGCCATGACTGTATACACTCGCACAGCTTATACATTCTCTTCCTGCCACAGCCAGTTTTGTTCTAAAAATTTGGCGATTTTGGGGATTTTTGTCTTCAGATTGTGCAAACTGTATATTTTATTTATTTTTCTAGTGATGTAGCCATATGAGGCATGTTTTTTGTGGGATTAGATGTATTTTGTAATGACACCATTTTTGGGTGCTTATACCTTATTGAATAAATTTTATTAACTCTTTCTTAGTGGATTTAAAAAAAAAAAAAAAAAAAAAAAAACATCAATTCTGGCATTGCGTTTTACCTTTAAAAATTTTTGCCATGCAGCATACAACATTAGTAACATGTTACCTTTATTCTTCAGGTCGGTACAATTACGGTGCTACCTCATTTATATTGTTTTTTTATGCAATACTTATTTTGCAGAACAAAACCCATTTGGGGAAAGAAATCAATTATTTGTGCATCTCCATATTCTGAGAGGCGTAACATTTTTTATTTTTCAATTGACAGAGTTAGTTGAGGGCTTACTTTTTGTGAGACAACCTGTGCTCTTTATTGGTACTGTTTTTGGGTACATATGACTTTTTGATCACTTTTTATAGCATATTTTGTAAGGTGAGATGGCGAAAAATCATTACTTCTGGCGTTTTTTTTCCTGACATTCACCATGTACGTTAAATATTGTTTCAGTTTTATTGTACAGGTTGTTACGACGCGACAATACCAAACATGTATTGTTTTTATTAATTTTTAGGGTTTTTTTATATAATTCATTTTATATTAGAAAAGGAAATTTTTGGGGCTTTACAACTTTATTAACTTTTTCACACACTTTTTCATGTGTCCCATTGGGACACTGAACCAGCAACGCACTCACTGATCGCTGGTTCAGTACTATAGACTGCAATAGAGGAGCATACACGTGTATTGCAGTCTATAGGAGGATGCAGACGTATCGGCTGGACTTCTTGCATCGAAGGCAGGATCAGCCAGGTACTGGGGGATCCAGGTAGCCTGGGGTCACTGGCCAGACCCCAGGCTGCAGAAAGTAGAAAACGGCAACCCTCGATCTCGCCGCGTGGGGGACCGTAGGGGGCGGCAACATGGCGGAGCCCCTTGGATGACCCCCCCACCCCGATCGAAGCTCAACCCGAGCAGCCATAACTTTCTACACCGGCAACTATTACGCCCTGTGACATCTCCGAGTTGACCGCCTAGGAAGCCTTGTGATTGGCTCATTCTAACAGGAAGATTGGCAATACGTAAAATGACCGCCGCCGACCACCTATCACGTGACACATCCGCCCAGCGCTCTCTGTGGCTGCTGCTATATCCCGGCATCCTTTGCGGCCTGCTTTCTCTTTCCGGGAACCAAGATGTCTAAGAGAGGTAAGGGCCTCGAGTTCCTCAGTGTAATCCGCTTCCATCTTCTAATAAAGCGTCATGTCTGAGCCCTGAATGTGGCTTGTCGCCATCTGCACATGACTCCCTGTTACGTGCTGTGGATATGACAATGGGTTGAGGTTGCGGGACCTGTTTTCAGACATTATAGTGGTGTGGTAATGGAGCAGAGTACGGAGGCCTGCAGAGCCGTGTCTGAGATGTCGGGGATGTAAGTTGTACGTGTGCCTCGTGTGATCTGTGCTGTGCTGTGGGTGTATGCGTCCAGGGCTGAGTGCTAGTTAGTGCCATAGTATAACTTAACCTACTGGAGATTCCTTATTTTGTTGTGATATACAGTATGTATGAAGCTGCCCATCTGATGCCAGCCTGCAGGTAGATCACCCTTCTGCGTTGTAATGTGCTCACCCCTCGATCTTTGTATTGTGGCTAACTGCATTTCATCCATATTTGCCATGACTCGCATGATCTGCAGTGAACTGCTGTGTCTGTGGCTCATTTTCTGACATGGCACATGCCTGGTTAGACTATCCATGATTCCAATCCCAGCACTGGTCAGTCTCCCCATCTTACTTCGTTCTGTGTATGAAAACTGGGGTAGGAGAAATACCTGGATCTGCTTCCTGCACTGCAATTGGCATAAAGGGGACAGAGTGGAGCATTACTAAGCTTTTCTCCTTTCTAATAGTTTCCGAGCAGGCTACAAAGCATAGAACCCCTTAGAAATTGGCTGACAGCTACATGTCTATCTACAGCTGTAAATGTTTGGTTGTTGGGATTCTTGTAACCTATGTTTGAATGGGGCGATTGTAATGGTCCATGCAGGTTCTATGAGACTGACAAGGAGCAGGGTACTGTACTCATTTATCTGTTTCAGTCACTTAGAAATTGAATAGGGCAGAAGTGTACATGCATGGCACCATCTGTTTAAATAGGGGCAGACTCCCTCTTGTTGTCCGTTGTCATTGCATTCAGATAGGGGTCCTGGAAAGCAGATATTTACCATGTGTATTGTGGATGGATAAGTTGTGATGGTGGGACAGCAGATTCTAAATATTCTGTTTTATGTAATACTGTGTATTGAACGTGTTATGGGATAGATGTACTAAATGCGTTTTTGTTTTTTTTTAAATCTTCTAGGACGCGGAGGTTCTTCTGGTGCGAAGTTTCGCATCTCCCTCGGTCTCCCCGTGGGTGCAGTCATCAACTGTGCTGATAACACAGGTAATTATGCTATTATATTATCTTCCAAGCACTGGAACTCTTTAAAATGGGCATATTTACAAGCTGTGTACCCTCTCCTAAAAGCACTTGTTTTGTCTTTACCGTGGCATAGTGAGTTGTCGTGGAAGAGGAGATGAATACATTATTTTTGGGTGAAGGGGCAGCCACATGTGCTGTACTACTTCAATCAGTAATGTGACATTCCTAGCAGTTAGTGATGGAGAAGCAAAGTCACCAGTGATGGTACAGAAAAATCATGGCTGGTGGGCTTGTCCATTGCCTATAGGCTTCTTTAGGGATATGCTCTTATCTGTAACTTTGATTTCTCCAATATATATATGTATATATTTGTTTTATATAGGTGCCAAGAACCTGTATATTATCTCCGTCAAGGGAATCAAAGGTCGCCTGAACAGACTGCCAGCTGCTGGTGTTGGTGACATGGTGATGGCCACAGTTAAAAAAGGAAAGCCTGAATTAAGAAAAAAGGGTGAGTTGCACGTGTCAATTTATGCTGGCACAAACCAGTAATATACTTTTTAAGTTTTACTGGTGTGTCTTACATTTTTGTGTCACACTATAATTTTTACAATGTCATAATGTGTTGGAAGTTTTGCCACCATATACTGAAACAAGGAAATGCTCAGCTGGGTGTGAGTCCTGTCCATCTCCTTGGACAGTGAGCCATGTCAGGATTTGTAGAAACTTCAGACCTTCTATAACTCTGTACATTGCTCACTTGGAGAGGCAGACAGAAACTATCCTTTTGTTTATGAGTAGTCTGTATAAAGCAAGGCTGTGGAGTCTGAGTTGGTAAACAGTTACTACAACTCCAGCTTCAAAATAAAATAATTTTTTAATATTTTATAATTAGATTCATAGTTTGTTGCATACTTACTTTCATAGGATTTCAATCACTGGAAAGCAATCACTAGCTTTTTAGTGAATTAGAGTCTTTGCTGCTTCTTACTAACTATTGCTGTCGGCCATTTGTGAAGGAATTGTTTTGAGGGAAAATGGGATTTGGTGGTTTGGCGCGCTGACTCCACAGCCGTGGTATAAAGCATGAGCAATGCATTTTTTATCTATATTGTTCAAGACCTGTTGTGAAAATCCAATTATTTCTCATTACAGTGCATCCTGCAGTGGTAATACGACAGCGAAAATCGTACCGGAGAAAAGACGGGGTGTTCCTATACTTTGAAGACAATGCGGGGGTGATAGTGAACAATAAGGGGGAAATGAAAGGTAAGTTGGAAGGCTCATCTTCTGCTATATCGACATGATTATAGTGTCAACATTAGACATGGCCACTATCGTCTTGGGAACTGTGGACATGGTGGCAGTCAAGTGATTTAACCTCATGACTAACTTTCCAGCTGTGTTCTTCAGTGCTAAAATAAAAGCATTTGTTGAAAAAGGTAGCATAGTACTATTTCAGAAAGCCACAATCCTTATAATAAGGCACTAGAACTGCATTTGTTTGAACTGATGTGCTATTTCGTTTCATGTGAATACACTCATTGGACAGCTGTTTGTAGGTGCATGTACTCTGTTCAGTATCACATGCTACATACTATATAGTTTAGTATTTCTAACAATAAGCCACTTTTAGCCTTGAATAGCAAGCAGTCTTGAGGTCCAGTGAATTGTGTGGCTCCAGGTAAGCCAACTAATTACAAATATTCTTAACGGGGATTAGAGCAATGTCATGGGTGACCAGGTGCGTAAAAAAAAAAAAATACTCTTCTGTCCTCAGCAATTTTATTATTGTTTATTTATATAGTACCATTAATTCCATGGCGCTTTACATTTGCGGGTTTACATATGGTACACAAGATATACAAAACAGATAATACTAACAGTGATCAACTAGTGGAAGAGTGAAGAAATCAGGCGATACCTTTTAGAGGCTAACTGAGTATATTTATAAGTAAGCTTTCAAGAGTACTAGCTCTCTTCTTCAGACATGGTGTTCAACTAGCACAGTGGGATAGAGGGCCCTGCCCACAAGGGCTTACAGTCTAGGAGGAATCAGTCTATCAGCAATCTGTTGTCAGCTCTTGGTCCCCTTTCCATGGCGTGCGGAGGCTTACAGCACCAGAAGCCATGAGGCTCATATCTATCAGTGGCCTCGGCGGTCACTGGTGATGAATTGGTGACATGTGAGGCCTCTGGCTACAGCGGTGACATGGGCCTCATACAATGGAAGATGGAGACATTCGCCCAGATTTGCATGTCACAATATATTGGATTGATAGAGACTTGGTCAGTTTTCATGAAGACAAGATATCTTGTGTATGCAAAATATGAGCAAATAATTATTATTTTTTTTTCTTTGTTCAATAATGTGGTTCCTCTTTTTCTTTGACTTTTGCTAGTTACGACCACATAATCGGACAATTTTGCATTCTAGTTTGCATTGTGCTGCTCCTATTGTGTGTAAATGAACACTAGAATGTTCTGTGAAATTAAAATTGATTAGATGCAGAGATTAAAGCACTGATCTGAGGCAGGAGCAGTCGGTCTTTCTGCTGGTAGGTAGAAGAGTACGTTATTGGATGTTATGGTAGAATTTATCCTCTATCCTGTTTATTGGAGATGAGTGTCTAACTATTGAGGCTCCTAGCTCTGGGACCCCATTTCCCCTTCTTAAATGGGGCTTTGATTGGAGCAGCAGAAAGCTTGCACGTTAGCCTGTTTAACTAGAAAGAGAAGCAGAGTACAGCAATAGGCCATCTATCTACCTGCAACGACAACCCTTTGTAATGTGTTTTTAGAGCAGTGGATTCAGCAGCCATCCCATAGAAATTGATGAAGCAGCGTTATGTTTAATCAGTTTATTTAAAGATTTTTCAAATATAACAAAGAGGGGATAAGAACAACATGACTGAACAAGTGGTGCGAAGGTACGCAGGTCTCGCCTGTAAACAGGAGGCTGGGGCCCAATGCTTCGATGAAGCAGCGTTACGCAGTGATCGATTGCGGCTCCATTAAAGTGGGACTCACATGTTGGCCTCTTACCCATCAGACACACACGATAGGGGTCATGTCTTGTTCATGGTACAAGCCCTTTAGCCAACATAAGAAAAGAAATCACTAGTTTCTCACCCCTTACTCTGGGTTCTTTATCTCGGAGTTAACCAATGCTGAAATTGATGCTTTTAGAGCCAGCTGAAACAATACTGTTATTTCTTCATACAGTGTCAACAGTCTTTGTGTTGCCTGTCTCTTTATAGGGCCATTTTTCTAATGGCAAATTTCTAACAGTTAAGGCTATGTAAATTTAAGCGGTGGGGATATGCTCAAATACCTCTTCTTAAAGCACTTGTTGTGTCTTCTCAGTGGCATAGTGAGTTGTCGTGGAAGAGGAGATGAATACATTGCTTTTGGGTGAAGGGGCAGCCACATGTGCTGTACTACTTCAATCCGTAATGTTACAATCTTTTCCTTGTATAAATCGATGATCCAAACTCTACAAATGTCCTGTACTATAGATGCCAATGTTGTAATGTATTACATATGAATCTGAATGCATAGCCATTTAGTGGTCAGGTTTCTTATGCTGTGCTTGTGTTTTTCTTTCAGGTTCAGCTATCACAGGCCCTGTTGCAAAGGAGTGTGCTGACCTGTGGCCCAGGATCGCCTCCAACGCAGGAAGCATTGCGTGAACATGCCCTCTTTGTACAATAAAATAAACTATCAAAATCTGGTTGTATGAACAAGTGTTTTTATTTGTCATGGGAGCTCCTGGGGGGTGTGATTGAGATGATAGAAACTGAGAAATAGATCTACCTTTGGCTGAAAGAGCTAAACTAGAATTGCAAGCTGCAGTTACAGAAAATGTATCAATTACAGGTCCTTTTACACATGCTAAGCTAGCAAGCAGAAATTTACAGCCTCTCCAGCTCCTTTACATGCAGCAGATCGTTGCTACTGTACAAAGATAAATCATTCATTCCTATACAATTTGCATTTGTCTGCAGTTTACACATGGTTATGTCCTGTTTGATAATCTACCATCTATGTTCCAGAAGTCTCAATCACCTGTCAAGTGTTAACTCAGTTGTTTGGACTTCCTTTATGCTGGGTCCATACAGTATGTTTTTGCCAAAATAAAAGTGCCTTTTTATAGAAAAATGTGGTGTTACTGACACTATATTACAGAGATTTTCCCAGAAGCCGCAATTAAATTGTATCTATTTTTTGTTGTATGAAATGTACCAGAAAAATCTCTGCGCCTCCATATGAAAATGGGGGTCAGTGCAGCAATACATTATTCTCCCCAACTCAGCGGTCTTATAGTTGTAATATGTGAATGAGACCTTGGGTTGGTTGGTAAGTTTTCAGGCTTTACTTGCCATTTTGCAGCCAGTATAGTGCAACAAGCTTGATCTATTTCTAGCAAACGAAAATGGAAACATGACTACCACATAAAATAACTTAATCTCAATAACAGGTTTATTTGCACCATGAGGGATCCAGCTCTGGTAACATAGCCTGATGTTTGGAAGGTTTTGGGTATAATGGTATTGGTTTTCTCCTTTGCTGTTTAATTTGTTTTTCCAGCACTACCTGTTCTTGTAATTAAAAGGGGTTGTACAGCTCCTTTTTATTGATCTGTCCTCAATATAGATTATGAATAAGAGATCAGTGGGGGGTGAGGGGGATCAGGGTCCCAGCTGATCAGTTGTTTGAAGTCGCCATGGCACTTCTGAGATTGCCGTTAGTGCTTCACTGTTTTATTGTGCATGCTGTCTGTTCCATAGCAGCCACACAATGTAATTACTGCCTTGTCTATGGAGTGAGGCTGTAATTAAATTGTACAGCTGCTATAAAACAGATGGTGTGCAATGTAAGCATATAAGAGGGTGCACTGTCCATATGAGAGCCACTGCTCCTTGGCTCCAAATTTGGTGCTGGACCTCTACTGTTCTCTTGGTTCTGGTAAGAAACATGACCCAAGATCCCAGTGGTCAGCCTGGCTGAGCTCTAAAGATCCTGAGTGTAGATAAGAAAAACTTACAGATGTTCCACCAATCTGCACTTTATGGAAGAGTGGTCAGAAAGAAGCCTCTTGTCACTAAAAGACTACTGAAAACCCACCTGGATTTTTGTGAAAAAAAAGGCCTCTAAAAGATTTGATGTGAGAAACAAATATTCTCTGTCCTGAATACTAAGTGCTCTATCTACAGTAGAATAAGCCAGGCACTGCTATTTAAGTGCCTAATACCATTCCTACAAGGAAATGTGGTAGCAGTCTCGCTCTGTGGGGGGTGGTTTTCAGTGGCTGGGAAAGAGAGACTGGTCAGAGTTAAGGGAAAGCTGAATGGAGTAAAGCATAGAGATATTCTTTGTGAAGACCTGGTCTTGAATACTTGTAATATACTAAGCTGAATTTTCGCCATCCGGCAAGACAATGACTTTGAGTACACCAGCCAGAGCCCTGACTTGAACACATACATCTCTGGAGAGATCCGAAAATGTCTGTCCACTGAAAGGTTCACATTGACCTGTCACAGGTTGAGAGGATCTACAGAGAAGAATGACACAAAATCTCCAATCCATGTATGCAAGCTCTGTGGCATCATATCCAAGAGACCATGTATGATGCCATGGGGTGTGTCTCAGTGAATAGAAGTAGGCCCACTAAATGTTGCATCTTCAGTTTCAATCATCTCATCCTGTTTTGTAGATTCTTTTATTAATTTGGATTATTTTTCTTTTCTATGATCAGTGAAAATAGGCTGTCTCTTCTAATCTGAGACTCTGCTGCTACCAGATTGGATGCTGTACCCACATGTGGAGAATGCCTCTCCCTCTTCTCATCCCAGAAACTGGTGCGCAGTTCTACCAAACTCTATAATAAACTATTGAATTTGTTATGTTTTCTGTGTATGTTATATTGGCCCGTTGTGACAGGAATCTGTTTTCTGTGGGTCTCTTCATGGTGTTTTTCACAGTTTTCTTGGGTTTTATGCAAGTGACAGCAAGAAAAATTGTGATTTATGGTAAATTTCCTCCATTGTTTAATTAAACCATGGCATGTTTCCCATAACCATGTGTGAATGAACCTAAGAGTGTTCTTTCTGACCCATATGTTATATTGTGGTCTCCTCACTCCTAGGAGCCCCACAGGCACCGTACTGTATATATGATCGCAACTCCAAGGGTTTGGGTGCAGCAAACTAGCAATTGTCCAGGGGCCCCGGGAGACTTTGACCTAGTCCCACAGATTGGGTCAGTGCCATCAGAGTATTGATACAGTTGACATATCTGTCTGAATCTACCGGGTAACATCACGTGACCACTGGTTGCTGTGGAGCCCTCACCATATTATCTTTGATGGAGTGTGGTCAGTAGCCAAATAATGAAATGGATTTTTGTTTTATTGTTGATATATCAACATTGCCTTTTCTATGGAGTTCCCCAATATAATTTTATTGGGCATGTTACACAAAGACACAGGAATAGTAATTGTCCTGCCGTGTAAGATGTACAGCAGGTCCTTGTGGAGAAGAGATCTAGTCACACCCATGTTAGGGTGTCCTGTGGTGCCACTATAAATCTCATCATGCAGCTGTAGTCACATTTTACAGAACATTGCACTGTGCATGTGGGTTTCTATAGAGAAAATGTGCAGAGCAGATGCGCATAGCAACCAATCAGTTTGCGGCTTCCATTTAATATCATCCATCCGAGAATTGCAATCTGATTGGCTAATACAATCACTAGTCCTGATATGCGGAGCCAATCCCTTCCTACATTGTTTATACACACATCATTGTGATGTCATGCTCCGCGCTTCACCTACTAGATTGAACATGGCTCTCTTATCAGCCACAGTAATAAACTGGAGCCAGTTCCCAACCCGAGAGAGTCAATGGACCGAGGATCGGCAGAAAGGGTTTATAGTGGCAATGCTGTGGCCAGTCTGACATGTAGTAACAGACTGCCCCACCTATGGGGGGCTATCCCTCCATACAATGCACAGCGTGACCCCCATGCCCAGTCTTATTTCAGGAACCCCTCAGTTCAGACAGTGCTCAAGAAGACCGGACAGGTAAATACCTGTGGTTAATAATGGAGCCCATCACCCATCACCACAGGTGCCAGTTTCCTCTGAAACTAGTGACCGTGTCATTGCAGCAAAGATAGGTAGACTACATACACTATTATTGGTAGAAACCAGAGAATAATAGCATGATTAGTCATTGCACATTACATGTGTTCTGTTCCCACGGGGTTAACTGTAAATTATATATGTAAAAAAAAAAAAAAAAAAAAATTGCCCATAGCAACCAATCACAGTGAATCTCACAATTCTTATAGTGTTCTTGAAAAATGAAAGCTATGGCCAACAAAGCTTTCCTTTCATTTTTATGAATTTACCCCTATATATTCAGATTTGGGAAGGACGCATTACAGTGTAACTAAAGCTTGGATAAACCTGTGTTCACACTTGGCTGTGTGGTGCACAGAATACCTGCAACAGTGAACCTTACAATGCACTGTGATGTCACACCACAATACCACGCGACCAGATCAGTACTCGAGGGCCTTGGAGACTGAGTGTTGCACTCGATTGGGACTAATCTGCAATGAAAGGTCCAACCATTGTACCAGTATAAACCATACTTGCCAACATTTGTTGGCAATTGTCCTTAAGGTACAGCTTGTCAGGGCAGCCACAACTTATTCCTGCAAGGCCATGCCCATATTATTATATGTTACGAAAATTTCCTTGCCATGCCTCTTTTTGTGATATGATCATCACATACTCTGCCCATGTCATATACAGGTGTATCTCAATAAATTAGAATATCTTTGAAACGTTTATTTCTTTCAGTAATTAAATTAAAAAAGTGAACTCCTATATTTTCTAGATTCTTTACACACAGAGTGTTCTATTTCAAGTGTTTTATTTCTGTAAATGTTGATTATGGATTACAGGTAATGAAAACCAAAACCTAAGAAAATTTGAATATTGTAAAAAAGTTCATTAATGTAAATTCAGTGTGTCCCCTGCCAAGGTTTCCTAAGCCTTTAAATGGTCCCTCAGTCTGGTTCAGTAGGACACACAATCATGGAAGACGCTGATTATGGATTGTATTACTGAATTACTGAAATGAATGAACGTTTCAAAAATATTGTAATTTATTGAGATGCACCTGTAGAGATTACTAGATGTCTCATCTTATTTCAGGAACCTCAAGGGCAATCCAGAAGAGTTGGCAAATATGGTATAAACAATAAAAGGGACACAGCGATGATAGAAGAAGAGTGGCCCCTTCATTGTGTTGATCACTGAGGGCCCTAACTTTCAGACCTCCAATTATTAAATGATGATAACCTGTCTGAAGGAGATGCCACCAATGTTGTGGGGAGACCATAAGAACTGGCAGTGTTATCCATATTACTTGAATGGGATTGACCTTCAAAACAAGGTATGGCCATTGTGCAGTATAAACAATAAAAAGGACCCGTCACTCACAGGCAACTACCAGTGTAGCAGACACAGCAGCCAAACAACTAAGGGGGCCCATTTCCAATAAGACCTAGGGTGAGGTTAGTGATAACTATGGATGGTAGAAGGGAATGTGGAAAACTGAATGCACTTCCATTACTTTACTGAGACATCATAATACCTGCATGTAACATTATAATGACTTTTTTCATATGCTGTGATGTCACAGAGTAAACAGATTTTTTTTTGTGTGTGTGCATTATCCTTGTGCTATGATGTGCTAGTGGGCATTATCCCTGTACTGTGATATCACTTTTTCTGTGTGTAAAGGAGATGAACCATTGGGACCCCATTACACGTTTTGCTATGGGACCCCATGGTTATTTTTTACACCCCTGCTCACAGGAGAGCCATTGCCCTTTCATTGTGCTGATCGTTGAGGGTCCTTGGAGTCAGATACTATGCATTAAAATTTGATGGTTTGTGCTAAAGATAGGCCATCAATGTGTTTCTGGAGAACCCCTTAAGTCTTTGAGATAGATTTTCATTGCAACATCTGTTACATTATTTACATAAGGCCTTCTGTCTACACAGAATTTATTGTAGTTTTATGTACAAGCTGCGATATGACGTAACATCTGTAAACATTCACAGCTCTGGCTGTTCTAGGTTTATAAGATTTTGTGCAGCCTGAACTCTGCGCCTGAGATCAGTGTTTTTATGCTGTGGGCAGTTTGCCACAAAGCTGAGAACGTTGTGGTAAAACTGCACATGGTTTGCTGCAAATTTTTGAAGATCTGTGGCAAGTACATTGGGGGAAATTAATTTAAAGTGGGTTTTTCCAATGCCTGTCGTAATGGTGTGAGGTGCACCGGATTTATTAAGAGCCTTTTAATAATGCTGGTGCTCTCAGTAGGTCCTATAGATCAGAATTAAAATCTCCTTCAGCCAGTACAATATAATAGGTTTAACTCACACCAGTTTTCTGTTGTGAGTTAAAGTAATAATAATAATAATAATAATAGTCCTTTAATAGTCCCACAATGGGGAAATTCAGTGTGTTACAGCAACAAAGATAAGATAAGATAAGCAGATACAAATACAACATATACAGGAATGTTCCAAGGTGAGAGGCATTACATTAAGAGCAGACAGACAGATAGGACGTAGCGGAGGGGGGGGGGGGGGGGATTTAACAGGCAGAGAGATATTTCAGTTCTCTGTATGTAATGATCTCCGCTTAGGTCGGTGTTGGTTGTACAGCCTAACCGCGGTGGGGAGGAAAGACTTCCGATAGCGCTCCTTCTCACACCTAGGGTGGAGCAGTCGGTCACTGACAGTACTGCCCAGCGCAATCAAAGTCTCATGCATGGGATGGGAGTTATTCTCCCGCATGGAGCTCACCATGGACAGTATCCTTCTGTCACCCACCACCTGCACTGGGTCCAGTGGGCTCCCCAGGACAGAGCTGGCCCTTCTAATCAGCTTGTCAAGTTTATTTCTGTCCCTGGTTGATATACTGCTCCCCCAGCAGGCCACTCCAAAGAAGATGGCTGATGCCACTACCGAGTTGAAGAAAGTCCTAAGAAGTGCCCCCCAGATTCCAAAGGCTCTCAGCTTCCTAAGCAGGTAGAGCCTGCTGTGGCCCTTCCTGTACAGGGCCTCCATATGATCTGCCCAGTCCAGCTTATTATTAAGGAGCAAACCCAGGTACTTATAGGTGTTCACAATCTCGATGCCCGTCCCCAGGATGTTCACTGGTTTTGGAGGGCATCTGCCTTTACAGAAGTCCACCATCATCTCCTTGGTCTTCCCCGCGTTAATCTTCAGGTGGTTCCGCTGGCACCAGTCCACAAAAACCGGTTCAGTTCTCTGTACTCCCTGTCATCATCGTCTGTGAAGAGGCCTACTATTGCAGAGTCGTCAGAATACTTCTGTAGGTAGCAGCTAGATGAGTTGCACCTAAAATCAGCAGTGTACAGTGTGAAGAGGAAAGGGGCGAGAACTGTACCCTGAGGTGCCCCCGTATTACAGATAACGGTACCTGACACACAGTCTTGGGCTCTCACGTATTGAGGTCGATTTGTGAGGTAGTCTAGGATCCAGTTGGAGAGGTGGTGGTCCACTCCAGCAAGGCCCAGCTTGTCTCTCAGTAACCTGGGCTATATGGTGTTAAAAGCACTGGAGAAATCAAAGAACATTATTCTCACCGTGTTCCCTGGTTTTTCCAGGTGAGACAGAGCCCTGTGCAGAAGGTGGATGATGGCATCATCTACCCCAATGCCCGGTCGATAAGCAAACTGGAGAGGGTCCATAGCGGGGCTCACTAGAGGGCGAAGATGTGTGAGAACCAATCTCTCTAAGATCTTCATCAAGTGGGATGTCAGTGCTACAGGTCTGTAGTTGTTGAGGTCCATAGGGTGAGGTTTCTTTGGAACTGGTACCACACAAGAAGATTTCCATAATTCAGGGACTATTTCCTGCCTCAGGCTCATAATATACATATATGTAATTATACCACACAGCTGGTCCCCACAAGTCTTAATTAGCCTTGCACTGATGTCATCTGGCCCTGCGGCTTTCCTCGCATTGATCTTTTTCATCTCCTTCCTCACCTGGGCCCGTGTGAAGGTCAGACTGTGGTCAGATAAAGACAGATTTCTGGATTTACTGGTCTGTTGGGAAGTAGCCACATGGGGTGAATGGGGTGAAGTCATTGTGGTGAGGGGAGCTGAAGGACATGCTGGGGTGGGAGGAGCTGGTGTGTGATCAAATCTGTTGAAGAATAGGTTTAGTTCATTAAGCCAGTTAACATCTGCCTCAATCTGGCAGACAGACTGTTTATGACCCGAAATTGACTTAAGCCCCTCCCAGACCCCCCTTATGTCTTTTCTTTCCATTTGCTTTTCCATTTTTTCCTTATAACTGGCTTTTCCTTGCCTGATTAGATGCCTCAGCTCCTTTTGTACTTCCCTCAACCCCTCCTTATCTCTTGTCCTGAATGCCATCTTTTTCTCCTTAAGTAGTGTTTTTATATCAGAGTTAATCCATGGTTTGTTGTTGGAGAAGCACCTCACCACTTTTGTGGGTACTGTGTTGTCCACACAAAAATTAATGTAGTCCGTTATGCAGTGTGTGAGTCCTTCTATATCTTCTCCATACGAATCCTGCAAAACTTCCCATGCGGTTGTGTCAAAACAATCCCTCAGAGCCTCATCACTCTCCTTGGACCATATCCTCACTGTGCGGGTGACAGCTGGTTCTCTACGTACAAGTGGCTTGTACACAGGTCGGAGATGTACTAGTTTGTGATCCGATCTTCCCAGGGGCGGTAGGGCTGATGAGTTATATGCCTCCCTCACGTTGGCAAAGAACAAGTCCAGTGTTTTGTTGTCTCTTGTGTGGCAGGTTACATACTGTGTGAAACTGGGAAGTGTGGATGATGGAGAGGCGTGGTTGAAATCGCCAGACACAAGAAGGAGGGCCTGGGGGTGCTGAGACTGTAACTGGCTCAGCGTGGCTTGTAGGACCTCGCAGGCAGCGTCAGCTTTCGCAGAGGGGGGGACATATGCACCTATCACGATGACATGTAATAGTTCCCTTGGTAGATAGAAAGGTCTCATGCTCACAGCTAATAGTTCAATGTCCTTACAGCAAGTTTGCTCCTTAATCACAATGTGCCTAGGATTGCACCATCTATTATTCACAAACATTTCCAGCCCCCCTCCTTTCCTCTTACCGCTCTCCCTTGTCCTGTCTGCCCGAAGGAGTTTAAAACCATCCAAGGAGACCAGAGAGTCAGGCGTAACTTCAGTGAGCCAAGTCTCTGTAAGTAGCATCATGCTGCACACCAGAAACTCCTGATGATGCCTGGTGAGCGCTGTTAGTTCATCCATCTTGTTTGCAAGAGATCTCACATTGCCCATAATGATGGAGGGAACAGTTGGTCAGTAACACCTCTTTTAATCCTCTGAAGAGTACCTGCTCTGCAGCCCCTCCCCCGCTTTTTCTTTCTCCAGAGTTCTTGGGGGATGGGTGGGCAAATGGTATGCAGTCCTGCTGTGACTCTAAGCTGCAGTAGTTTCTCTCTTGTGTAGACAAAAGAAATGCCTGCAGACACAAGAGTTCCCATTTCAGCAGGACAAAAAGACAGATAAAAACAAAAAAAAAGTATCACAAAGGTCCAATTCCAAGTCTTTGTTTCTTCATTTCTTCATAGTGTAAAGTCCATTAAGTAGAGAGATAAAAAAAAACAGACAGAGAAAGAAAAATAAGAGAGAGAGTCTCAGAGCTGCCTAACAGGCAGCCACTTCAGCGGCGCCTGTTAGGCCGAGGCTTCCCTACCCCAGCCCACCCTGTTCCACTCACTGTATTAAAAAGTGTCAAGTGTGCTGCAAAAACAACAAAGTAGTGCATCTTTGGTGCCAATGATGTGGTACTTCTGCACCAGTTTTCTGGCCTAGATCTGTAACTAAATTCCCCCCATTTTTCCACTTGCATATCTGCTTCATGCAACCTAAAGCAAACTACATGCAGGTTGCTGTGGAAAACGCTACTACCCCACAACCAAAATGTGAAAATCCAGCCTAAGGGTATATTCACACAAAGTGGTGAATGTGAACATAACATAAGGGCACAGATATATATTGTGGTTAAGCCCATAAGCCCAAAACCCTGTCCATCCTGTGGGCAAGCACGATTACCTATAAAATCGTGTGGCTACTGTCCACACTGGATGGACGGAGTTTGCTGCAACGTGTCTCCGTATTTTAAAGCGTAACTAAACTTTTGAACTTTTGTTTTCTGGCAGTATTTGTGTCATTAATACATTTTGTAATATACTTTATTAACAATAGAGAAGCAAGCGAAAGAATAAAGAAATGCAGGATTTCACAGAAAGGAGCCAGAATGGGTTAATAAAGTATATTATAAAATGTATTAATGACACAAATACTGACAGAAAATCAAAAGTTGTTCTAAAGTTTAGTGACGCCTTAAGTATCTCATAAATGTAGAATTTAAATATTAAAAGACTTTTTGTACATTGACATATATTCAGTTAGGGCATAGAAAGGGGGGGATTCCTGTTTGGGAACCCCTGTGTAGTAGCCATAGCAGAGAGGTGCTAACAAAGTGCAGCTCTGTCTATGTGGTCCATCCATTAATTCAGTTTTTGGCGATTCTTTTGTGTCAGTATTAGTGCCTTGAAAAAGATGCATAAACAAAGGGTTGTATATTATATGTAATCATGCTTATTACCAATTGTTGTTAATGGTAAAAATGGTCAACAACTTGTGGCTTTTCAACTACAACCTCCTGCATACCATGACAGCTGCAGGCTGGGTGCTGCATATTGAAGACCACTGATGCAGGCAATATCATCTGCATTGTTAGGTTAAAGGTCAGTCTCTAATCATACTTATGTAACAGGGTCATGGTGGGACCTCTGCAAATGGTTGGAATGTGGATATTGACAACGTCTGGGGAAGAGAGCAAAGATACTTGTACCAGAGGAACTGGAGTGGAGCAGGTGAGACTTACACAATGCAGTGCATGTAGGAGGGAGCTCTGAATGGGGAACACAAAGTTGGGTCAAGGCTTTTCAGAGATGGAGACATCCTGGAATGTGAGATCATGATGAGTAGGAAATCCACATGGGACCTCCTGCTCTGGGGCAGCAAACAAATATATGCCAAGGATAATTTGCTTCTTGGGTTTCTGCAAATAACCATGTACATAAGATATCTGGTAGTCAAGTATTTTTTAGATTTCTTAGGCAGGGAGATCGACCTACTACAAGACCACTTTGGCAGCTGCGTTTCATCAGGCATGTTGACATCTAACATGATATTCTTTCCTCTGACGTCTATTATTCACAGACAGGAAAGACGCTATTATATGTGTTGACAACATCTCCAGTTCCACAGGTTTAGGAGGAAGATGTCAGTTTCCTAAAACCTAGCTAATAAATTTTACCCACATAGTGGCTGATGTAGCTCTTTAAAGAGAGGTTTTACTGCAGGGGGCAGGCGAAGAAAGAGAGACAGGAGGAGATTTACTTTTTTAATTCTGGACAGTCTAGAGATCTACTTGGTACTGAGTTATGACAGTACCATAGGGGAATGGTATCAGGGCCGCTGGTAGGGTAAAAAGACACTGGAGGGAATGTATTACAACTGGCACATTATGTGCCGGTTATAAGCCCCTCCTGCCATTTTTCTTTTTTTAATTTTTATTTTTTACTCCTCACTTTTCAAATAACTTTATTTTTCTGTCTATTTTTTGTGGGTCAAATTGTACTTCATAATGATACCATTTAATATTTTATAGCCTGTAATGTGAAAATGACACCAAGGTGAAGCATATTAAACCAGCAAAACAGTTAGATAGGTCAGGTTTACTGGAATGTAATGTCTTATTCTCCATGAAAATTTTTGCCACCGTTGATGAGATATTCATTTATTTCACAATATGCAAATGAGCTATCTGGAGCACCAGGGGTGGCTCCATTACTCCAAACTGCTATGCTCTAATATGCCCTCCTTTCCTCCTTCCTTCTTTGAGTGACAGTACCAAGGAGCTATGCTGAAATCCTGCCTGGCCTTGTGTTTTCATGTTTGCATTGGAGTATTAGAGCAGTGTGGGGCATAGCAGATTGGAGCATCAAAGTCGCCTTCAGTGTTCCAGACTACTCATTCACATATAGTGAAATAAATGAGTATCTCAGCAACAATTTTCTTGGGGAAAAGGTATTACATTCAAGTGAGCCAGACCTATTTGTGTTGCTGGTTTAATATGCTTCAACCTGGTGTTAGACTCTGTTTAATACATTTAGAAAAATGTAAAAATTAAAAAAAAAAATTATTTTAGTCTCCATATTTTGACACCCATAATTTTCTTTGTTTCTGTGTACAGAGGTGTGTAAGGCATCTTTTTTGTGGCACAAGATATAGTTTTTGTTTATACAATTTTTGGGAATGTCCGACATTTATCTTAGCATCTAGGGAAAGGGAGGGATTGATTTGAAATTTTATAGATTTAAAAAAAAAAAAAAATTCAAAAACAATATTCGCGAGATTAACCTGGTGGTTTCATTCAGAATGATCTGGAACTGCTTTTATTAAGGTCTGGTCTTTTCAGAGGCCCAGGGGAGGTAAGTCATTAAGCTGCATGAGCCAGGTGCCCACTAATCACAGGTCTCAAAGATCTCTGACGAAAAGTACAGGGATCTGAGCAGGAGCACAGGGGAAGAGAGTAATGTTTTTTGTTATGTATACTCAATTCCCTTGGACCTCCTCTTATTATACTATGTGGTCTGCAGAGACCACAGAATATAATACCCCTTGTGCTATGGGACATTATACTGTGTGAAGGGGCCACAATGGGACATTATACTACGTGGAGGAGCGCTGTGAGACATTATTCTGTCATAGTGAACTTTCGTGTGAATGTGGGGGATCCCATGGTATCCTTAATCCACTTCTGCACCTGCCGAAGCACTGTTTTTCACCTGTGGTCACCAACCAATGCAATCACGTGACATAAGCTTGACAGGATCTAATGTGTGGGCACCACAGGTGAACATGGTTTCTCCAGCAGGTGCATCCACACCCGAGGTGCACCAAACAGCTAATCTGAATAAGGTTCAGAAGTTGATTTTCTCTTTAGCAAGATCGCACTTTGACATCTAAAACGTATGTTCACTATTTCATTAACTGCCCCTACAAGAGTATATAAGTGGTTTAGAAACAATTTTGTTGGTGGTAGTCTTTAATAATTCTGGTGCAGCGTGCACTATTCTGGTGCACTATAAATTGTTAACCCTATAATGTGTTTCTATTTCACCTTATAGCCAGTAGATTTCTTCTAGAAGTTTCTTGGATGTCCCCTTTTCTCCTTAATAGCAGGGGTCTCAGCAGTCGGACCCCCACTAATCTGAAAGTTATCTTTTATCCTATAGAAATACCCCTTTAAGAAAAAGTAGAGGCCTTCCATTATGCCCAAACATTAATAGTGCACCCATTTGTTCCCCATAGTGCCACTAAAAAACTTATTTAACCCATAATCATGTTGTACACAGCGCTGCATGCTACAGGTCTCATCCATGTATGAAGGGGAAGAACTCATACTTAGGCAGGTGTAATGACTTTAGCTGCCTGTGCTAGAAACCTTCTCACTCATTGGTTAGAGGACTAATAAGGTTTGTGGATGGTGAATAGTCAGGCCTAGTGCTGGTGACGCTCAAGCTTTTCTTCTGTGTCTACTCAGGAGTCAATAGTGATGATGACTTGGGTTTACAACATTCTGTCTTATCAAAAATGAATAGGACTCTTAGCAGGGATGACATACAGTATATGGCCATAAGGACACATCTGTATATAATGTTGTATAATTGAATTTTTGATCAACTATGGTTATTATGGTATTATTTATGGCCATCTTTAAAGGGGTTAATCCAGTTTTAAATAAAAAAAATAATAAAAAGTCCCAGATGCTATAAAATGTAATAAACTAAAGGAACACAAATATATCACTATTTGCCTCATCTGTCACTTTGTAATCCACCACTGATGATCCCACAATCCCCTAGGCAGAAGCGTAGCTATAGAGGATGCTGCCATGGAAGTTGCTAACAGAATGGGGCCTAGACCCTGAGGGGGCCCAAAAGTTCTAACGCCACATAAAATATATCACTATTGTAAACGACATATAGTAGGTAGGAGACCCATTACAGATTCTGTGTAGGAGAAGCAGTGCTTCTCCTTATCTACTTTCTCTCAGGACACTGCTAGAAATTGATCACTGGTCACAGCAGCTTTCTATCTAGTGTTCAACCTCTGGTTGGCTACAATGGACGATTTGGATATCAATGGAATACTCCTTCTCTCCGCAAGAAGTCATCTTGTTTTGGTGAAATAAGCCCATTCTCTTTTCATTAATCTGGTTGGTGGTTGCCAACACTGTTGATAAATTATCAATAAGTAATTAAAGGGGTATTGAAGTCGGATATTTACTTTGATATATCTGTTCACTTGTGGTAGTGACTGGCTTGTTTCTTGGAGCTGAATGCAGTAATACAAATATATTTACATAGAAATTTGAGACAACCCTGTACAATAACATTTGCTTAGTTATAAGGTATTGTAGCCTGGTCATTATAGCTGCTCTTTTACTGTTTTAGATACCAGTCAATCACATGTTGTGGCATATTTCCTGCATTCTTTGTTTTGTTAAAAAATCCAACATGTATTACATGGTCACCCATTTATTGTGAACTTCCCCTAAAGCGGTAACCAAGAACTTCTCTCGTGCTGAGACAGATGATTGACTGAGGAGACTAGTTTTTGAGAAAAAGCAGGCTTTTCTAGTTTTCCAAAGTTTCCAAGGATTCATTAGAAATAAAAAAGTCACAAAAAAGAAACAAAAAAAGCAGAGGAGGTAAAGGGGGTGTAGCTCAGGGGTGCCCTCAGTGGTAGCTCAGTGGTGCCTTCTTCAAAATTTTAATTGCTGAGTTTGTTAGTTTAAGTGTATTTAGTATAAGTTATCAGTTGTCTATCCCACACAGTAAATGTCATAAAAAAATTAAAATCAATATTGTTTTTTTATCCTGCCACCCAAAAAAACATATTAAAATATTATATAAAACGTTATATGTACCTTAAAATGGTGCCAATGAAAACTTCAAATTTTCTTGCTACAAATAATTCCTCATGAAAAGCTTTTAATAGAAAAAAATAATAATTTTAAGGCTTTTGAAAAACAACTGCTCAAAATAATAATTATTTTTTGTTAGGATACGTTTATCATAGTATAATATATTTAGTATAACATTATTTTATTATTTATTATTTTATCCCATATATTGGATTCCATAGAAAAAAAAAATCAATGCAAAAGTAGATTTTTCTTTTATCCTGCCTTCCAGAAAACTTAGAAATTGTCCTGTTAAACACAAGTCCTAATGAAGCTTCATTTAATTTTATAGCTCTTGGACTGTAACAAGACAGAATATTGATTTTTTTTGTATTAGTATATATATTTATAATAGTATATTTAGCATAACATTATCATGTTATTTATCTCACACAGTGAATGCCATAGAAAAAAATAAAAAGCATGCACTAAAATGTGCTATAAAAAAATCATATGTATTTCAAGATGGTACCAGTTAAAACTTCAAACTGTCCTGCTAAAACTAAGTCCTCATGAATCTCCATTGATGGAAAAAGTTGGCTTTTGTAATCTGGCAAGTTAAAATAAGTGGTTATATTGTTACATTGTGCAAACATTGTGCACAATGATAAATAATATCAATTTGGTGTCACTGTAAGACCCACAAAAAAAAAAAGTTATCACGTCATTTGTACTACATAATGAAAAAAAGAAGAAAAAAAGATTAATTAGAGTTCTACAATACATTAAATGCACACCAAAATGTTGCCATTAACCCCGTTAAGGATGAGCCAATTTTCATTTTTCCGTATCAGTTTTTTCCTCCACACCTTCCAAGAGCCATAAGTTTTTTTATTTTATTTTATTTTTCAGTGTACAGTCACATGATATGACTTATATTGGCTTATTGTTTGCAAGACAAATTGTACTTTGTCATGGTACCATTCAATATTCTGTACATTGTAATGGGAAGCTGACAAAAAATTCAGAATGAGATGGAAAAAAAACTGCATTTGCGCCAATTTCATATGGGTTTAATTTTTATGGTGTTCACTATGTGGTAAAAATGACATGTTACCTGTATTCTGTGTGTCAGTATGATGATGGCGATTCCAAATTTATATAGTATTTGTAATGTTTTGATTCCTTTTAAAAAAATGAAAAACTTTGTAAAATAGGAAAAAAAATTGTTTCTGACACCTGTAACTTTTTCATATTTACAACTAAGGAGCTGGGTAAGGCATCTTTTTATGAGCGGCAAGATGTAGTTTTTATTGATACTATTTGGGGAAAGGTCTGATGTTTGATCACTTTTTATAAAAAAAATTTTTAGGAGGCAAAATGTTGAAAAATTGCCATATGGCTATTTTGATTTTTTTCCCCGCTACGCCGTTCACCGTATGCAAAAAATAATTTTATATTTTAATAGTTTGGGCATTTTTGAGCACAGGGATACCTAAAGTGTTTATGTGTATTATTGTTTATTTTTATTTGTGATCTGGGGAAAGGGGGGGTGATTTGAACTTTTGTGGGGGGTTTTTTTTTTTATACTTTTTTCTTTTACTTTTATGTTCAGACCCCTAGGGCCTAGGGGGTCTGATCGCTCATACTATACACTGAAATACTAATGTATTGCAATGTATAGCAAAATCCATTCACTTCTATTACACGCTGCCTATGATAATGACAAGCCTGGGAGCCTTCAATAGGCTCCTGGCTGTCATGGCAACGGATTGCTGCCCTCCAATAGTGTTCCAGAGGGCAGCGATCAGTAAAAGATGGCAGCGCACATAGCACCTGCGCACTTTAGATGCCGTGGTCACGTTTAACTGCTCCCACGCCTGCACAGTAGAGGTGGATTGTCGACTGCAGAGCACAGAGCTGTGACGGGAGTATTGCACGCGTTGGTAGAGTCAGAAAGAGGGAGGAGCCGTCCCACAGGAGGAAGTCTGAAAGGAAGAGAGGCAAGTATGATGGGGTGGAGGGGGGGAGTAGTAGTGACGTGGGGAAACGGAACGTCACCGGTAACCAGAAAATGTCCCTGGGGTAGTCACATGATCACCCCAGGGATATGGGTAAATATACATTTTTGATAAAGTATGTCATTTAGAAAGTACGCGGGGGAGGGTGTTTAGATTAGTGTAGGAATTACATTTTATCCCGGACAACCCATTTAACTACTGGCTTGGCCATTATTCCCAGATTGTGCCCTTAGTGTAAAACCAGGTATTACTCTAAAAGGAGCTACCTTCCAATAGGCGGCGCTAGGAGCAAATTCCTCTTTTTCACCAATGAGGTCTTATTTCTATTCCTTACCCATATAACAAGTTAAATGTTATTTCACTGAATAGCTGCAAAACATTTTCACATAAAGAACTGGAAAAACTGCTATTTCCACATGAACTCTATGGGGGTATAGCTCAGTGGTAGAGCATTCGACTGCAGATCGAGAGGTCCCTGGTTCAAATCCGGGTGCCCCCTCAATGGACCTGTTTTTCTCGTATAACTGCATTACATATTTGGAAAAAAAAATAGTTGTATCTAGTACGATTGATTACCCACCTGAGGATATATCATGCAAAATTATCTACAAATGGTTGTTATGTAGCTCTATGATGGAATGACACCATTTTTCTGCACCAGAAAAACACATTTCACATGAACACTGTGAGAAGATTTAGCAATAATATAGTAGCTAAGAGTTACTCTGGCAGTCTTGACGTGACTGGTAGCAGAAAATCATCCATGGTTCCAGCAGCCAGCCCAGGAAGACTTTAAATAAGGATTTATCCAGTTTCTGGAAATTAAAGGGGTTTATCGGGATGTAAATATTAATGACCTATCATTATGATAGATCATCAGTATCTGATAGGTGGAGATCACACATCCAGGAAATCTACAGGTCAGCTGATTAAAGTGGACGCAGCATTTGTTATAGGGCCTGTGTGCAGCTCAGTCCCATTCAAGTGATTGGGAATGAGCTGCAATACCAAGCACAGCAGCTATACAATGTGTGGCACTGTGCTTGGTGAACAGTGAAGAGGCTGCAGAGCCTGTCCACATTCTGCAGTCATTTCAAACACATGATAGTAGTATAATGTTGTACCGTGTTAGCCATTGAGAGTAGTGGAAGAGTGAAGAAATCAGGCGATACCTTTTAGAGGCTAACTGAGTATATTTATAAGTAAGCTTTCAGGAGTACTAGCTCCCTTCATCAGACATGGTGTGATACAATAACTGAAAATTCACAGATTTTTATACACATGGTCTTCAAAGCATTTTAGAGTCCTTAAAAAAAGCCAAAACAAAATGCAATCTAAGTAGAGAAGTTATTTACAACAGGTCAAAAAGCAATCTGGAAAGTTGTGGTGCATGACAGAGGGATCTGTTATCTGTTTGCTATCAGGAGGTGATTTGTGACCCTCACAGGTCATACATAGTGTGACATGAAGCTGGCATGAATATTAAGTCCAAATTGCAGAGTTTGAAATTTTTCCATAAACTTGTATTCTGATTCTTTCAAACACATGATCAGTGGGATGCAAATCCACACCGTTCTGATATAAATCACCTATCTTTATGCCTTCCTGCTGTATTTCACGGTGAGCGTATAGTTAATGCTCAGCGCAGTAATAGTATGCCGCTATTTTGTAAGTTTCCAGGACTAGTTGCAGGAGTCTGAAAATGCTCCGACTCTGGAAGTTAACCCCACAGATGTTGTGATCAATAGCGCTTATGGAATCTGGGTGGTTAGGGGCGAGAGCGGCCTTCACTTTCATCCCCTTGGGCCCCCAGCAACTAGGTCATGGGGTTTCCATGGTTTGCCATGCATTACTTTATTATACATAGGAGCCTATGTACTATGTACATGCATACATTTTTTTACATTACATTACAGGTTCAAGTTCCCTACTGGACTGTAAAAATATAAAAAAGAATGTGGAAAAATTATAAAAATAAATAAATTATAAAAAGTTCATAGAAACCTTTTTTCATAAACTTTATACAATATTTATGTACCAATAAATGTAAAAAAAAAGTATGAATGCCGTAAAAAATTAATACCGCAAAAAGCTGTGCATACAAGAAAATGGTACCAAGAAAAACTACAACTTGCCCCACAGAAAAAAAAGTTCTTGGTGTTCAATAGAATTAATTTCTCCTAAAATTAACTCTGGTGAACAGTGTGATATCAAAAACACAGTACTACCTATGATCAGTATCTTTTAACTCAAATAATATAATTAGAGGCAGCGGAATAATGGTTCTCTCTCAGGGCAAATAGCTCTCTTTGTCCCTTAGTACCGATACACTCAAGCCAACTGCTGATTTTGCTTAGTCTGTAATTTTCAAACAGAACTACACTAACCTCATAAACATTATTGCATAAACATTACAAACAATATATTGAATAATTTGATCACTTCCTGTTACTAGGTAAATTCCATCCTTAGTTATCTTCAAAGTGCATTCACAGTGAGTAGAGGAAGGAGGGGCTGTTCTCTTTTCACCCAGTTAGGATTATTAGGACACCTGAGTGAATCTTTTCAGATGACTTACTACTTTGGCACCCTTTACCCTTTAAGGCTAAGGCCCCATGTTGCGGAAACGCAGCTATTTTGTTGAGGTTTTTTGAGCCAAAGCCAGGTGTGGATTGAGTAGAAGATAGAAGTATAAGAGCTTCCTATGTATTTCCCATTCCTTTTGTAGCCATTCTTGAGTTTGGCTCAAAAAAATGCAACAAAATCTGCAACAAAAAAAGCTGCATTTCTTCAACTTGGGGCCTTAGCCTAACAGTAGACAGTCAATACCGTTGGACTGGCAGCTCTGGAGGGCAGTAGATGCTTACTGCTTCCCTTCGTTTATTGCTCTCCAAGTTACCATATAATCTGGTACTCTGAAATAATTCAGAAATAAGGCCTAGCACTGGTTGGTTGAGCTTTAGCCAGTCAGTGCTCCACTTCTTTTTATGATCCTTTCTGGGGCTCAACAGAACAGCATTGAAGTCACTGCTGCAAGTGATGCTGTGCTGTGCCTGGAGGTAGAAGTACAGATGAGATAGTCTAGAGCAGTGTTTCTCAACCTTTTCAAGCCAAGTGTAAGAAGTTCTGAGTATCCCCAGTAGACACTTTGCTATCCGTTGTGTTACAGATCCTGCTCCCAATCTCAAGTGGAGAAGAAAAACTGGCATGCATATTGTACCAAGCAAATCCTTTTGGTTTTGAGGACACATGTGGCAGGCACAGGTAAAAAAGAGAGTTTTGAGGGTCTTTTAGCTTTCAACCAGCTTTTCACTCATCAGATTATAGATCATTAACTAATTGCCTATTCAGCACAGACTACCTGCTGCTGTAAAGGAGAACTGCCTCGTTAACCACGACCCAACGTCTTCTGAGACGTTCCTCTGCTAGGCAGCCACCATGCCTCAGTATTTGAAGATGGTGGATGGTTTGCGTGGCACTAACTTCCCCAGGAGCCTGGAACCTGAGCACTCACTAAATCTGCTACTTCTAGAGCAGTGGTTTTCATCCATGGCATGTGTTTCCTGAGACTGCTCGACATAACCCCTGGGGTACACGTACCACAGCTTGTGAACCACTGGACTGCAGTGCACTAAATAAAATACATCATTTGATTCTTGTCGTTCCCCTGAATATTTTGGTGTTTTTCTTTTTACAATCCATCTACCCATTCAAAAGAAGATTATATGTAATCTAGCACTGATTCTCCATGTGGGCGGGAACCTTAAGGTAAGATAAGGTCACTGTCTACTTGGAGAATCAGAACTAGTTTACATATAATTTTCCAGGGCCATATCTTTTGAATAGGTGGATGGATTTTAAAAAGAAAATAAAAACAGATTGTTCAGGAGAACAGCAGGAATGAAATAATGTATAAATGTATATATTTATATATAAATAATGTTATTCATCATTTTCTACTTGGTGACAGATCCTCTTTAATTAGACTCCCCTGAACCATGCACCATATTAGTGATCACCCATAACTGGATGGAGTGCCCCCCTCCATCACCACCCACACACTTACTGAGAGAACACAAATGCAGTAAGTGTGTGAGACCCTTTACTCATACATTAACTGAGGGCCCCTTCCCCACCACTCATAAATACACTAAGGGCTCCAGTCCCCGCCACTCATAAATATAGTAAGGGCTCCTAACTGTAGGGCTAGGGCTACACTGCGACTTTGACCACAACTTCTGTTGCGCAACCAAAGATCTCTGGGTCACCTTGCAACACTGTCACTCATGTTAATGAATGGAGTCACATTGTTACCCCAAGGGTGCCGCAACTGCCACTTACAGGGGGAGGGGCGGTAAAACTGCATCAAAATAGCATTGGAAAAGAACTATGTGCAGGGTTTTTTGTTTTTTTTTAATTTTACAGGTGAAACAAATATATTTAACATGTTTAAGATCAAACTACACTGACAACTATAATAAAACTGCATGCATTTTTTTTGCTGCAATTTTCACTGCACCCAACCTGAACATCTGAAGTTACTGTAAGGCTGAAGCCCCAAAGCAAAAAACGCTGCGTTTTACAGTACCCGCAAAGTGGATGGGATTCTGGCTAATCCCATCCACACATTGCAGAACAAAATTTACAGTGGGAAAGCTGCGTTTTCAAAACCCGTTGCATTTTTTTAAATCACAGCATTTTAATTATACCTGCAGAAACGCTGGCATTTTCCATCTACAGGTGCATCTCAATAAATTAGAATATTTCTGAAACGTTCATTCATTTCAGTAATATAATTCATAATCAGCGTCTTCCATGATTGTGTGTCCTACTGAACCAGACTGAGGGACCATTTAAAGGCTTAGGAAACCTTGGCAGGTGACACACTGAATTTACAATACTGAACTTTTTTACAGTATTCTAATTTTCTTAGATTTGGGTTTTCATTACCTGCAATCTATAATCAACATTTACAGAAATAAAACACTTGAAATAGAACACTCTGTGTGTAAAGAATTTAGAAAATATAGGAGGTCACTTTTTTAATTTAATTACTGAAAGAAATAAACGTTTCAAAGATATTCTAATTTATTGAGATGCACCTGTAGGTATAAAAGGGGCAGAAAGTCCGCAGAGGAAAACTCTGCTAAAATGCATTATAAAACTCTGCGAAAAAATAACACAATGCTTTTCCGCCACAGTTTTTTCTGTATCATTTTTTGCTGCGTTTCACTATGTGGAGATGATTTTGAGGCGGATGCTGCCTCATCCTCAGCTCCAAATTCTGGTCATTATCTGCTGCCCATAGTTACAATGGGAGGCAGTGCCAGACACTTAAAAAAAGTATCCTGTTCAATCTTGCAGCGGATTCTGATTTCAATTGTAGAAACAACTCCTAACTGTCCACATTGTGTCTGGGCCTAGTCAGTGAATAAACCTGAGGGATGCACAGTGCTGGAAAGTGGAGAGGAATCTGAGGTGGAAACCTCCTCAAATTCCTATTCACTTTCCACAGTGTGAACAGCCCCTAAGGGGGCTTCTGGCAGGCAGTCTAAGAAGGCTTACTTCCAAAGATTTGGACCTTTTTCAAATATTTCTCAAAAACTATTGGCAGTATTAAAGTGGACCAACAGAGATGTCACCAAGGAGGCCCGAAGCCTGCTGGAGTACAGGAGATGTAAGTAACAATGTTTTTTATGTTCCCTCTCCTCCCCTGGGCCTCGGATAATTATGGAGTATAATGATAGCAGTGTTTGTGGGGTTCGCAAGCCGCGGCCTTACTTACCGTTCCCCGCTCCTGCTCACAGCCGCATCCGTAGAATGGGAAGCACAGGCGGCCGTGAGCAGGAGCGGGGATCGGTAAGTAAATAGGGCCCGTTACCTGCTGCTGTAACACCAGCAGGTAACGGCCTATTAAACAAAAAAAAAAACATCAGGGGCCCACTGGACACCCTAATGTCCCAGGCCCTGTGGTAGCCACTCCCGCTGCTACCCCGGTATTTACGCCACTACCCTTAGCCTAAAATAGGGTTTTTTATTAGAACCTGAATAAGCTGCATGTAATACTGTTTGCCCTGCACTGGCAGTCTACTGCTTCCTGCAAGTAGCTGTTTGTCAAAGGTTTCAGCAATCTGCCCAGGGAAAGTTTTTTTCAAAAACTCTTTGTGCAGTTCCTGAAGAATTTGTAAAAAGTTGAAGGTAAAGGTTTACTTTGAAGGAATGATACAGTCTTCAAACTTTTTTTTTCAAAATTGTACGGCAAAACTAAGTAGGACTCAGGGGGTATAGCTCAGTGGTAGAGCATTCGACTGCAGATCGAGAGGTCCCTGGTTCAAATCCGGGTGCCCCCTTTGTGGTTTTTTTTTTTGTTTGTTTTGTTTTTTTCAAATAACTAAAATAGGAGTTTTTATGAGATTACCCATTTATTGAATGAGTGGCATGCACTGGCAGTCTACTACTTCCCAAGCATAGGAGTTTTTTTTGTGAAAGTTTTCACCTATGATTCCAGGGAAAAATTTTGTATGCTTTTTTTTTACAGACTATTTGTCCTGTTCCCATAGGCTTTGCAAAAAGTTTCCTTGAGGAAAAAAAACAACTATGTAGAGGGGGTATAGCTCAGTGGTAGAGCATTCGACTGCAGATCGAGAGGTCCCTGGTTCAAATCCGGGTGCCCCCTTAACATAATTTTTGTTTCATATAACTAAAATAGTTTATGTGAGATTCCCCATTTATTTGAATGAGTGGCATGTAATACTGTTTCCTCTGCTCTGGCAGTCTACTGCTTCTCCAAGTGTAGCAGCTGCTTGTCAAAGAATTCAGCCATCAACCAAGGGAAAATGTTTTTTTTTTCCCCAGAAACTATATGTCCAGTTCCCATTGGATATGCAAACAGTTTTCTTGAGGAAAAAAAAAACTACTCTGTAGAGGGGGTATAGCTCAGTGGTAGAGCATTCGACTGCAGATCGAGAGGTCCCTGGTTCAAATCCGGGTGCCCCCTTAACGATAAGTTTTTACTTCTTACTGTTCAATAATACATGAGCAAAACATGGTGAACAGCTAGGAGAAGCAGGAACTACTTACAGGAATTACTTACCCAAGCAGGAATACATTGCGAGTAGTGTTAAAGGGAATCTGTCAGGTCAATCTGGGACACTAAGCCACCCACAGGTCCTTAAAGACCTGGGGTTTAGTGTTCCAAATCGCCCTGTTGTAATGCAATCTGCAGACGCATTAAAAATAAAAAACCTTTATACTTTCCTAGAGAAGGGTCCGATCGACGCTGTTCGGCGAGAACAGTCCGGCCTATTCGTGAGCTTCTTTGTTGGCACGCCTCCCAGCGCCTGCGCTGTTCTTCAGTGAAGCCAAAGATGGACATCCCGGCTTCACTACGCAATTGCGGGGCATGCGGTGTACGCCTCTGGCTTCATTGAAGAACTGCACAGGCGCGGGGAGTAAAGCGGCAGGGTGAATATAAAGCTTTTTTATTTTTAATGCGGCCATGAATTGCGTTATAACAGGGTGATTTGGGACTCTAAACCCCAGGAGCATATGGACGTGTGGGTGGTTTAGTGTCCCAAATTGCCCTGACAGATTCCCCTTTAAATACTAGTGTTCATTTTTTTTCTCACAGAGCTAAACTAGGGATATCAGGAAAGCCTTCAATCTTAAGTAACCCCACACCACCATCACAACAGCCTCTACCCTTACCAGTAGGGTCCTTTATCTCACTGTACCAAGTAGTTTTACTCTAGTTTCACACTTGTGCTCGGGTTTCTGTGCTTGGGGTCATAAAAAACAGAAACCCAAAGTGGTTATCTGTGGACCACATAGATTATAATGGGGTCTGCCTGTTTTCCACCCGAAAAATGCATTTTTCAAGCGGAGTGGGGAATAGAATCCCCGAGCGCTCACCAATCGCAGCTGTTCACCCAGCCTTAGCTTATGTTTTTGTGTGTGTATGTTTGTATATAAACTCTCTTCAAATGTAAAGCACCAAGAAATTAATGGTGCTCTAAAAAGAAATAATAGTTTATATCAGGTGCCTCATTTATTTGAATGAACCGCATGTAATACTGTTTGCCCTGGACTGGCAGTCTACTACGGATCAAGAGATTTTGGGAGCCCTTTAGCATTACTCCTTTTCTCAAGGCTGTGGTCACCCTAGCATTGGGTGACTGTTCGGGGACTCTGTCCCTTATTCCGCTTAAAATATGCAGAGAGAAAAGTCCCACTTACAGGACTTTTCTCTTTGCCGATTTCGGGCGGAAACCAGGCAGACCCCATTATAGTCTATGGGGTCTGTGGATTTTCACAGGTAACTGGTTTTTAAGCAGATAGGATTTCTGTGTCCCCAAGCAGACCTAAAGAACGGAAACCCAAATGCTGGTGTGAGCCTAGCGCCAGGCTAAGTTCACATTTCTGATTGTAAAGTCCATTGCTCTCAACAGATTTATTGGCGCTGGAATGACTGATCCAGACAGAACCTTTTTCAGACAGAAGAAACTGACTTTACAATTGGAAATGTGAATTTATACTAGGTTCACACTAATGTCACCTCTCTGTCGCTAAAGTCTGTCAGGGAACCCAAACAACAGAGAGACGGACCACTAAAACAGTGGTTATACTCGGACCTTGGTGGACCCCATTGACTATAATGAGAATATAGAGATGTAAATGTACCCTTAGCCAGTGGCATAACTAGGAATGGCTGGAGCCCAAGGCAAACATTTGCCCCCCAGGTAATGCCCCCCCCCTGCACAATCCGCACACACTATTATGTGCCATAGTGGTCCCTGCACACACTATTATGCGCCATAGTGGCCCCTGCACACAGTATTATGCCCTATAGTGGCCCCTGCACACAGTATTATGCCCCATTGTGGACCACCCATGAACAATTATTATACTCTGGGGTCTGAAAAGACCCCAGAGTATAATGATCGGAAACCCAGGGGAAGATACAAACATAAAAAACGCTGTTACTTACCACTTACCTCTCCCAGGCTTCGGCGCACTCAGGGTTGCTTTAACCATAGGTGCAACGGTGCAGCTGCCACGCCCTATGGTTGCGGGGGCCCCCTCAGCTACCCCGGATCGAGCGGGACAGTCCCACATTCCGGGTAATGTCCTGCTGTTCCCGGCAGCATGCAGTGATTTCACCTCTATCTGTGTCCTTAGGACACAGATAGAGCTTGAATATAATAGTGGAGCACGGAGCTATTAGCTCTGTGCTCCATTATTCAGCCTTCGGCTGATAATGTCTGCGGCAGGGAAGCGCAATGAGTGCCAAACCTCAGACATTACAATTGGAGCCTGCAGATCTGCGGGAACACGGTTTGGTGAATATTTATTTTTTTTTGATGTAACATTGGTGGTTGAGGGGGGCAGGGGAAATTAAGTTATGGGGGGGGCATTGGAGGGCCCACTTTCAAAAAGTTTGCACAGGGCCCCCCAACGCATTAAAACGGCCCTGGGCGCACTCCCCACTACTTTCGGTTTCTTCAATGTTGGACCAGACGTCACGGCCGGCGTCGAGATGCATAATGACGTCGGCCTGGTCCAAGTGACGTCTGGGATGTCACCAAGGAGGCCCGAAGCCTGCTAGAGCACAGGAGATGTAAGTAACAGTGTTTTTTATGTTCCCTCTCCTCCCCTGGGCCTCAGATAATTATGGAGTATAATGATAGCAGTGTTTGTGGGGTTCACAAGCCGCGGCCTTACTTACCGTTCCCCGCTCCTGCTCACAGCCGCTTTCGCAGAATGGGAAGTACAGGCGGCCGTGAGCAGGAGCGGGGATCGGTAAGTAAATAGGGCCCGTTACCTGCTGCTGTAACACCAGCAGGTAACGGCCTATTAAACAAAAAAAAAAAAAACATCAGGGGCCCGCTGTACACCCTAATGTCCCAGGCCCTGTGGCAGCCACTCCCGCTGCTACCCCGGTATTTACGCCACTACCCTTAGCCTAAAATAGGGTTTTTTATTAGAATCTGAATAAGCAGTTTGTAATACTGTTTGCCCTGCACTGGCAGTCTACTGCTTCCTGCAAGTAGCTGTTTGTCAAAGGTTTCAGCAATCTGCCCAAGGAAGGTTTTTTTCAAAAACTCTTTGTCCAGTTCCTGAAGAATTTGTAAAAAGTTGAAGGTAAAGGTTTACTTTGAAGGAATGATACAGTCTTCAAACTTTTTTTCAAAATTGTACGGCAAAACTAAGTAGGATTCCTAGGGGGTATAGCTCAGTGGTAGAGCATTCGACTGCAGATCGAGAGGTCCCTGGTTCAAATCCGGGTGTCCCCTTTGTGTTTTTTTTCTTTTGTTTTTTTTCAAATAACTAAAATAGGAGTTTTTATGAGATTACCCATTTATTGAATGAGTGGCATGTAATACTATTTCCCCTGCACTGGCAGTCTACTACTTCCCAAGCATAGGAGTTTTTTTTGTAAAAGTTTTCACCTATGATTCCAGGGAAAAATTTTGTATGCTTTTTTTAACAGACTATTTGTCCTGTTCCCATAGGCTTTGCAAAAAGTTTCCTTGAGGAAAAAAACAACTATGTAGAGGGGGTATAGCTCAGTGGTAGAGCATTCGACTGCAGATCGAGAGGTCCCTGGTTCAAATCCGGGTGCCCCCTAAACATCATTTTTGTTTCATACAACTAAAATAGTTTATGTGCGATTCCCCATTTATTTATTTGAATGAGTGGCATGTAATACTGTTAGTACTTTTTTTTCTTATAAGTGGCTACATAACTAATTTTTTCTCATAACTAATAACTAAAACACAGTGGCGTTTCCTAACATTTCAGCTATTGGGAAAGTAGTTTTTTTTTAAATTATTATTATTATTATTATAGAAACAATTTGGCCGGTTCCTATAAGATTTTCACAGTTTCCATAGGAATTAAATCCCGTCAGTATTGTGGGGGTATAGCGCAATGTTGGAGAGGAATCTGAGGTGGAAACCACCGCAAATTCCTATTCATTTTCCACAGTATGAGCAGCCCCTAAGGAGGCTTCTGGCAGGCAGTGTAAGGAAGCTTACTTCCAAAGAGTTGGACCGTTTTCAAATATTTCTCAAAAAGTATTGGCAGTACTAGAATTTACACACAGGGGGTATAGCTCAGTGGTAGAGCATTCGACTGCAGATCGAGAGGTCCCTGGTTCAAATCCAGGTGCCCCCTCACAACCAAGGTTTTTCTCATACAGCTCAATAATACATTTACAAAATATGATAAACAGCTAGAATAATTACTTACGCAAGTGGGAATAAGTTGCAAGTGGTGATAAATGCTAGTGTTCAACCTGTGCCGTGTGCACTCCAGGGGCCGATGTCTCCAGGCATTTAATCTATTCTCATGCTGTTCCTTTAGTAGGTTCAGCACAGTGCATGGTCACAGTATCTGGGGTGGAACTCTCATGTCACTCAAAGAATTTTACAGCTTTGAATAATTGTTAAAGATGTGCTCCACTTTTTCTTTCAAAACATCAAACTATGTTCACATGTAGTGTAGGTCAGAAGCTTATTGCTGCCCCCCTCCGGCTCTATCATATTTGATAGATACGGTACTTATCCAGCAATGCAGATAGATCCAGTAGAGCGTTGTGCCTTCTGTTAGAATCAGGAGCCTCAATACACATCTGTATATAGCTTATTTTCCCAGCATAACAACAGACACCACCTTGGTACCTGACTGGTGCATTATCAAGTCAATGGCATTTATTGGGTACAGGTGGTCTATTTATTGTATGTTATAAGTGCTAAGAGATTGACCTCATTTCTTTTCAGCCCGATGGGCAATTACTGGGAGAGACAGTATAGTATATGGACCATGGGTAGGCAACCTTTTTGGTTCGGCGTGCCGATTTAAAATAAAAAAAAAAAAAAAAAAAATCAAAGATGAGATGCTTGGAGTGCTGTGCAATAATTGTAAGGCTGACGACCCCTAAACTAGTCATATACCACAAACCATAACACAGAAGTGCTGCCACGAGATGCTTTAGGAAGCATGCGTTTACTGCTATTTCCTGGGGCGCACCTGTACTTTTCCATTAGAAGCAATGAAAGTACATGTGCATCCCGCAATTAGTGGTAAATGTATGTGTCCAGGAGCACCGTATGGCAGCACCTTATGGTGCAAACACACTATGTATCTGGATGCAGTTATATTCTTAGGCCACTGGAACTTTTACTTCAAAGTAAAACTGCATTCACATGGTGCATTTTTTGCACAAAAAAAATGCCTGTGTTTTTTGTGCAAAAACACACTTTTATACAGAATAATGTCCCATAGCTGCCCCTGCACATGGTATTATGTCCCATAGGGGCCCCTGCACACGGTATTATGCCCCATAGCGGCCCCTGCACACGGTATTATGTCCCATAGCGACCCTTGCTCACAGTATTATGTCCCATAGCGGCCTCTGCACATGGTATTATGTCCCATAGCGGCCCCTGCACACGGTATTATGTCCCATAGTGACCCCTGCACACGGTATATGTCCCATAGTGGCCCCTCCACACAGTATAATATTCCAACTTTTATTCCAGCTATTATTATACTGTGGGGTCTATTCAGAGATAAGCAGAGGGCCAAGAGAGGTGACAAACATGAAAAACAATGTTACTCAACTTCCCTGCGATCCGGAGTGGCTCTGTTCTCTTCGGTGCTTCTGCCTGAAGTCAGCGACCACTGATTGGGTCTCAGGGGTCACGTCAGCGAAGACAGCAGGGAGGTGCTCTGGAGTACAGGGAAGGTGAGTAACATTGTTTTTTATGTTTGTCACCTCTCTTGGCCCTCCGCTTATTATACTCGGGGGCTGAAGAGACCCCACAATATAATAATAGCAGTTTCATTTCATCCGTGTTTGGTCCGATCAAAACAGCTGGTTGAGGACTAAGGCTGCCCATGCCAGGGACATAAGCCTCATGTGCCACTCTTGACACGCGTGCCAGGGGTTATCAACCCCTGATATAGAATATGATGGCGCTATACAAGTATGCTAAATAAATAAGGAGGATTGGGAACAGGACAGAAATCCACAATACTATTGTATACACACTGGCCCAGATTTACTATAGTGGATACAGCTAGACTGTGGCACTTCTACAGTGCCTTGCGAAAGTATTCGGCCTCCTTGAACTTTTCAACCTTTTGCCACATTTCAGGCTTCAAACATAAGGATATAAAATTTTAATTTTTTGGTGAAGAATCAACAACAAGTGGGACACAATCGTGAAGTGGAACGAAATTTATTGGATATTTTAAACTTTTGTAAAAAATAAAAAACTGAAAAGTGGGGCGTGCCAAATTATTCGGCCCCCTTAAGTTAATACTTTGTAGCGCCACCTTTTGCTGCGAATACAGCTGCAAGTCACTTGGGGTATGTCTCTATCAGTTTTGCACATCGAGAGACTGAAATTCTTGCCCATTCTTCCTTGGAAAACAGCTGGAGCTCAGTGAGTTTGGATGGAGAGCGTTTGTGAACAGCAGTTTTCAGCTCTTTCCACAGATCCTCGATTGGATTCAGGTCTGGACTTTGACTTGGCCATTCTAACACCTGGATACGTTTATTTGTGAACCATTCCATTGTAGATTTAGCTTTATGTTTGGGATCATTGTCTTGTTGGAAGATAAATCTCCGTCTCAGTCTCATGTCTTTTGCAGACTCCAACAGGTTTTCTTCCAGAATGGTCCTGTATTTGGCTCCATCCATCTTCCCATCAATTTTAACCATCTTCCCTGTCCCTGCTGAAGAAAAGCAGGCCTAAACCATGATGCTGCCACCACCATGTTTGACAGTGGGGATGGTGTGTTCAGGGTGATGAGCTGTGTTGCTTTTACGCCAAACATATCATTTTGCATTGTGGCCAAAAAGTTCGATTTTGGTTTCATCTGACCAGAGCACCTTCTTCCACATGTTTGGTGTGTCTCCCAGGTGGCTTGTGGCAAACTTTAAACCAGACTTTTTATGGATATGTTTGAGAAATGGCTTTCTTCTTGCCACTCTTCCATAAAGGCCAGATTTGTGCAGTGTACGACTGATTGTTGTCCTATGGACAGACTCTCCCACCTCAGCTGTAGATCTCTGCAGTTCATCCAGAGTGATCATGGGCCTCTTGGCTGCATCTCTGATCAGTCTTCTCCTTGTTTGAGATGAAAATTTAGAGGGACGGCCGGGTCTTGGTAGATTTGCAGTGGTCTGATACTCCTTCAATTTCAATATGATCGCTTGCACAGTGCTCCTTGGGATGTTTAAAGTTTGGGAAATCTTTTTGTATCCAAATCCGGCTTTAAACTTCTCCACAACAGTATCATGGACCTGCCTGGTGTGTTCCTTGGTCTTCATGATGCTCTCTGCGCTTTAAACAGAACCCTGAGACTATCACAGAGCAGGTGCATTTATACGGAGACTTGATTACACACAGATGGATTATATTTATCATCATCAGCCATTTAGGACAACATTGGATCATTCAGAGATCCTCACTGAACTTCTGGAGTGAGTTTGCTGCACTGAAAGTAAAGGGGCCGAATAATATTGCACGCCCCACTTTTCAGTTTGTTTTTTTTTACAAAAGTTTAAAATAACCAAGAAATTTCGTTCCACTTCACAATTGTGTCCCACTTGTTGTTGATTCTTCACCAAAAAAATAAAATTTTATATCCTCATGTTTGAAGCCTGAAATGTGGCAAAATGTTGAAAAGTTCAAGGGGGCTGAATACTTTTGCAAGGCACTGTAGTTTGGGTTTGAGAGTTTCAACATGCTAGATGTGTGGGTGTGGAACCGCAGAAAAAAAGGGGGTGTGATTTAAATGTGCCACAATGCACCAAAATAGTGTTGAAAAATGTAAGCACAAAGTATAGGCCAAATGAAAGGTGGTATAAATACAGACTAGACAGTTTGAAAGTACACCAGATTTATCATCCAGCATCTGCCACTGAGATAAATCTGACATATCTTCAGACTGCCTGTCTAAGATTGTATGGTGTAGCTGTTAGTAAATCTATGTCAATCTATCCTGGATGGATCTGCTCACATCTTTTATAAGGAGCACCCAAAAAGAAATTGAGACTTAGGAAATGATGTAGCAGCATAGTCATGTGCACTACCAGGCCCTTTAAACACAGATGAGGGGGTATAGCTCAGTGGTAGAGCATTCGACTGCAGATCGAGAGGTCCCTGGTTCAAATCCGGGTGCCCCCTTCAATATGTTTTGCCCTCATTTTACATGTTAAAATTCCCCAAACAGAAATCACAATTTCTAAGAACTGGGAAACCAGAGCGGAATGTATTTAACTGCAGCTTTTATGGATTTCAGTAACTGCCTAATAATCCAGCCATGTAGGAGGAGGGGCAGCTGCTTTATAAATGAGGCAGGGCTAACCTCCCTCTGTACGTGTCCAGCCTGACATCCGCAGTCTCATAGACATCTGTGCCACATTCGGTAACCTGTGCAGCTGTAGGTAATGTAGATATACGCCAAGGTAAATGGCTGCACTCCCAGAGCACCCAGCTACCTGTAGCCCCACAATTGGCCACTAGGAACATACACATTCCACAAAGCAGCTGTAATCTGACTATGCCCATTTGACTCGGCCCTTTAACTAGTCACATGACTTCTTCCTTGCGTTCCAGGCTTTCCATTTCCGTTTCCGGCTCAATTTTATGACGTTAGAAGACAGCCTAAAGTGAAGGGAACAACGGGGAGAGATCTGTCGGGGTCTTCATCATGGGAGGCGGAGACTTGGTACAGTAGATATATATTCTATTCTATTTACTACTTACTTAATATGTCATTGTAGTGTAAGGAGTGGTGAGGATACAAGCGGGAGATCAGTAATATACAGTAAATCACACTGGTGGGCAGAGGTAGGAAGTACCTGCTGGGGGCTTTCTCAAGGTACGATGGCATATTGTATTGTAGTAGTATTCATTATTGTGTCACTGACAGTCTAACATATTGGTGGGCACAATGCAGAGATCTCACAAGGCTTCACAGTGCTAGTCTAGGTACAGTAATACCAGTCTGTCAACTTGTCATCTGACATGGTTAGCTGAAAATTACATTTGGGCAGCCCCGACCATCACTCTAATGTCAGCGTGCCTCTGGTCTAACACATTGGCCTGTCTTTATTAAACTAAACACGCTAGTTTTTTGGCATAAAAGTGTACCTTTTATTGTCATACTGTTGGTTTACCCCAAAAAGTGCACACTTTTACCGTTTTATGACTTGCTTGTCATGTGCGTACAGGGACGCCTCAGCCATGCATTTTTACCATAACTTACACCAGGAAACTGGAGTAAGTTATACCTGAAATATAAACCTGGTCCTGGCAGGTCTGAATTTTAAATCTGGCGCATGGGACGTTGATGTACCAGATGCAACTCGTGCTAGTGAAAGGATATGACATAAATGTCTGACAGGTGTGGGTGCCAAAGGCAGGACCCGCATCTATCTCTTAAATGAGCCCCCCTGGACTCCCTTTCCTGCTACTTACCTCACTGCGAGCTCACTGTGAAGACTTTCAGCGATGGTTGGGCTGTACGGAAAAAGCTTAACTCAGAGCTACTCTGCCTCCATAACTCCCATAGAAGTGAATGGTGAACAGAAGGTGTGGGGCCTCATCTAAGAAATAGATGCAGAATAATTTTTTTTCACCTTCTCTTCCCTTTCGCTCTGTGTCTGGTTTTGTCGTCTTGCCCCTCCTTTCCTTCTTTCTTCCCCCCTCTTCTTGTCCTTTGGCCTCTACTCGGGAATCTCCCCGTTATTTACATTATAAAATGTTACTGCTGCTGTTGCAGCTATATATTTTTACTGTACTTTCTGTATTCTGTATTTTATGTCTTTTTGGAAAATCAATAAACATTGAATTGGAAAAAAAAAAAAAAAGAAATGGATTCAGGTCTCAGAGGTGGGACCCGCATCTATCAGACATATGTGGCATATCCTTTGGATATGCTATCAATGTCTTTCATTGGAGAATTCCTTTAAAGGGGTTCTTCGGACCCAAATCGTTTTTACTGATGACACCAGGATCCTGAACAAATCAGCTATTGCAGCATCCTCTGGTTGCCGGAAGCTGATAGTGGACAGGGAGCACATATCAGCCCTGTCCAATGCATAGCAGTGTTTCTGGGATATTGCAGAGCCACTCCTATTAATTGAATGGTAGTGGTGCTGCATGCTTGCTACCTGCCCACTAGCAGCACTCAGCACCCGGAGACTGCTTTAATAGCTGATCATTTTGGATTTGGAGCTGGAAAAACACTTTAAGACTGGTATAGAATGCTCGAGTCTTAGTAACTTTCCCTCATAGTTTACTATAGTGAACATTTTTTTGATATATTTACATTAACATATTTAGGTTGGTTCACATCTGCTTCACACATTTCACTAGGAACCAATGTGAGAGATTACATATAAAATACATGGCAAAATAGCACAGCATGCTGCAATATTTTGTCTTGTAGAGTTGCGAACACTGTGAATGAAACGTAGTTTTGGTGCTTGATATGTCGAATTGGTGGTCTAAGCTATTAGCAGTCAAGGGGGTGTGAATCTGAGCTCTCCGACACTTTCCAATTGGGACAGACAGTGTCATAGCTCAGAATCGTGCTCCTTTGAGTGCTCTTGCCTGAGATCACCCACTTGACAAATTGGGCACCAAAACTAACTGCACTGATTTCCCTAGAACAGTAGGTATAGAGGAAAAACTTCCAGCTGCTCCAGAATTAATAGAGTGGCATTTATTAAAGGGTGTGCAGGTGGTGAAAGGTCCTCTTTAAAGGGATTTTCCCACTAAAGGCAAAGGTCACACATAGAGGAATCACAGCTAAAAAGCACTGCAGAAAAAGAAAAATCTGTGGAAAAAAAGAAATTGTATATTCTTTTTTTTTTTCATTGTGTATTGATATTTTCTGCATTGTTTCCACAATGAAACGACACACTGTGTTTTGCTTTGTTTTTTTCTTTACCCCATAGAAGTCAATGGGGAAAAAAATACAGTGTTACCACAGGTACAATTAACATGCAGCACTTTTTTAAAAAATGCACAACTCTTGTTTTCCACAATGCCTTTTTATCCCGCAATGGGTGGCTAGGATTTCATAAATCTCATTTATTTGCTTGGACTATAAAACACAGCATTCTTTTTTCCGTTGCGTTTCCACAGTGTGTGACCTAAAACACTTATCCACAGGATCCACCAAAGGAAAAGGTTTGATGCTGTCAGCACTTTATGCCTTCTCCACCTTACATACTACTTCTGCGACTTTGAAAAAGGCCAAGGTTGGCCGAAATGTCATACGTTCATATTGTCGCATTTTCTTCTGTGTTACCATTTTGTTATAACCAGAGTATATCTTTAACACACTACGTGTATTATTATATGTAATTAACTTTGTGAAACCTGATTATTTCCCCAGAATCTGAAGAAAAGCTGGCATCCTCAGACTTTACGTAATGTGGAGAAAGTGTGGAAGGCTGAACAAAAACATGAGGCGGAACGGAAGAAAATCGAAGAACTTCAGCGGGAGCTACGGGAGGAGAGGGCTCGGGAGGAAATGCAGAGATATGCTGAGGATACGGGAGCTGTGAAGTGAGAGGCTGTAATGAGTGAGAATGCTGTCACTTCTGACAAATCATTCTTACCCTTAAGAACTGATAAAAATGTATTGTGAGATTAAGATGGGCAGCATCAGATGTGTCTGGCAGCCACTTACAAACATGCTTGACTCACAGCTGAGGCATCTCTAACACCCTGATCACCTTTATGCAAGGGAAATCCATAGTGGCACATTTATGAAGACTGGCGTTATTAATGGTGGAGGATGCACCTCATTTATGAGGAGCAGCATGCCACCTCTTAAATGACACACACCATCCGCCCAGCCATGTGCCCGGGGAAGTGGCAAAGGCGGGGCAGAAGTAAGAAAGCTGCATTTTGTTTGTGTAAAACTCTGTTTTGCACAAAAAAATGACTTTTTCTGCCTTGTAAACCAGAAAATTGGTGTTCAGTGCATAATGAATCTTCTCCAAAGTGTTTATCCTTATTGCCATATGTTTAGATTTATATATAAAAAAAATTTTTTAGATACTTATGGAAAAATACATAGACATTTATTTTGTTAGATATTTATATAAACATATGTTAGATATTTATAAATGGTTAAATATGTTCACACTGACTTTTTTGCAGTCAGATTTTGAGGCAGAAAAAAAAAGTGTGACTCCGACTGAAATGAATGGCAGAGTTGGGAGATGTTTTGTGAATGTGGATCACGCCTCAAAAATCCTCCTGCAAAAAATTATGTGAACTTACCCTAAGACCTAAGATTGTTGACAAGTCATTCATTGTATGCTACTTGTGCCTGCCATTCAAAACTTGTCAGTAAGTGGCATAGTCCACTTGTGGTCAATACCATTTCGGCAGAAGATGGCATAGTGCAGCATCTGAATTTGCTTTTCTTGTTTTCAGAAGTAGTTAACCTCTGTTCTTGATGCTTCCTCAGAAAAAAGGATGAAAAATTGGATTGGATGTACCAAGGGCCTGGTGGGATGGTGAACAGAGATGAATATCTTCTTGGACGGCCAGTGGACAAATTCATCCTTGATAAAATGGAAGATCCAGAATCTGGTCCTTCTACTGAGACTGGACTTCTCCCAGGGTCAATATTCAGTACATCTGGAGCTGCATCATCCTTGGATATTGCAAATAAAATCCGTGAGGATCCGCTCTTCATGATTAGGTAACTGTAGCTGTTGTAACATTATGTGATGTCAGAATTATACTGTCCTGATAATCTACAGTTAGAATATCTCTATATATTATATAGAAACCCATCACTCTGTGATTCTATATAGGTCACCTGTTGAAGTTTAATTTGGAGGTCATTAATGTTTTTGGATATTCTTGATCCTTTATTTCACCACTATTCCTTTGTTTAAACTTCAGGAAAAGAGAAGATGAGAAAAGGAGAGAAGTTCTAAAGAATCCAGTGAAAATGAAGAAGATCAGAGAACTGGTATGTGAAATATTGTACACAACAAATAAATGCTGTGCCTGAATTAATACATGTGGCCTTCTAAAGCAGGGCTGTGGAGTTGGTAGGCCAAACCCAAGCACTTCCTCTTACCTGGCTCGTATCAACTTATCTTTCTTCCATATCTGCAGTCCGACTGTCTGAGGAAGGTCTGAGATGGACCAAACGTTACAGAATAGTCACATGGATTGCTTGCATTAAAAATTAAAAACAAGATAAATTGCATTAATTCTCTAGACTGCTGGGGGGGGTTATTTACTTGGTCCCCACCCCGACTCCACAGCCTGTGTCTGTTTTAATTGGTCCTAAATAATGTAGGGGGCAGATAGAAGAGAGTATGACACTGGGGTCAGATTACAAAGGATTTATAGTTTGTAGCCATGGAGTTCTGAAGTTCTATGGGGAGCTGGTTATGCAAAATGGTATGAAATTTTTAATCAAGACCATGTACAAAGTTGCTTTCTCCTTACTCCACTGTACTAAATATTTTAATTTTTCAAGTTAATAATAGTTCTTTTTAGGTTTTTGATAGCAAAATCATTAGGATTACTAGATTTATTTCAAGGGGTGTACTCATTGGACAAACTATTTCCTTCAATCAGATCATTTTTATTGAAAATGCCATTCTTATACATTTCCACTTTTCAAACCTAGAACACAGATGCTCAGATAACAAAGGTAACCCAAAAATACAATAAAACAATCCCAAGCTCTCCCTACTGCAGCAGACTACATTACAAATAGAATGATGATGCACAAAAAAATTATGCAAGGTAGAATTGCAAAAAAGATAAGAGAAACTGAAAGGAGGGAAGCTTATGGGCATCAGATGTCATAGCACTGTTGAAGAAACAGAACAAGTGGGGGCGATCACCATTTATTAAAGTTTACATATATGCTAGTGGCAGGCCTAGAATGCTGATCCATTCAGTATTTAACAACATTACAATACCTAGGGGGAACATGAGGACATCAGAAGGCTGACTAGAGGGGTTTGGCCATGCCTCCCATTCTGCCTCATATTTATGGGTAACTTAGATTACTTTCAAGGCAGATGCCATTGTTCATCTTAGTATTCAGTTCTGCAATGAATGGGGGTTTGTAGGCAAGCTATTTCCATATGATTATGGAGATATGATCAAGGACTTCTTTTATCCCATAATTTGTCAAAAGAGGTTCTCAATCTGGGTGACCATTGCCCTCTGTGTTATACATGTCTATTGAAAGAAAAAGTATGTGCCCAAAGTGGATAACAAATAGCCCGGGGATGTGTTTCAATCTAATAAAGAGGATTTGTTTAGAATAAACAGCCTAAGGTCAATTGTCATTTTAATTGCTTTTATAAATATTAACATATTAGAATTAATTCATATTTATATAGCTCCAAAGTAGCTTGGATAAAAAGAGCAAAAAGAAGAAGAAGGAAAAAAAGAAGAGAAAGAAGGAGAGGCGATCAAGCTCCAGCTGCAGCAGTGATGAAGAAAGTGGCCCAGATGATAGAACAACAAGCAGGTTGGATTAAGTGTATATACTGTAGTGTATAATACATGGTATAGTCTACACCAGTGAAAAATATATTGTTTCCTCTTTTTCTTTTAGGGCTTCCAGACACCGACAACATTCCCCATCCCCTCCATTTCATAAGAAGGCATCAGGCTATGGACTACAGGTGTTTACGCTGCACTTAAATGTTTCACTTTACTACAACTCATACAGTACAATTACAATAATCCAGCATCCTATTATTTACTGACTAGAATATTGGAAAATCAGAATCCTTAGAGACACACACGCGCACTTACTTACCCACTTAACTTTTCCATGGTGGCTCCTGGCCTGGTGACATTGCTGTGGTTGATGCACTTGTCATACAGTATCAGTTCTGTGTGCTTGTTCTTTCACAGCCTGCCTGCACCAGCAGACACCAGAATTAACATCTTTTCATAAAATGTCACAATCTGTTATTAGTTGTTTTACATTAAGGCTAGGTTCACAATATGTGTGTTGTTACAGAAACACTGGAGGAAATCCGATTCTGTTGTTACTTTGGGATTGTTTCTGGTATCCAGTACATCAATTGTGATTTCTCCCTGCATGGACTTACAGTGAAGGTAATAAGTATTTGATCCCTTGCTGATTTTGTAAGTTTGCCCACTGACAAAGACATGAACAGCCTATAATTTTAAGGGTTGGTTAATTATAACAGTGAGAGATAGAATATCAAAAGTAAAATCCAGAAAATCACATTGTATACATTTATTTGCATTTTGCAGAGAGAAATAAGTATTTGATCCCTCTGGAAAACAAGACTTAATACTTGGTGGCAAAACCCTTGTTGGCAAGCACAGCAGTCAGACGTTTTATGTAGTTGATGATGAGATTTACGCACATGTCAGGAGAAATTTTGGTCCACTCCTCTTTGCAGATCATCTCTAAATCATTAAGATTTTGAGGCTGTCGCTTGGCAACTCGGAGCTTCAGCTCCCTCCATAAGTTTTCTATAGGATTAAGGACTGGAGACTGGCTAGGCCACTGCATGACCTTAATGTGCTTCTTTTCCTGCTTGTTGCCTTGGCTGTACGTTTTGGGTCATTGTCCTGCTGGAAGACCCAGCCACGACCCATTTTTAATGTCCTGGAGGAGGGAAGGAGGGAAGGAGGTTGTCACTCAGGATTTTACGGTACATGGCTCCATCCATTCTCCCATTGATGTGTTGAATTAGTCCTGTGCCCTTAGCAGAGAAACACCCCAAAACATAATGTTTCCACCTCCATGCTTGACAGTGGGGATGGTGTTCTTTGGATCATAGGCAGCATTTCTCTTCCTCCAAACATGGCAAGTTGAGTTAATGCCAAAGAGCTCAATTTTTGTCTCATCTGACCACAGCACCTTCTGCTATTCACTCGCAGAATCATCCAGGTGTTCATTGGCAAACTTCAGACAGGCCTGCACATGGGCCTTCTTGAGCAGCGGGACCTTGCAGGCACTGCAGGATTTTAATCCATTACGGTGTAATGTGTTATCAATGGTTTTCTTGGTGACTGTGGTCCCAGCTGCCTTGAGATCCTTAACAAGTTCCCCCCGTGCAGTTTCAGGCTGATCTCTCACCTTCCTCATGATCAAGGACACCCCACGAGGTGAGATTTTGCATGGAGCACCAGATCGATGTCGATTGACAGTCATTTTACATTTCTTCCATTTTCTTACTAACTGGTCTGTAGGAGCCAGAACTCTTAATGGTTGGTAGGGGATTAAATACTTATTTCTCTCTGCAAAATGCAAATAAATTTATTCAATGTGATTTTCTGAATTTTTATTTTTGATATTGTATCCCTCACTGTTAAAACTAACCTACCCTTAAAATTATAGACTGTTAATGTCTTTGTCAGTGGGCAAACTTACAAAATCAGCAAAGGAACAAATACTTATTTCCTTCACTGTATGCACAAATGTGTCTTCTGTTGAGTCTGGTTCAGGCATAGAAAACTAGATATCTTTCTTAACCCAAATGTTTAGCACAGAAGAAACATTTAAATGACCATTTTTTCTACTACATAAGCTGGAGCATAGATTTTGTTGGATAAAGAAAAGAATTTTAGCATGTTCATGGTTGTGATCTATTTTCTAGATACGAGACTCGAGTAAGAGTAACAAAAGGGATGTACCAGCAGAACAGGATAGACGCAGAGGTCGCTCAAGAAGTCCTCATCATGATCAAGTACAGTGAGTATCTTATTCCTCTATTTTGGAAAGGGATATCAATGGGATCTGCTAGACACTTCTCATTGCCGAACGCTGACACTCAGGTGCATGGGACTGGTGTACAAAAACTTTGAATTTTCCATCTCCATATTTTAGGGACAAATCTAAGAGTGATCGGAAATATAGAAGGAGTCCTTCCCCAAAGAAAGAAGATAGATACAGAAGACAGAGAGTATCTGGGTATACAAAGTGAGTACACAATAAATGCTTGTGGGTGAGGTGGGGGGTAATCTTACTACTCCTTCTCTTTTTTTTTTTTTTTCTCTTTGCTTTGTTGGCTTGGTCCACATATATCTTATAATTATTATAAATTATGTTGCATTGTGCTGCTCAGAAGTGAAGACAGCCAATAGCAGCCTGAAAACAGAAATAACTGACACAACAATGAGCATCAAAGTGGGCACCAAACAGTGCGACTTAAAGGGTTAAATGTGGTTGGGGTCTTGCATTGCGAAAACACACAGTGGTGACCCTGTGTGTCAAAATGAATTAATATCAAGGTGCGTTTATTCAGCAACCATCAAAGTGAGTTAAAGGGAACCTGTCAGGTCAAGTTTGGGATACTAAACCACCCACAGGTACAGGTGCATCTCAATAAATTAGAATATCTTTGAAATGTTCATTCATTTTAGTAATTCAGTAATACAATTCATAATCAGCGTCTTCCATGATTGTGTGTCCTACTGAACCAGACTAAGGGACCATTTAAAGGCTTAGGAAACCTTGGCAGATGACATACTGAACTTTTTACAATATTCTAATTTTCTTAGATTTGGGTTTTCATTACCTGTAATCCATAATCAACATTTACAGAAATAAAACACTTGAAATAGAACACTCTGTGTGTAAAGAATCTAGAAAATATAGGAGGTCACTTGTTTAATTTAATTACTGAAATAAATAAACGTTTCAAAGATATTCTAATTTATTGAGATGCACCTGTACTTATAGACTGGGGGTTTAGTGTCCCAAATCACCCTGTTTTAAACGCATCTGCTCCCGGATTTAAAATAAATAAATAAATACATAAATCAATAAATAAAACTTTTATACTTGCCTAGAGATGAGCCAATGAGTATCCTGGTGCAGTTCTTCAGTAAAGCAGAGGACTACTGTCAGGTCCCTGCTGTTTAAAATGCCAGAGAAAAGACAAAGCAAAAAAACAACCCTTTCCCAAAAAGGCGTACAGTTGAAACCAGAAGTTTACATATACTATATAAAAAGACACATATGCATGTTTTTCTCACTAACTGACATTAAATCAGAATAAACCCTTCCAGTTTTAGGTCAGTTAGGATTACCAAAATTATTTATACTGTATTTGCCCCTGATGAAGCCATTTTGGCGAAACGCACGTTGGGGAGCGTGTTCCTCGTGGTATGCAGTGAGGTCTTTCTTTAATTTTTTTTTATATTATAGGATATCATTTTCGTCTGTCTGTTAATTATTACTGTGGTGGCTGTCTGCCTTTTCCCCGCTTTTTATAATACCTCTGGCCAATTTGTGCTTTATAATTGGGGAGTTTTCTCCCCCCTCCTTTTTTGGCATTAAGATACGTGTGGCTATTTAGTGTACTGCAGCAGGGTCTGGGCTCTCTAGTTCCCACTTTATGTTAGGTATATGTGATTTGACTGAAATTGATTATATTTCCATGTATTTTCTATGTTATCAAATTGTACCACCTCTACCACGTGTATAATATCTTAGTGGATATATTGTCTTTTTACCCCTATAATTATTTATTGTCTGTATAACTTATATTTAATAAATTGTATATTTTTATATAATTAGTTGAGTAGAATTTTTTTCTGTGAATTTTGAAAACTCCTCTGTAGAGTAGCTGAAACGTTATGTTTTCCATGCGTGAATAAAGGCGGGTGAATTTTCCTTTACATTTTGGAGTGCTGCTTCCTTCATATTTTTATTTTATTGAATCTCATCTTCACGCTGCATAAACTATCACTTTTTTGTATGGGACTTGTGTGCCTCAAATATTGACAGATGTAGTCTCAGGCCTAATGTCTACGGCTGCTGTGCTCCAGTGTCTCCATGATTGCACTTCAAAGGCCTAACCACCTGAAAGTGAGGCCATGAGACAGGGGTAATGCTGCTGATCTTCAGTCTAGAAAGTTCAGCTATGTAGATAGACATTTATGGTAGTACTAAAATGTCAGGTTTGTAATATGCTGTAAGACTTTTACATACTGCAGTAGAAGTTCACTGTTTGTCTTCTCTGTACCCCAGGAAGCTCTCTGCTGAAGAGCTAGAGAAGCGCAGGTTGGAGATGATGGAGGATGCCCGGCAGAGAGAGAAAGAGAGGGAAGGCAATGTGCGCAGATACAAACAAGAAGAGGAGAATGAAGAAAAGAAGGAGCATCACAGAAAAGACAGTAAATTCTTACAGTAAGTACATGGGTGATACTGAAACTCTCATCTCCTTTGTGTGTTCGCTGCTAAAAAAAACTTCTGACAACCTTTCTTTTGACTTGCTCTCCACAGTCAGATGAAGCTGGATAGTGCAGCATCCTCTTCACTGGAAGACAGAGTAAAGCGCAATATTCATGGGATTCAGCGAACCTCTTCTGCCCTGGAGAAGAACTTCATGAAAAGATAATTTTATGACATTATTCCACACTGTGTTTGTTTTTTTTTTTTGTTTTTTACTTAACAATCTTTCCTTGATTCTTTATATGGACATTCTTCTGTTCTACCATCCAGTATCACAGTGTCACGGTAACTGTTTTATTTGTATAGAGAGTCATTGAGTATATTTTAAATAACATATTTTATATTGGAATAATTCACCTTCTATCACTCTCGTCCAAGTATAACTACACTCAACAATTCAGTCTTTCTTCTCTATCAGTATAATCTGTGTAGACTGGAAAGAAATATTGAAAAGCTTGCATTTTCTACTATTAATTGTGGATAGATTGGTGGGAGTGTAACTGCTGTCAGCACTAACCATTACTACAGTAGGGGACCCACTCGCCAGTCAGTACACTGGCGAGTGGGTGGGGGTGCAATATCTGTACACCAAGCAATCTAACACCACAGAGAATGGAGGAGGAAGCAGCTAACTTTGTTTTCTGTGTAGAGGCCAGATCAGGTTACCAGTTGAATGGTAGCTAAGATGCAGTAACCGGTTTGGCTTCCTTCTCCGTTCTCTGGTTATCAGCTGCCAAGAACAGCTGATCAGTTAGGGCGTCTGCTTGCGTCTTTTGTGTGGGACAATAAATCATTGTCGACAACACATCTTCCCATGTAAACAGAGACTGTGCTGCCAACAATATGCAAACTGTTTAGGGACCAAACAATTGCAACAACTGTTAGTCTCCATACAGATTGCTTCAGTTAATTCCAGGACCTTTTAAATGCTAAGGAGCAACAAAAAAAAAAAAAAAAATTCTAAATTTTCCTCCATTCCAGTGCTGCGGGTTCAGTCCCTGGGGCTTCTGGTCCTTCTTGAACCAAAGTGATGATGTCATGACCAGCAGTCACATGTGCGTAAACATCATGAGAATGCTGAGGTCAGTGATTGGCTAAGTGATCACATGTCCCATTACACCAGACAAGCTTCTCTGGAATGGAGAGACGTTGAGTTTTTTTTTTTTTGTTGTTTTTTTTTGTTTTTCCCTTCATCCTCTACCTGACCAGTTTAAGAAAAAAAAGAAAGTTGGAAAATTCCTATTAAACGAGCTTCGTTCCACTTGTTATGTTATCATTTGTTTGCATAAAAGTTCCCCTAATGGTTTTATTTATTTTTTTTTTTCCCAGAAAATGTTCCATAGGATATTTTTTATTTTATTTTTTTTTTTTTTTGGTTACCTACAGCATCATAGTCATAAGGGGAAAAGGTTAGATGAGGAGATGGGCAATAACGGTGCTTTTAACTCTCAGGGACATTTCCATACAATGCATATAATGTCTGCTTATGCTATAAGGATGCTCATCAGAAGATAAGGAGCGCACATGGCATATGAGTAACGCTTGTCCAACCAGCTTCTTTGTATGTGCATCTTCAGTATGTCTAAACATTTTTATAGATGCAGATTCCCCATGAGCTCCTGTAGAGGGCTCTAAAGAAATGATTATTATATATCTGTGCTCTGCTCATAAAGGGGTTGTCTAGTATCTGAAGATTTTTGATACTGATGACCTATCCACAGGATAGGCCATCAATATCAGATTGGTCGGGGTCTGACAACCGAACCTCAAACCGATCATCTGATGCAGGCAGCTTCCGGTTCATACAGTGTAGCAGTGGCACCTGGAACTGCAGCCCCGCTCCCATTCACTTGAATAGATGCTGGGCTGCTTCCAGCCGTATACTTAGTATATGGCTTCCAGAAATTGCATCAGGTGATTGCTTTGGAGTTCAGGTGTTGGACCCTACCCATCTGATAGTGATGACCTATCCTGTGGATAGGTCCTCATTACCAAAAATCTTCAGATCCTGGACAACCCCTTTAAGCCGTAGCTCAAACCCTGTTACATTGCAGCTGTCAGTTATTTTATTTTTTTTTTTTTATATACACGTTCCTAGCACTGTGACCTTTTTAGGTCTGTATATAGATTGTAATGTTCTGTGGAAAACAATATGCATATTAGAGTGTATGCTCATCATGATGATATTTTTTTTTTTTTTTTTTTTTTACATCCACTTAAATGGATGCAAAATAGGCATGGCCATCTGTTTACATAGTGAACAGCATAAAAAAGCAGTTTCTGTCGTGTTTTTTTTTTTTTTTTTTTTTGTTCTTTTCAACAATGATTTCTATGTAAACCAGTGGCCATCTATTTGCATGTGTTTTTTTTGCATCAGTTAAATGGCTATGATAAACAGAAAAACATGATGTGAATAAACCCTAAATCTGTCCTGTCATTGTACAATATCATTAGATGGATCTATATGAGAGCCCAATCCTCCTCATCCTATTCTGTTTCTTTATGGGACAGACTATGTATATTTAGCTCTGATCTTCAGAGCTACCTGTTGCATTTATTTTTTTTTATTAAACAGTTTGTGTTTTATTGAAGATCTTCACTCTGACTTATTTATTGGGACCGTTGTGTTGTGCTGATAAATGTGTATTGTGTATGATATATATGGTAACAGGATCCTTTATCCACTTTGTCAGGTCAGGTTTGCAAAGTACAGTTAGCAAGCAATATAATGCATGAACATAGAGCTTTTTGGCTGCTCAACTTTTATATAACCCTCTTAAGCATTTGGGTGCTCAAGTCACTCATTCTGAACAGGCTGTCGGCTGTTTGTCCCACTGGGGGATGTAGTGAGCTTGGTGTAAGGACAAGATATCCCATCCTTGAAAAGTCGGATACTTGATGACTGGCAGTGCTCTGCTACAGAAAATATATTTGGAATGCTGTGTATATTTTAGTCCACAAATCTCTTTATTGGCTGTGCTACATGTTTTGTATTCATGCTGGATGTCAGACATATAGGATAAAAAAAAAAAAAAAAAAAAAAGTACAGCCCATGATTTGAAAAAAAAAAAAAAGCCAGAAGATAATTGTCCAAATTTAGGTGGGCGGATAACATCACAGTGTTACAGAATTCATGTTTAGTATACGTATGTTATAAATAAATCCATTATTAAAATAAAAAAAAATTATATATATAGATATATATATATATAATATAGATATATAATATATATCTATATTATATCTATATTATAAAAGACATTAAAGAGAAATACATGTTTACATAAAAATTAAAAATGAAATGCTAAAACTCATTATAATGGATAATTTGCATGTCACGTATTATGTGGCAAATACCATATTATTGTATTACTGGAGGTGATCTGCCTCACTTGCAGGAGTCCTGCTCTGCAGTCTATACACAAAAATGGTATAAAATGCGAGAGAGCTACATTGTATCCACATCCTGTCAAGTAAAGGTATGTTCAGACAGCAGAAAATGAATAGCAATTCTGATCTTCTGCTATGTGTTTCTGCCTCTGATCAGGTCCAGATGAATGGGCATAATCAACAGGATGTCTCTAGCTATGGACTCTGCTGCTGAATTACACTAGGTTCACACTAGCGTTGTGGTCTCCGTTGTTTGGATCCGCAGGGGGACCTGAACGACAGAGAGCCGAACAACTAAAACAGTGGTTACACATGGACAACGGCGGACCCCATTGACTGTTATGGGGCCAACTGGGTTTTCAAACTGAAAGCGACGGAGAAAAAAGTCCTCTGTGCAGGACTTTTCTCTCCACCAATTTTCGGCGCTTTCTGCGATGTGAGACTGGCACAGATGTGTACCCAGCCTTAGCTGTATCATGATTGTGTCCTTATTAAAATACATAGTCGTATGCTTGGTTGCCACGTCTCTCTCTGTCTCACAGAGACCACATTGAAACTTACCTCATGCAGTCTCATATCCAGCTCCCCACACCCAACACACTTCAGGCTTCAGTCTCTGTCAGTCAGACCATGCCCCACCTGAGATGGACTCCATCGCAGATGCGAACCCAGTCTTAGTTGAGGATTTTGCTGTAAGATCGAGCGGGACATTTTTTATTTCAGCGTCCTCCTCCGATCTCTGCTTCCTATTGAATACATTGGGAGGCTGAATCAGGGTGGAATCTGCAGCTGATTTTGGGCCGGAATCCAACTAAACATCAGTGCCAGATTCTGCAGTGTGAACAGGCCCTAAGTATGACAGAAGAAGATAGAATTCACACATAGATGCACCGTAATATCAAGTAAATATCATGGGGAAAGATGGTAGAAATAAAATGACCTCTCTGTCTGAACCTTCGTACACGGGAGAAGCTGTGTGAAAACATTTACCTTTGCTTGAATTGCGGTGGTCTAGGTGGATCAAAAAGGCCTGAGAGGAGTTTACACCAGGGCTGTGGAGTCAGGGGGCCAAAGCACTGACACCGACTCTTTCATAAATGGCTGACAGCCTCAATCAGACAGAAACGCCAGAGCTCCTCAAATTCACAAAAAATCTAGTGATTGACTTCCTATGGAAGTAAATATGTAACAAACTATGTATGCCAATAATTGTATAATATAATTAAATGTAATTGATCATTTTATTCTGCAGTAACTTTTTTCTAATTCCAAGTCCACACAAAATTGACCTTGATTCCGACTCCACGGCCCTGGTTCACACATTTATATAAATTTTTGCTTTCGAAAAAGTAACAATAACATTAAAATGTTGAGCAATACCACTATCATTGAAGAGATATCAGCAAAAAGCAACACGCATTATAATATAGGTCCCAGGACGACCACACCGCAAGGAATTTGGTCAATGGAGCCATGAATAGTAGCCGTGAGGCACTCCAGTGAGTGCAAGTCCTTAATTCTCTAATGTAGGTCTAGTTGTGATGGGGTGGGGGGACAATTCTCTTCCAATACAATGCAATAAGGCACTTTGTGGAAGTGAGGATATGGAGGAGCAGCCTGGTAGCATTCTTCCCCATCTTCCTGGGAGGGAGATTGAGGAGGTAAAGCTCTGGAGTTGGAGGAGGATCTTGATCAAAGGTTTTTTTGAAGGAGCAAGCAGACCACACCCCAAAACCGGGTGATGAGAGGGCAAGTCCAATAAATGTGTTATATGGAACCACACGGGGAATGACCCCTCCAGCAAACCATTTGGGACTGTGGGATTCAATTTATGAAGGACTTTGGGGGTGTGGAACCAAGGCATGAGGAGCTTAATGTGGTTCTCTCTCTATTGAGAGCATAAAAAGCTTTTCTTGGCCTGTGACCAGAGAGAAGTAGGAAGTTACCTAACCAGCGTTCCCACCTGGCCATATATGGGTATTTTGGAGTAAGGGAAGATATATGTTTGCAATTTAAATATCCAATACATCTAGTTTTGAGAATATCAAACCAATTGTGAATAGTTGCTTTCACAAAGCTGCTTGGAATGATGGAAATTGGATCCCCCTCGTCTGCATGATGTGATGCACAAGATATATATACAGTGGGGAAAAAAAGTATTTAGTCAGCCACCAATTGTGCAAGTTTTCCCACTTAAAAAGATGAGAGAGGCCTGTAATTGACATCATAGGTAGACCTCAACTATGAGAGACAAAATGAGAAAACATATCTAGAAAATCACATTGTCTGATTTTTTTAAGAATTTATTTGCAAATTATGGTGGAAAATAAGTATTTGGTCACCTACAAACAAGCAAGATTTCTGGCTCTCACAGACCTGTAACTTCTTCTTTAAGAGGCTCCTCTGTCCTCCACTCATTACCTGTAGTAATGGCACCTGTTTGACATTGTTATCTGTATAAAAGACACCTGTCCACAATCTCAAACAGTCACACTCCAAACTCCACTATGGTGAAGACCAAAGAGCTGTGGAAGGACACCAGAAACAAAATTGTAGACCTGCACCAGGCTGGGAAGACTGAATCTGCAATAGGCAAGCAGCTTGGTGTGAAGAAATCAACTGTGGGAGCAATAATTAGAAAATGGAAGACATACAAGACCACTGATAATCTCCCTCGATCAGGGGATCCACGCAAGATCTCACCCCGTGGGGTCAAAATGATCACAAGAACAGTGAGCAAAAATCCCATAACCACACGGGGGGACCTAGTGAATGACCTGCAGAAAGCTGGGACTAAGTTAACAAAGGCTACTGTCAGTAACACACTACACCGCCAGGGACTCAGATCTTGCAGTGCCAGACGTGTCACCCTGCTTAAGCCAGTGCCCTTCTGAAGTTTGCTAGAGAGCATTTGGATGTTCCAGAAGAGTATTGGGAGAATGTCAAACTTTCGTAGAAACTCAACTCGTCGTGTTTGGAGGAAAGTGAATGCTGAGTTGCATCCAAAGAACACCATACCTACTGTGAAGCATGGGGGTGGCAACATCATGTTTTGGGGCTGTTTCTCTGCAAAGGGACCAGGACGACTGATTCGTGTACATGAAAGAATGAATGGGGCCATGTATCGTGAAATTTTGAGTGCAAACCTCCTTCCATCAGCAAGGGCATTGAAGATGAAACGTGGCTGGGTCTTTCAGCATGACAATGATCCCAAGCACACCACCAGGACAATGAAGGAGTGGCTTCGTAAGAAGCATTTCAAGGTCCTGGAGTAGCCTAGCCAGTCTCCAGATCTTAACCCCATAGAAAACCTTATGGAGGGAGTTGAAAATCCGTGCTACCCAGCGACAGCCCCAAAACATTACAGCTCTAGAGGAGATCTGCATGGAGGAATGGGCCAACATACCAGCAACAGTGTGTGCCAACCTTGTGAAGACTTACAGAAAACGTTTGACCTCTGTCATTGCCAACAAAGGATATATAACAAAGTATTGAGACGAACTTTTGTTATTGACCAAATACTTATTTTCCACCATAATTTGCAAATAAATTCTTTAAAAATCAGACAATGTGATTTTCTGGATTTGTTTTCTCATGTTGTCTCTCATAGTTGAGGTCTATCTATGATGTCAAATACTTTTTTTCCCCACTGTATATATATATCTTGTGTATATAACATATGTAGATAGACTCCCTTTAAATGTGCCAATCATTAGAAAATCACCTTTTGAACTAATGGCACATTGGAATAGGCTATTCTACTCCTACCTTCCATTCTCTTCTTCTTCCCGCCGTTTCTGTAAAAATTTGTTTATTTGTTTATTGATTTTTACAGAAACGGCGGGGAGAAGAAAAGAATTCAAGGTAGGCGTAGAATAGCCTTTTTAAAGGCTATTCCAATGTGCCATTAGTTCAAAAGGTGATTTTCTAATGATAGACTCCCTTTAAAATAAGTTTTATCATAAAGATCTCATCTGGCTGGTTTGATCTTGAAGGTATTGCTGTTGTGTTTTGCGTCATAAGCACCAGTGGTGTCCACATCTAAAGCTCTCCTGTTTAGTCGTCAGTTTTAGTTGTTGCTCATTTACATGTTGTCGAAAAAAGTGATATCTCTGCAACGGATGCAGCAATTCGCAATGGGATAACACATTTTAAGGTAGGTGACCCTAACCTATCTATCTGTGGGGCTGGGTTGATATTCTGGATTCTGGTGATAGACTCCCTCTAAATACCATCCAATACACTAGTATATCACAGAAGCATAGCTGCCATTTAACGCACTACAACTATGCAGGGCCGTTTTAATAGATTAGTGGGGCCCTCCCCAACACATAGTTTAATGTCCCTTTAAATAGCCCCCACATGAGGTCCCCTGCCCTTTCAGTCACCAGTATTTCATACAAATAAATTAAAATAAAAAAAAATTCTAATATGTATATACTGATGTCTGCGGCTTGGTGCTCATCACATCTCCCTGCAGCAGGTATCATCAGCTTAATAATGGAGCACAGAGCTGATATCTCCATGCTCGAACTCTATCTGTGTCTTAAGGACACAAAGTTGAAATGGGTACGCACCCCCCAGAACAGCAGGACAGCACCCAAAATGTGGGACTCTCCTGCTCGATCCGAGTTGGCTGAGGGGGACCCTGCTACCATATGACCCCTTTTACCTTTTTTTTTTTTTTGTTTGTTTGTTTGTTGCGTGACTTGGCATGGAAAGGGTTGTTACTTATGATGCAATAATGTGCATCAAATTTGCAACTACTTTTTTGCATTTTACATAATTGTGGAGCGAAGTAAGCCAACTAATAAGTACAGTCATGGCCAAAAGTTTTGAGAATGACACAAATATTATATTTTCACATGATCTGCTGCCCTCTGGTTTTTATGTGTGTTTGTCAGATGTTTTTATCACATACAGAAATATAATTGCATTCATATTATGAGTAACAGAAGCTTATATTGACAGTTAGAATGAGTTAATGCAGCAAGTCAATATTTGCAGTGTTGACCCTTCTTCTTCAGGACCTCTGCAATTCTCCCTGGCATACTCTCAATCAACTTCTGGACCAAATCCTGACTGATAGCAGTCCATTCTTGCAGAATCAATGCTTTAATTTTGTCTGAATTTGTTGGTTTTTGTTAGTCCACCCGTCTCTTGACGATTGACCACAAGTTCTCAATGGGATTAAGATCTGGGGAGTTTCCAGGCCATGTACCCAAAATCTCTATGTTTTGTTCCCTGAGCCATTTAGTTATCACCTTTGCTTTATGGCAAGGTGCTCCATCATGCTGGAAAAGGTATTGTTGAGCGCCAAACTGCTCTTGGACGGTTGGGAGAAGTTGCTCTTGGAGGACATTCTGGTACCATTCTTTATTCATGGCTGTGTTTTTAGGCAAGACTGTGAGAGAGCCGATTCCCTTGGCTGAGAAGCAACCCCACACATGAATGGTTTCAGGATGCTTTACAGTTGGCATGAGACAAGACTGGTGGTAGCGCTCACCTCTTCTTCTCCGAATAAGCTGTTTTCCAGATGTTCCAAACAATCGAAAAGGGGATTCATCAGAGAAAATGACTTTCCCCCAGTCCTCAGCAGTCCACTCCCTGTACCTTTTGCAGAATATCAGTCTGTCCCTGATGTTTTTTCTGGAGAGAAGTGGCTTCTTTGCTGTCCTCCTTGAGACAAGGCCTTGCTCCAAGAGTCTCCGCCTCACAGTGCGTGCAGATGCACTCACACCTGCCTGCTGCCATTCCTCAGCAAGCTCTGCACTGCTGGTAGCCCGATCCCGCAGCTGAAACACTTTTAAGAGACGGTCCTGCCGCTTGCTGGTCTTTCTTGGGCGCCCTGGAGCCTTTTTGGCACCAATGGAACCTCTCTCCTTGAAGTTCTTGATGATGCGATAGATTGTTGACTGAGGTGCAATCTTTCTAGCTGCAATACTCTTCCCAGTTAGGCCATTTTTGTGCAGTGCAATGATGACTGCACGTGTTTCTTTAGAGATAACCATGGTAACAGAAGAGAAACAATGATGGCAAGCACCAGCCTCCTTTTAAAGTGTCCAGTGGTGTCATTCTTACTTAATCATGACAGATTGATCTCCAGCCCTGTCCTCATCAACACCCACACCTGTGTTAATGGAGCAATCACTGAAACGATGTTAGGTGGTCCTTTTAAGGCAGGGCTGCAATGATGTTGAAATGTGTTTTGGGGGATAAAGTTCATTTTCTAGGCAAATATTGACTTTGCAAGTAATTGCTGTTAAGCTGATCACTCTTTATAACATTCTGGAGTATATGCAAATTGCCATTAGAAAAACTGAAGCAGTAGATTTTGTAGAAATTAATATTTGTATCATTCTCAAAACTTTTGGCCATGACTGTAGTATCAACTTAAAGGGGTTGTCCAGTTTAAAAATTTAAATGTCTTTTTCTATAATGAAAAGAGGTAGATTAATTCAAAAGGCCCCAAATATTCTTGTTAGGAAGAAGCAATCTGAACAAAACAACGTGCAATGTGCAACTCAATACGTGGAGCTTTGAATAAGATGGGATGCCTTCACCAGAGAGTGCTGAGGTAGGAGCCGGACTGCGGTTGCAACATTTAACCTCAGTTTGCGAATCCTGGGTGCATACCCCCATACCCCATATTTCAGTATTTAACAGTTCATCTTAATGGTGCAAACCTACTGGGTCATCAATTCGTTTAAGCGATGTCAGACGGTATTCGCGACATACCCTCAAAGAGTGTTATTCAGAAGATGGTATGGAACCTGGAAATAACAGGATCATTGATCCCTTGTCAAGGACAGAGGCAATCCAAAAATGCCTCAGGACACAATCAGTAACTTGCAACATTGTCTGGAGCAGTCACCCACCTCTGAGACATCTAGAAAGGGAGACTGGGAGATCTTATTCAACAAGTCAAAAAAGGCAAAATCACATCACCATTGTTCGGAGCGCCATATACTGAGGAGCACATTGCACATTGATTCGAATATTTGGGACCTCTTTTGCAATTATCCAATATACTTTCTATATCAATTCCTCATACTTTTCTAGCAAGCAGAGATCTAGAAAACCATAAGGAAGCAACACAAGAAGGAATCCTGACATTCATAAGTTAAAGCGGCACTCTACTTTTTTTTTTCCCCAGCAATCTTCCATTGCTGATGCTGTGTCACTCATATTTGGTATCTGTACCCATGTCTATTTCCTATTCCTGCAACGCACTGTAGATTGAATTCACTGGGGAAGGTAATGGGAGCATGGTGACCTGACTGTGAGAGAGGGTGGAACTGTGTGAATGTGAGCAAGGGGAGCTTTAGGGAGCAGATTATGTGAGAGTTAGAGGAGGAGTCGGAACGCATTTTAACAGAAGAACTAGGGCAGAACAGGGTTGGAGTTTTGTTTAAGCTGAGGTCACATGGTAACTCTCAATAGTATCTGCAGGTGTCAAAGAAAGGCCTCCTGTTTACACACCAATTCATGCTGGAAAAAAAAAAGTCACCGTAATCATGTGACTTATTGAAGAACGTGAAAGTAGGATAAGGAAGCACGATGAGGAAACCACTATTACTATTGAGGGGGTGGTCTTTTAGACAATATAATGAGTTAAAGAAAGAAATAATTGAAGGTTACTTTCAAGTTTTTCTAACATTTCATCCCCAGAATAAAACCATCATTGTGCATAAATCCTTCTATAGGCCAGGGCCCCGTGTGGCGTAAGACCACGGCATTTTACAGTCACAGCAAAGTGGATATGGGATTCTAGCAAATCCCATCCCCACTTTGCGGTAAAATACTCTAGCGGACATGCTGTGATTTTCAAAACTGTCACGGTATTGGAAATCACAGCATGTCAATTATGCCTATGGAAACGCCAGCAGTTTCCCTATAGGTATAATTGAAGCAGAAAGTCCGCAGAGGAAACTACTGTGAACTTTCTGTGCAAAGCACTGCGGGAAGAACCGCAATGCATTGCCGCTGCAGTTTTTCCCACATCACTTTTAAGCTGCAGGACACTACGTGGGGTCTTCCAGTATTGCTGACTTATCCTTAAGATAGGTTATCAATATCTGATTATGTCACTTCTACTTTACAGGCTAATGTCATCACATTTGTTACTTGATTTGTTTACAGCTCAGTCCCATTTAAATGAAAGGAACTGAGCTGCAATACTAAACACAGCCTTTACGCAATGACAGGCACTATGCTTGGTATTCAGTGAAGAGGGTATAGCACTCACCCGAAGGCAGCAGGTCCCATCTGATGTGATATTGATCCTAACAATAGGTTATCAATCCTGGAAACCCCTTTAATCTTCATAGAAGTCTTTCCTTCAACCAATTCCTCTATTTCAAAATGGCACCTCTTCTCCTCCACACCCCATATTGCCCTTGGTATTAGCAGCAAGTTCCTATAGCTAGAAATAGCTCTGGTGGGTATCTTCTCATTGAAGTATGGAGACTTATAATTCAGAAATCCATCATGGAAAGTATGTACATTAATTCATACAGACAAACTAGAGACACCCATCTGTAGATAGCACTATTTTGTGGTTTTCACCCCTCATTAATATCCAGCAGGGTTACTGAATGGCTGAATGATGCTAGGTTCACATTAGCGTTCTGGTCCGCATTGGGACCCGAAAAACTGAGAGCGTGTCCGCTTAAAAAATGGTTACCTGTGGATCCCATAGACTATAGTCCCTTGCAGGACTTTTCTCTCTGCCGATTTTAGGCAGAATCTGCGGAGACTCTAATACAGATGTGAACCTAGCATGAGATGTCTTAGATACATGCTCCCTGAGTTGTATTATTTATCATTGAAGAGTCTGGTAGTAGTAATTTCTTCCTATGGATCATTCCCAGAAAAATAGTCTACATAACAGCACTGTGTCTCTTCAATGAGAAACCATAACCCATATATTTTTTTTACAGTTTCTCCCAGGTACAGCGATACTACTTGCTGCACCCACTGTGTTGCCCCAAATCTAATGCACAACAGATGTGCAGACTGAAAGTAGCTATTTTTTGTTACAGTTAAGCCATTTTGTTGTGCCCAGCTTGTGCCATTGAAGACATAAACCCAACAAGTTGTGAAGTGTCATATTCATAAATGGTGACCTTTCTTATCCCCTCTTAAAACACATTCTGCACATTTGTTGGCTCTGTCTTTACAGTTACAGGGGAACTTTGCTGGTAAATTGTTGCCTTGGTATAATGCATGTGGACTTGCTTCAAGAAATATTGGGACCCTTTCCATTGCTTGTGCCCAATGACTGGTAACCACAGGATGCAGTCTAGATTCATGTATCTGTACTTGTACCTCATATTGGGATGGGGTTGCCGCTACTGTTGTCAGTATAAGCACATCCCTTTTATTTGTACACTTGACATATATTACATGATTGTTGCTTCTTCCCTGCTCTTGGCTTTTTTTTTACCTACAATGTTACTTTTTGCAGTACTTCTGTAAGCAAATAGTGTGATGATGGCATAAAAACTATCCAGAAAGTGGTGGAAACCCTCATCTAGTAGTGGGTTTACCATATTACACCCTATTTACCCATTTACTCCCATGAAGGAGAGCATCCTAATGGGGTCAGTTCTGGTGTCCTTCCCTTCAAATATCCAAAATTTGTGTGTATACACTGATGTACTCTTGCACAGCTTATACATCTCCACTCCATACCTTGCTTTATTAGTCTGCAGATACTGATAGAATTGAAACCTCCCTTTAAAATGTACAGGGAGTCATCTATGGAAATGTTCTTCTTGAGGGTGTATGCTTGGGCAACCTTATCACTGAAACAGTCAATTCTTTTTTAAATGTTGAAACATGGGTCTTTATGGGCTAGGCACTGTTTAGCCATCATTACAATGCAAGAAGCAAAGCATTGTCTTAAAATGGGCCTAAACATGGCCATGTGGTACATTGGGGTTTGGTAGAACATGACCATGCTCCAGTAGGCCCTGATGGATGACTTATTCAGAAGACTTATATTACATAACAGGACCCAAAAATTGCCCATTTCCTCTGCGTTTACAGGGATTTATGTATCAGACTGGGCATAAAATGCTGTTGAGTTTTGGGCGAATACATTGTAAAGGGTTAATTTAATGGTTCATTTTTATTCTACCGCTTCAGTGTTCTAAGTTTCAACCTAGTTATTAAATTCTCAGTTTAGCTTTTAAAAAGGAGTTGTCCTGGCACTGCTGAGCACGAGGCAAATGATCATAAGATATGCAGACAACACACACCTGTTATTAACTATTTTTAGGAGCTAATCACTTGAAACCTTGGCATTATTAGTCTGTGGTAAGAGTTAAGTATACTATATAGACGCTTGATTTTACAAAAGTCTATGCCCATCTACATCAGGGTATGCAAGCTCTATCAATTGGTTGCACACTTGGTACCTTGGGGTGTGCACATGACAGTAAAAATCATTGGTGAACCAGAATATAAAAAACTTTTTCTCACTGAGCTCTGACATTAGGGTTGGGCAATTATGACCTAAATCAAAATTGTAATTAATTGGGCATTTTACCTCGATTACGATTAATTATATTCTGGAGATCCCAGAGCACAATAACAGTTCCAGTTTAGACATTTTTGGGCCAAACAAAATTGCAGGTAAAAGCTTGCGAATACTGTAATAACAGGCCCAAAATAACCAGCGCGAACAAAATCACGTCAGTTAACCGCATTGACGGACAGTTTCTGTTGTTTTTCAATGAATTGCCCAGTCCTACCTGACATGTCAAACATACCTAAGCTGCTTGTCTACTCAGAGATCTTATACCTATGATTTTCAGGTGGTGGGTCTAAATGGAGTCACTTATTTCAGGGGATCAATTCTGTTTGTCCTTTGGCACCTTCTCTGGGGCTCCCTTTTCATCACTGGACGAGGATGTTGAAAGTTATATCATCTTTATCCAATGACTCGGTGTTGAAAGAAATAAATAAATATGCTTAATTCTTTATATTTGGCAGTAAATTACATTTGGGATGGTTTTACCACATATGTTGTGCTTACACTCGTATAAAATGTGGACAAATTTACTGTAGAGAAAATTAAATGTGTTTGTAAGTACACAATAATTAACAAAAAAAAAAACGTATAGACACCAAAACTTAGGTAAATGTGTACCTAACCTCTCTATGCTTTTTGAGAATATGTTGCCAGACACATGTCAGTGATTTACCTCCGTGATTGTAAGTGCAGCAGGTTGAAGGCATTGGGCATAAGCCTAGGAGTAGTAGTAGTTGCAGTGGTCAGAGTCATAAGAATCTTGACCTAGTCTTCTAGCTCTACTTCTAGGTTGTACAGAGGTCTACAAAGTCTCTGTTGCTGATAGTAGTGTTTAACCCAGGGCATATCCAAATATATGTAAGTCTCCCTGAGTTTGATGGTGGTTGGAGTTCCCATAATGGTTGTGTAGGAACAATATAACTCACGGATTTTACTTGAGGTAGTAAAGGGTGAAATAGCATCCAGATTCTGGATGTTCAAGTCTTGTTGAGTTTTCACTAAAGACTAGGGCTGAGCTATTTGAGCCAATGTCTCCCTTGCTGGAACAGTCTTGTGCTACATTCACTCTCAAAGTTCACAACTTTTTTACAAGTTCCCAACTGCAGGGTGTAGATTCCTAAAGTTTCTCTGTCTGTCCTGAAACTACAGGCAGGTTATAGGCATGAGGTCCATATAGCTCTTATCCTCATATCCTGATCAGGTACACTTTTTGTTCCACAATGTGAGCAGGGATAACTCCCATCTACAGACTGCTGAATGACACAGGACTCTTTTAGCTGGCGGCTTCCAGCCTAACTCCAGGTTCTGGCTCAGTCTCTGAGCTTCTCCTCACACTAATTCCTCCTTCCTTTAGAGAGGAAGAGCAGAATCACTGTTTACTCTTACAGCAAGAGACTAAGGCTAGATTTACATGTTCGAGTTTTGTCCATGTGCACGCTGGATTTACCAGCCTGAACATCATGGTGGGAGGGGGACTCCTAGCATTATAGTTATCTGCCTCCCAGCGACATACTGCTCCATACTATAATCACTATGGGACAGTAACTATTATGTTAGGAGTACCTCCCTGGCATTGTGTGTGAATCTAGCTGGTTTCCTCCCCTAGAACTCCTTCTGTCGTACCACTAATTCTGCAGCGGTTTGCTGTAATAAGAGCACAGTATACAGGTAACAAAGCAAATACTGTTTCTCAGAGGCAAACCCAAATGTACAAATGTTTTGCAGTGTTCCCAGTAGGACAGTAAAACCAGGAGAGGAGGCTACATAGATACACACGTGGACAAAATTGTTGGTACCCCTCGTTTAATGAAAGAAAAAGCCACAATGGTCACAGAAATAACTTGAATCTGACAAAAGTAATAATATATAAAAATTCTATGAAAATGAACAAATGAAAGTCAGACATTGCTTTTCAACCATGCTTCAACAGAATTTTTTTAGAAAAGAAAACTCATGAAACAGGCATGGACAGAAATGATGGTTCCCTTAACTTAATATTTTGTTGCACAACCTTTTGAGGCAATCACTGCAATCAAACGATTCCTGTAACTGTCAATGAGACTTTGGCCCACTCTTCATGAGCAAACTGCTCCAGTTGTCTCGGGTTTGAAGGGTGCCTTTTTCAGACGGCATGTTTCAGCTCCTTCCAAAGATGCTCAATAGGATTTAGGTCAGGGCTCATAGAAGTCCACTTCAGAATAGTCCAATGTTTTCCTCTTAGCCATTCTTGGTTGTTTTTAGCTGTGTGTTTTGGGTCATTATCCTGTTGCAAGACCCATGACCTGCGACTGAGACCAAGCTTTCTGACACTGGGCACCACATTTCTCTCTAGAATCCCTTGATAGTCTTGAGATTTCATTGTACCCTGCACAGATTCAAGACACCCTGTGCAAGATACAGCAAAGCAGCCCCAGAACATAAAAGAGCCTCCTCCATGTTTTACAGAAGGGACAGTGTTCTTTTCAAGATATGCTTCATTTTTCCGTCTGTGAACATAGAGCTGATGTGCCTTGCCAAAAATTTCGATTTTTGTCTCATCTGTCCAAAGGACATTCTCCCAGAAGCTTTGTGACTTGTCAACATGTAGTTTGGCAAATTACTTTTGTCAGATTCAAGTTATTTCTGTGACCATTGTGGGTTTTTCTTTCATTAAACGAGGGGTACCAACAATTTTGTTCACGTGTGTATAAGGTGTAATGGAAAGATTTGCACCTGTTTTGTGCTTTTGATCTGCTTCAGGATGTGGCACACAATTGCTGATGCAAAACACTGATGTGTGAAGAGGACCTTATCCTAATGCTAAACTTAATTAGACTGCAACAGCGAAGTAACAACATCTAAAGTAACAAAACTAATAAATTGTGTTTAGATTTGTTTTATAGCTTTTAGAACAAACAGTAAGAAACAAAATAAACTTTTGTTGAGAAAGGAAACGTGGCCCTGAAGCTGATCAGTGCTCAAAATGGGGATCATTGATCAAAAAATACTAGGAAGTATATGGGTAGAGGAGGAGTCCAGACAATCAGGCAGAAAAACACAGCCAAAAGCAGCAAAAATCTCTCATGGGTATTGTGACTTTCCATACATCTAGTCTGCACAACTTTGCTTCATGCAGGTGCCACTGAAATAAAAAACAAATAACAATTGCTGTACTTAGTCAGCAGTCACTGACAAACCAATGGCATTGATCATGCCGATTGTTACTGAGCCAATGAGTTGTGATAGGCTTCTGTCTAGGAGAACAGTTACTGTATCACAGCTTTATTGCAGTATTTAAGAAATAATGACCTGTTAATGCTGCTATTACAGTGCTAACTGTTAACTACCTTCCTGCCACAATGCAATAGTACAGCACAGAGCAGGAACAAGGTGAATGGTGTTTTTTCTGATAATGGAAAATACTACAAGGCTGTTGATGCCTTTTTTATATAGTTGCAAGAAAAAGTAAGTGATACTTTGGAATGACATAAATTTCTGTAATATTACAGATGTGGTCTGTTTTTTAATTAAAGAGTAATTGTTGTTTCAATTTTTTTTTGCAAATGAACAGTTTAGGCGATTATAAGAAACTTTGTAATAAATCGTATCAGAGTAAAATGCTTCTATCTCCTGTTATCTGCTCCTCTCCTGCCTGGCAAACCGCTCTTTTCACTGTAAGGTCTATCTTCGCTCACAGACAGATCAGATTAAATTGAGATCTATAGGAAGGGGAGGGGTAGCAGAAAGAGGAGCCCAGTGAGGTAGAAACTATAGCAGAGAGGAACAAGCTGCTGGGGGACATAGTAAGATTTATTTCTTTTATATCACTTTTAATAAGAGTTTTTCAGCAGGTCTTAGCAGGACTAAGTTGTATTGATGTGAATAAAGTTCTGATGAGAGAGAAATCTTTCTGTATTCTGCTCCAAGATGTCTGTTTCCCCTGCTTCTTTTTCATGCCTCTTCCTTCTCCCCCTCCCTCCTCCATAGAATTGTATATATTGCAGCCTGTTTTCAGTGGACAGATTTTCTTTTACTGAACTGAGCAGTTTACCATGCAGGAGAGGAGCTGATAGCAGCAGATAGGAGCATTTTCAGCTGATAAGATGTATTGTAAAGTTTCTTATATTCACCTGAACTGTTCATTTGCAAAAAAAATTTGAAACAACGGTTACTCTTTAAGTCACAGCTATAGACAAACACAAGCTAACTGACGTAATAGCACACCAAAAGACGTTCTGTTCATACCTATATTTATTTAGTTAATTGACGTCCTATGCGTTAGTTACTTCTCTAAGGGATAATTGGCAAATTGTTTCAATTAAGGATTTGATACTGAAGTGCGGTTTCAGAGGTGATGTGCCCATTAAATATAGGCACACAAAGCCTGGTTATTAACAAATCTGTTCTTCTCAAGAAATAATAGTTTGTATGAACCATGCCTCACAGCTTTCAAGATGTATCATAAAGATGCAGGAAGCTGGGAAAATCTATAAAAGGATTGCTAAAAAAGTGGATCTACATCAATTTGTGAATAGACAAACTTGTTACTCTCTCAAGCAGTGGACATCCTGGTAAGTTCACTCCAAAAGCAAAACAGGTAATCCTGGAACAAACCTATTGAAACATTTATAAACTGCAAAAAAACTCTGTTCACATATCCATTATTAGGAAAACACAAATGAAGAATGTTGTTCATGTCAGAAACCACCAGGATATTTTGCAATGCTCCTGGAAAAATGGTCTATGGAGCAATGAGACAAAGTTGTAACCTCATGGCACAAATGCTATATAACATACCACCAAAATAGTGCCTACATTCCTATTAAAAAGTAACTGTGGTCGATGATTTGGGGAAAACAGCATAATAGCTTTTAGACATTGATGTGCAAACCTATATGCATGTTTTGTCCCAAAAATGGCTTAATCCGAGTCCAAAGAATTGATTTAAACACACCGCATAAAATAGCGCACTCGAAATTCAGCCCACATATCTCTCTTTTTAAAAACAGGCCTTGCACAACAAATACCAATCAAATTAGATCAATTCCTCTAAGGCACTTTAAAAATTTTCTGTTTATGATTTATTGGGAAATAATAATCCAGATCATTTCCATGTCCCCAGATGTGTACCTTTTATACCATCAAAATGAGTAGATACACTAGTGGAATTTATCGATCCCTCTACGTAAGCTTTCTGGTGTAGAGAGATGATATTGTGGTGCACATTCGGAGCAAGGCCCTCTCTTGTGCCAAATGTGTGCCTTATTCTCCCGTTTATGAGAATGTGGGTGGAGCGCAGAGCAAGTCTTGAGTTCTAATGGAAATCTATGCCAGTTCCTAACTGGAGTAGATCTCTATTCTGGCGCATTGGCTTGCGATTGTTTTCTGTAGAGATCAAATCCTCTTCATAAATCAGCCATGCCCTGCGCCCGTTTGGGCCTTTATTAAGACCGGTGTACAAAATACCGGTCTTCAGTCTTAATAAATCTGCCCCACTGTTTACTGGCAGATCTTGTTGAGTAGTTTTGCTTTGGGCCTACTGTCTGAACCGCAGTAACAATAAGGTAAAACACTTTTATGACTTTTGTGGGTATGTGGGCTAGTAAAGTGAATGGAGATGCAGTAAAATTTCAGTCCTTTCTGGCACAAACCCATGTTAAGAGTTTGTGACAAAAGTACTTAAAAAAGAGATCACACAATGACTGGCATTTCCTACACCAGTCTTAATTCATTCTTGCGCTGACGCCAGATGCACCTGATTTATTAAGGGGCTCTGACATTTTATTAATTCTGGAGCATCTTGTGATGCCTGATGTCAGGGACTGGCAAACAAGAGTTATAGTAAATCTGTTTCAATCTCATCCTTTACCAGGGACACAGCCTGTGAGATCATCTCAGCCAAAGTATCAGAGCTACGAAACATACTGAAATGCACTTACATTGACTAGGCAGTTGGGATTGTGACAGATTACATCAACTTCTCCACCGACAGCACAGTTCCATCCAAGGAAGTCAAGTGCTACCCCAATAATAAACCATGGTTTTTTAAACAAGAAAAAGAAGGCATTCACAACCAAGGACAAGGCATTGGCCAAACAGGTTCAAAAAGAACTGAGGCTAGACTAAAAGAAGGCAAAGATAACTAAAAACAGAAGCCGGAGAATAAACTAGCTAAAATTGAAATGAAGGAGGTATGGCATGGGTTGAAAATCATAACCGGAACATATAAACCACCTAACCTAGCATGAAGGGACAAGGAATATGCCGACCTGCTTAACAAATTCTTCAACAGGTTCAGTGATGCAGCCCTAAAGGAGGATGTAGCCATAGTGGCGCCAAAGGATGAGGGGAAAAATCGAGGAAGAGATGTGGTCTCATGGACAATAAGACTGGAAGACAAAGTGAAAACTAAAGAAAATCAAACCCTGTAAGTCAGCTGGGCCTGATAACGTACTCCTGAAAGCCCTCAAATGCTGTAGCGACCAACTGGGAGAAGTGCTTTCTGACTTGTTCAATTTAAGCTTGCAGGAGCAGCACATTCCAAAATTCTGGAGGACGTCTTGGCTAAGAAGAAAGGAAGTGATGACCCATCTAACTATCGTCCTATTGCGCTAATATCACAAATCATGAAAGTGGACAAAAGCCTACTGTTACCTCGCACAGTATGCAATTTGCATACTGTGTGAGAATCAGAGCAGACAACGCCCTCATCCACCTTCAGTATAGAATCTACTTCCAACTGGAGGATAGGGGTGCATTAGTTAGAATCACCTTCTTTGATTTCAGCTGCACCTTCAACACCATCCAGCCCAGACAACTTGCACAGGACTACAACACATGTCAGTGGCCAAACCCATAATTAACTAAAATACCTTACCGACAGACCCAAATCAATCAGAATGGGAAAATGCTTAGGTGCACCTCAAGGGATTCCACTGTCCCCTTTCCTTTTCACCATTTTCACCTCTGATTTCCAATACACCTCTGGCTCATGCTTTCTTCAGAAGTTTTTAAACAACGCTGCCGTGGTCGGATGTCGTAGCATTGGAACATGGATGACAAAGAATACTGGGACTAGGGACTTCTCTGCATGGTTTGGTAGGAACGCTGCTACCCCAATCACCATTGGAAGTGGAAATTGTCTCATCATACAAATACCTTGGTGTACACTTGGATAATAAACTGAACTGGATGCTCAACGCTGAAAAAAATCCATAAGACGGGAGCAAGCAGGTTATACCTCCTACGACAACTGTGATTGTTCAGGGTGAAGAATGACCTACTCGAGCTATTTTACCAATCTACAATAGCTGGGGCATATACTATGGGGCAGTTGTGTGGGGAGTTAATGCCAGGAAACGGGAAACTCAAAGGATTGACAAATTAATCAAAAGAGCTAGTCCACTTGGTTGTGACACTAGCCTGGAAAAAAAGGACATCCAGAAATCCGCTGAACCCCCTACACAAGATCCTATCTGGCCAAAAAAAGTATATTCAGCCATAGACCTATCCAAGTGACATGCTGGAAGGTCCTTTTATTCCCTCTGCGATTTTGCTCTATGGCACAGTAGCCAAAAGGAGAAAGGCCCAACACCGATCGCCACCATGACCATTTCAGCCCACCCTTCCTAACCCACTACTACTACCCTGCCTAATCCCAACAGACTAAACCAGTGGATCAATCTGCTGTGGGTACCCCCCCATTCTCATTGACTATACTGTGTTAATGTTATACCGTGTATGAACTGTTATACTATGTATGGAAAACAGATAGCAACAATCTCAGTAGAAATATTGGATTTTGCAGCATACAGGAAATTAAAAAGTATGGAAATCCGGAGAGAACTGTCCATTATCAAAGATAGACCTATTTTAAGACAAAATATCAGTTTGTTAGAAGGGATAAGTTTAAATAATCTAATTGTTATATTGTTTGCTTAGTGTAGCCACGAGATGGAGTCGGTGCACCCGCATCCCTTTCTATATAGGTATATAGAAGAATATATTACTACAGTTCAGCCACAAGAGGTCCCTACAATAGTTAAAGTGTAAAAGTTGTTTCACTTTTCTATGAATCTGCAGGAACATATTTGTAATATACTTCCTATACTTATTTTATTTTCCTGCCATATGTCCCTATTTTGGAAAGGCAGTTCTTACTTTTGACCCAAGTCCTTCTGTCCCTCTTTGCTCTTTAAATGTCCCTCTTTTTTATATTAACTACATGTGCATTAAGAAACGTAACTATATTCTTGTCATCATAGGTAGACCTCAACTATGAGAGACAAAATGAGAAAACAAATCCAGAAAATCACATTGTCTGATTTTTACAGAATTTATTTGCAAATTATGGTGGAAAATAAGAATTTGGTCAATAACAAAAGTTCATCTCAATACTTTGTTATATATCCTTTGTTGGTAATGACAGAGGTCAAACGTTTTCTGTAAGTCTTCACAAGGTTGGCACACACTGTTGCTGGTATGTTGGCCCATTCCTCCATGCAGATCTCCTCTAGAGCAGTGATGTTTTGGGCTGTCACTGGGCAACACGGATTTTCAACTCCCTCCAAAGGTTTTCTATGGGGTTGAGATCTGGAGACTGGCTAGGCCACCTCAGGACCTTGAAATGCTTTTTACGAAGCCACTCCTTCGTTGCCCTGGCAGTGTGCTTGGGATCATTGTCATGCTGAAAGACCCAGCCACGTTTCATCTTCAATGCCCTTGCTGATGGAAGGAGGTTTGCACTCAAAATCTCACGATACATGGCCCCGTTCATTCTTTCATGTACAAGGATCAGTCGTCCTGGTCCCTTTGCAGAGAAACAGCCCCAAAGCATGATGTTGCCACCCCCATGCTTCACAGTAGGTATGGTGTTCTTTGGATGCAACTCAGCATTCACTCTCCTCCAAACACGACGAGTTGGGTTTCTACCAAACAGTTCTACTTTGGATTCATCTAACCATATGACATTCTCCCAATACTCTTCTGGAACATCCAAATGCTCTCTAGCAAACTTCATATGGGCCCGGATATGTACTGGCTTAAGCAGGGGGACATAATAATAATAATAATAATAGTCCTTTAATAGTCCCACAATGGGGAAATTCAGTGTCTTACAGCAGCAAAGATAAGCAGATACAAATACAAATACAACATGTACAGGAATGTTCCAAGGTAAGAGGCATTACATTGATAGTAGACAGACAGATAGGAAGTAGCAGAGGAGGGGGGGGGGGATTTAACAGGCAGAAAGATATTTCAGTTCTCTGTGTGTATTGATCTCCGCTTAGGTCCGTGTTGGTTGTACAGCCTAACCGCAGTGGGGAGGAAAGACTTCCAATAGCGCTCCTTCTCACACTTAGGGTGGAGCAGTCGGTCACTGACAGTACTGCCCAGCGCTATCACAGTCTCATGCATGGGATGGGACTTCTTCTTCCGCATGGAGCTCACCACGGACAGTATCCTTCTGTCGCCCAGCACCTGCACTGGGTCCAGTGGGCTCCCCAGGACAGAGCTGGCCCTTCTAATCAGCTTGTCGAGTTTATTTCTGTCCCTGGTTGATATACTGCTCCCCCAGCAGGCCACTCCAAAGAAGATGGCTGATGCCACTACCGAGTTGAAGAAAGTCCTAAAAAGTGCCCCCCGGATTCCAAAGGCTCTCAGCCTCCTAAGCAGGTAGAGCCTGCTGTGGCCCTTCCTGTACAGGACCTCCATGTGATCTGCCCAGTCCAGCTTATTATTAAGGAGCAAACCCAGGTACTTATAGGTGTTCACAATCTCTATGCCCGTCCCCAGGATGTCCACTGGTCTAGGAGGGCATCTGCATTTACGGAAGTCCACCACCATCTCCTTGGTCTTCCCCGCGTTAATCTTCAGGTGGTTCTGCTGGCACCAGTCCACAAAATCCCGGTTCAGTTCTCTGTACTCCCTGTCGTCATCGTCTGTGATGAGACCTACTATTGCAGAGTCGTCAGAATACTTCTGTAGGTAGCAGCTAGATGAGTTGCACCTAAAATCTGCAGTGAACAGTGTGAAGAGGAAAGGGGCGAGAACCGTATCCTGAGGTGCCCCCGTATTACAGATCATGGTATCTGACACACAGTCTCGGGCTCTCACATATTGAGGTTGATTTGTGAGGTATTCTAGGATCCAGTTGGAGAGGTGGTGGTCCACTCCAGTAAGGCCCAGCTTGTCCCTCAGTAACCCAGGCTGTATGGTGTTAAAAGCACTGGAGAAATCAAAGAACATTATTCTCACCATGTTCCCTGGTTTCTCCAGGAGAGACAGAGCCCTGTGCAGAAGGTGGATGATGGCATCATCTACCCCAATGCCTGTCCGATAAGCAAACTGGAAAGGGTCCATAGCGGGGCTCACTAGAGGGCGGAGATGTGTGAGAACCAATCTCTCTAAGATCTTCATTAAGTGGGATGTCAGTGCTACAGGTCTGTAGTCGTTGAGGTCCATAGTGTGAGGTTTCTTTGGAACTGGTACCACACAAGAAGATTTCCATAATTCAGGGACTATTTCCTGCCTCAGGCTCATATTAAACATATATGTAATTATACCACACAGCTGGTCCCCACAAGTCTTAATTAGCCTTGCACTGATGTCATCTGGCCCTGCGGCTTTCCTCACCTTGATCTTTTTCATCTCCTTCCTCACCTGGGACCGTGTGAAGGTCAGACTGTGGTCAGATAAAGACGGATTTCTGGATTTACTGGTCTGTTGGGAAGTAGCCACATGGGGTGAAGTCATTGTGGTGGGGGGAACTGAAGGACATGCTGGGGTGGGAGGAGCTGTTGTGTGATCAAATCTGTTGAAGAATAGGTTTAGTTCATTAAGCCAATTAACATCTGCCTCAATCTGGCAGACAGACTGTTTATGACCCGAAATTGACTTAAGCCCCTCCCAGACCCCTCTTATGTCTTTTCTTTCCATTTGCTTTTCCATTTTTTCCTTATTACTGGCTTTTCCCTGCCTGATTTGATGCCTCAGCTCCTTTTGTACTTCCCTCAGCCCCTCCTTATCTCTTGTCCTGAATGCCATCTTTTTCTCCTTAAGTAGTGTTTTTATATCAGAGTTAATCCATGGTTTGTTGTTGGAAAAGCACCTCACCACTTTTGTGGGTACTGTGTTGTCCACACAAAAATTAATGTAGTCTATTATGCAGTGTGTGATTCCTTCTATATCTTCTCCATAAGAATCCTGCAGAACTTCCCATGCGGTTGTGTCAAAACAATCCCTCAGAGCCTCATCACTCTCCTCGGACCATATCCTCACTGTGCGGGTGACAGCTGGTTCTCTACGTACAAGTGGCTTGTACACAGGTTAGAGATGCACTAGGTTGTGATCCGATCTTCCCAGGGGCGGTAGGGCTGATGAGTTATATGCCTCCATCGCGTTGGCAAAGAACAAGTCCAGTGTTTTGTTGTCTCTTGTGTGGCAGGTTATATACTGTGTGAAACTGGGCAGTGTGAATGATGGAGAGACATGGTTGAAGTCACCAGACACAAGAAGGAGGGCCTAGGGGTGTCGTGACTGCAGCTAGCTCACCGTGGCTTGTAGGACCTCGCAGGCAGCATCAGCTTTTGCAGAGGGAGGGATATATGCAGCTATCACGATGACATGTGATAGTTCCCTTGGTAGATAGAAAGGTCTCATGCTCACAGCTAATAGTTCAATGTCTTTACAGCAAGTTTGCTCCTTAATCACAATGTGCCTAGGATTACATCATCTATCATTCACAAATATTGCCAGCCCTCCTCCTTTCCTCTTACGCTCTCCCTTGTCCTGTCTGCCCGAAGGAGTTTAAAACCATCCAAGGAGACTAGAGGGTCCGGAGTAACTTCAGTGAACCAAGTCTCTGTAAGCAGCATCATGCTGCACACCTGAAACTCCTGATGATGCCTGGTGAGCGCCGTTAGTTCGTCCATCTTGTTTGCAAGAGATCTCACATTGCCCATAATGATGGAGGGAAGAGCTGGTCTGAAATGTCTCTTTTTAATCCTCTGTTGGACTCCAGCTCTATACCCCTCCCCCCTCCTTTTCCTTCTCCAGAGCTCCAGGAGGATGTCTGGGCAAATGGTATGCAACCCTGCTGTGACTCTAAGCTGCAGAAGTTTCTCTCTGGTGTAGACAAAAGAATTGTCTGCAGTTCCCATTTGAAGCAGAAGAAAACAAACAAAAAGTATCACAAAGGTCCAATTCCAAGTCTTCGTGTGTTTCTTCATAGCGCAAAGTCCCTTAAGTAGAGTGATAAAAACAAGACAAAGAAAGAAAAATAAGAGAAAGACTCAGAGCTGCTGAAACAGGCTGCCACGACAGCGGCGCCATCTTGGCACTGCAGGATCTGAGTCCCTGGCGGCGTAGTGTGTTACTGACGGTAGCGTTTGTTACGTTAGTCCCAGCTTTTTGCAGGTCATTCATTAGGTCCCCCCGTGTGGTTCTGGGATTTTTGCTCAGCATTCTTGTGATCATTTTGACCCTACGGGGTGATATCTTGCGTGGAGCCCCTGATCAAGGGAGATTATCAGTCGTCTTGTATGTCTTCCATTTTCTAATTATTGCTCCCACAGTTGATTTCTTCACACCAAGCTGCTTGCCTGTTGCAGATTCAGTCTTCCCAGCCTGGTGCAGGTCTACAATTTTGATTCTGGTGTCCTTCCACAGCTCTTTGGTCTTCACCATAGTGGAGTTTGGAGTGTGACTGTTTGAGATTGTGGACAGGTGTCTTTTATACTGATAACAATGTCAAACAGGTGCCATTACTACAGGTAATGAGTGGAGGACAGAGGAGCCTCTTAAAGAAGAAGTTACAGGTCTGTGAGAGCCAGAAATCTTGCTTATTTGTAGGTGTCCAAATACTTATTTTCCACCATTATTTGCAAATAAATTCTTTAAAAAAATCAGACAATGTGATTTTCTAGATATGTTTTCTCATTTTGTCTCTCATAGTTGAGGTCTACCTATGATGTCAATTACAGGCCTCTCTCATCTTTTTAAGTGGGAGAACTTGCACAATTGGTGGCTGACTAAATACTTTTTTTTCCCCACTGTAGTTATAAACGTGTGGTTCGTAGTGCACAGTTTGGTAAATTGTGCGAGCCCATCTGCCAAGTCACGGCGACCTCATTCAGATGGGTCCCTACACTAAGACTTTACTTGTATAAGAAATGCTGTACTCCCCCTATAGATAAGACCCCAGAGATCAAGTTCTTAGAGACTGCACTGTAACAGTGAGTATATAAGAAAGAAATCTCCTGTCCCATATATACAGTCATATGAAAAAGTTTGGGCACCCCTATTAATCTTAATCATTTTTAGTTCTAAATATTTGGGTGTTTGCAACAGCCATTTCAATTTGATATATCTAATAACTGATGGACACAGTAATATTTCAGGATTGAAATGAGGTTTATTGTACTAACAGAAAATGTGCAATATGCATTAAACCAAAATTTGACCGGTGCAAAAGTATGGGCACCTCAACAGAAAAGTGACATTAATATTTAGTAGATCCTCCTTTTGCAAAAATAACAGCCTCTAGTCGCTTCCTGTAGCTTTTAATCAGTTCCTGGATCCTGGATGAAGGTATTTTTGACCATTCCTCTTTACAAAACAATTCCAGTTCAGTTAAGTTTGATGGTCACCGAGCATGGACAGCCCGCTTCAAATTATCCCACAGATGTTCAATGATATTCAGGTCTGGGGACTGGGATGGCCATTCCAGAACATTGTAATTGTTCCTCTGCATGAATGCCTGAGTAGATTTGGAGCTGTGTTTTGGATCATTGTCTTGCTGAAATATCCATCCCCGGCGTAACTTCAAATTCGTCACTGATTCTTGTACATTATTCTCAAGAATCTTCTGATACTGAGTTGAATCCATGCGACCCTCAACGTTAACAAGATTCCCGGTGCCGGCATTGGCCACACAGCCCCAAAGCATGATAGAACCTCCACCAAATTTTACAGTGGGTAGCAAGTGTTTTTCTTGGAATGCTGTGTTTTTTGGACGCCATGCATAACGCCTTTTTGTATGACCAAACAACTCAATCTTTGTTTCATCAGTCCACAGGACCTTCTTCCAAAATGAAGCTGGCTTGTCCAAATGTGCTTTTGCATACCTCAGGCGACTCTGTTTGTGGCGTGCTTTCAGAAACGGCTTCTTTCGCATCACTCTCCCATACAGCTTCTCCTTGTGCAAAGTGTGCTGTATTGTTGACCGATGCACAGTGACACCATCTGCAGCAAGATGATGCTGCAGCTCTTTGGAGGTGGTCTGTGGATTGTCCTTGACTGTTCTCACCATTCTTCTTCTCTGCCTTTCTGATATTTTTCTTGGCCTGCCACTTCTGGGCTTAACAAGAACTGTCCCTGTGGTCTTCCATTTCCTTACTATGTTCCTCACAGTGGAAACTGACAGGTTAAATCTCTGAGACAACTTTTTGTATCCTTCCCCTGAACAACTATGTTGAACAATCTTTGTTTTCAGATCATTTGAGAGTTGTTTTGAGGAGCCCATGATGCCACTCTTCAGAGGAGATTCAAATAGGAGAACAACTTGCAATTGGCCACCTTAAATACATTTTCTCATGATTGGATACACCTGGCTATGAAGTTCAAAGCTCAGTGAGGTTACAAAACCAATTTTGTGCTTCAGTAAGTCAGTAAAAAGTAGTTAGGAGTATTCAAATCAATAAAATGATAAGGGTACCCAAATTTTTGCACCGGTCAAATTTTGGTTTAATGCATATTGCACATTTTCTGTTAGTACAATAAACCTCATTTCAATCCTGAAATATTACTGTGTCCATCAGTTATTAGATATATCAAATTGAAATGGCTGTTGCAAACACCCAAATATTTAGAACTAAAAATGATTAAGATTAATAGGGGTGCCCAAACTTTTTCATATGACTGTAAGTGTTAGTGTAGGGACCCATCATAATAACGCCACTAAGTGGTTGATGGACTAAAAAATTATGTTATATCATCACTATGGATAAAACATAATTACTTTATAGTGAGACCTATTGAGGCTCTTCCAGTGCTGACGCTTTAAGGAGCCACCGCCACTACTAATTTCAATAGTGGAAGCCTCACTATATGACAAGGTGATGTCACAGTACTAGAAGACCATAATGAGCAGCAGAGCCTTTGCCACTATTGTTGCTATTTTTTTTTCTTACATTTCCCATTTGAATTTATCAATAAAATAGTGTTCTGGCATTAAATTCAAATGGACCAATCACTAAAGTGCAGAGGGCTTTGGCACTAAATTCAGATGGGCCAATCACTAAAGAGCACAGGGATTTGGTGTTAAATTCAGATGGGCCAATCAGTAAAGGGCACAGGGCTTTAGCACTAAATTCAGATGGGCCAATCAGTAAAGAGCCCAGGGCTTTAGCACTAAATTCAGATAGGCCAATCAATAAAGAGCACAGGGATTTGGCGCTAAATTCAGATGGGCCAATCACTAAAGAGCACAGGGCTTTAGCACTAAATTCAGATGGGCCAATAAGCAAAGAGCACAGGGCTTTAGCACTAAATTCAGATGGGCCAATCAGTAAAGAGCCCAGGGCTTTAGCACTAAATTCAGATGGGCCAATTAATAAAGAGCACAGGGATTTGGCACTAAATTCAGATGGGCCAATCACTAAAGACCACAGGGATTTAGCACTAAATTCAAAAGTGGCCCTTTTGAATTTAGTGCTAAAACACTATTTTCTCCATCACCAAATTAAAATGGGTAAATCCTTTCTATAGTGAATGTAATAGGGCAGCGGCTCCTCAGTAATTGGTCTATTTCAATTTAACATGTATAAATGTACAAATAGCCAAATACATGGCGGCCCTTCCCTGCTAACAGCATCGGCGACTCTGCTATTAGTCACACTTAGCCACGATATTTGGATAAGCGTAGCGGGATCACTGGTAATAGCGACTCCTGTATTAGGGACAGTATCCCTGAAAAGCTACTGACACTACTGACCTCAATAGCACCTGATGCTAAATAATTGGGTTATCTGAACTTGGCGCCAAAGCCCTGTGCTTTGCCGATATATTCAGATAGCCCTATCACTGAGAAATCACTTTGTCCCAGCACAGGGATAAGGGTTCAGTAGTGGCAATTGCTAAACAAAGCTCCCTATGATTTAGAGCTTTATTCAAATGGCCCTGTCACTGATACATCACTGTCAAGGCACAGGGGCCGCTATTATCCCTGAGAAGCCACTGCCAATTTTAATAGTAGCGGTGGCTCCTAAATGATAGGGCTTTTGCGCTACATTGAAATGGGCCAATCACAGAGAGATCGCTACTTCTATTGAAATGCGGCGGCTTCAATCATTTAAGAGCCAATGGCCATAATTCATTTTAATTTAGCACTAAAAGAATATTTGAGCCCTAATTTCAAATGGGCAAATGGCCAAATACATAGCAATAAACAACAGAGACTCTGCCATTAGTCCCACTTTGTTACAGTACAGGGATAAACATAGCGGGATCACTGCTAATAGCAACGTCGACTCCCCTATTAGTTATGGTATCCCTGAGAAGCTGCTGCTGCTATTGAACCCAATAGTAGCATCAGCTACTAAAAAAAACAAAGTCCTGTGCTTTTGTGCTACACTGAAATAGCAGTATTACTGAGACATCCATAGTACAGGGATAAGCATAGAGGTGATGCCACTAATAGCTGCAGTGGCTCCGCTTATGGTCACAATATCCCTGAGAAGCCACTGCCACTATTGAAATGAATGAGACTACCAACATAGATATATATCAGAGTGCATAGCTACACCTATTACATAGCACTCAGAAGTATGCATAAATAACTTAACAAAAAAGACTGACTATAAATGCCACAAAAGAAACAGATTTAATATTAATATACTTTATTAGCCAAATATCTACAATCAGTTGCACAGCACGTGCAACATCACAGGAGGAATGTAACATATTAATCCAAAGAGAATAGCTAAAGAACACCATATATAGTATACATCAAAACATGGGCTATTAAATAATGCAATGAGCAACACTGGTATATAACACCAACAATCCTCTACGATAAAGTATGTGTAGTGCACGTGCTGCAATGTATAGAAGCACATTCCCCATGATCAATGTTCTCCTTCTGAGATGACACCAGCACCAATGCGAATAGCTGTGGCAGCTCCACTATTGGTTGCTATATCCTTAAAAAGGCATTGTGTCTATGGAAATCATCATCAGTGGAGGTTCGTGAAGGCCACCCCAGCCAATGACTCCAATAGTGGCAGTGGCAGCTTCTCATAGATATGGCTATATGAATAGAGCATCAAAGCATAAGGCTTTGGCGCTGAATTCAGCGCTATTGACAGGGATAAACATAGCAAGACTGCCGCTCATAGCTGCTTGTTATGGTATCCCAGAGAAGCTGCCGCTACATGGCCCAAAAACAAAGCTGTCTCTGCTATTGAATTCAACAGTAGCAGTGGCTTCTTAGTGATAGGTCTATTTGAACTTAACCCCAAAATGCAGGGCTTTGGTGCTAAATTCAGCGCTATTGACAGGGATAATCTTTGGAGCCGCTAGTAGCTGCTAGTCACGGCAGCAGTTATGTAAACTTTGCAAAGTTTAATTAAGTGCTGTGTGATTAGGATGAGACCCTACCTCAGCACCCGAAATGCAGAGTGCTGCTGACATCCCACTGGCTTGCTAGTTTCCGTAGTTATGGTATCCCTGAGAGGCCACTCTTCAAAGCGTTCGCAGCTATTGACTCTAAGGCTAAGACCCCACGTTGAGTTTTTTTTTTCTGCAGCGTTTTTCTTTCCTTATTAAATCTATAGGGAAAACGCTTGTGTTTCCGCAGCTAAAATTGACTTGCTGCATTTTTAAACATTTTTTGAAAATGCAGCTTTTTCACAGCATTTATTTTTGCAGTGTTTGGATGAGATTAACTAGAATCTCACTCACTTTGCTGGTACTGTAAAACACATTTTGCGTTACACATTTCCGCAGCAGCCAAAAATGCTCCTTTTTTGCAATTTGGGACCTTAGCCTAAAAGTGGTAGTGGCTTCTCAGTGATAGGGCTATCTGAATTTATTGCCAAAGCACAGGGCTTTTGTGCTAAACTTAGACAGACCAATCACTGAGCAGCTGCTGCCGCTAATATGGTCATCAACGGTAAGAGCTCCACAAATATGCTGCCAATATTGATTCCAATAGCAGCAGCTTCTCAATGATAGAGCTAATTGAATTTAGTGCTATATAACACTGAAGATTGGCGTATTGTACAACGTTCCTCATGTCCACTGCGCCAACAGAGGATGCCGTTAATTCATGAGGAGGGTGCACTTCATTATGGGTTAGGGGCATCCTTCCAGTGTTCTCGCATTCTCCCACCTTGCTGGCATAGTTTTTACCATCATTTATGCCACAAAAGTGTCAAAAATTATGATGAATATGGCATGGGTGATGGCCCCGCTCTAGCTCTGCCCACTTTTTAACATTAAGGATTTTATTAAATTTTTGCATATAAACAGAAATAAAACATTTCAAACAACATTATGATGCGGGAAGCACATGGGCATGGAAGGAAGGGAGGGGATGGAGATAGGGGTTGAGAAGTGACAAATGGAGCAAATTAGAGGGGAATAACATAAGCTCTGTCGCAGCAGGGCCGAACAAAGAATTCACTTTTCATATTGACAGAGATAAAACAGTACAAACAACAAAATGATCAGGGAAGTTCATGGATGGGGAGGGGAGGGAGGCAAGGGGATAGGAGATGAGAGATTAATGGAGTAAATATGGGGCAATTACATAGGCTCTGTCGCAGCAGAGCCGAACACAGAATTCAATAAAATGCAGATTAAAATCAAAACAAAACTACATTATTAAAACAGAAGATTGGAAGAGGTCGGGGGGGGAGGGGGGAAGGTCCCTATTGGGGAGATATAGAGGGGGAAGGCAGACTGAAATTCATTAGAGTGGTAAAAATGATGCCAAAGAAGCCATGTTTGTTGATGGGTCCTGTCATCCTGTCGCAGCTCCGCCAGCATATTTTCCATACTACAATTGAGCAAAACCTCCTTAAGCCAGGACACCAGAGAAGGGGGCATCTGAGACTTCCATATTCTAGGAATCACAGATCTTGCGGCCACGAGCATGAAGCCTATCAATTTGCGGGTGTGTTTCTCATATTTACACGGGAAGATGGAAAGAAGAAGGGGGGCAGGGTCATCGTCTAAAGAAATGCCCGTAACCGTCTTAATTATACGACGGACTTCTGACCAGAAGGGGCGTAAGAGTGTGCATTCCCACCAGACGTGCTTCATCATGCCCCGGCCAGTTACATCTCCAGCATCGATCTGAGGTGGAGGGATACATCTCATGGAGAACAGATGGGACTCTGTACCATCGGGAGAGTATCTTATAGTTAGTCTCCTGTGCCTTGCAGGAAATAGAGAATTTGTGGCACGCCTGGAATGTCGATGACCACACATCTGGCGCGAACGAGACCCCCAGCTCCCTTTCCCATCCACCCGCATAAGCAGGTAGGGACTCAGTGGCGGTCTCCTGCAGCATGCCATAGATGAGCGAGATTGTGTGAGCTGGGGTATGGGGAGAGAGGCATATGCGTTCAAAGGGCAATAACTCTCTGTGCAGATTGTGCGTTATATTAAGAGTGGCGTATAGGTGAGATAGCTGGGCGTATTGCCAATGGGATATAGCAGAATCAGGGTCTGACCCAGGGGGGGTCCAGCTCTTGACGGGAGAGGAGAGATGCCGTGTTTGTGACTTGGTGGAATCAAAGGATCGGTTGACCCCTGGTATAGGATCAAAAGGAGGAGTGGAGTGCAGCAGGAAAATCCGGGTTGCCCGAAACAGGTGTCATAGGTCCATCGTTTAGGAACAGTCCACGCACAGCACCATAGCATCAGCACGATCCAAGAACCTGATGCGTGACGTATGGAAGTGTATGGGCGGAGCTATCTGTCCAGTAGCGCTTATTAAGCCACGGGAGGGCAGTAAGAGGAAGAGAACTCAAGGAGCCCTCCAAGGCGACCCAGAGTTTAGAGCGCGCCGAGTGATGCCAATCCAAGATACACAAAGTGACCGCAGCCAGGAAGTAGTTAGAGTAATCTGGTACCGCCAGTCCACCGCACTCTTTGGGTTTGGTCAAGATGCTTCTTGCAATTCTCGGTGGCTTGGATGCCCATATGAATTTAGTAAATGTTTTCTGGATAGTTGTAAAGAAATGTTTGGGTATCATTATAGGGACAGTCTGAAATAGATAGAGTAGTCTGGGGAGGACATTCATTTTTAGCAAATTAATGCGTCCCAGCCAAGAGAAGCCTTTGGTGTCCCAGCTTTTCAAATCTGTCTGCAAGGTACGCAGGATCGGAAGAAAATTAAGCGTATAGGAATTGGCGAGATTACTAGGGAGCTGAACCCCAAAGTATTTAATCGCTTTCTGGGACCATGTAAAGGAAAAGGAGGAGCAGAGACTACGAAGCAGCAACTCTGGCAGGGAGACATTAAGAGCGGTGCATTTGGACAGGTAGAGTTTGTAGTTGCTATAGTAACTGTAGGAGTTGATTACTCGGAGGAGAGATGGGATAGTTGTAAGCGGCTGAGTAATGAAGAGCAGGACATCATCTGTAAATGCTGAGATCTTAAGATGTAGATTGCAGACTCTGAGGCTTTGGATGTCTGGGTTATCCCTAATTGCTACAAGTAGATGTTCCATCACCAAGGCATAAAGCATTGGTGAGAGAGGACAACCTTGGCGGGTGCCATTGCGGATAGTAAGAGGTGAAGAAAGTGCGCCATTAACTCGTACCTGTGCCCGCGGAGAGTTATAAAGGGAGTGTATATGGGTAAGCATCTTAGGCCCTAATCCTATCTGCGAGAGAGTAGCTTCCAGGACGCCCCAATCAACCCTGTCAAAGGCCTTTTCTGCGTCCAAAGAGAGAAGCATCATAGTGATTCGTGAACGCTTTGCATGATGGATCGCCGAGAAGGCCTTCAACGTGTTGTCACGTGTCTCTCTATGTGGGATAAAGCCAACTTGATCATAGTGTACTAATTTTTCCATATACTGACTCTATACTGTCTATTAGCTATCAATTTGGCATAAAGTTTGGCGTCAGTATTGATCAAGGATATTAGTCTATAACTAGGGCAGAGCAGGTGGTCCTTACCCTCCTTGGGTATAACCGTAATATGTGTGTGTAAAAAGGAGGGGGGAAAGTGAGTGTCAGGCGAGATAGAGTTAAAGGATTTCAGTAGAAGGGGTGCAAAATCAGGCTGTAAAATCTTGTAGAACCGAGCTGTGAACCCGTCCGGTCCCGGGCTTTTACCCGTGGGTAAGTCCGAGATTCCCAGCTCAAGCTCCTGGGCGGAAAAAGATGACACCAGTAAGTTGGACTCTTCGGGTTTAAGAGAAGGGAGGGCTGTTTGAGCAATATATTGAGGAAGTGTAAGGGGGGGGGGTCAGGCATCCGATTGGTGGAGTGTGGCTGAGGAAGGTTATAAAGGGACTCATAATATCCTCGGAACACCGCAGCAATATCTGCAGTTAAGTGAGTTGTGACTCCCGATGGGTTCTTAATGGCCATTACATGAGAGGTAGCCTGACGCTCTTTTACAGCGCGGGCCAGTAGACGACCCGCCTTGTTGCCCCCCTCATAAAACGAGCGTCTGCCCAATTGGCGAAGTCTCTGTTGCTTGGGTTCCATCAAGGACTTGATCTCCAGACGCATATCCGTCAGCGCAGCCAGGGTAGATTGCTGTAGGGATAGTTTATGTTGTACCTCAAGGGTAGCTAAGTCTCGGAGGAGTGACTGGAACTCCAGCCCCGAGTCCTTCTTAATTCTAGCCGCATGTTTCATCAGCACTCCACGAAGCACACATTTTAAGGCTTCCCATTGAACCAGTGGTAAGGTGGAGTCATGGGCATGGTCTGTCACAAAATTGGAGATAGTAAGTTTGAGGTCAGCCACACATGAAGCATCAAGCAAGAGCGACTCATTCAGTGTCCAGGAGTGTGGGCGAGGTCCCGGAGGCAACATATGTATAGTGCATGTGATTGGAGAGTGGTCAGAGAGGAATGCTGTACCAATCCCGGCCGCGGTCGCTTGTGGCAAGATAGCGTGTGATATAAGGATATAGTCAATTCTACTATATGTGTTATGAGCATAGGAGTAGTAGGAGAAATCTCTATCGGTCGGATGTAGGACCCGCCAGGCATCGCACAACAACATGGAGTGCAAGAGCTTCCGGAGCTTGTTTAAGGCACTGTAGGAGATATGGGACCTACCTTCAGAGGTATCTAGTAAAAGGTTCATAGGGAGATTGAAGTCTCCACACAGTGTGAGATGACCTTTGGCAAAAGAATGGAGGGTATTCAGGGCTGAGACAAGGAAAGGGATCTGGCCAGTGTTAGGCGCATATACGTTGGCTACTGTGTACACTGATCCATATATTTCACATATGAGGTAAATGTACCTAGCGTACTGGTCTGCCATGGAATCTATAATCTTTACCGGGAGGTTTTTGTGGAAAAAGGTGGCAACTCCCTTACTTTTACCCTGTGCGTTACTACTATGAGACCATAACGGGAAGTAGCGGTTTTTAATGGTGGTCACATGATCAGCAAGAAAATGTGTTTCTTGTAGACAGAGAATCTGGACCCTACGCTTATGAGCATCATACAGAACTTGAGAGCGCTTCTCAGGTACATTCAATCCCTTAACATTGAAAGAGGATATTATAATGTCCGCCATAGGTAGTGGAGGGAGGGGGGGAGGAAGGGTGAAAGCGGAAAAGGAGAGGGCGAGATCAGTAGCGGTTAGAGATGGGTTAGTGAAACACGAAATTGGGATTCAGGGACCTCAGGGAGCAGGAAGAAAGTTAAGGCTAAAGAGGGCAGATAGGACACCCTCAGTGGGATTATGGGGTAGGAGCACGCGTCTCCGTTTGGTTCTTCACTGCAGAACCTTAGCTATGTGGGAACGAAGAAGGCTGAGCCCAAGGCAGCAAAACAAGAAGTAGAAATAAAGAGGTCAAGAAATGACAGATAACCAGAGACTATGTGGCCCCCTATATCAAATTATACAAGAAGCAGCATCATAGTAAATAGGTCTCTAATGAAAGTATGCAAATTCAACAAAATAGGCAGAAGAGCATTTGAATTTCAACAATAGTTTAACCCCAAACCAGGGGCGCACCGCTAATGAGGCAAAGTGAGGCGGCCGCCTCAGGCGGCACTGTCCGTCACTGTCTGTGGGGCAGCATTTTTACTATTTATTTAATGTAAACCAGCCCAGGACAGGCCTCTTTAAAAAAAAAAACAAAGCTGATCAGGGCCTGTCCTGGGCTGGTTTACGAGACGTCGCATCTCAGCACAGGCGGTGATATAATGACGTCATTGTGCCACCAACGCTGAGATGCAGATGTCGCGGACATGAAGAGGCGGTGGCTCCATCAAGGCATTGCAGATAGGTGAGGAGAATTTTTTTTATATATATAAATAGGCCGTAACCTGCTGGAGTATCCCCAGCAGGTAACGGGCTATTTATTTGCCTACCCCGCGTCTGCTCGCGGCCCCCTCCGCTTCCCCTTCTGCTATGGGACGCAGAAAGGGAAGTGGATGGCGCTGTGAGCAGCCGCGGGCCTCAAATACTACTATTATTATACGCCAGGGTCTTTTCAGACCCCAGAGTATAATAATCGGAGACCCAGGGTAGGTGAGGGAACATAAAAACCAGTGCTACTTACCTTTCCTCCGATCGGTGTTACTCCGAGCAGGCTTGGGGCCTCTGGTGACGTCATCTGGTCGCGTCGCCAGCCTGATCACGTGACTTGTGTGCACAATTAAACAGGGCCGAAAGCTGCAAGGAGTGCATCGGTGTCCAGGATAGGTAAGTAACACTGTAATAATAGTTCATGGGTGGGCCACTATGGGGCATAATACCGTGTGCAGGGGCCACAGTGGAGCATAATACCCTGTGCAGGGGCCACTGTGGAACATAATACCCTGTGCAGAGGCCACTATGGAGCATAATACAAGTGCAGGGGCGACTATGGAACATAATACCAGTACAGGGGCCACTATGGAGCATAATAACAGTGCAGGGGCCACTATGGAGCATAATACCGTGTGCAGGGGCCACTGTGGAGCATAATACCGTGTGCAGGGGCCAATATGGAACATAATACCGTGTGCAGGGGCCACAAGGGAGCATAAAACTGTGTGCAGGGGTTGCTGTGGAACATAATACTGTGTGCAGTGGCCACTGCGGGGCATAATACCGTGTGCAGTGGCCACTATGGAGCATAATACCGCGTGCAGGGGCCGCTGCGAGGCATAATACAGTGTGCATGGGTGTGAAAGATCCTCAGTGCGCCAACACCGCTGTGGCCACACCTGAGTCTTCCTTCATATAAAAACCACACTCACCGCCAGTGAGTGCCGGGTTCACAAGATAAATACAAGACAAGCTTTCTAAATTTTATATATTTATTAACCCCTAAATGGGTCGGCATTAACATCTAACACATGCAGTTCAGAACAGATATGCAGATGTATGCAAGCATTAACAATTACTAGTTACAATATACAGTACAATAAAAATAAAAAGGGAATAACATTGAAATAGTTACTTTACCACGCATCTCCTTGATGTGGCTCTATAGTCCAACACTCACACATGCTCTGTCATGTGTGAATCACCCAGTGGAGGCTTCTTGGCATGTGGCATTAACTTCTAGCATGTGGCATCACTACAATAATCCAGCCTGCATGCTCTCATCACAGTCTCTCAGTCATAGACTCAGCACACTCTACCTTTATGCCACCTCCCAGAATGAGGTCACCGGCGGCAGCAAGTCTGATTGAATAATGCACTCAAGTCCAGATCCTTTGTATAGAGCTGAGACCAAATGGAATGATACAATGTTATCAGCCAGGTCTGATCTCCCTGCACAATGCATGTTTATTTGATCACTCAGAGCTGTGTAGGAATACAATGGAGCCCTGCTGGGATGGATACAAAGCCCTATTGTTCCAGGTTGCTACTACTGCCAATATACACCTAGGCTTATAGCTGCGCACATTATGAACAAATGCAGGTAAGAAGGGAGATAATATACCCAGAGATCAAAATATATAGCCATATTTAAGCAGAATCATCACACCTCCCCCTTTAGATGGGGCTTGTAGGAAGTAGGGGCCTGTGCCCCTCTTCTGAGAGCACCTCCACCTCCAGCTTCTCAGGCTCTGGCCCCAAGGCTCTCTCACCTCCCCCCGGGGTCCCAGCAGACTCGGGTCTTGTCAGACTCTGAGGGTGGTTGAGCGCCATGCGCCTTCAATATGTCCAGACTAGGGTCAACTTGGACAGCATCTCTGAACTCTTGGCTGGAGTGAGACAAAAGAGAGGTGCATGTTACATAGCTGCCGGACCCTTCTAGCTCTCTAGTCTGACTAGGGACACTTCTAAGGCTCAGGCCCTGAGCCACGTACACTTGGCTACCTCCTGCCTGTTCTGGGTCTGCTTTCTGAGTGCGGGCATCCCGTAGCTTTACACTCATGACCCCAGGTCTTTGGGATACCAGTTCAGAGACCCCATCCCAGCGGTCTCTCAGGGTCTCTCTCACACTAGCCGCTAGTTGGGAGAGTTCTAGGGGATTCTGCACCTCCCCCTCTGCTTCCAAACCTAGGGGCACCTCTGGTTCTGGCACAGGTATGTTTGGACCCTGTCCTCCCTGTACTTGGGTGGGTGATGGTGAAACCTTGGGCAAATGACTGAGATCATGCTTCCCTAAACCATCCCCCCACAATATATGGACAGGTAATACAGTTGACATACCCCCTTCTTGGATCACACCTCCAGTACCCCATGCCATCTGCACTTGGGCCATGGGCGCTCCTGGAAAAGAACTGGACAGAAGAGATGTGTATGTTTCATACCGGCCGGACTCCTCCGGCTTCAAGGGAGTGAGGCTAGTCATGGCGGTCTCAGCACCGACTCCAGGTGGTGTAGGCAACGGTTCAAGGGTCGGATCGCCCTCCACCCTTGTAGCACTCTGGCTGCGGGCTAACACCGCACTACCAGCAGTCCGTCCCTCACCTGGATCGGCCATGAGATCCCCATAGCCTACCTGACTACCCGGCACATGGTCAGCAGTTGGGTGCTCATCGGATGCACTGGGCGAAATAGTAGAAGTCACTTCCAGTGACTCAGAAGAGCTACCCTGTACACTTTCACAACAAGCATTGGCAATTACATTGACAGTACCTTCATTAGCAATTGTTAATTCACACCGGGCCTCAATGAGATCTGCAGTAGACATATTAACAAGCTGGGAGGGAGACGCCCCCGCAGATGTGGGTGTGTCTACAGACAAGGTCTCATTGGCTCCTAGCACGGGGGTGAACAAAGCATCAATAACATTTTTGCTGAGCTGGGTTGCAGGAAGCTCGTTTGCATCTTCCCTGCTCTCAGCTGAAGGCAACTCATTAGCATTTACACTTACTGCCATGGGAAGTATCTCAGAGGGGGGGTTACGGGCCCTCTCTGCAGATATGACAGACACATTATCAGCATTAATCATAGACAGTTTATCACAGTAAATTGGGGTGCTCCCCACCCCATATTGGGACATCACAGGTCCTAAATCAGTTCCCAACAGTACATTAGCCGGAAAATCAGTCAATAGTCCCACAGTCCGCATTCCTTTTCCTGCACCCCCGTCCAGATACACAGATGGGCCACCTGCTGTGGCTTGGGAAGCAGGGAAGTTCTCAGGGCGGTTGGGGCACTCCTCCTTGAAATGTCCTGTCTGGTTACAGGCATGGCATCGCCGCACCTCCCCTTGGGGTTTGGGGAAGGTCACTAGGGTGCCCAGAGTTCTTGGGACAGGGGAGGGACTACACGGGGCATAGTTTGTCTCACCCGACCTGACGACAGACGGCTGTGGTGAACTCCGGCCTGGCTTCTCCTTCCAACTTGAGGGTCTCTGCAGGGTTGTTGGAGTTTGCGCCTGCTGGGAGAGCTCCATCCTTTTGAGCTCAAGCTGATACTGCCGTTCTCGTTCTGCAGCTTCACGAACTGCCTGCCGTTCTGCTGCCTCACGAACTGCCTGCCGTTCTGCTGCCTCACGATCAGCCTGCCGTTTTGCAGCCTTCCTCTCTCTCTCTGCCTGTCGCTCTTGTTCTACAGCTTCCATAAAACGGTCCAACACCTGCAGGTATGTGTTAGGGTCACTGGTGCCTACTTGCTGTAGGGCCGTTTGCCAGTATGAAACCATTCCCCCGACAAGGCTGGGGTTACTGGTCCCTCCTGGTGAAGTAATCCCTGGGACCGGGCTGCTTGCTGCACTTCCTAGCCTAGCCCCAAAATCAGGACTCTGCTCGATTCTCTGCATGGCTGTGGCTGCCTCCATTTCAGCCATACGCTCAGGATCTCCAAAAGCCTGGTTCAACAATTCTTGAGCTCTGCTTCTGAGCCCACTAGCCATCCACTGGTATTTGCCAAATAAAAGATAGGATAGAATACAAAGAGTAAGGGAGGGGAACAGCACTGTATCAAACTTTCACTGTATCTTAATGCTTGCTTTAATACCGAGCTTGTCTCATAGGATTACCATAATCCCCAGCATGTGAGTGATAAAGGTCACCAACACACGCCGTTTATCCTAAGATCCCACTACGCTGCCACCAATGTGAAAGATCCTCAGTGCGCCAACACCGCTGTGGCCACACCTGAGTCTTCTTTCATATAAAAACCACACTCACCGCCAGTGAGTGTTGGGTCCACAAGATAAATACAAGACAAGCTTTCTAAATTTTATATATTTATTAACCCCTAAATGGGTCGGCATTAACATCTAACACATGCAGTTCAGAACAGATATGCAGATGTATGCAAGCATTAACAATTACTAGTTACAATATACAGTACAATAAAAATAAAAAAGGGAATAACATTGAAATAGTTACTTTACCACGCATCTCCTTGATGTGGCTCTATAGTCCAACACTCACACATGCTCTGTCATGTGTGAATCACCCAGTGGAGGCTTCTTGGCATGTGGCATTAACTCCTAGCATGTGGCATCACTACAATAATCCAGCCTGCATGCTCTCATCACAGTCTCTCAGTCATAGACTCAGCACACTCTCCTTCCATTGCCTCTTACCTCATCTTTTATACCCTTTATGCCACCTCCCAGAATGAGGTCACCAGCGGCAGCAAGTCTGATTGAATAATGCACTCAAGTCCAGATCCTTTGTATAGAGCTGAGACCAAGTGGAATGATACAATGTTATCAGCCAGGTCTGATCTCCCTGCACAATGCATGTTTCTTTGATCACTCAGAGCTGTGTTGGAATACAATGGAGCCCTGCTGGGATGGATACAAAGCCCTATTGTTCCAGGTTGCTACTACTGCCAATATACACCTAGGCTTATAGCTGCGCACATTATGAACAAATGCAGGTAAGAAGGGAGATAATATACCCAGAGATCAAAATACATCTCTGAGTTATAGCCATATTTAAGCGGAATCATCACAATGGGCCGCTGTGGGCCATAATACTGTGTAATAATGTGTGCAGGGGCTGCTGTGGAACATTATAGTGTATGTAAATGGGGCGCTATAAACAGGGGCTATGGCGCCTGTTTATATTATATGCTGTATGTTTATAGTGGCCGTGTGATGTAATTCCAGCCTTATCACATAGACGTGTATAGGACGAGGCTGTAGTTACATTACATGGCTGCTATGAGATGAATGACACTATGTAAACAGAGAAGCGGTCACAGTGCTTACACAGGTACCATTCAAACAGCTGATCAGTGGGGGTCCTTGTTTTTTGAGCCCCACTGATTAGTTTATTAATGACCTGGAAAACCTTTTAATTAGTTAACACCTGGGGCATTATTAATAAGGGGCACTATTTATACAGGGTACACACGGACATTATTAATATAAAGATGCACTTGGGAGTATTATTCATTATGGGGGGTTATATCATATATTTTATAATTGGGGTAGCAGCAGGATGGGTGTGCAGGTGAGGACAATGTGGGTCAGATGCCTGGAAAAGTGAGGAGCCAAAGATGTCTGTGTTGCAAACTTTACAGAGACAAGTCACAGCTGGAAGAAGTGGTCATGACGGTCCAAAGGGAAGAGAAGGGAAATGTGAACGATTAGTCAGAGACGTCACCTGTAAGTCACAAAATGTTACTGCACTGTATTTACCTAAATGATAGAGGATAAATACCTGATTGATGGGGGTCTGTCTGTTGAGACCCCCACTGAGCCTGAGAATTGTTCCCGACCCCACTGGGTGAGAATTCAGCCTGACCGCAGCCATATATAGGCGTGTCACTTGGTGGATGGATGAACCCGCGTGGCTCTCATTCACTTCAATGGGAGTGCCAAAGATACCTGAAGTACAGTACTCAGCTATCTGCGGCACTCCTATTAGAGAGAATGGGGGCCACATGGGCTCGTTCATCCACCAAGCAGAAGATGTGTGAAGCTACTTTCATTGTTAATACCGTGTTGTTGATCTGATACTGAAGTAATACAGGAAGAAGAATTCTTACAAACTGTTTTATAACTTTGTGTATTGTGTATATTGTGCAACGATAACAGCGTGTGAAGCTAGTAGCATGGAAACTCAATTTTTTTTTTTGGGGGGGTGTGATGATTCTGCCTAAATATGGCCATAACTCAGCTATATTTTGGTCTCTGGGTATAGGATATCCCTTCTTGCTTGCTTGCATACTGTGTGCAGCTACAAGCCTAGGTGCATATTGGCAGTAGCAGCCAGGCTGGAACAATAGGGCTCCATTGTATTCCTATACAGCCCTGGCTGATCAAACAATAGTGCATTGTTCAAGCCTGGGCTGTTGATCAGATATGACTGATAACAGTGTATCAATTCACTTTGTCTCAGCTCTATACAAAAGATCTGGATTTGATTGAATTAACTCATCAGACGTACTGTCGCCGGTGACCTCATTCTGGGAGGTGGCATAAAGGGTATAAAAGATGAGGTAAGAGGTCTGTGGGTGGAGATTATGCAGTAGACTATCACTAAGAGATCATGCTATGAAGACTGTTCTGGGATCATGCTACAGAGTTGTTACAGACAGACCATGAGGAGTTTTTTGTGATTGACTATTGGACTAATGCTGAGAGACTGTTATGAGAGCATGCAGGCGGGATTATCGTTTTAATGCCACATGCTGAAAAGCCTCCACTGGTGACTCACACATGCCATGTGTGAGTGTTGGACTATAGATCCACATCAAGGACATATGTGGTAAAGTAATTATTTCACCTTTAATCCCTTTTATTTTATTTGTACTGTATCTTGCAACTAGTAACTGTTAATGCTTGCATATGTCTGCATATCTGTTCTGATCTGTATATGTTAGATTTTAATACCGACCCATTTAGGGGTTAATAAATATATAACATTTAGAAAGCTTGTCTTGTATTTATCTGGTGAACCCGACATTCACTGGCGGTGAGTGTGTTTTTTATATGAAAGAGGACTCAGGGTGTGGCCAAAGCGGGTTTGGCGCACGGAGGATCTTTCACAGGGGGGCGTCTTTCTATACTCCGCCTCAGGCAGCAAAGAGGTTAGGTTCACCACAGCCCCGAACTATAAAGTCCAGCAAGAAAGGTTCACCTGAGAGGAGTTAGGTCAAGCCGACTGGTCACGTTCTGTAGCCAGGTGACGTCTACGCCTAGGTCTTTGGGACCCTGGAGGAGTCGTTGCACGATCTCTTGTAGCGGTTCGGACCATCGTAGGAGGAACTGGGCGGTCTGAGTCGCTGAGCATCTGCTCTCAGGCCGGGAGGTGGATCATTGGGAGATCAAGTACACAGAGAAAATCCTGAAGTTCCTCCGGGGATGTCAAGACAATCAGCTTATCCTGCCTGCGAACCTGGAGAGCGAAAGGAAACCCCCAACGATAGGGAATCCCACGTTCTTGGAGTACAGCAAGTAGAGGTTTCAGGACCGTTCTCTGTCGTAGAGTATGCCTGGAGAGATCCGGAAATATGGAAAGAGGGGCACCCCTAAAGTCGATGTTTTTGAGATTTCTGGCTTTGGATATTATATCCTCCTTCACGGTGTAGTAGTGGATCCTACATGTGACATCTCTCGGTCTCGCTGGTTCTGCGCTGCGAGGTTGGAGGGCCCGATGTGCTCTATCCATTTTTATATGCGTCTCGGGGGGGTGCCCCAAGATGCAATTGAATATGCTCGTGAGTGCCAGTGCTAGGTCGGCGGTCTGGGTGGTTTCTGGAAGGCCGCGGATCCTTATATTATTGTGGCGATTACGGTTCTCTATATCATCTACAGTACATGGGAAGTGAGCCTGCGGTAATGAGTGGTATGGGTAGATGATATCTGTTGATGCGACTGAAGGGAAGACATCACTGACGATCGGAACTGCTCCAAATTGTCCACTCTGATTTGTATGTCTGAGATATCTGTTTTAACTATTTGCAGATCATGACGCCACGCATGTTTCAGATCTGAGGCTAGATTATCCATGTCCCTTCTGCTTAAAGCGAGTAACGCCTGTAGATCTGGATGTCCCTGTAGCGTGATGGCCGCTTCCTCTGGAGGGGGGAGGTGAGATACTACAGACTCCGCCGCAACATGGCTTGCGATAGGTGTCTGACGACTACTCACTTTTTTCTTGTAGGTGGAAGGTGGATCCTCCTCCTCTCCTGAAGACAGATCAGACAGTGCGGTGGTCGGGGTCTGTGAGTCTGGTCTGTAGCGATGAGGCCTGTTAGAGAGTGAGAGTGAAGCTGCTCCCCATTCATCCCTTCTAGATTCAGCGTTGTTTGGTTGGGTGGAGGCGAGCAGCGGTGCCCGCGCCGCCGCTGCTCTCACCTCTGGAGCTGTTACTGCCCGAGAAGCGCAGGGTGCCGGATCACTGTCAGCGCTAGTGGGAGAACGTGAGGAGGAAGTCTCCCTGTATGGTGTAGCTACTCCCTCCGCCAGCGGAGGGGAAGGGGGCCATCGGGCTGTCGGTAAGGGATGCGCAGCGCTGTTCTTTGGTCTGCCGGATCGCACGCGCTGTTGAAAAGATGGCGCCGGCGCTCTTTCACCAGCCTCGGCTTCGGAGGGTCCCTCCTGCTCTAGCAGAGGGAGAAAATAATTGGAGATGGTCCCCTCCTGTGACTGGGAGGTAAGGGGCTCCCCTGGGGTCTTTTTGACTCTCGTTTTGCCCATTTTAGGGTAGTTCTGGACCTATATTAGCGGGGCACAGGTCGGAACTCTCAGGGTCTGCTGCCTTTCGTGCCCATGTCAAGCCACGCCCCCCCCTTCTGCCCACTTCTAAAATGTGCTAAGAAGAGTGCAAAAACAGAAGTTGCGACTTAGGGTGGGTTCACACCTGCGCTTCAGTCCGTCCGTTGCCAATCCGAGTGAAAATCTCGGGGAACAGGATTGGCATCGGATAGCGACAGGTTAGAGACGCATTGGTTAAAAACCCATTCATTTGAATGGGTTTTTCAAGCAATGCGCGGGTGTCCGATTGCACCCTCTGCACTGCAAAGCCGTTTTTTTTCATCGGACACTAAGTCCTGCATATCTGACTTTGTTTCCGATGAAAAAAAAAGGATTTGCAGCGCAGAGGGTGTAAGCGCACACCCACGCATTGCTTTAAAAACCCATTCAAATGGGTTTTTAACCAATGCGTCGCTAACCTGTCGCTATCCGATGCCAATCCCGTTCCCCAAGATTTTCACTCGGATTGGCAGCGGACGAACTGAAGCGCAGGTGTGAACCCACCCTCAGTTAGTTGAAAGTGGTGTTAAATAGTAGAGAATTGCCAATTTGCAACTATTTTACGTTGAAAAACTGCCGTAAACACAGTAATGGATTCCTTTTCTGTGTTCTAGACTCCATGTACAGTACATGAACTTGTCTTTTGTCAGTTCATTTCTATGGCCCCATACACACGCCCCTGTATTATCACTTGTCTGTGTAGGGGGTCGTGCTTGGGGCAAAATTCAGGACAAGTTATATTCCTGTCTGTTTAACAGCCTGGGCTCAATGCAGGAAAGCACGGTGGAGTAGGTGGAGAGCATAGACGGGACACAGATATCCATGTGCTGTCTGTAACGTTTTCCCATGGATCCGTTCCTGCACACGTGTTATGCTTAGCAATAAATTCTAATAGGCCAATCAGTGAAGAGCTGAGTCACTATTACAATCTATAGCAAACATTGACTTTTCAATGATTGGTGCTAAATTCAAATGAGCCAAACACAGGGCTTCACGAAGACACCCTACACATACTATATACTGTAGATACCTATTTCATAAGTAGACACTAGTTACAGACTATAGATACACACACACATACAGTATATACAGTGGGGAAAAAAAAATATTTAGTCAGCCACCAATTGTGCAAGTTCTCCCACTTAAAAAGATGAGAGAGGCCTGTAATTGTCATCATAGGTAGACCTCAACTATGGAAGACAAAATGAGAAAACATATCTAGAAAATCACATTGTCTGATTTTTAAAGAATTTATTTGCAAATTATGGTGGAAAATAAGTATTTGGTCAATAGCAAAAGTTCATCTCAATACTTTGTTATATATCCTTTGTTGGCAATGACAGAGGTCAAACATTTTCTGTAAGTCTTCACAAGGTTGGCACACACTGTTGCTGGTATGTTGGCCCATTCCTCCATGCAGATCTCCTCTAGAGCAGTGACGTTTTGGGGCTGTTGCTGGGCAACATGGACTTTCAACTCCCTCCAAAGGTTTTCTATGGGGTTGAGATCCGGAGACTGACTAGGCCACTCCAGGACCTTGAAATGCTTCTTACGAAGCCACTCCTTCGTTGCCCTGGCGGTGTGCTTGGGATCATTGTCATGCTGAAAGACCCAGCCATGTTTCATCTTCAATGCCTTTGCTGATGGAAGGAGGTTTGCACTCAAAATCTCACAATACATGGCCCCATTCATTCTTTCATGTACACGGATCAGTCGTCCTGGTCCCTTTACAGAGAAACAGCCCCAAAGCATGATGTTGCCACCCCCATGCTTCACAGTAGGTATGGTGTTCTTTGGATGCAACTCAGCATTCACTCTCCTCCAAACACAAGTTGTGTTTCTACGAAACAGTTCTACTTTGGTTTCATCTGATCATATGGCATTCTCCCAATACTCTTCTGGAACATCCAAATGCTCTCTAGCAAACTTCAGACGGGCCCGGATATGTACTGTCTTAAGCAGGGGGACACATCTGGCACTGCAGGATCTGAGTCCCTGGCGGCGTAGTGTGTTACTGAAGGTAGCCTTTGTTACGTTAGTCCCAGCTTTCTGCAGGTCATTCACTAAGTCCCCCCATGTGGTTCTGGGATTTTTGCTCACCGTTCTTATGATCATTTTGACCCCACGGGGTGAGATCTTGTGTGGAGCCCCTGATCGACGGAGATTATCAGTGGTCTTGTGTGTCTTCCATTTTCTAATTATTGCTCCCACAGTTGATTTCTTCACACCAAGCTGCTTGCCTATTGCAGATTCAGTCTTCCCAGCCTGGTACAGATCTACAATTTTGTTTCTGGTGTCCTTCCACAGCTCTTTGGTCTTCACCATAGTGGATTTTGAAGTGTGACTGTTTGAGGTTGTGGACAGGTGTCTTTTATACTGATAACAATGTCAAAGAGGTGCCATTACTACAGGTAATGAGTGGAGGACAGAGAAGCCTCTTAAAGAAGAAGTTACAAGTCTGTGAGAGCCAGAAATCTTGCTTGTTTGTAGGTGACCAAATACTTATTTTCCACCATAATTTGCAATAAAATTCTTAAAAAATCAGACAATGTGATTTTCTGGATTTGTTTTCTCATTTTGTCTCTCATAGTTGAGGTCTACCTATGATGTCAATTACAGGTCGGCCTCATCTTTTTAAGTGGGAGAACTTGCACAATTGGTGGCTGACTAAATACTTTTTTTCCCCACTGTATATACATATATATATATATATATATATATATATATATATATATATTTACAGTACAGACCAAAAGTTTGGATACACCTTATTCCAAGAGTTTTCTGTATTTTCATGACTATGAAAATTGTAGATTCACACTGAAGGCATCAAAACTATGAATTAACACATGTGGAATTATATACTTAACAAAAAAGTGTGAAACAACTGAAAATATGTCTTATATTCTAGGTTCTTCAAAGTAGCCACCTTTTGCTTTGATTACTGCTTTGCACACTCTTGCATTCTCTTGATGAGCTTCAAGAGGTAGTCACCTGAAATGGTTTTCCAACAGTCTTGAAGGAGTTCCCAGAGATGCTTAGCACTTGTTGGCCCTTTTGCCTTCACTCTGCGGTCCAGCTCACCCCAAACCATCTCGACTGGGTTCAGGTCTGGTGACTGTGGAGGCCAGGTCATCTGGCGTAGCACCCCATCACTCTCCTTCTTGGTCAAATAGCCCTTACACAGTCTGGAGGTGTTTTTGGGGTCATTGTCCTGTTGAAAAATAAATGATGGTCCAACTAAACGCAAACCGGATGGAATAGCATGCCGCTGCAAGATGCTGTGGTAACCATGCTGGTTCAGTATTCCTTCAATTTTGAATAAATCCCCAACAGTGTCACCAGCAAAGCACCCCCACACCATCACACCTCCTCCTCCATGCTTCATGGTGGGAACCAGGCATGTAGAGTCCATTCGTTCACCTTTTCTGCGTCGCACAAAGACACGGTGGTTGGAACCAAAGATCTCAAATTTGGACTCATCAGACCAAAGCACAGATTTCCACAGGTCTAATGTCCATTCCTTGTGTTCTTTAGCCCAAACAAGACTCTTCTGCTTGTTGCCTGTCCTTAGCAGTGGTTTCCTAGCAGCTATTTTACCATGAAGGCCTGCTGCACACAGTCTCCTCTTAACAGTTGTTGTAGAGATGTGTCTGCTGCTAGAACTCTGTGTGGCATTGACCTGGTCTCTAATCTGAGCTGCTGTTAACCTGCAATTTCTGAGGCTGGTGACTCGGATGAACTTATCCTCCGCAGCAGAGGTGACTCTTGGTCTTACTTTCCTGGGGTGGTCCTCATGTGAGCCAGTTTCTTTGTAGCACTTGATGGTTTTGGCCACTTCACTTGGGGACACTTTCAAAGTTTTCCCAATTTTTCGGACTGACTGACCTTCATTTCTTAAAGTAATGATGGCCACTCGTTTTTCTTTACTTAGCTGCTTTTTTTCTTGCCATAATACAAATTCTAACACTCTATTCAGTAGGACTATCAGCTGTGTATCCACCTGACTTCTGAACAACACAACTGATGGTCCCAACCCCATTTATAAGGCAAGAAATCCCACTTATTAAACCTGACAGGGCACACCTGTGAAGTGAAAACCATTTCAGGTGACTTCCTCTTGAAGCTCATCAAGAGAATGCCAAGAGTGTGCAAAGCAGTAATCAAAGCAAAAGGTGGCTACTTTGAAGAACCTAGAATATAAGACATATTTTCAGTTGTTTCACACTTTTTTGTTAAGTATATAATTCCACATGTGTTAATTCATAGTTTTGATGCCTTCAGTGTGAATCTACAATTTTTATAGTCATGAAAATACAGAAAACTCTTGGAATGAGAAGGTGTGTCCAAACTTTTGGTCTGTACTGTATATATATATATTTATTTATATATACATACACACGTACATAAACATACATATTGTACACACGACAAATGGACAAATCATACATACATGATACCTTGTACTTTGTCCTGTGTAGAAACAAGGATACAACCATGTAAGTTACATACAACACAGTCCATGACAGAAGTAATAGTGACCATACATATGTCCTGTATAGATGGAGCATTCACAGTAACTTACTCAGTGACAATAAGCATACTGTCTATATACTGACTACAAACATGGCAGCCATGATTTTGCCATCTGTCTACCCTATAGGGGACTACAGACCTATAAACCAAAGCCTATGACTTTATTTTCTAATATATCAAAATAGATGTCAGAACAGACACCATTGATTGTAAGTGGTAAAAATATAACATCAGAGAGTCAGGTGCTCACTTGTATAACTATGTAGAATAGCAGAGCCGAATGGCCTCTTCTCCCTGCCCCATAACAACCCAGACCTGACTGTGTGGAGATAACTGATGACAACTGATATTAATGGAAATGTTTCTTATTGGTTATATAAATGCTGGAACAGAATAATGTACAGCGAAGCTCATGTGAACAGAGACTAATACTGGACATTACCGGTCATTATCTGTAAGGCAGGGTTCACACTACCGTTGGAGTCCATTATGAAGGTGTCCGTTAAAAAAAAAAAAAACGGACACCAATCATAACGGACACTAATTAATGGTTCAGTTAAAAAAATGGACACATTAGCATCATTAGTGTCCGTTAGCATCAGGTAGAGTCCGTTTTTTAAAGAGGACCTTTCATGTCACATACCGCTAGAAAGTCGACAGCGCGCTAAATTGAGCGCACTGCCGGCTTTCCCGTATGTGCCCCAGGGCTGGAGATATCGGCGGTATAAGTTACATGATTTACTGTTAGAAGGGCGTTTCTGACAGTCTAGCTGCGCTGTGAGGAATGCCCTCCCTGACACTTCTCATTCGTTCATAGACTTGTACTGAGGGGGCGTTCCTCACAGCTCAGCGTCATCCCCGGGCAGTAAGGAATGCCCCCTCTGACAGTACAGCGCTATGGGCGAGTACAGAGAGAGGGGGCGTTCCTTACTACCCAGTGATGACGCTAAGCTGTGAGGAACGCCCCCTCAGTACAAGTCTATGAACGAACGAGAACTGTCAGGGAGGGCGTTCCTCGCAGCGCAGCTAGACTGTCAGGAAAGCCCTTCTAACAGTAAACCATGTAATTTACACCGCCGATATCTCCAGCCCCGGGGCACATACCGGGAAAGCCGGCAGTGCGCTGAATTCAGCGCGCTGTTGACTTTCTAGCGTTATGTAAAACCACATGTGCCTGAGGACACGAAAGGTCCTCTTTAACACTGTTAGTTTTTTTTTTTTTTTTGGTTTGTTTCTCCTTTCTGAGCATGCGCAGGGAAAATAAATGGACATAAAATAACGGACAGTAACTGATGGCTATCAGTTACTGTCCCTTATAAGTCTGTTACCCATAGACTTCAATGTTAAAAAAATAATGGACACTTGCTGTCCGTCAAGAATCCGTTTTTTTCAAACGGACAAAAAGTCCTGTATGTAGGATTTTTTGTCCGTGAAAAAAAACGGACTTCTGACGGATTTGGTGTAAATGGACACAAACGGACACTAACGGACACAATATTAAAACCCATTGAAATGAATGGAAATTTTAACGGATTTCTGACGGTTCAGCTAGTGTCCGATGCTAAAATCTTGTAACGGACAATAGCAACGGACACTACTGACAGTCACCAACGGTAGTGTGAACGCCCCCTAATATTTGCTGTCTAGCTATTGGGCCTCTCCTAATGTCTCTAGTATTAGGATTAGATCCCTGTATCTTATCACCATGGCAGAGCTGATCTCGTAGACGTCCATTTCCCATCATCACTGACCAGTAACTGACTGCAGACAACTGGTTTTTCAAATTGAAATCCAGCAATCCTATTGGCTGTAGATGGCTGCAGTTACCATGGTGACATACAGTATGCAGCTGAGGATTTAACCCCTTAACTACCAATACTGTATGAGCATGATGGCCTTTTTATATTGCTATAGACATTGCTGTATGAAACATTGTTCATTGCAGGATGAGGTACATGTTAGATAGGGACTGCAATGTGAAATGACGGCAATTCTGCCGTTCATTCGCTGTGCTTTATAACTAACATATTCATTTTATTCATGTTATAGTTATAATAGTTATAATTGGGTTTTTTTCATTGCTTTGACTATATAACATACAATATAGCACATGCCATGGACAAGATGCCAAAATGGTCCTCACACAGCCAGCACAATGCTTCCTTCTCACTGAGGCTGACACGGCACTCCTCTGTCCAGCCCTCATAAAGCCTCCAACTAGACACTCCGCCCCCTGTTGGTCACCTGGAGTTCCACTGATGAAGAAAGGATGCACGGATTCCTCTTTTCTGTAGATGGTATAATACAGCTGGGTCTTTGCAATGGCAATTCTCACAATGGGATAGAAGTGCAGCTTGTACAGGCTTCGGACTGCAGGCTCTCACTCACCAGGTGTTCTTGGAGGTTAAGTTGGTTTGCAGAACCAGATGATGTCATAATGTAGATGTCCTTTCTCCTGGCTGAAGGGTTCACTCAGCGCTTCTGGCCTATTTGGTTGTTGCCTCCTCCAAACAGCTCGCCAGGGTAACACCGGACAACAGGTCGAAGCACAGGAGAGCAGCAAGCAACTGATCCTGTGGTGCAAATCATGTGAGCAAGTTGGTTCTGCCTGTAAGGAATTATTGTGAAATCCAGTTTTCCAAAAGTACCAGAACACTGTGTGATGAGCTGCTTCAATTAAAGTGACATGAGCATGCAGACAACATGTTATTCAACATAGTGCAAGTACTTCATAACACAAGAAATAACATAACTAGAGATGAGCGAATCGAAGCTGACGAAGTAGAATTCAATCCGAATTTCAGGAAATCCTCGATTCACATTGAATCCGGATTTCCTCACGCTTCGTGGTATCGAATCGCATTTTAAACTAAGGACACGTCGGAATAGCCTTTAGAAAGGCTATTCTACTCCTACCTTTGCCATTGCATCACACCCTCTGTGATGTCTTTGTCCTCCTCACTCGTGTAGTAAAATAATCAAAATGGCCGCCAGACATGCGCAGAGCCGCACGGAATAGAATCAAGATGGCCGTTGGACATGCGCAGAGCCGCTCAGAATAGAATCAAGATGGCCACCGGACATTCGCAGAGCCGCTCGGAATAGAATCAAGATAGCCGCTGGACATGCGCAAAGCCGCTCGTGGTGACCATCTTTATCCTATTCCTACACGAGCAGATCTACACATGTAGAACGACCATCTTGATTCTATTCCGAGCGGCTCTGCGCATGTTCCGTGGCCATCTTGATTATATCCTATACAAGACCGTTTCTGCGCATGTCCGATGGCCATCTTGATTATATCCCATACAAGACCGTTTCTGCGCAAGTCCGGCGGCCATCTTGACTCTATACCGAGCGGCTCTGAGCATGTACGGCGGCCATCTTGATTCTATTCCGAGCGGCTCTGCGCATGTCTGGTGGCCATCTTGATTATATCCCATACAAGATCATTTCTGTGCATGTCCGGTGGCCATCTTGATTCTCTTTCGAGCAGCGAACCATGACATCGCAGGGGGCATGATGCAATGGCAAAGGTTGGAGTAGAATAGCCTGTCTAAAGGCTATTCCGACATGTCTTTAGTTTAAAATGAATATCCCCATAATCCCAGGCTCTCTGCAGCCAGGAAAATAGCTGTTTTTAACGTGATTCACCGCAAAGTAATTTGGATCGAAACAAACTTTTTGAAGCAGCCAAATCAAATTTTTGAGAAATTCGCTCATCTCTAAACATAACCAATATACTCCGCTATGGCGAGCAGTGATGCACTAACTTGGCTAACACTACGCTCTTACAACACTAGCTGCTATTGTGTAAGTGGTAGAAATGCAAACAAGGAAGAAAGCATGCGTACAAGTGTTAAGACCCCTTCAAACACATTGGTGGGGAGTGCAAAGAGTAAAACCCCCACTGATCTGATATTGATGACCTATCCTAAGAATAGGCCACTGATTTCCTGAACCTGGAAAACCCCTTTGCATTAAACACCTGTCTCCTCTCTAAAATGTAATTTTTGTGATGTAAGTTAGGAAACTAGTACTTAAATAGGGGCAATTCAAGTGACAGCTTCTCTTGTTAAAAAAAAACTATTCAACACCTCCACCAACTCCAGCTAATCACATCCTTTTCTAGGCTCTGCTCCACAGATTCTGGCAAAGTTGGAATTTCTTCTCTAGCCCCCACCATTCCTGAGCAATCAGTGCTGTTAGTTTTAATGTCTGATATGACAATTAGGCTTCTACTGTCGAGAGGGAGGTCTCAAGAAGGAACAGACAAGATGCAGTGTTTGAGAGCTCTCTGACACTGTCCAATCAGAGACAGACATTTTCAGATAACTCAGAATCATGCCCCCTTTTGCCTACTCCTCCCTTTGACCACCCACCTGACAGTATAGAACCTATTTTGTATATCACATACTCAAACTAACAGCACTGATGGCTTAGGAACAGTGGGGGCTAGAGAAAAAATTCCAATTGTACTGGAGTCAGTTGAATGGGGCCTAGCAAATGATTCAAAGGACTGGAGTTGGAGGTGATAACAGGTCCTCTTTAACATGATGGTACTTACTTAAGGAATGTCCATACACTGGTATCAGACTATGAAATTGCCTAATAGGAGAGTGGATGCCCAGTGGCATAAGTAATGGGGTAGTGGCCGTAGAGGCTGCCACAGGGCCCAGGACATTAGGGGGCCCGGCTGGCCCCTGATGCTGATCCTTTTTTTTTTTTTTCAAATAGTCCATTACCTACTGGAGTAATCCCAGCAGGTAATGGGCCCAGCAGGTAACAGGCCCTATTTACTTAGATTGGAGGGCCAGGGAGGTGAGAAAACATAAAAACCAAAGTTACTCACTTCTCCTGAGCTATGGCGTGGCTCCCTGCAATCTTCAGACCCCTTTAGTGACGTCCCAGACGTCACGTGGCTCAGGCTAGCGTCATTATGTGTCGCGACACCGACCTGGCCCACATGACATCTGTGCCGACACAGAACCAGGGCTGAAAGCAGCAGGGAATGCGCTGGAGCACAGGAGATGTGAGTAACAGTGTTTTTTATGTTTGTCACCTCCCCTGGGTCTCTGATTATTATACTCTGGGGTCTGGTATAATAATAGTTCGTGGGTGGTCCACCATGGGGCATAATACTGTGGGAAGGAGCCACTGTGGGACATAATACTGTGTGGATGGGCCACAGTGGGACATAATACTGTGTGCAGGGGCCATTATGGGACAATATACTGTGTGCAGGGGCCGCTATGGGACATTATACCTTGTGCAGGGGCCGCTGTGGGACATTATACTGTGTGCAGGGGCCACTATGGAACATAATACTGTGTGCAGGAGCCACTGTGGGACATTATAGTGTGTGTAAATGGGGTATTATATTGTGTGGAGGCCAGGAAAGGGGGTGCTATGCCATGGGGGGCCCAAGTCGAAAGTTTGCTGAGGGGCCCAGTCTTTGCTAGTTACGCCCCTGTGGATGCCAGTGGAAAAGTGACCTTACAGACACAGGCTCAATTTGTCCACAAAATTAGTGTGACAAACACTTGTTAACAGAGCTTAGATTTTTGATACAGCTGTATTTGCCTACATGTCAACTCCAAATTTTACTAGGGACCTATGTCCATTGACCTAGTTGTATCTCTTAGACAGGCTTTAACGAGAAGTTGGTGCACCAGCAGGTGTGGCCACACCCCAAGTGCACCAAACAGCTCATTTACTTATGGAGTAAAAGCTCTCACACCTAAAACTGCATTTTCCATTCCCATTGTGTCACTAACCAGCCCTTCAACAGCATATAAATGGTTTAGAAGCGGGTTTGGTAGTGGTAGACTCCCTGTAACTAAAAACATTCAATAAACAGCAATGTAATTAATTCATGGAATACTTTGGCAGCTGGCTTTGCACCCAATTTTAATCTGTACCACATCTTATGCTAGGGTCACACTAGCGGTGTGGTCTCCATTGTTCAGGTCCACCAGGGGACCCAAACAACGGGGTTCCAGACCACTAAAACAGCAGTTACAGATGGACACCGACGGATCCCATTAACTATTTACTATAATGGGGTCTGCCATTTTCAAACTGAAAGCGGAGGAGAAAAAAGTCCTTCATGTAGGATTTTTCTCTTCGATGATTTTTGGCGCTTTCTGTTACGAAGTCTCCAACGGAAACTCTGGCGTAGTTGTGAACCCAGCCTTAGCTGCATCATGACCGTATCTTTACTACAATGCATAGTTGTATGCTTGGTTGTCAGATTTCTCACAGAGACGACTCTGAGAATTATGGTACTTCAAGCAGTCTCATATCCAATTCTTCACACCCAGTTCTTCACACCCAACACACTTCAGACTTCAATCTCTGTCATTCAGACCCTGGCCCAAAGGGCTCCATCTCCTGGTCATGATGAATCATGTGCTCACACCCTACCATGTTCATTGTTACTGTTCCTCTTTGTATTCTTTTGCTGTTTGCAACATTTAGAGAACTTATGCCACCTTGTGTATCATACCTGTCAACAGTTATCATGCCTCTTAAAGTGACAGCTACCAATACATTTGTGTGCCAGTATATAAGCAATTGTGTTAGTAAAGTTCAACTGCTACAATTTTATTTGGTCTGTGATTGTCTTCTTTCTTAAGGGGAACCTTAAAAGGGCAGATATCATCCCTGACATATATCTAAGCAAAACAAATATCCGGATTCAAAAAGCTTGGGGCAATGCCAAATAAAACTTATGGAATTGTATAATGAGCAATATCCTAATATAATTCTATTACTGTAATTGCTTGCCCTAGAGGAGGAAGCAATTCTAGTGAAAGAGCAGAGCAATGACATGGAAATTAAATTCTGGCTTCCCTATGAGTCCCTTAGCAGAATACAAGGGATGTTTATGGTAGCCTGCATGCATCCTGTGAATGGACTGCTTGTAAAATATATTAAGGAACTGCTCATAATGTCATTAATAAAGATACAATTTAAAGTGACGCCACACTAAAGCTTCGCCTTAACATGTAGGTGGATGGAATCAGACCTACAGTAGGTACAGATGGTTCTAATACACTATGGGACCTGCAGCCTCAGTGTAAAAATGCATTTATCTATACACAGCGCCACCGCTACCAATCATGAGGTTAAGCTCGTGAAAATTTACGTAACAGTTCAGATTTGATGCTGCCTGGAAGTATGTGTACAGTACATCAATATTTAAGTAACCAGATCTAACTACAAGCCCAAGAAAGCTGGGAGGAGATTCACATGACAGCAGCTCTCTGCACTGGTACTGGGGCTTCCATGCTTCATTCCCAAACCTTATACACCGGGTCAGGAGCTGCGAGTCCTAATTCTCATTCATTACACCCTCGGATCAATTTCATTTTTAAGCTGGATTTAGTAAAGATTGCTGACAACTCTTATATACTGTTTGACGTTCCATGAAGAAGGGACTTCAGGCGATGTGTATGGGTGAGTGCAAATGCTGTTTGCTAGGATTTAGTTGTCCATTGGTGTATATTCAGATGTAGCAGAGCTAAATATGTTGTTTAACTGTAAGTTAACAGTTGGTTTACTTACAGCCCTATGGAAAACCACAGATAACACATCATGATGTCTAAGCAAAACAAATAACAAACTCAGCTCTGCTACATCTTTACCATAACTGAGGTCTGTTGAGTAAAAAGTTCCTTTGTACAAGAGTAAAAGTGTTCTCCAGTTCACAGAATTGAACTTTTCTGGGCTGATTATAATGTAGTATGAAGTGTATTGTATCATTATTAGTGGACACATATTTTATATTGTCTGCTAGCTGTTGCAATATTGAACAACTCTTATATAACAGGATGTAGTAGATCTGATTGTAGTTTAGTCTCTGCTTAATGATAAGTTTTAAGTTTACAATGCTGCATAGAAAATATATAAAAACTAAGTGTATACCTAGAGAAATGGCAGTGGAAAGAGAACTCATAGATATGTACATAGATAGATATATTGATATACATTAAATAAAAGATAGATAAATAGATAGATAGATAGATAGATAGATAGATAGATATTATGTCTAATTTATATGACTATAAGAAGTAGATATCAGATTAACACTTATTTAGACAAAGGGCAATGGAGAGAGAACAGATAGATATGTAGATAGATATTGTAATAATACGATAGATAGATAGATAGATAGATAGATAGATAGATAGATAGATAGATAGATAGAGTACTATTAAATATACATTACATAGGAAGGGACATAGATTTACATCAGATATACATTAAGCAATTTAGATTATTATTAGATATTCATTAGATAGATAAACAAACAAACAGACACTCATAGATACCAGGCAGTGGCTAGAACATAGATATGTAGATAGATGTAGTAATAGATTTTAGATATACATTATATAACCAGATAGATAGAGTACTATTAGATATAAATGAGATAGGTAGGAACATTATATTAGACAGACAGATAGATGGAATCCAGAAAAGATCAGCAGCACAATGATCCAGTGTACAGAAATGTGATCTTATTCACTCTTTTCAAAGCTTGCAGAGAGACCCAAACATTGTGCTTTGAACATCAGTGAATAAAGTTTTTACACAGGATCCTCTTAGAGTGCTGTAACATTATTTCCTCGATAGATATACATATGTAGACAGATAAAAAGATTCTGAATATTCCACATAAAATCAAACATTGTGTTGTTTGTTTTTACACTTTATTATTTAGTGCTTAATAGTGATCATTCTACCAATACACAATAACTAACAAGTGATCTATGTTACTATACATATGGATATAGAAATATAACTGGAAGTATCCATAATGTACATACGTATAGTAAGCGTATACAATGTATTTAGTGCTCTGCACAGAACAGAAAGGTCAGTACAGTTAGATAATAGGCCACAGGCATGCACGGCATCACAAACAAGGATATATTTAGTGTGCCATACATAAACCAGCATATAATATGATGACAACAACCATTCCCCCTTCTGTTAATGGTTAGTTACATTCAACCAACAATGCTGGCTTGATTTTCCCATGCTCTTATAAGGCAGATCTACCAGCCTTATAGGGATGGTAGATTTATCAGGCTGGTTGCCTGGGAACAGAGGCGTAATTTGAAGCTCCAGGGCCACAGTGCAAAATCTGTCATGGGGCCCCTATCTACCTTGTGCCATTTGGAATAGTGATATATTTCAGGTGGCAAAATGACCTTTGGGGCCCCCTTAGGGTCCAGGACCTGCTGCACCCTCTATAGCCATGCCCCTGCATGGACACCTACTTGGAGGCCACTTATGTTACCATTGACAGATAACTACTGTAAAAACAGCCAAATAATTATTCATCTTGTATAGGTTAATATAAATACAGTATATGTCTGTGCTGAGAAAGTTCTTAAATGGTTTATGCATGTGAATTAGAAAAAGAAGGAGAAGTAAAATACTGTACAGACTGTGAGAACAGGAATAATCATGGACATATAGTATATACTTTGCCTATTAGTATATCTTTTTTCTGTTCATTTTTGTGCCACCACCACTCGGTCTCTGTTTAAGTCCACAGTCTCCAGTGTGCACCTGGGTTACTCACTGCACCCGACTACAAACATCTGTGAATTATACAGTAGTCTGTCTTGGATGACATTGACCACAGAGGTCCATGTGGTTATTATTTCTGACAATAATCTTTTATACAGCCATCTAATATTCAATGCATAATAATAATTAGTCCGCTCTATCCATCTATAGATGTTAAAGTTAGGCTAGATATGACAGTTCTTCTCCTCAGGTTCTGGATCTACCGTCAGTGCAGATAGTCAGTACTATTGTCCATATGCATAGGATTATTGCATCTTCAATGGTCAATCCCAATAAGCCACTTTACATAATGAAATACCATAAATGTACACAACTTTGTACACAACTTTCTAACCAACCCATCTATAGCTTGGAGGAAATATAGGTATATAGGTATATTCTTTGGCCATTATTAAATAAGACTGTATAATCAATCAGATGCTTCTTAAAGGGGTTATCACTTACTTCGTTAGGGGTTTTTGTATGCGATGAGGCCCAGGGGTTCCAAAGTCGTTCCCAGATCCTGTTATTGGAACCAGAATTTGGCCTCCAAGTCGCTCTGCTGCCTCCCTCCTCACTAGTTACCAATACCTTGGGGCTGGCTGAAGACATCATTATAATAGTGAAGCCAATCCACTTGATACAGGTAACTAGCAGTGAACACAGGAGAGGAGGGAGGAAGTAGAGTGACTTTGTCAGTGGTTTGTCACAAGCAAAACCCCAGAGGAAGTAAGTGACTATAGACTCCCTGCAGAACCTCTTTAAAGGGAAGGTTTCACAGATCATCTAGGACAACCCCTTTAATCTGACACCACCCGCAGTTATCAGCTAATTAGACAGTTCGAGATCCCCTGCAATAAACTGATTTTACCGGTTGAAGTTGCTGTCAGCTGCTGGTATCCCATGCAGTGGCCACTACAGAAGAAATGTAGTATTACTTGGAGCCATTCACATGAATGGCAATCCATGTAATACATATACGGAATGGGTCTGCCAGAGCGAGAGAGTTCTCTATGCTCTAATAAGACATACTTAACAAGGGTTGTCGAGATGAGACAACCTTGCCTACTGCTGTTTGCAGACTGTTTGGACAAGTTGATAGAAAATAGTCTTGAGGGTGGTGGAGAAATTTAACTATACTGTAAAATTATTTCTAATTGATTTTTTTATTATGTTTTGTTTTATGCTCTTAGATACAGCAATGCAATAACCAGTGACCATGGTTCATAAAAGTAAATCTTTTTGGATTGGAAATTTCAAGGACCATGCCATCAACATAAATGTTGGAGGACTGAAGAAAAAAATCAGTTCAATCACACTGTCACAGTTCCCAGACACCAGGCTTGGGCGTTTGCTATTTTGTGACTCTGAGGAATCCATCCTACAGATCTGTGATGATTATGACTTGGTATCTAAGGAGTTTTACTTTGACCGAAATCCAGGTCTTTTTCCATATGTCTTGTACTTTTATGAAACTGGGAAACTGCACATGATGGACGACCTATGTGCCTTCTCCTTCTCCCAGGAAATAGAATACTGGGGAATCAGTGAGTTTTTTCTAGACTCTTGCTGCAGTTATCGGTACCATGAACGTAAGTTAGAAAGTAGAAGACGTAATTGGGATGAAGAGAGTGAGGTGAGCAGTGTGGACACATCTGTAGATGAGATTTCTGACTTTAACCATGACCTCATGCGCTTCGACACATTACAATGTGGCAACTTGCGCAAAAGACTCTGGCTAACTATGGAAAACCCTGGATATTCAATTCCCAGCAAGATTTTTAGTTTTATCTCTATCTGCGTAGTTCTCCTCTCAATATCGACCATGTGTATCAACAGCATGCCAGAGTATCAAAATCTAGATGAGGATGATGTTCCCATTGATGATCCAGTCCTTCACAACCTGGAATATTTCTGCATATCCTGGTTTACATTTGAAGTATCTTCAAGACTGCTTCTTGCTCCTAATCTCAAGAAGTTCTTTAAACATCCATTAAACTTGATAGACATTGTGTCTGTTCTTCCATTCTACTTCACCCTCTTGGTGGATCTGACCATTGGCAGTGACCATGAGTTGGAAAATGTGGGGAAGGTTGTCCAAGTGTTTCGACTAATGAGGATTTTTCGAGTCCTAAAACTGGCGAGACATTCAACTGGCCTTCGATCACTGGGAGCTACACTTAAGGTAAAATAAGCAGTTGTTCATTTTCTGTACTTCTACTAAAGGCTCTTTACATAGACTTCTTACTTAGACTAATACATTAAAGCCTCTTAGAGACAGCCAACCCAAACTGAATTGAAAAATGGTCTTCTGGGGGATTGGTCTTCAGAGAAAATACCAGTATAAATATTTTATGGTGGAATTGAACATCTGACACAGGAAATCTGGTCTATTGGTCTATATAAGAAAGTGGCCTTTTAGTCCAAGGTCCCATGTTGCAGAAATGCAGTGTTTCCCTACTACAGAAACGAAGCAGAAAAAAATGCTGCATTTTACATTACTTAGGCCGGTTGCAGACGACCGTGGGTGAGATCAATGTGCTATCCGTGTTTTTCACCGATAGCACACTGACCCATTAATTTCTATGGGCACATGCACACAACCGTGATTTCCACTGATCAGTTTGCGGGCCGAGAGTCCGTGCTGCAAAATATAGAACAGGTCCTATTTTGTTCAATGTTTGCGGAACAGACTCGTCCATAGAAACCTATGGGAGACTAAAAACCTAGGACGGCACACTGATGCACTCCGTGTGTCACCAGTGAGCCTTCCGTTTTCGCGGACAAGCTAGGGATATCATTAGATGTCTCCTGTGGTTTTTTTTTGGTGGATCCGCAAACAAGTATCACACATTGATGGCACATTGAAGACACTCTGTCCGTTTTTGCGGATATACAACACTGATGCTGATGACGCATTGAAGACACTCTGTCCGCAAAAAAGGACCACAAAATACACACGGTCGTCTGCAACAAAGTGAATTCTGGCTAATCCCATCCACACATTGCGGGGAAAAAAGCACTGCAAAAAAATCTGCATTTTTAAAATACACAGTATGTCAGTTTTACCTGTAGAAAAACTCATGTTTTCCTTATAGATATAAAGGGAAGAAAAAGCACAGAGAAAAACGCAGCAAAAATGCAATGCATTTTTTTCTGCAGCTTTTTTTTAGCTGTGTTCAGCAACGTGGGGCCTTATCCTTAATGAAGTTTCACTGTATAAATAAAATTATAGTTGTGACACCAAGTCATTGACAGATATTGGACTCCTTTTCTCTGATTATCTAGAATCCTATACATTGTATAACCCAATAGGGCTATTTCAATATGAAGTCAGGATACAAACATAGTAGACTGCCACAATAAGTGCTTCAAATCCCCAACATATCCCCAAAACAACATATATTGCACACCCCACTTTTCAGTTTTTTATTTTTTACAAAAGTTTAAAATAACCAATAAATTTCGTTCCACTTCACAATTGTGTCCCACTTGTTGTTGATTCTTCACCAAAAAATTAAAATTTTATATCCTTATGTTTGAAGCCTGAAATGTGGCAAAAGGTTGAAACGTTCAAGGGGGCCGAATACTTTTGCAAGGCACTGTATATCAGTCCAAGAGGATAAACACTCAGGGAAACACAGGTATATGAAGTAACAGGACAAACTTACTTGAATCAAGACTACATTAATTGCCGTACACATGCGGAAATCTACATTGCAACCTGTCCTTGTCCCCTCATCCTGAAAACACTGTTGATATGTGATAATGTACACACAAAAGGTGTATATTGCCCTAAAAAAGTTCTGGGGGCAAGAGGAAAAACCCAGAATAAACGATGCAGTTAAATCTTATGAAATAAAAGGGTTATAGAAGATCTTATCATTGGATCCTGAAAATCCATTGGGCTTTGTCTTGCACTCCCAATTGCCCCTATGTCAGACAGCTGACCAACCTCAATACCCTGAAAGGATATTCTTTTAGGGTCATGGAAGTTCCTCCATGTTATGTTCCCGATATGATCTAAAATTTGTTGTCTGAATTCTCTGTTAGTTTTTCCCATGTAATTAAGGGGACAAGGACAGGTAGGTGGCAATGTAGATACCCCAGCGTGTGCGGCTATTAATGTAGTCACGATTCAAGTAAGTTCGTCCTGTTATGACACTTCATATACTTGTGTTTCCCTCTTAGACTAATATATATATATTTAACCACCCACTAAATCAAGGCGAGTGACACTGACTAGACTATTTGTTTATTGGTATTTATTGGAGGGAGGGGGGCACTATGAAGCCTTTTAGTTATCAATTAATAAAAGTTATGTTTTAGCTTTATGTTCCATATTCCTCTTCAGTAACTTATATGTTTATATGGTGGAATAGTCCCTCCTGATATTTATATAAATACAGTGAGCAGTATTCCTTAAAGCGGAACTTTTACCAATTCCACTAACCGTAATCCTTTGTAGCCTTCAATAAGTGTCGCTTCACTGATTCCGGCACAATTTTTTTCTCTAGCCCCTACTGTTCCTGATCAATCAGTACTGTTAGGTGGGCAGTCCTCAGCTGCAGTAGATAGCATGGGACTGCCTACTTAACAGTAGAGAGCCGAATTAGCATAATGTTATTATTATTAGTAATTATTTATAGAGCACCATTAATTACATGGTGCTGTACATTATTATATTAATTCAATGGTGCTGTACATTCGAGGGTTTACATACAGTACACAAAATATACAAAACAAATACAATACTAACAGTGACCAACTGGCACAGAGGGATAGAGGGCCCTGCCCGCAAGGGCTTACAATCTATGAGGGAAGAAGGATAGAGACAGAAGGTGAAGGGAGAGGCTGTTCTCATGCTGGTTTGGTGACAGTAGTGTTATTGGAGGTTGTAGGCCTTCCTGAATAGGTGAGTCTTCAGGGACTTCTTGAAGCTTGTGACTGTGGGGGTCAGTCTTATGTGTCTTGGTAATGAGTTCCAGAGTATGGGGGATGCAGGGGAGAAGTTTTGGAGAGGGTTGTGTGAAGAGCGAATAAGAGCAGAGCGGAGTAGGAGGTCTTTGGTGGATTGGAGGTTGCGTGTGGGAGATTAAGTCAGAGATATAGGGAGGGGACAGATGGTGGATGGCTTTATATGTCAGCGCTAGTATTTTGAACTAATGTGTACCGAAACTAATTGACTGGGAACGGTGGGGGCTACAGAAAAATTCCAACTTCACCCGAGTGAACTCTATGTCACTTATTAAAGAATGCAAAGACTAGGAGTTGGTGGAGTGGTGAAGGGTCCTCTTTAAGATTGGCATTACATACACCAGTTATGATGCACTGTGTTATTTGCACCTAATACAGTGCACCTGTTACTACATTAGGTGTGCCCTTGCCCTTGCCCTCTGTTTGTCAGGAACTAAATTCAGTTTCTGGTAAAATACGGCTACAAATGTTGGTTTTTTTGAGAAAAATAGTGAGGACACCAGAGAAAGGTGAAAAGTCGCAAATTTTTATGCAAAAATGGTCTTGCTCAAAATTTTGCTACTTTTTTATGACAATTTTATGGTTAAAGGGGACTTGATTAATTTTTCCCCATGCATTTCAGTTTCAGCAAAAGAAAGGTGCAAGTCCATAATGCTTCACAAAGAGCCCTAGCTTCATGCCCGACGGCTACATTTTCTGAAATTATACGTGGACTCAGGTCATAAGTAGATTTATGATATTGCCATTTTATTTTTGGTGTTTGTTACTTGTCTCACTAGCCAAAAATAGAATGATAAAAAATAGTGCAGATATACTTTATATAACCTAGAAAATATTGAGTGTTTTGGCAAGGCTTCAGTTCTCAATATGTACAGGTTACTATCACTTAAATGCCAACTGGCAAACAGGACATCATCTAAATCTCCAATATTCTTGACCATGCTCTGTCAGTTTTGGGGCATTTATTATAGAAAGGTAATTTTTACCATTTGCTTGATATTGGCTGCAACATTGTAATGCAAAAAATACTTTCCCAAAGGAGAATCTAAAAGTGGAAGCCTGGTTGTAAAAGGGAACAAGCAGTCTTAGATTAGAATGAAATGTATCTTATAATATGTACTAAAAAGGCCAAGATGAACCTTTCCGCTTTATCTACAAACCGCCTATTATAGATGCACAATAAACAATCCAGCTCTGAGTTAAACTTATGAAATAAAGATAAGCAAAGCTTTTATGGTGCTTTCATCCTAGCCAACACGTACTTCAAGAAGTGTGGCCTAATTTGTTGTTGGAGACAAGCCATTTCAGACAAGCAACTGCAGACATTTTACTACCACTAGATTGTTCCAATACATTCAGTCACTGTTTAACTAGGTTATGTTAAAGGATCTGTCACTTCCACATTAACAAAGTTTTACAATGCGCATATTAAATTAAATTAATGGGGTATTCCCTTACGTCCCACAGCAGCACAATATGGGGTATTTCTGCCTGTGTGTTGATAGGATAGGCTGAATTTATAATGAACATAATTTATGCATGACTATGGTACCCTATAAGAGGGCAAAAGAGACCTCCCTCTTCAGTTTTTTTCTGTCCTGTGTGGTGGGACAGGTCTTTTTTGTCCTCCCATATTTTGTTTTTCCCCTAAAGTTTGTTATCTTACCTTTGGGGAGTCATCTTTATACCTCTTTTCTTCCACTGGATGCATTATCGGCTAAATGTCCGGAGTTCGGAGGCAAGTGCCTTTGGACAGTCAGTCCCAGGTACTGTACAGCGAGGAAACCCTCGCTACATCCCCATATTGTGCTGCTGTGGGACGTAAGAGAATCGTTGATTATACAAATAACCTTGGCAACAATATTGAACTATATGGTGGATGTTACAGGGCAAAAGGTCGATATTACACCAGATTTAATTTTGTAATGTGGAGGGGATGTTTATATTGGGACCCTTTCTCAAAAACTCATATCTGAACAACTCCCCCCTTGGCTAAGATGCCACATGACATAGGAGGGTAGCTTAGCAAGTGCATCTGGAAGGTAAGTCAAGACCAAATATATAAATATATACTATGAATTTCAAAATAAGGAGACAGGTGCTAATGGAAAATGAATTCATCAGATCCCTTTTAGAAAGGTTCCAGTGGTGCAGGTAGGTTATAAATCTTTCATGTTGGCAAGGTACAATTACAGACAGTTGTAAGACCAATGTAGAATACAGAATTATACAGTGTATTTGATGATCTTCTTTCCATGTTCTATAATTGTGTTATGTTCTTCTTTTAGCATAGCTACAGAGAAGTGGGCATCTTACTCCTTTATCTGGCTGTTGGTGTCTCTGTCTTTTCGGGAATGGCATACACGGCAGAAAAGGATGAAGACACAGGGTTTGATACAATCCCTTCTTGTTGGTGGTGGGGGACTGTAAGCATGACTACAGTAGGCTATGGAGATGTCGTTCCTGCCACTGTAGCAGGAAAACTAGCTGCTTCTGGCTGTATCTTGGGTGGGATATTAGTTGTGGCACTACCAATAACCATCATATTCAACAAGTTTTCACACTTCTACCGAAGACAGAAAGCTCTGGAGAATGCAGTGAGAAACAGTGACAGGAAGCCAAGCCAAGAACGCAGTGTGGATGGTGAAAGAGAATCAGAGAATTTTACAGAACTTTAATTGGAAATGACTAAAGGGCCTTTTACATGGGTGAAAATGGCTTAGACGATCTTTGCCAAACATTGTCCAGTGTTGGGCTGCGTTCCACTGTAGTAGGTTGTCTTCCTTCTTCTTATATCCTTTCTGTTGTGGCATCTGAGATACAGCTGATACAGTCAGTTTAATGATGCGGCCAACTGCAGGTGTCAATTCTTTGGCAACGAAAGCATTAGGGAGATGCCACACACAGCGGCTCCATGGTGGCCTGGTAAGCATGCGATTGGAGGCAATACGTGTCACAGCACCCTTGTCAGTCGGTGCTTGAATTGGAAACACACAAGAGAATCAGATTCAGTAATAATGCTTTCCTTCCCAAACCACTGACTAACACCTGCAATCGGCCACATCACTGACTGCAGACGCTGCACCATGTGGCTGTGCCCTAATGGAAACAGCATAAGAGGAGGGAAGACAAGCGATCACGTGAGGGATCGCCAACCAAAAACACCTGGTTATTTTACCATATAAATACAAATCTTGTTGCTGATATCTGAAGTTTTTTTAACAATTTATCTGCCCATGTAAAAGGACCTTCAGAGTAAATAAGCTACAGTCATATGAAAAAGTTTGGGCACCCCTATTAATCTTAATCATTTTTAGTTCTAAATATTTGGGTGTTTGCAACAGCCATTTCAATTTGATATATCTAATAACTGATGGACACAGTAATATTTCAGCATTGAAATGAGGTTTATTGTACTAACAGAAAATGTGCACTATGCATTAAACCAAAATTTGACCGGTGCAAAAGTATGGGCACCTCAACAGAAAAGTGACATTAATATTTAGTAGATCCTCCTTTTGCAAAAATAACAACCTCTAGTCGCTTCCTGTAGCTTTTAATCAGTTCCTGGATCCTGGATGAAGGTATTTTTGACCATTCCTCTTTACAAAACAATTCCAGTTCATTTAAGTTTGATGGTTGCCGAGCATGGACAGCCCGCTTCTAATTATCCCACAGATGTTCAATGATATTCAGGTCTGGGGACTGGGATGGCCATTCCAGAACATTGTAATTGTTCCTCTGCATGAATGCCTGAGTAGATTTGGAGCTGTGTTTTGGATCATTGTCTTGCTGAAATATCCATCCCCGGTGTAACTTCAAATTCGTCACTGATTCTTGTACATTATTCTCAAGAATCTGTTGATACTGAGTTGAATCCATGCGACCCTCAACTTTAACAAGATTCCTGGTGCCGGCATTGGCCACACAGCCCCAAAGCATGATGGAACCTCCACCAAATTTTACAGTGGGTAGCAAGTGTTTTTCTTGGAATGCTGTGTTTTTTTGACGCCATGCATAACGCCTTTTTGTATGACCAAACAACTCAATCTTTGTTTCATCAGTCCACAGGACCTTCTTCCAAAATGAAGCTGGCTTGTCCAAATGTGCTTTTGCATACCTCAGGCGACTCTGTTTGTGGCGTGCTTTCAGAAACAGCTTCTTTCGCATCACTCTCCCATACAGCTTCTCCTTGTGCAAAGTGTGCTGTATTGTTGACCGATGCACAGTGACACCATCTGCAGCAAGATGATGCTGCAGCTCTTTGGAGGTGGTCTGTGGATTGTCCTCGACTTTTCTTCTTCTCTGCCTTTCTGATATTTTTCTTGGCCTGCCACTTCTGGGCTTAACAAGAACTGTCCCTGTGGTCTTCCATTTCCTTACTATGTTCCTCACAGTGGAAACTGACAGGTTAAATCTCTGAGACAACTTTTTGTATCCTTCCCCTGAACAACTATGTTGAACAATCTTTGTTTTCAGATCATTTGAGAGTTGTTTTGAGGAGCCCATGATGCCACTCTTCAGAGGAGATTCAAATAGGAGAACAACTTGCAATTGGCCACCTTAAATACCTTTTCTCATGATTGGATACACCTGGCTATGAAGTTCAAAGCTCAGTGAGGTTACAAAACCAATTTTGTGCTTCAGTAAGTCAGTAAAAAGTAGTTAGGAGTATTCAAATCAATAAAATGATAAGGGTACCCAAATTTTTGCACCGGTCAAATTTTGGTTTAATGTATATTGCACATTTTCTGTTAGTACAATAAACCTCATTTCAATCCTGAAATATTACTGTGTCCATCAGTTATTAGATATATCAAATTGAAATGGCTGTTGCAAACACCCAAATATTTAGAACTAAAAATGATTACGATTAATAGGGGTGCCCAAACTTTTTCATATGACTGTATATTTAATTTTTTGTGACTATGCATGTACATACATAACAGTATGTGATAACCAAAATGATCATGTTTGTCCTGCAAGTGCCTCTCAATAGGCATAAATACACACTTAAAGTATATGATACTAGCACAATGCAAGATTTTTTTTTCCTTGACGCAGAGATATTTTATTTCCACATTTCCAGATAAAATAAAAAAAAAAAAAGACCCCCTCAGACAGTCTTCTGTATTTAAAAAAAAATTAAAACAACCCACAATGTATGATGGTGTATGCAGAACAACATGCTCTGAAGTAATCTTCATACCTTTGCTATAAACCAATATAGGGGCTGTTCCACCACCATTATTCAGAGCTTGTGGCTGGGATAGCTATATATGGTATCCCAGAGAGTCTGCAGTTGAAACACTTAGTTACACTTATTCAAGATAATCCTTGGATGTTTGTGATAACATCTCCATTTGACCTCATCCTAGAGTCTGCCACCATAGGTCTTGTGTTACTGTTTAATTTGAAGTGACTGACCGAGCTTACCTTATGACTACACCAGTACCTGGTAAGTATGCAACACATGATCACATGAAATAGGATACTTGCTTTGTTGGTACTTGTTCTTCAGGTGAAGGACATAGCAGTTGTGATACAGCGCCGACATGGCACCAGTGTTTTCTATTAGGCCAGGGTCACACAGTGAGTGATTATAGTGGGATAGCCACTGCAATATAGCTCCGCAAACCCAATGCAACCTACAGTAGCAGCACTGTGAATGAGATTTACACACATCTCATCCATGTCCTGTGGCTAAAAGTCAGCAAATTTCAGTGCAGAGGTTGAAAGTCATGCAGTGCCCACAGAGAAACCTGCAGGTAAGCACCAGCAACCTCCACTCAGCACCAACATATTCCGCAGCACTTTAAAGACATGGTTGGTCACTGTCCCACATAGGGCTCACAATCTAAAGTTCCTATCAGTATGTTTTTGGCGTATGGTCTGCCACATTGTTTAAAATGTTTTGCAGCAAATCTATGAAATATTTAGTATTTAAAGAGGACCTTTCACCACCCCCCAACAACTCCAGTTCTTTATATCAATTAATAGTCACTGCTCCACTGATTCCGACACGGAGTATTTTCTCTAGCCCCCACCATTCCAGGGTAATAAATGCTGTTAGTTTTGGTGTCTGCTATGCTATTTAGGCTCTGCACTGTCAGGAGGGCGGTGTCAGGCAGAAGCAGACAAAGGCTGCCTCTGATTGGAGCTCTGAATCACGCCCCGTGCCTGACACTGCCCTTCTGACATTGCAGAGCTTAAATAGTGTAGGTAGCACAAAAACTAACTGCGCTTGTTGCTCGGGAATGGTGGAGGCTAGAGAGAAAATTCCAACTGTGCTGAAATCAGTGGAGCGGAGCCTATTAACAGATACTAAGAACTTGAACTGGTGGAGGTCTTAAAAGGTCCTCTTTAATTAAAAAAAAAAAAAAAGACAGGTGGCACGATAGTCTTGAGGTTGGTGCTGCATCACGGCCGCTATGAGTGTTCTGATCCTTTAGATGTAAGAAAGTCAGGGGTAATGGTTGTCTATTTCTGTCCTGGGATCAGCTGAGCACCTGCTAAAGTATGAAGTCCTATGTCATAAGAGAAAGATTTAAGCAGATAACATGGCCATTATCCTTGAACACCTAGACTGAAGAACAGTTTTTCACATAGCTATCCTATATATCACTAACTGAGGCCAAGGCCACACATTGTGTATTTTTTTTAGCTGTTTCAGAAATGCAGCAGGAAAAATGCAGCATTTTACATTCTTAGCAAGGTGAATGAGATTTCACTTAATTTTTTTTTTTTTTTTTATATAACTGTAATTTTATTGAAAAATTTTTCATTAACAAGGAATAAAGAAAAAACAAAAAAACAATAATAATCAAACAAACAGGAAGCATTGAGGTAAATAGAGGCTATCTGCCTCCTCCCCCTTAAGCAATATGCATTTAAATTAAGCAGTGAACAAGGGAGGGGGGGAATGGAGGGGTTAAGAAGACAAGGGTAGGACCAAAGGGAAGGGGGGGGGAGGGAAGGAGAGGACTAGAGATCAGAGACCCTGTAATGTACAATACATGTCCCAGGGTGCCCAAATAGCCCCAAAGGCTTCCCGTGAATTATGTAGGCCAGCAGTCAGGTATTCAAGACTCCTCACATCCTTCATTCTAGCCACAAGCTCAAGACTAGATGGGGGACTCACCTTCTTCCAGTTTCTAGCTATGAGAGTTTTAGCTGCAGTACAAAGATGCAAGAAAAGCCTGGATGACTTATTGCTCAGGTGTCTGGGGGGAAGGTTCAGGAGATAAAGAAGAGGGTCAAGAGGAACCTCTTGCAAAAAGAGAGCAGTCGTCAGAGTCCTGACCTCCCTCCAAAAACCGAGGATGAGAGGGCACGTCCAAAAGATATGGTGCAGGGTACCCACCGCAGCTCCACAGCGCCAGCACCATGGGGGAACTAATGGGTTTAAAGTATGAAGGAGAGCCGGAGTATGATACCAATGCATCAACAGCTTATACTGCGTTTCCCTAAACGTAATGCACTGAGATGATTTCTGGGCCCGAGACCATACAATCCGCCACTGTTCCTGGGAGATGGGTTTACCCACCACCTCCTCCCATTTAAGCATATAGCGATGATTAACAGGAGAGCCTGTAGTTTGTGAGTTAAGAAGTTGGTAAATAGAGGATATAAAGCCCCTAGTGGACGTGCCTGCACGGCAAATCTTTTCAAAAGCGGTGGGGAGTGACACCTTAAGAGACCCATGGAGGGAGCGGACAAAGTGAACCACCTGCAAGTAATGGAACCATTCAGTACTTGACAGGTTTTGATTAGCTGTAAGATAAGCAAAGGACCTGAGTTCCAAGGTTCCAGGGTCAACCATGTCAGCAATCCGGTAAAGGCCAGCTTCAGACCACACTTTAGTCATGGCAGAAGTCAGGCTCTCTGGGAGAAGGGGGTTGTATAGTATGGAGACCATAGATGAGCGCGGGGACATCAGGGAGAATCTAGCACAACAGGTAGACCAGATAGATCTAGTAAACCGAATGGGGCCCAACAGGTACGAGGCAGGGGGGGTGGGGGGGGGAGCTGACCCACAGAAGCGCGTTAGGATGCATGGGTGCCAGCCATAGCTTCTCTATCTGCACCCATCTGGTGTATGCTGGCATAGCCGCCCAGAATGGGATATGGCGTAAGTGGGCCGCCCAGTAATAATGTAACAGATGTGGGACAGCCATACCCCCAGACCCCCTATCCGCCAGCATAACAGATCTAGGAATTCGGTGTCGTTTTGCTTTCCAGATAAACTGGAAGATAGCTTTCTGTAGGTTCCGTAATTCTCCCCGAGGTATCGCGACTGGGAGCGTCTCGAAAAAATACAGTAGCTTCGGGAGGAGAGTCATCTTGACCGCAGCAATTCTCCCCAAAAGGGAGATAGGCAAGGGTTGCCATTTGTCCAATAGGGCTCTTAGCTCACAAAACAATCGCGGGTAGTTTGCCGAGTAGAGGGTCGCATAGGAGGTGGATATATGGACTCCCAGGTAGCGGATAGAGGACTCCCGCCACTGGAAATCGTAATTACTGCGGAGGAGAAGGAGAAGGTCCCGTGGGATGTTAAGTGGGAGTGCCTCAGTCTTCGCGGGGTTCACCTTATACCCTGAGAGATCACCATAGGTCTCTAGCGAGCGCAGCAAGTTTGGAAAGGTAGTATGAGGGGAGGTGAGAGTGAGGAGTACATCGTCCGCAAAGAGAGATATCTTAAATTCCTTATCTTGGACCATGATCCCCTTGATATTAGGGTCTCGCCTAATCTTGGCCGCTAGCGGTTCAATGCAGAGGGCAAATATGATGGGTGACAGGGGGCAACCCTGCCTAGTGCCATTTCGAATAGGGAAGAAGGGCGAAGATGCATGGGGAAGCTTAATTGCTGCTGAGGGTAAGGAGTAAAGGGCCTGGATAGCTGTGAGAAACGGTCCCGTAAGCCCGAACGCCTTAAGCGTAGTATGCATAAACGACCAATTTATGCGGTCAAAAGCCTTTTCAGCGTCCAGGCTCAAGAGAAGGGCCGGGGTAGAATAATGATTGGCCACCTCCACCAAATCCACAGTCCTCCTGGTGTTGTCACCACCCTGACGACAGGGGATGAATCCCACCTGGTCCTTATGGACAAGCAGAGGGAGCCAAGCATTCAGTCTATTGGCTAAGAGTTTGGTGAAAAGTTTCAGGTCCGTGTTCAGCAAAGCAATCGGTCGGTAGTTAGCACAATCCTGCAAGTCCTTACCCGGTTTAGGGACCAATGTGAGTAGTGAAGAGAGCATAGTCGGGGGTATAGGGGAACCTGAAAGGAAGGAATTGAAGAGGGACAATAGATGAGCAGAGAGTTCACCCTGGAAAACCTTATAATAATTGTAAGTGAACCCATCTGGGCCTGGGGCTTTCCCATTTAGGAGGTCCCTCAGGACCCCTTCTAGTTCCTCCCTGGTGATGGGGGTATTCAGGGAGGTTAGGGCCTCAGGAGTAAGGCGTGGGAGACAACAATCCTTTAAATAGTCTTCCAGTAGTGTTGAGTCATCCCCAGGGAGTAGTGCTCGTGGGGGGGGTAAGTCATACAGCTTAGAGTAGTAAGAGTGGAACGCCAGCGCCACAGCATCAGGGTGATGTTGAAGAGTCCCCGCGGGGTCACGGACAGAGTGTGGTGTGGAAGAGGCCCGATGATCCCTGAGGGTTCCTGCCAGGAGGGTATGAGATTTATTACCTCGTTCAAAAAACCGCTGACGGGTATAAAGGAGAAGTCGTTCCACATGGCGGGTCTCCAAATCACGGAGGTCCGCCCGGGCCAGGACCAAACGGCGAAGAACCCCCAGGGATGGATGCGCTGCCAAAGTCGTCGTAAGGGACCGAATACGGGCTTGGAGGAGCTGTTCCTGGGCCTGTCTGTCCCTTTTAAGCCTAGAAGCCAATGCGATACAGCATCCTCTCATGACCGCCTTATGGGCTTCCCAGAGAATGGCAAGAGAGTCTACCGAGCCTAAGTTGTCCCTAAAATAATCTATCAAGTGTGTGCGCAGGGTCTCGAGGGAGGTCGGCGAATTGAGCAGTGTTTCGTTAAGACGCCAATGACATTGGCGAGTAGGCACTGGAGTCGTAGATAAGGTAACCACGACTGGGGCATGATCAGACCAGGTGAGAGGGCCAATGTTCGTGTCCCTAAGCAAACGAAGAGCGGGAGCATTTCCAAAGAAGTAGTCAATGCGGGTGTGAGTGTTATGAGGGTGAGAAAAGAAGGTGTAGGAGCGCGCCGTAGGATTGTCCACTCGCCAAAGGTCATACAAAGAGTGGGCGCGGATCAGCCTGCGGAACTCCCTTGCAAGTTGGGCCAACCTATGGGGGGTTGGGCCCTGGGGTAACGCCAGACGATCCGCCCGTTCAGAGAAGACCATGTTAAAGTCTCCCCCCACCAGCCAAGCTGATGGTGGGAGAGCGCGCAGACGGGAGAATACCCGGCGCAAGAACGGGATCTGTGCTGAATTGGGGGCATAGACATTGCATAAAACAATCGGGGCACCATAAAGGAGCCCCTCCAAGATAACAAACCGGCCACCTGGGTCTATGTGGGAAGTCGTCACTGTAATTGGGCAGGATCGAGAAAGAAGGATAGCCACCCCAGCTCTGCGTCGATTGTGGAAGGCTGAAAAAGCTACGGGAAAATAATGCTTAGCGAAGGCAAAAGTACCAGCGCGGTCAAAATGAGTCTCCTGAAGAAACGCCACATCCGCTCGTAAGGAGCGGAGTTCTCTAAGGACATGGCGCCTTTTAATGTTGGAACCCAGGCCCTTGACATTAATTGTCACGCACCTAACCATTGGGACCCAGGATTGGAGGACAGTGGCGGATTGCAATAAGCTCACCCATCTCACATGACGCTGGCAAGTTTCCCTCGGAGAGGCAAAAGGGCAATCCACAAACAGGAACCCAAAGTCGAGGCAGGGTCTCTAGATCAGGGGGGGGGGGGGAGAGAGGGAGGGAGGCAAAAGACATCATAAATGACAAAGTAAAAATAAAAACAGTTAAACAATACTTTGTGGGCGAGGCTAAGTCACTCGCCTGGGGACCAATGAGGGCAGCCAGAGGTCCAATCAGGATCAATGGCCGCACAGTCCAAGTATCCCCTTAGGGGGGAGAGCGTGGACAGGAGGTCGGAGGGGAGGCGGTGGATCCCCAACCACCAGTAAAAAGAAGGAAGGAAGGGGAGTCACCGGAACCCCACCCCGCCCCACTCCGCTAAAACAATCCAATAATAAGCATAATAGATGAGACCCGTAGACCTAAAAAAAGAAAAAAAGAGAAGCAAACATAACATTAAGGCATGCAGATTCCAAAGCACCACCGAGAAAAGGGAGAACGTCTCAAGGGGGGGCAGCCTCCTCAGGGATCAGTCTCCAGCCGGGGCCTCCGAGTGGTCACCACCGCGGAGGATGCATGACGTCGTCTGGGCTCCAATCGTTGCCAAACCGGTGGTGGGGGGAGGGGGTGGAGAGAATAGCTCCCAGTCTGTTAAATCCGGCAGGGGAACATCCAATCCAATAGGTCACAGAAGAGAGGCAAATCCGCAAAGGAGCGAAGCGTAGCGGAGCGACCATCCCTACGAGCAATGAGAGCAAACGGAAATCCCCACCGGTAAGGAATTTGGTGCTCCTGAAGAATCTGGAGGAGGGGTCGGAGATGGCGGCGTTTCTGGAGGGTGATTAGCGACAGATCCTGATAGAATTGTAGTGGAGCTCCCTGAAACTCGAAGTCTTTGAGTTTGCGCACTTTGCTCATTATAGCCTCTTTAAGGGTGAAGTCGTGGAGGCAGCAGATGACATCACGGGGTGTGGCAGAAGATCCTCTGGGTCGAAGGGCTCGATGTGCCCTATCAAACTTAATTTTGTGGGACGGGGGCTCCTGCAGTATAGTATTGAAGACAGCCTCCAGCAGAACAGGCAGATCCTCAGATTGGTCAGCCTCTGGGAGTCCCTTGATGCGTATATTGTTGCGCCGGCCCCTATTGTCAAGATCCTCCAAGTGGCGTTGCATGTCCCGTATAGCTGAACCCTGTTCAGTGGTAGTATCATGCAGTGAGGCAACATAGTCCCTGGTAGTGTCATGGTCATTCTCCAGCGTGTCCATTCGGTTAGCAATGGAGTGTAAATCAGTGCGGAGGGTAGCAATTTCAGATCGGAAGGATGCTGTGATTTCCGCAACCATACTTTTAAGGTCTTGTTTAGTAGTAAGTTGAGGAAGAAGGTCCGCCATGGATGATGGTGCTGAAGATGGGCCTGGAATGCAGCTCTGGGGGTACAGGACTGGAGGGGGGGAGCCATAATCCTTGGGAGTGTGGGGCGGAGGAGCCCCTACGCCAGCGCCTTCCACCGCGCCATCCCCCCCTGAGCTATGGAGGGGAGGGGCGATGGGGGAAGATAGTAGATGGGGGGCCACAGAGACCAGCTCTGTGGCCACAGGCTGCAACTCATCAGCGGTGTAGGAGGGAGCAGAGCCACTGACCTCAGAACTCCTTGAGAAGCTGGAAACATCCGGGGTCCTCTCATGCCGCTCTGCCAGGAGTGCTGGTGAAGCAGAATGTAGTTGCTGGGACATCCCAGGGTGAGGAGACTGTGGGAGTACTCGTGCTGGGGAAACTCTGGGTTGCCCAGGCTCCGACAGGGATCTCTGTTGAAGCGGCGCTCCGCTGGCTGACAGGGGGAGCGCGGGAGGAGAGAAGCTGCGCTGCGACCCCTGTGCCTGGAGAGCGGAGGAAATCCAAGATGGCCGCCCCGCAGCAGCCCGGCCCGGTAGAGAAGGCCGCTGGGCCAGAAAGGCGTCCAGGGTGGCCCCCCCAGACCTCTCCACGGGCGCTGGGGTGCCCGGGGCCACCTTCCTCGGTAAGCGCTTGCCCATACTGCGCCTGCTGAGGGGTCCACGGGTCTCAGTAGCGAGCGGAGGGGAAGGACCTGCGCGCGTGCTACTCCATGCGCGTCCAGGCCACGCCCCCCGATTTCACTTAATTTTATGTACACATTGCAGACAAAAAAACATGGAAAAGTTACAACTTCAAAATGCAGCAAATTAGTTTTGCCAGAAGAACACTGCATTTTTTCTATAGACATACATAAATGCAGCCGAAAAGCAGTGAAGAAAGCAAGTAAGCATTTCTTGCTGCAATTTCCATGTGTTTTTTTCTGCAGCCTTTATTAGCTGCATTTGGCTATATGTGGCCTTCGCTGAAAGAAGGGCTTGGCCTTTTATAAACAAGACATCTGGTGCTACCAAACCATGAACCTTTGTAATTTTTAGATGATGTGGATAAGACTCTTTCCATTTACTGACAGCAAGCAAATTGCTCCACAAAGTATTTTAGAAAGTTGCAGAAGCTTTATTTACAAAAACCAGTAACCCCTTTGAGGCTGTTTGCACACTTCACTATTTGCAGCATTTTTGGAAGGTGTTGTTGTCAATGATTTTTATGCCGAATGTTACAGGTTGGTTTGTTTAGGTTTTTTTTTTTTTTTTTTGCAAATTTCCAGGTGTATTTTGCTCCTTTGGTATATTTTTTCAAAATGTAGCATGCTCTAGTTCTAGTCAGCTGTTTGCCTAAACACTTCTTTAGGCTAGGGCCGCAGGTAGCGAAACACAGCTAAAAAATGCTGTGGGAAAAAAAAAAAAAAAAGCTGAAACGCATCTCATTTTTTTCCACAGTATCTTTCATTGCATTTTTTGCAGATTTTTTTTGTTGTGGATTTTCTTCCTTTATTATATCTACAGGGAAAACATCAGCGTTTCCGTAAGTATAATTGATATGCTGCAATTTTCAAAAACGCAGCTTTTCTGCAGCATTTTTTGTTCTGCAATGTGTGGATGGGATTACCCAGAATCTCATTCACTTTGCAGGTAACGTACTTTTTTTTCTGCGGCAGCAGCAAAAACGCTTTACGCAACATGGAGCTTTAGCTTGAAGCCAGGGCCCCATGTTGCAAAAACATAGCATTATGGCCACGGTGGTAATGATGCGGCAAAAAACGCTGTGTTTTACAGCACCTGAAAAGTTGGATGGGATACTGGTTCATCCCATTCCCACATTGCAGAACAAATTTTGCAGCGGAAAAGATGCGTTTTTAAAAATTGCAGCATTTCAATTATACCTATGGAAATGTTGGCGTTTTCATTGAGGTATAATAGGGGCAGAAAGTCCACAAAAACTCTGCAGACTTTCTGTAAAAAAACACATGGGAAAAAAAAAATGCTGCGCGCTTTTTTCCACACCGTTTTTTTTGCAGCGATTTGGTGCATGGGGCCTTAGCTTTAGAGTAAAAAATAGAAAGATAAAAAAAAAAAAAAAATACACCTGAAAAACTGTGTACAAAAAAATGCCCCAAAAAATGCCAGAAAACACACACAAAATACTGGAGTTTTCTTTTTAGCAAATTGTGTCTCAGATTGACCAAACCTGAAGCTAAGCACATGACCAGCCATTCTCTATGTATATACATCCTGTATATACATGTATATAATAAATCATAACAAAATATAAAATATTTGGATACAAAAATATTACAAAAACAAATTTATAAAAAAAAAAAAAATATAATAAAGTCCTATCATGGTGTAAAGGGCTTTAGACATTCTGCTGCCTGCGTTTCTTTGACTCTATGGCATCTAGGATTGGCTGTCGTTTAGTTTGATACTTCTGATGAATTTCTTCAATTTCCCGCTCCATCAATGGATCCAGTGAATTCAGTCTCATCTGCAGTTCAGCCACACTCCAATCTTTTAACTTGAAGAGACAGGGACACAAAAAATTACTTAAAAAGATAAAAAAAACACCTGCTATATCTTAAACCATAAGGTTTTTCCTTGGTAGTACATGTCATATATTGGGAATTACATCTGATCAAGACAAACGATGGTCACCTTGTAAAAGTTATGTACACCAAGTGTTATATTTCCCCACCATAAAATCAGTAAAATATATCTTTAGGATAGCCCACCAGTGTATAATGGGGCTGCACAGGATCAGCAACGTGAAGGGGCTTCAGAATGCTGCAGCCCCTTGTTGTGACTGTGTCAGTATTATAAGCTTTGTTATGGTTTCCACATCTCTTACTAAGTGCTGGTGCCCTTTAAATGTGATCCTGGCAGTTTCCTGAAATTCATCTCTTACTGCAACTCCTGCCTGACCTTGGTAAAAATCCATATGTGCATTATGTTTAAAATAAACCTGATTGATTTAAAGGAGAGAAAAAAAAATAAATAAATATCACAATTGTGGCGTGTATTTTACTAAAGTGCAAAACGGAGCCTCTGAACTGTATTGATCCTGTGTGTTAAACCTGCCGTATCTCATTACTGCATGAGCGCCTCTGCTCAACGTAATAATGGTCTGCAGCATTAGATGTGTCAGGTGTCCAGATAAGAAAAAGACATTATTATGTACTCATCTATCTCCAAAATTGGCTGTTTCCATGAATCCTCGAACTTGAGTGGCATTAGAGGCAAACAGTATGGTCTTGTTTTACTGGGTTTTAAATATATTAAGAGTTTGATATATTGTATTATAATCAGAATACACAACTCCCCTTATACTATTAAATGGGATAAGTAAAAAAGGATATGTTTTTATTTTATAGGGGTTGTCCAGACACAAATTAATTTTCCATGCTGATGACCTGATCAGTATATGATAGGTGGGGGTCCTACACCCAGACCCTACACAGATCAGCTGTTCTGGGAACTTCCAGGCGCAGAAGGTAGTGTAGTGAATGGGGAGTGGGAACAGGCTGCTCCTGTTTATATAATAGGAGCAGTGCTGCAATTACCTGGCACCACCTCTATGCAGTGGATGTGTGCTACTTGAGTAGGAGAAGGCTGCATTTGCTCCCCTTGTACTGCACCAGCTTCCAGGGCCCAGTCGTTGGACTCCCACAGATCACATACTGATTAGTATGAAAAATCCATGTGTTCCGGAAAACCCTTTTAAACTATAGGGTAGTATGGGATAAGTTAAACGGGTCTTTTTCAATTTTGAGACATAGCACCATTCCTGTCCACAGGTTGTGTCTCAAACTGAATACCAGACACACCCCATTTCACAACACATGGATGTCATGGGGTATGTCTATTCAGAGTTTTTGCAGGCAGATTTTGAAGTGGATTCTGAAAACTCTTTCATATCAATGGGAGTCAGTTTTTAATCTAGCTGCTACAGACAATGAAACGTCACGCCCTATCGCGAGACGGATTCCGCCTTGCAAAGCCCATTGAAAAGAATGGGAGGCAGAAAAAAAAACTTAATTTTTACTGCAGTTTTTCTAATAACTGCTGCAAAACAAAAATGGCAGCAGTTTTTTTCTTCTTCACATTCATTTCAAAGGGCTTTGCAAGGCGGAATACATCTGACAATAGATCATGATGCTTTTTTTTCCCCTCTAGCTGAAAAAAAATCAGCTAGAGGAAAATATCTGTGTGACTCCCATTGAAATGAGTGATTCTGCTTCAAAAAGCTCTGTGAAATTACCCATAGAGGGGGGTCTCCAATGTATTCCCCTCTGTAAGTCTGAGCATAGAGCTAGTGACTGCCTCTTGATTTAGTAGACCTGCCTTGTCCGTGTATTGTATGAACAGCCATTCATTTGAATGGTTGGCAAATAATAACCCATGCTGTGGTCATTGGACCCAACTTTTCCAACAAAAAGAGGCAACAAGTGTAGATATAGTGTAAGATGCAGACTTTTATATGTACTAAGCAATATTGCTAATGTTTGGCCCCCAAACAACCGGTGACATTATCACACATACAGTATCTAGGTTATTTCATTAGTACTTACAAAGCTGTAGTCTCCATTAAGTGGTATTTTAAATTCTGAGGAATCTGAAGAGTTTTCTGGGGTCTTTTTATCTGGTGCTCCCAACTGGTTCTCATTCTTTTCAAAGTACTCGAGAAATGAAGGTTTGGCAAGTTGTTGTGCAGGCTGGTTACTCTCTGTAAGGTGAAAGGGTAACTTCTATAAAATATTATCTTATATGGGCACACAGACATTCACACTCTTGCCTTTTCCATCAGGTGTTCCTTTATTTTGGATAACAAAAAAAAAGTACAGCACTATGTTTTCCATCAAAATACTGGAACAGCATTGGAAACCTGAAGAACCACATTATAAGCTAATGGGTTTATTTATTTAGCTTACTTATATAGCGCCATCATATTCCGCAGTGCTTTTACAGAGATATTGTCAACACTGTCCCAAATAAGGCACAAAATCTAAATTTCCTATCAGTAGGTCTATTAGAATCTTTTAGAAATAGCTGTTATGAATGGCAACAAAAAGATTAAAAAGAAAGCTATAATAAAATATTTAGCAATTTTCCAAAAAGCAAATAAAATATATACAAATAAGTGTAACACTAAATAAATCTTGTATTAATCATTCCATTCTGTGGTTCCCAGAACTTTATTAGTTTTCACCCTACACAGTAGATACTGTATATATCTATACATGTGGGTGTATATATATCAATCATATCAAGCCTCTCCCAATACTATGAGAACTTGATTTCTGCAGGTCAGAGAATCTTACATGTCTGAGGATTAGACAGACGTTTCCCTACAAGTTGGCGAGACACGTCTGTTTTGATATGACCTTGACTGAGCGATGAAGGTTATAACTGACAGGTCCCTACTGTGAGATACGGTAAAAGCTTTTCGTCCTATGGGAGTATATACTTTCCTACTCAAGCATTGGTGAACCTGCTTGGAACAAATTAAAGACTGCAGTGGTATACAATTACGTATCACTGAGCGCACAACCTCAAAAGTCTAAGCAGAAGGACAAACATCAAAAAACTAACTAATCAATACAATGTCAAAGACGGAGAAGACTGACCGTGAACCTATCACAAACTTTTTCTATGGTACACTACATTATGGTATACTACCTACATGCAAAGTGTAAATTATGCAAAATCAGAGCCTATATCCATTGCAGTAAGAAGTCACATCAGATAAGTAAGTATGGGATCAATGAACTGGGACCAGTGTTGTAAACTATTGGGTCCAGGTCTCTGTTTATACCAAACAGGTGGCCGTGCATTATAATAGGATTAGCATGGCCAGATTTAGGCTAATAACAGTGTAATACTTTCTATTGAAATTCTCTTTTACAGTTTTCCATATTGTTCCCAAATAATACAGTCATACACTGCATATATCACATTTGTGTAAGGTGTCCCAATAACATTGCCAGGCAGTTGTCTAAATAACACTGTCAACTCTATAAACTAGGGAATTAAACTGCATCCTGTGGTGCTGGCTTTCTATTGGTTTGAGTGCAAGCTTCCCTAGGGTACGAGAGCCATGTACATAACCCTTTATAGGTTGTAAATCCCTAAGGTCGGCTCTGGAGATTAGTTATGGGACCTTATTAGTAAGTTTCCTTTAGTTTTAATGGAAAAGCAACAATACATTATCTGCCATCTCTTCATTAAAATCAGCATTAGGACTTGTCATAAAGATCTATAAATGTGACAACCCCTTTAAGGTTGAGGCCCCATGTTACGGAAACACAGTTTTTGTTGCAGATTTTACTGTGGTTTTTTTTTTTTAGCCAAAGTCAGGAGTGGATTGAACAGAAGGTAGAAGTATAAGAGCTTCCTATATATTCCCATTCCTCTGGGAGAGATTCCTGGCTTTGGCTCAAAAAAAAAAAAAAAAAACGAGCAAAATCTGCAACCAAAAAAAGGTGCATTTCTGTGACATGGGGCCTCAGCCTAAAGGGATTTTGCCATAAACATAACTATATTTAAATTTGTAGACAATTAATAGTTAATAATTTTTGCAAATATAAACCATTAAAATGTTTGCAAAGTGATGTTGTCTTGATCGGGTTACATTTTTTTTAATGATAGAATCCCTTTAAAACTCTGCAAAATTTTCAATCATCTATATTTGTAAAAATGATTAACTTAATTGTCTACAAATGTAAATATGATCATGTTTGTAGGACTACCCCTTTTAACTATATTGTGCAATTATGTCTTTAATAGAAGTTTTGTATGGCAGCTGAATGATTTCATTGATGTGTGGACACCGCTGGCACAGTTTTCTGGCTTCCCGCCCCATCTAACCCTTAAAGCAAACTGGCAGAACCTTTCAGCTATTTAAAATATACAAGCATTTAATTTACACCATTTTAAGGAAAAATAGAACCTTTTTGTCAGCAGGCTTTCTTGGCAGTACAATTCAGGGGGATTCTACTATAGAGATCTGTCTCATAAAATACACCATATACCATAATAAATGATATATTTCTACAGGCTCTAAAAATTTTGTGCATTTGTCTCAAATTTGTTTCACACAAACCTGATAAAAGGTTAAAGCATGTAAAGGATGGTATAAAAAAAAAAAAAAAAAAAAAAAAAAAGAGTGTATCTGTACGCGCTAAATAATATGCAAGAACATGGAGCTCCTTAATGCTAGGGAGGAACTCCATATGTACCTCCATAATATGCACATCCACTACAGGGACAAAATCCTTAAGCATTATTATGAGTTTGCGGATAAATGTGGATGCTCCCTTGCCCGTCGCCTGCACCCTCGTTCGGCTCTATTGTCCATCCCCCAATTCGTAACTGAGTGGGGGGGGGGGGGGGGATATTCATAACGCTGTCGATATTGCGGAGGCCTTTTGAACGTATTACCACGACCTTTATAATATACGGGGTCAATATGCAGACATGGATCCGAAATCCCTACGGGATAAGTTATGGGAATATGTCAATGACATGGTCCTCCCCACTCTCTCGGATTCTCATAGGTTCCTCCAAGGAGGCCCTTTTTCTGCGGAGGAGCTCCTTGAGGTTATCCGAGTGTCCCCTTCCGGTAAAGCCCCGGGACCCGGCGGTTTTACCCCGCGCTTCTATAAATGCTTTACAGACCTCCTGGCCCCAGCCCTCCTGCGCGTCTTTAATGGTCTCAATAGTGATACCCCGTTCCCCTCGCATTCCTTATCGGTCCTAATCACCATCATCCCGAAACCTGGGAAGGACCCCACCAACTGTACTAGTTAACACCCGATTTCCCTAATCAACATTGACGTTAAACTATACTCCAAAGTACTTTGACCCCTCTCATGCCAGGCTTGGTCCATACTGATCAGGTTGGCTTTTTCACAGGCAGGGAGGCTCGGGATTATGTAGGTAAAACACTTTTGGCGATCGATGTGGCCCGAAGTGGGTAATCACCACTGTGTCTTCTCTCTGTTGATGCTGAAAAGGCGTTCGACCACGTCCACTGGTGCTTTCTGCAGGCTACCCCCGAGCAGGTGGGCATAGGCCCAACTTACTTGGGGAAGATTTTCTCTCTCTACGGGGCTGCCTCCACCAGGGTTCGGACCAATGGGATCCTCTCTGACTCATTCCCAGTACGGAATGGGACGAGACAAGGATGCCCTTTGTCTCCCATGTTAAATGCCCTGGTCATGGAACACTTGGCGGTTGCCCTGCGAGCCAGCTCCGGTGTACATGGTATACAGATGGGGAACAGACATGTTAAGGCGGCTCTGTTTGCCGATGACCTACTTCTCTACATTACTCAGCCGCGGGTGTCATTCCCCTTGATAGTTCAAGAGTTTCACAGGTTTGGCCTGCTTAGTAATTTCAGAGTCAATCTCTCTAAGAGTGAGGCTTTGAACATAACTTTGCTTTCGCTGGAGGTCGCCCATTTGGCTACGCAATTCCCCTTTAGGTGGCAACCCCATTCCATTAAATACTTGGGGATTCAGATTGTCTCTGACCCTGCTGATTTGTTTACCAGCAACTACCACCCCCTTTTGGTGAAGACTGAGGCCGACCTGCGGAGATACGGAGCGCTGGGCCTCACTTGGTTTGGGCTTATTAATGCTTTAAAAATGGACATTGTTCCCCGCTTTTTGTATCTTTCCAAGCCATGCCGATTCGCAGATTTTCCAAGCCCTGCCGACTTGCAGATTTATATGGGGGTCGTCCCGCAGTCACTTGCTGTTTCTCACAATGTCACGCGACGGGGGAGCGGGATTAACCAGGAAGATGTAAGATTGTGTGATGTCCTGGGTTCGGGCTCTCTCCTCTCCTTCGACCAGCTATGTGCGTCCAGTCCGGGCCTCACTTTGTCCTGGTTGGAGCATCACCAGCTGCTTTGTTTCATCCGTAAGTTCTCTCTGCTGCCGGTTACCTCCTCTGATCCCACCGCACTGGAAAAGGCTTTGCTTCAGTCTGGCACCCCTACACGTGTAGTCTCCTTCCTTTACAATGTCCTCCTGAGTGATGCTACAATGGAAGTTCTCCCATATACTGTGGCCTGGGCTGGGGACCTGCGGACTTCAATCTCCTCTGCTGACTGGTCTAAAATCTTTGTGTTCGCTCATAAGTTGCCCTTGCCGTGCAGTGCACAGGAAAAAAAAAATTTTTAAATCCTGACCTAGTGGTATCGCTGTCCAGATCTCCTGCATAGGATGTACCCTTGTGTGTCTGATCGGTGTTGGCGCTGTGGCACGGAGAGGGGCTCTCTCTTCCATATCTGGTGTGAGTGCGTGGGGATCCGGCCATTCTGGAAGTCTGTTTTCGACCTCTACTTTAAGGTTGGTGGCGTGCCCTCGCGCCTTCCCCCCAGTTGGCTCTCCTTTCCCTTGTACCGGGTAATTACAAGGCAGTTAAGGGGGGATCTCCTGCGACATTTCCTCGCGGCTGCCAGGGCAGTCATCCCTCAGCACTGGCCCAGTGCCACCACCCCCACTTTGCAGGAGTGGCTCCAGGAGTTCCTTCACATTCGGCATATGGAGGTGTTGGTGGCGGCAGATTCCTCCGACTCCTCCAGGTTCGATACACTCTGGCGGTCGTGGGTGGTGTTTCAGGAGTCGACTGATTTTGCTAGATTTTTTTCTTGAGTTACTGTTAGCTTGGAGTGCGTTTCAGTTATTAATTCAGGTCTGTTGTCCCTCATTTTTTCCCTTTGTTTTTTTTTTTTTTTCCTCTGTTGTCTTCCTCATCTTTGTGTCTTCCAGTTCTCTGGTCCTACTCATATATGCTCCCAAGGGAGCGATAGATCTCGGGAAGCCCTCCTTCTAGGCTCCAGCCTTTTTTTCCTTTCTCTTTTGTTTATTGTGTTATTGCGAGAGCCTGCACCTTTCTGGCAGTCCTGTTTGTCTGGCCTGCGGCCCTAGTTTACCCTGTATTATGGTGCTTCACAGATTCCTGTTTTACATTTTGTTCCATCCTTTGTTATTTTTTGATGCTATATACTTGAAAACTTAATAAAGTCTGATTAAACCTAAATAATATACAAGTGAAAACGTCTAAGGCCTTTTGACCAATTGCTAGCCAAGTAAGGTCTATCCAACTGCATGGAAATTTTTATCCCCAGTCATTTCATTCATTTACAATGCCTTGCGAAAGTATTCGGCCCCCTTGAACTTTTCAACCTTTTGCCACATTTCAGGCTTCAAACATAAGGATATAAAATTAAAATTTTTTGGTGAAGAATCAACAACAAGTGGTACACAATCGTGAAGTGGAACGAAATTTATTGGATATTTTAAACTTTTGTAAAAAATAAAAAACTGAAAAGTGGGGCATGCCAAATTATTCGGCCCCCTTAAGTTAATACTTTGTAGCGCCACCTTTTGCTGCGATTACAGCTGCAAGTCGCTTGGGGTATGTCTCTATCAGTTTTGCACATCAAGAGACTGAAATTCTTGCCCATTCTTCCTTGGAAAACAGCTCGAGCTCAGTGAGGTTGGATGGAGAGCGTTTGTGAACAGCAGTTTTCAGCTCTTTCCACAGATTCTCGATTGGATTCAGGTCTGGCCTTTGACTTGGCCATTCTAACACCTAGATACGTTTATTTGTGAACCATTCCATTGTAGATTTTGCTTTATGTTTGGGATCATTGTCTTGTTGGAAGATAAATCTCCGTCCCAGTCTCAGGTCTTTTGCAGACTCCAACAGGTTTTCTTCCAGAATGGTCCTGTATTTGGCTCCATCCATCTTCCCATCAATTTTAACCATCTTCCCTGTCCCTGCTGAAGAAAAGCAGGCCAAAACCATGATGCTGCCACCACCATGTTTTACAGTGAGGATGGTGTGTTCAGGGTGATGAGCTGTGTTGCTTTTACGCCAAACATATCGTTTTGCCTTGTGGCCAAAAAGTTCGATTTTGGTTTCATCTGACCAGAGCACCTTCTTCCACATGTTTGGTGTGTCTCCCAGGTGGCTTGTGGCAAACTTTAAATGAGAGTTTTTATGGATATCTTTGAGAAATGGCTTTCTTCTTGCCACTCTTCCATAAAGGCCAGATTTGTGCAGTGTACGACTGATTGTTGTCCTATGGACAGACTCTCCCACCTCAGCTGTAGATCTCTGCAGTTCATCCAGAGTGATCATGGGCCTCTTGGCTGCATCTCTGAACAGTCTTCTCCTTGTTTGAGATGAAAGTTTAGAGGGACGGTCTTGGTAGATTTGCAGTGGTCTGATACTCTTTCCATTTCAATATGATCGCTTGCACAGTGCTCCTTGGGATGTTTAAAGTTTGGGAAATCTTTTTGTATCCAAATCCGGTTTTAAACTTCTCCACAACAGTATCAGGGACCTGCCTGGTGTGTTCCTTGGTCTTCATGAAGCTCTCTGCGCTTTAAACAGAACCCTGAGACTATCACAGAGCAGGTGCATTTATACGGAGACTTGATTACACACAGGTGGATTATATTTATCATCATCAGTCATTTAGGACAACATTGGATCATTTCAGAGATCCTCACTGAACTTCTGGAGTGAGTTTGCTGCACTGAAAGTAAAGGGGCTGAATAATATTGCACGCCCCACTTTTCAGTTTTTTATTTTTTACAAAAGTTTAAAATAACCAATAAATTTCGTTCCACTTCACAATTGTGTCCCACTTGTTGATTCTTCACCAAAAAAAAATTAAATTTTATATCTTTATATTTGAAGCCTGAAATGTGGCAAAAGGTTGAAAAGTTCAAGGGGACCGAATACTTTCGCAAGGCACTGTACATAGTGTACAAACACTGAGAAATATATTAGGGTGTCTTTGAGATGCACTACTACTACCACACCTGCTGGCAACCATGCCTAATGTGCTTATGCGATAGTCTACATCTCCATACCATACAACAGATGTCAATTCAAGCAAAAAGATTCAGTAAACTGAAAGCTTACGTTTCATGGTCCCAGACTCTGCATCCTCTTCTTCATCATCTTCATTTATTAACATGGTGCCAAGCTGTGTGTCCAAGTGTTCATTTTCCACCATTGTGCCATCAGCTCCTTCACTCATGGTGCTGAACTCCTGCATTGTGTTCATGTCTTTATTTCCGGCCTGAACCATTGTGCCTGCATCAACATCGTCCTCATCCTTAAAATGAAAGGATGAAAAACAAAACCCAAAGATAATTTCAGAACCAGCAAACATTGTATTCTGGTAATGGAAATGATAATGAGATTTACTGTGTGAATTAGTCACACATGTTTCTAAGGAGCTAATTTTTGTAATGTCTGTGCAATTTTGAACAAAAAAAGGCAACTTCCATTTTCTTAGCATAACAGAACTCTGGACACTCATCTCCCTTAGTGTTAGTAGGGTCATAAGAAACATCAGGGAGTTTTTTTCAATCTGCACACACATAGCAATGTTTACAGGTAGCTGAGGGGTGCGGAGATTTCCTGCTGCAAGTGAGATTGGATAGCTGCTCACATGGCTGCTGCCATAGAACATACTGAGTAACTGGTAAAAAAAAAAAAAAAAAAAAAAAAAAAATTACATAGCTGCACTGTTCTACAAGTTTTAGTAGAGTTAATGGGGGAGGGGAACGCATTTTCTTGCCCCAAACGTGCACCACAAGCCCCACTCTACGGGGATCGGGGTGGGCCAAGATGAGGACACCTTGGCCTGACAGTTTTCTGTTGTGAATTAGAATAGAAATCTATGGTGGTGTCTTCATAAATCTCCCATTCCCTGAACCAGTCGGGACATTTATTAAGACTAGCATATGATACGTTAGTCTTAATAAATTTTCCCCAATGTGGAAAATGTTGTACATATATCTACTGTAAATGCTTATATGGTGATCAGTGATCACTGTTGTGTACACTACATGGAACAATCTCTGTAAATGTTTTTAAAAAAACCAACCGCATTTTCTTCCTCTTCTGGTTCCGCTTCACGCTGCTGTAATTCACTACGTTTGATCTTTGCGTCCATTGCTTCATTTATTAAATGTTTCAAAATGGATGCTCCTTTGGTTGTTTTGACAAATGGGTGCTAGGTAAGATGAAAATATTATATTACTAAATATAAAATTCTAGCAAAATTATTGTGAACCTCAACAAAACACTAAGGCTGCTTTCACATGAATGACCTACAAATGTGCCCCCACCAATAAATCCCATATATCACGAATAAATACATGATAAATAAATTCAGCCAACAATTAATCCAGATAAAAAGAACAAAAACATAGGATACACATCCTTAAAGTTCCTGCATAGATATAAAGCTGTGTTTTAGGAGTTTACTGCATACTATATGAACTCAATAACCTCAATAATAACAAGGCATAACATTAGCAGAATTCTCCTTTTTACATCCTAGGATAGGACATAGTACAAAAGGGCAGATTTACAGACTGTTTACGCTAGGTTCACAAAAAAAAGCTAAATTACCCATGGACCCCCTAGACTATAATGGGGTCTGCCAAATTTCCGCCCGAAAAATGCAGAGAGAAAAGTCCTGCTTGCAGGACTTTCTCTCCACATTATTCAAGCGCATTTGGCGACAGAAACCCTGAATGTAGTTCAAACGCTGGTATGAACCTAGCCTTAGACAGCGTACACTTAGACTAGACAGTCTAAAGAGACACCTCATTTATTAAAGTGCTTCATGTTGTAAGGTAAATTTGGTGCATCTTTAGATACTTTTGTCTAACTTTACACTGCCTATTTATTGGCTTACTTTAGGTCAATAATTTGAGCCAACATTTTTAGCGTAGCGAATCTCCCCAGTGTATTGGTTTTGAGCATAACATTTGTAAAGGTGCACGTACATGGTGCTAATCCTAGGTGTGACCACTCAGGAAATACAGATTACCAGTGCAGCCAATGTGTTAACACATCTGATCATTCATAATAGATGGCAATACTTTTGCCACACGTAAGGCTTGATTTTATTTATTTTGCATTTAATACGTGTTGTATTTGGCCAAATCTCATGGCAATAAATAATTCAGTGAAATATTTGCAGTACATACTATTCCCACCACATCATGTCCTAGTTTTCTGAAGTCACGACTTCCCACAGTTTGCAGAATGCCTGACCATTTTTTTCTTTGTAAGTAAAAAAAAAAAAAAAAAACCTGAAAGGAATCCTCATGGTTGTGGAGGGAAATCCTTGTTCTGAGAGATCCCCAGGACTAAACTGTCACATTTAAGATGCACAAGCAATTACAATGAAACACAATTCTAAACTGCAACCTCGTGCATCGGAGGCCACTAAAGAGTACTGCTCTAGTCTAAGGCCCCACGTCGCGAAAAAGCTGCATTTTTTGGTTGCAGATTTTGCGGTGTTTTTTTGAGCCAAACCAAGGAGTGGCTACAAAAGAAATGGGAAACATATAGGAAGCTCTTATACTTCTCCCTTCTGCTTAATCCACTCCTGATTTTGGCTCAATAAAATGGAGTAAAATTTGAACTGATCTGTCTGCAATAAAAACCTGGCAAGCTTCATCTACCTCTCAAGAGTTCTCCAGCCAACAATGTGGAGTAACACTAGAGGATGGATAACTGTTTTCTCACAAAAATTTATATGAATGTACAGTAGATTAGTCTTTGCTGCTTGAACTTGAACACTTTTTGGCATAAAAACATATTACTTGAATAGGAGCTGCATGCACCGCCCATCCACTAGCAGCTTAAAGCACCTGAATGCTGCTAGAACAGATGATCTGTGCTAGGTCCGGTTGTCAGATTCCCCACAAATCACATCCTATAGGTCATCACAGCAATAATTTGGAAAACGCCTTTAACAATTACATTATCAATCCTGTAGATATCAATAAATAATCTATATCCATATTGGAAACATAAGCTTGCTATACAGATTTGGAGATCAATAGGATTATACCTGTAGCAGTTCAGTGGCACTCGCTCTCTGTTCCGGATTCTTGACTAAACACTGGTTAATAAAATCTATGAACTGTTTTGACCAAAGTTCTGGCTTTCGAAGTGTTGGCGGTGGGTTTGATGGAATCATAAAAATAGCCTAAGGAAATGAAACAAATATAAATTGAATATTGTAATCTGTTTATCTTGCATTTAGTGTTAGGGCAGTGATGTGCATCAGTGTAGGCCAAAACCAGGTATGGGTTGAAAACACAGAACAGGTGCAGATCGTTCCACTATACTTTATCTTTGTGTAGTATCCACTCCTGGTTTTGTCTCACAATCACTGATGCAAATTACTGAACAAATACTGACTGTGTGAATTAGTGTCAAGGTTTGGATAAATTATACAGTCAGTGCTGCATCCACTGCCTTATCCAAAGCTCCACCATTGTGAAGGCCGCAGTGTGAGCAATGTTAAAACTGGGTTGTAACAATTTATCAGAACTGCCTACATTTGGTAACATTTCAAAAATTCATACAAATACAAACCACTTTACACCGAGAATAATACTCATCGTAGTGCAGGGTTCAGGCTCTAAATTTGTTTCTAAAAGCCATTAAAAATATTCAGTGCCAGAATGTAAGAACTGTGCAACATAAACGCATTTCCTTCCATACACGCCACCATCTTCCCCTCTTCTATCTAATATTCCAACCTGATTTAATCTGATATCTGATCTAATTCTAAATCAATGAAGATTCCTGGGCAGAGGCCCAGGAAAGGAGGACAGTCAGTAAGAGTACAACAAGGCCTGTAAGTGGATCCATTACCAAAAGATCAATGACTGTCAGTCACCCTGCAGGATGGATATTTCTATAATCAGATTATATCACAAGATGGAAAAATGCTTTAATATTGGAAGTTACTGAGGTGTAAATATAATCTGTTCATATTCCATTTCATGGTAGCCGTTATTGAGGGCACTTCAGGTGTTACCACAAAGGAAAATAAAATATCTGTATGCAATGAAGACCTGTCATCTTTCCTAACAAGTCTGTTTTAGTAACTGTATTCCCAATTAAGATAATTTTGGACCATGCATTGTGTTGTTCCTGCTGAAAGATATGAATACATTGATTGGTTGCTACCATTCTTACTGTCAATAGGGTGTGTCATTACCCCATCTGACTCAAGAGTATCAGACTGTGCAGGGACAAGGAAAAGTGGTAATGTCCAGTTGTCAATTCATACATTTTGAGCAAGAAAAACAGATGTTACAATATGGATTTGTTGTTCCAGAATTCTTATATAACATTGCCTTGGTAGACAGATGACATTTAGGATCATAGGAAAGGCTATTTTGGACATATATTTTAGGTGTCTCAGGCTATGTATAACCTATTAGTTCCATCAGAGGATAGCAAGACAGACTGATGGTGGCCATGTTCAGCACTAAACATGTATGTATGGGCCCCTTAACACAGATTAAATATGTACAGCCTAGGTCTAAACACCATAACCATCATGTCCAATAAAGGCCAACAAGGTGAAGGCGATGAATGTGATTCAGAATGACAGACAAATGAGATTATATTGTACTTCACTACCATGAAGTTTTACCTTATGACCCACTTTTCTCATCTCATCAGTGTATTCCATCATAAAGATTATCCGAGCACCCTGTGGATATTATCTAAATATAGGCATGCAAGCCCAATGAAGCTTCATATACAGTATGCTGGGTGTCAACCTGTGCTTATATTAGATACATTTTATGATTTTTTTGTACATTTTTTTGTGACTACATATATTCAAGGGAATTTATTTAGATAATGGATATGTCTGGTTCAGCCACACTGAAGTGTATTGCAGCGACTAGTAATGGATAAGGATGAACTTATCATCTGAACATTGTTCAAATACCCATAGTAATAAGGGGCCTATAGACAAACATCACATCTATAAGAACCTAAAGGTTTCTAATAAGGGTTAAAAAAAGGATGTCTTTTCTGAGTATCACTCAAGTTCATAGGGTGTGTCTGATATGGTAATTCATCCACATTCAAGTGATGTAATACTAGACACATCCCATGGATAAAGGTGGAGCTGTTTCAACCCCTTTAAATGAAATGCCTATCAAGAGAAATAAACATGCAAAAATAAAATATATGATGACATGGCATGGTAAGGCCCATAGATGGCCATACACATGAGACATCTATCATGAGGCTAAGGCCACATATAGTGGACCGCAGCTAAAAAGCTCTGCGGGAAAAACTGCACTGGAAACGAATTGCGGTTTTTCCCACAGCACTTTTCACATAAAGTCCACAGAGTTTTCCTTTGCAGACTTTCTGCTTTCATTATACCTATACCGAAACAGTCAGCACTTTGCAGGAACTGTAAAACGCTGCGGCATTTACGCTACATGGGGCCCCGGCCTAAAGAGGTTTTGCACTTTCTGCAAATTTTATTGTTTGTGTGATGAAAAGTTCTACAATTTACAATATACATTCTGTATCAATTCCTCACGGTTTTCTAGATCTCTGCTTGCTGTCATTCATTCTGTTTACTTCTAGTGGATAAAAATCAGTCCATGGTCATGTGATATATGGTTTATGGTCATGTGATGAACACACAGGTGCTCAGCTCATTATAGTCACACCGTGCAGCCGAGCACCTGTGTGTCCATCACATGACCATGGATTGTACATCACATGACCATGGAATGATTTTTATCTACTGGCGGTAAGCACAATGAATGAAAGCAAGCAGAGATCTAGAAAACCATGAAGCATTAATACAAGAAATGTATTGGAAATTGTATAACGTTTCATTACACAAACAATAACATTTATTTGCTGAAATTGGACAACCCCTTTAAGCTGATCCATAGACATGAGATATCAATTTGCAGATCATTGGATGATATAGCTTATGTTAGTAGCATTTTATGTGTATGACCAGATTATCTGCAGATTTCACTAAATTTAGCTGGACCTGCCAAAAGTCTCCAGATAAATGGCTTATATGTGTGACCAGCTTTAGTCCACCCCTAGCGTTGGGTGATCACAGGCTTTACGTATAGACAGTTCAATAAAAGGTGCCAACAACTAACTGGAGGGACTTCCAACAGTGAAACCCTCACATGAAAAACTGGAGATTCCCTTATGTGAAAATGGAGAAATGTAGTTTTTGCTGTGATTTTCCCTTCCTTCTGCTGATCCATCTGATAGTGGGGTCAGAAATAGAAGTATAAAATTTTATTTTAAACAATAGGATTGTTTAAGATACAGATAACATAAATGGCTAGAGAAATAAATGGCTAGACAGACTTTGCTGTCAGTGCATCATTCTCTTCTTGCCATCTAATGGTAGGGAAGTCTACCTCCAGCTGGGGCCACATGTAGAATGGTGCACAGGGGTAAAACCTGCAGCAAAAACCAGATGATTTGTGTTTTGTTTTGTTTTTACCTGCATTGCATTTTTCTGGGTCCTTGGGAGTTTTCCTGTAAAGCATAGCTTTCTCTAGCTATTTTCTATAGGTAAGAATCTCTGAAAAAAAAATGCGATTGGAAAAATAGCACCAAAAAGATCCTTATAAAAATAGATGAATTTCATGGTGTTTTTCACAAGCCCAAAAAATGGCCACTAAAAAAACCATAATAGTGTGAAAGAGAGTCAAAGTTGGTCATACACATTAGAGTAATGTAGGCTAAGCATGAAAATTTCAGTGGGACCAGCTGAACTTCTATTACGTATGGGACCTCTGGAATCTGCCCCAATTGAGCTGTTAGGTTAAGGCCCCACATAGAGTTTTTTCCCCGCAGCGCTTTTCATGGAAGGTCCACAGAGGAAACCTTTCTGCGTATACCTATAGGAAAAACGCCGGCGTTTCCGTAAGTATAATTGACATGCTGAGATTTCCAAAATTCAACAGTTTTGGAAATCGCAGCGTTTCCGCTGCATGTATTTTTCAGCAATGTGTGGAAGGGATTTGGTAGAGTCCCATGCCACTTTACAGGAACGGTAAAACACTGTTTTTTGCCACGGTGTTTGCACCACGTGGAGCAAATAATATATAGGCAAATTATACTGAGGACATAAGCTTAATATAGGTCATCAATATTAGATCAACAGGGTTCCAACATCTGGGATTACTGCTGATCGGCTCTTCTCAGCAGCCGCTATACAGAGAACAGTCTGTCCTCCATGCACTTGTTGTGCTGTGTTTCTGCAGTTCAGCTTCCGTTCACTTGTTTAGGAGATGAGCTGCAGTAACTCACTATGTCTGCTACACAGAGAAGGGCGCTGTCTGCTTCCACCCTGTTCACCATATATTGGCTGCTGAGAACAGCTGATCGGTGGAGGTCCTGGGATTCAGACTTCTTTCGATCAGATATTGACAGATAAAGACAGGTCATCAATATCATTTGCCTGGAAAACCCCTTTAATTTCAAAATGCACAATCCTTTTATTTTTGGGCAGATAGGTGGCTGCCCCACTCTTTACTCAGCTGAGTCAAGCATGCATGTGTATAGCTTGGTTGGGAGATGTAGCCAATAGCTAAACAAAGGTTTGGACAACAGCTATCTAATCATTATTAGGCTAGGTTCACACTAGCGTTGGTCTCTCTGTCATTGGGGTCTGCCGGGGGACTAGAATGATGGAGAGCCCATCTTCTAAAACAGCCATTACCCGCGGACCCCATTGTCTACAATGGGGTCTACTGAGTGTCCTTCGGGTTTCCACCAGTTTTATGCTGAAACTAGTGGAGAGAAAAGTCCTCCCTACAGGACTTTTCTCTCCACTGATTTTTGGCAGAATCTGCAGCGGAGTCGAGTCCGAAGCATATGTGAACCTAGCCTTATGTAATGTGTATAGGCACCCTAAGATTACTAAGATCACATGCAGGCCACAATAGACCCAAAGTCAATTCAATAATTTAGCTGTATAAGGCTGGGTTCACATCTGCGTCGGCATCTCCATTGGAAACTCCGTCACATAGACCATCGAAAATCAGCAGAGAATAAAGGTCCTGTATAGAGAACTTTTTTCTCTGCTGCTTTCAGTTTCAAAATGGCAGACACTTGACGGATCCTATTATAGTCAATGAGTCTGCCAGGCACTGTGTGTAACTGCTGTTTTAGTGGTCCGGCTCTCTGTTGTTCAGGTCTCCCGACATGGAGAGCCGGCTCTAGTGTGAACCTAGTTCTAGAAGAGATCAAATGTTTAGCTGCAGGTGCATATGGGTGCAAAGTTTTAAAACAAGGTCACAAAAATGTTGCAGATATCCAAGTGATTTAGTCTTTAAAAAAACAAAACACATAGCAAAATAAACGAACTATGATAAATCTTTGGAAAACGTAACAAGTCCATGGAATATAAATGGACTGTTGTGATAGGTTATGTCTCTTTTTCAGCCTTAATCTTTAATGGGCACCTCCAATAACTGAAGAAGCAGAATGCAGGTGAAAAGGTAAGATCTTCCAAAAACGAGTGAAGAGGTGCCATAAACTTACATTAAAGTCTATAACAGATCTAAAATTCTCTATACAACACAATTTATGGCAGAAAAAAAAAGCATATATAAATATACCATTTCTAGTTTTTCACATATATATTCAGTCATTGAATATTAAGTGAAAATTTCCAGTTTCCATAAAAGTTATTGAAAATTATTCTATGTACAGTATACACACACTGTTTGTAAACCTGTTACAGCTGTAGTATCCCCTATACCTATAGCATTTCACTGGTAAATTGTCTCCCTCTTGTGGATCTCACGGAAGTTAATTCAATGTTTGTGAGTAATAAAAGGGAAATTTCACATTTATGCATCTAACAACCTAAGGGGGGCTGCTCTGTTGGAAAAGCACAATAGCCGAAAATCACAGATAAATCCCATAAAGCAGGGAAATGCATCAGGATTGGTGTGGATTGGACACAGTTATCATGTCTAAGGGTAAGGTTTACTAATGATCTTCGTGTATTAGTGGCATTGAGACTTTATACTGTAATATGTTATAGTATACTATTCTGTACTTTGTCACTGTATACTACTACATATCTTTGTAAGTAATATCTAATTCTTATCATCATATCACATGTTTTTCTTGACATTATTGTTTTCTTGATATACCGTATTTTTTGGACTATAAGACGAACCAGACCATAAGACGCACCTAGGTTTTAGAGGAGGAAAATAGGGGAAAAAAAAATTTTTGGAAGCAAAAAAAATGTGATAAAATATTGAATATATGGGAGTTGTAGTTTTGCAACAGCTGCAAGGCCACATTGACAGGTCATCTTTTTTTTGCGGGGCCAGGTGTACTTTTTGGGGAATGTCTATTGCTTTGATCACTTTTTATTCAAATCAAAGGCGAAACAGTGAAAAAAACATCGGTACAGCACTTTTGATTTTTTTTCCCCGCTATGATGGTCACCCTACGGGAAAAATATTTTCATAAGTTTGTAGACCGGGTGTTTTCGGACACAAGGATATCTAATGTGTATGTGTTTCACAGTAATATTCTACTTTTATATATATTCTAGGGAAAGGGGGTGGTGATTTAGAACTTTTCTTTTTATTTTTTTAACTTTTCTTTTTTTTCTTTTTAACTATTTTATTAGCCCCCCTAGGGGGCTTGAGCCTGCAGTCATTTGATTGCAAGTCCCATAGACTGCAATACAAGTGTATTGCAGTCTATGGGATATTCTATACATTACTGCGCTGAGAAGTACTGCTGTCAGTGATCGACTATTTCACCCTAAGTGTGGGAAGGAGCGCTATCGGAAGTCTTTCCTCCCCACTGCAGTCAGGCTGTACAACCAACACCGACCTAAGCGGTGATTAGTCCATACAGAGAACTGAAATATCTTTCTGTCTGGGATACCCACCCCCTCCCCCTGCTACTTCTTCTCTGACTACTATCAATGAAATGCCTCTACGGGTGGGTTTTTTCGGCAGAAACACAGTCCTGCATGTCCGACTTTGTTTCCGACGAAAAAAAACTGGTTTCGCAGCGCAGAGGGTGTAGCCGCACACCCACGCATTGCTTTAAAAACCCATTCAAGTGAATAGGTTTTTAAGCAAAGCGTCGCAAACCTTTCCCTATCCAGTTTTCCAACATTTAGGTTGGATTCGCGCGGACGGAGAGCCACAACAAGTGTGAACCCACCCTACCTTGGAACATTTTTGTATATGTTTGTATTGTTTATCTTTGCTGCTGTAACACACTGAATTTTCCCATAGTGGGACTATTAAAGGATGATTAATTATTATTATTATAGCTGGTCTATGACCAGCCGCAATAGTAATATTACTATGACAGGTCTGGGAGCCTTCATAAGGCTCCCAGCTGTCACAGGAACAGGTTGGCTCCCGCTATCTCGCTGCGCGGGAGCCGGCCTGCAACTTCAAAGGTACCGGGGGCTACTCTGTCACTTTAGGGGGGACTTTAAAGTAGTAATGCCCGTGATCAGAGTGCATTACAGTGGAGACCCTGTAGCTATGGCGACCGCTCTGCATCAGAGCGGCCGTCATTATCTTCACAGACCCGGCATCCGCAGTAACAGCACGGCGGATGCTGGGAGGGGTTCACACCGTGAGGACACCCTCTCAGCCCAGGGCTCGCAGCATCGCCCCACTCCTCCCGCTGCAGGAAGCCAGTTGCCTATAAGATGCACTCCCATTTTCCTCACAAGTTTGGGGGGGGAAAAAAAAAAGTGCGTCTTATAGTCCGAAAAATACGGTAACTTATTTTATATTTTCTTGATATTATATTATATAAATTGGCTCGTGACTGTATATTGGAATTTTTTATTCACACATGCGGATTTTTTTTATTTTTGGTCACAGGTTCTACACTGAATAGCTACTTTATTAGAGACACCTGCCCTTTCACAACAGGAGCTTCCCTGTATGGGAATTACATGGCCCTGAAGTGTAGCAATAAATTGTATAAAGTGAGCAGGTTTTCCATGGATCTTTTTCAGATTATATCCACATTACAATGGGAAAAACTTTGAACGAGGCCTGATCATTACTAAGCAGTAGAACAACACTGCCAAGTCAGATGAATCCAGGTTTCTATTGCACCATGGTGATGAGAAAGTCGGCATTTGGCACAAGAATCAATGAACCCTTCCTAACAGGAGCAAACATTTCAGACTGGTGTGGATTATTTTCTTGGCACATCCTGAGTTCTTTGATACTGTAAATTATACCTGTGTATGCAACAAGAAAATTGCAGCAATTCTGAAGGCCAAAGATGGTCCAATAGGCTACTACATTGGTATCTCTAATACAGAGGACATTCAGTGTATGTTTATGTATATCTATCTTTACCTATTTGTGATTCTATCAAAGACTGAAATATATTTACAAGTAGTCTGATATAATCCCTTTGTTTTATATTCCTGGTATATTCACAGTATACAGGCTGCCCTAAACAGCACATACAGGGCAGCAGCAGCATGGAATGTAATTGACCTGCAACTGAAACAGATACATTTTGGTATTATCCAAACTTGTACTGCACGAGGACTACTTTGCGTGGGCCCCAGCATTTACTATCCTGAGATATGGAAATAAGATTTTGAGCCCTCAGTTTTTGAAATCACAGCATTTACGCTGCAGCTATTTTTCTGCGATGTGTGGATGTGATTAGCCAGAATCCCATCCACTTTGCAGGTACTGTAATCGCACCATTTTCACAACATGTGGCCCCAGCCTTACATTTGGTCATAATCACCAGTTACAGTCCTTACCCTCATTGGATGAATATCAGCATATGGGGGCTTCCCTTCAGCCATCTCAATTGCAGTGATGCCAAGTGACCAAATATCTGCAACACAGTTATATCCAATCTCTTGAATCACCTCTGGAGCCATCCAAAATGGAGTACCAATAACAGTGTTCCTCTTTGCCATGGTATCCTGATGAGAAATAATACTATAGATAAACATATTATACGGTACTTACCTTTACCATAAACTGATATCCACTGACCTACTCAGACCCCTCCCTCGCCCCACTACTTTGGAAGTCGCCATCTAGTAATCTGATTTCTTCACCAGTGCTATGTTCTATCACAACAACCATTCCTGCTAGAAATGATTCAGGTAATATGTACATATTAGTGAATTGCTCGATTGTTTATTCCAGAATATATCAGAGCAATGGCAATGGTAAAACTTCAATTTATACAATCCTTTACAACAAGGGGAAACACCTGGCCAAACAAGGCCTCCTCTGGCAAAACCAGCTGTCTAACTGGGTTCTGAGAGCTCCTATCTGAAAGGGGTTAGAAGATGAGACAACCTGTTTAGGTCCAATATCTGCTTAACAAATGGTATTCTGGATGGGAGCCCAATGTAGGGAATCAATATTATTGCACTGACTGAGGTTTTACTGTTTGCAAAAAATATGAATAAGTTAATAAATCATACAGCATAAAATACATGGTGATAGATCCTTACCGTCAGCTGACCTGCCACCCCAAAATCTGCAAGTTTGGCAACCCCTTCAGAGCTTAGTAATATATTTCCAGCCTTAATATCTCGGTGTATTTTCCTCATGAAATGAAGATACTCCAGTCCTTTCAGCGTTGACTGCAGAATGGTTGCTATTTCGTCTTCTTTTAACTAGAGAGAGAGAATAAAATGGCGTTTGTCATAAATCTGTAACATATATGTTGTCTGACTGCAGGGAAAGGCCATTCTGCTATACTGCAAGCTCTTCATATGACATACAGGGCACAAAACACAAGAGATACTGTGTTGCTTTATGCTTACGGGACCTAATAAATAGTATAGGATTACATCAGGAACATTTATATTATTTGTTTTGCTTGCTTACATAGCGCCAACATATTCCACAGCGCTTTACAGATATCATCATCACCTTGGTAGTAGGGCTCACAATCTAAATTCATCATCAGTATTTATTAGGTTGGGAGGAAACCCGTGCAAACACGTAGAGAAGATACAAACTCCATGCAAACGTTATTTATCTTATTACTCATATAATGCTAAGATGTTCCATAGTGCCCAGATCTCACACATCAATCCCTGTCACCAGTTAGGCTCAATATAAGTGACTTCAATGGCCCACATTAAGCCTCAATTAAAACCTCTCTTCCTTTAGACGAAGGCCCCACGTAACAAAATGCAGGAAAAAAAAAACCAAAAAAAAAAAAAGCCACCACACACACACACCACGCGAAGGAAACGCATCATGTTTTTTTCCACAGCATTTTCAATTGCATCTTCACAGCGTTTTCCTCTGCGGACTTTCTGCCCCTATTAATCCTATACGGAAAATGCTGCCGTTTCCGCTGGTATAATTGACATGCTCTGATTTCCAAATTCCGGGCGTTTTTGAAAACGCAGCTTTTCCGTTGCAGATTTTTTTCTGCAATGTGTGGATGGGATTACCCAGAATCCAATCCACTTTGCAGGTACTGTAAAATGCAGCATTTTCGCAACGTGGGGCTTCAGCCTTACACATAGCATCTCTTGTTCCATCCACACTCAGTTCCCTTCCTCTCTTGTATCTTCTAAACCCAAAATACAAACTTTACTTCCCCCTTCTTTATCAATGTTAAGCCTTTACTGTCTTAAAGGGGATGGCCTATTTAACCTTATTTTAACCAGAAGAGTAGGAAAAGAACAAGTAAGAAACTTACTAATATAATCATTAAAAATTCAGTGCTCAGTACTCAATTGGAAAAAAAAAAATTCAGTGCTGCCATGCTACATTCAGAAGTGCTGCTCCCTACTCAGGCAATGCAGTCTCCTTGGGCTGCACAAACCTCCCAGCTTTTAAAGGCCGCTGACAAGGGTCAAGGAAGCACACCAGTCCATCATTACTCACACTGTTCATGTATGTTACTTACTAAGCCTTTTCTTACACTTCTTTTAAAATAAGCTTAAACTGGCTTTAAGATATGCCAAGAATATTCGAATGGTGGGGGTTTAACTTGCTTGTGTATAGTATCTGGTACTAAGCTTAGTCCTCTTCACTTGAATGCGACCGAGCTGCTGTGAGCTGCAGTACCATGTATGTCCACAACCAAATGTAAAGTGCTGTGCCTGTAAAAACCATAAACTCTCCAACAAGACTTACTTGTGTGGCAGGAGTTGGTAGATATTGATAGCCCATAAATATTACAGTCTCAGAAATCCTCTTTAAGATCAAAGGTGTTTTACCATACACAGCAAACATAGAAATGTATATCTCTGGTACCACCCACTTGCCCAGGGTAAAACATGAAGTGAAACTCAAGCTATAAAATCAACCTATAATCTGAGAACTTCCTCTTACTCTATAAATAGAGAACAAGATAAATATCATCAGCGACCAAGAACAATGTGCAGAGAAGCTTTGTACATGGTATGTCTTCCCTTTATGTATTAATGTGTGCATATTACTGGAATAAGTGGTAACAATAAGACTTATGGATTCACATGTGACTGGTCATCGCGTTTGTATATTCTCTGGTGTTCTATATGTTTTTTTTCTCATTCCTGCTGTATGAATTACACCTCCTGGAAGAATCCATACTAGCAAAATTGATGTCCCACTTGATTTTCCAAATGTAGCCAGTTATTATACTGAAATGCATGTTCTATCTAGAAACCTCTCTAGTAGAATTATAACCCAACATTTTACGATGATCTATTGCTACCTCACCCAACTCTTTTGCATCTTTCAAGATGCTGCTCTACTTATTGTAGTGCAGTTGGAATTTTTTCTCTAGCCCCCACTGTCCCTGAGGAATTAGTGCAGTTAGTTTTGGTAACTGATATGATAACTAGTGTCTATACGGTCAGGAGGAGGGCCCTGGCTGTCTGCCCCAGCCTGGGACTGACAACTGAAAAGAATGATACTACTAATACAGCTAAAGATGAACATCACCTATAACCAAGAATATCACATTACACTGAGTGACAGACCATTTCATGGTTTTTGTTATTTTCTCCTGTTTCACCTATACCAAGACAGCAAGTTTCTCGGTAATGTTTGCATACTGTGCAGCTGCTGTGAGCTGCTCACTTGCCATACAAACTATAGCGGTGATTGTATGTACTGTACTGCAGCGCTGTCCCACTGAAGTCTATGGGGCAGTGCTGCAGTTCATATATTGGCTGCTATAGTTTGTATGGCAAGTGAGCAGCGCAACTCACAGTATGTAAACATTATCGAGAAACGTGCTGTCTCAGTAAAGGTGATCTGCGGGGGTCCTGGGTTACGGAAACCCCCGCAGATCTAATATTGATGGCCTATCTAAGGCTAGGCCATCAAAGAAACCAGATAACCCCTTTAGGCTAAGACCCCATGCAGCGAAACACAGCAAAAAAATGCTGTGGAAAAAAAACACGGTGGAAACGCATCGCGTTTTTTTCCACAAAATTTTTCATTGCATTTTTTGCAGACTTTTCTTCTTTGGACTTTCTGCCTCTATTATACCTATATAGAAAACGCCAGCGTTTCCGCAGATATAATTGACAAGAAGGCGTTTTTTAAAACACAGATTTCCTGCTGCAGCATGATGCCCACAAACACTGAACACATAAGAAAAAAAAAAAAAGATTTTGCTCCTCTAACACTCTTTCTCAGACACACACACACAAGCGGGAATGGCATGAAGGACATTACATAGCAGTACAGACAAGCGTTGCTGTAAATCTATCACTGTGGTGAGTTACAACACTCGCTAGCTGAAGGGCAATCTGTGTGTGTCTCTGTATCTGTCTCCATCCAGCTCCTATCTCCTCCACTCTCCATAAATGTGTATTGGAAGCAGATAACCTGATCTCTTAGGTGAGAGGCTGTCTTGTCTCTTGAGAAGGTAGATTGAGGGATAAACAGTTAAAGGGGTTGTCCATGACCCAGCAAAGTATCAGATCATTCAGGGTCTGACATGAAGGAAGCCATGTGAATGGGAGCAGAGCTGCAGGTCCCAGCGTCACCGCTATAGTGAACTGAGCTCTGTACACTGCATACTACTGTCCATATACTGTAACGATGGCTTTGAAAACTGCAGCTCTGCTGCCATTCACTTAACTAATTGGATTTGGGTCTGAGTGTTGGACCCTGATCGATCTGATACTGATGACCTATGCTATGGATAGGTCATCGGTATCCAACTTTTCTGGGTTGTGGACAACCCCTTTAAACATTATTTAACTTTTTTACCAAGTCTTGTGCTAGTCACTGTCTAATAGATTCCAGATGTCCTTTTGCATGGTTCTCCGTTCTTCCCTTCTCCCCCTGTCTGCACATATTGTCCATCTCTGAAATAATTTGAACCAAAGTTGTTTGTCTGGTCAGGAATTGTGCATGTGACATTGTACATTTAATATAAGCAAGCATGATTGCATGATATAGTATGGCAATTCTGAATGGAAACGACGCCCTATAGGCACCATTCTCCTTGGACCAAACCTAGTGTTAAATTCTAAAACCTGTTACTATAAAATAAACTGCTGTGAAACCATTCAGAAGGCATCACACATTTGGTGTATTTATTTCTTTTCTCCATCTCAAAAAATGGTAATAAGTATAGGAAAGTCACAAACCATAAAAGGTGAGATCTCTAGTTTGGGATCATAATTAAATTCTACCACAACACTAAAAACAGATTTAACAGTCGATTAGTAAGTAAAGAGTTTAGGAAGCATGAGAGTAAAGCATCCTGGCAAGTAGAGAAAGAAGCAATTTTCTTTAACAAAATATATTAAAGTTTCTTATATTTGTTTGCACTATTGATTTATTCAGGTTTGTTAAAAGCACAGTGCCTACTTAACTGTAGAGGATATGTAAATAAAAAGCAACAGAATTTCATATTTCTAAAGTACGTGTTAAACTTACAGTTTGTTTGCGTAGTCGGATGATGTCAGAAACTGAGCCCCCTCCGCAATATTCCATAACAATCCACAGGTCACTGTTCTTAAAATAGCTGCCATAATACTTCACAACATGGAGGCTAAAATAGAAGAGCGGTGAATATATAAGCAGACTGTACTTGACTTGCATGAAGAGCTCTCACTAATTAATGAAATCAGAAAAGCTTCTGAAGTTAGGACAAGCGAAAATACACCAATCTGTAGATAGGGGAATAGCGGGATAGCTCATGAGAGGTAAGCAACTACATATGTGAAAAATAAATGGATTCTACAAAGTAATACTAAGTAGGTCACTTCAGTGAAGGAGGAAAAAGAAAGGGTCAGTAGGAAGGAAAAAGAAAGAGAAAAGACAAGAGAACATATCTATGGCTAGTCTAAGTAAACAGGATGTATATTAAAGGGATATTCCCATCTTAGACATTTAATGCATATCTACATGGTTATTCCCATCTAGGACATGGGGTATACACATCTTGGACATTTATGGCATATCTACAGATTATGTGGTAAAGGCCTAAAAAAGGTGGGTCCTTCACCTGACCAGTTTTTTCCGTAACTCTGAAAGATGGCCATGATGAGAGTTTTGCATAAGCTTGGCCACCATTTCATTGAGGTCACTGGGAAAGACAGCTGATGTTGGCTGCTTTGAACTGGTGTTCACAGGAGGCATGTACTCCTGATACATGGAGATCCTAGAGGTGGCATATTCTCTTGTTATTCTGTAAATACTGGAGATGGGGATACCCCTCGATTTCAGATTTTTTTTGAAAATTACTTTACAATCTGCATATTGCTAAAAATACAAAAATAAGTACATGCTTATGTTACTCCTGTGCAGATGATTCCACTGCTCCCACCATTCTTTATTTTAACTCTTGTGTTTATTCACAATATAAGTTTTTCACAATAAAGAACAAGCACCCCCTCTTTGATAAGGGGGAAAGGAGGGTAAAGTGGAGGGGGTAGGTGAGGCAATTGAAACAATAAGTCAGGTAGTCCATCAGGGAGGTGGCTCTGCCGCATCCTCCTGCTTACCGTCATTGACAATAGAGACATCAGAGAAGTAGATATTAACAATTTCACCTAATAACTAAATACACAGAAGAGTCCACAATGTGAATTGGCCATCCTTCTGTACCTTACATTGCATTTCCAGTTTATAGCTATGAACCGAACAGGAAAAGTAGGAAAGGGGAGAGAGGGAGAAGAAGGGAAATGAAGACATGCAGACCAATAACCCCACTACGTCACATAAGATCGCACAGGTCCATCCATATATTAGTGAGAAATTGCCGGGAGGGTCAGAGACAGAGGGAGATCTTGTCCTGGGAGGTTCTGTTCCAAGTACCATGTGGTATCCCCACTATTCTTTGATTACTGGGTTGTACTTGAGACATGTCTTGGCAGTATAATCACTGGCCACATGTCTGAATTTAGCAATATGGCAAACCAGTCTGTAGGTTCACTTAGTGGTCATGTGCCTAGTACAACAAAATCAACAATGATCGTTTTAGGTCTATGAAACCATCTGCACTGGACTAAAGTGACTCAGTATCAAGTCAGAGCTTTATAGCTTCTTTTAGACAAATGTTTCACAAATAAATCTATACAACCTGTTTCTATGAATATACAATTATTAAACAGTTTCTACATGTGCCCAAATAAAAAAAAACAAAAAAAAAAAACAAAAAACACACGAGTAAAATAAAATATCAGGTAAGAAAAATGGTAAGAATAAGAACATGCTCTTGACCTATCTCTGCCTCACTAAAATTCCAAACACGTCACATGGGAACTATTGTTAACAGATGTGAAACCAATGAGATTTCTAATCCTAAACTATGTCATGTCATTGTAGTTATTAGAGGAGGCCCTTATAGGTATTGGTACATCTACATTCTAGAGAAGGAGATGAACATTAAAAATGTAGGAATAGAATTTGTCCCAGAAAAACCAGGACACGTGTTAGCCGACGTAAAAGTAATCCAATTCATCCACTTCAGATACAGGACCTCCATTTCTCGGTACAGTAACTTTCTGCATGAAATGTATTCACAGGAAACTCATTTACATGAACTGAAGAGGAAATCACTTGGCTGTATAAAAAGGTCAAGACTTAATAATTTAGAAAGCTTTAAATATTGAATGGGCCGGTTCCCTTGTGTCCCAACAGCATTTTCTCCATAGACTCCTCAGCACTCTCCAGAAATATATGGAAACACTTGAAACAGAGGGTGATGGAAAAACAAAGCAAAAATTCTCTCACAGAAAATCCAATCTAGCTCATTTTTATGAGATGAACACCTTTCTGGATAATTTGTATAATTGACAGATTCAAAGTTTCAGGATTTCACACCAAATCATGAGTTACACTTGCAATTTTTGCTCATTGTTTTTTTGTCAATATATTTTTATGGGTTCTGGAAAGATACTGATATGCTTAAACTTCATCTGTTGTCATGATCAGTGGATTTTTTTTCATCACTGAGGTCAGTGGGTGACATAATGGCATAGAGAGGTTATGGTGACTTATCTCAGTTTGCCATTAGTTTAGATTAGTTGCAGAGCATGATCAAAGTCAAATAGAAACTTGCCTTGCATTGTAACATCAACATATACTGTATGAGAAGGTCCATACAGCTAAGTTACCTATACAGGTTGAATCAGGGTTAATACATCAGCATACACTCTAATATTTATGGGGGCCTCCCAACTCCCAAGTATCGACCCTGTTGAATTTCAACATGATCAATCCTATGTTGTGTTAGGAGATAAGCCACAGTTAGAAGTGTCTTGTCTCCCTTTTCATCATTAAACAAACATGCAAGTTTACCGGAGTCAAGCATGCAGGATTACCAGAGGATATAGCTGTTTTGCTGTTCACTATCTTGGCAAATGGCCAGCTTTACTACCCAGGTATCAGATGGCCATACATACTAGATTAATGTAAGGTAAATCAGCCAATTTTGTCAATACTAGCCGACCATCTAATGTAAATGAGACCTTCCGGCTCTTCCCCAAAGTGAAATGAGGGTGAACAGAGATCAGGATGCTGGATTTCTGTTTCAATAGTTTTTATTATTTTGTTGTAAAAAGTGTGTCACATATTCATAAAGGTAACATTTAAAAGTGTTGTCCAGTTTCAGCAAACAGATATTATTGTTTGTATAATGAAAAGTTATGCAATTTGCCAATATACTTTCTCTATTAATTCCTCACTGTTTTCTAGATCTCTGTTTGCTGTCACGCTTTGCTTACTTCCAGTGGATAAAAATCAGTCCATTGTCATGTGATATACACAAAGGTGCACAGCTCGTTATACTCAGGGCACAGTAATCATAATGTTGTCATGTAACTAGCCGTACACCTGTGTATTCAACACATGACCATGTGAAGGAACAAGGTGGTGTGCCTTCAATGTGCTAAGATTATATTAAAAATTCTGTCTCACAGTAAATCAACTGAAAGTTAGTATAAACTTAGACAGTATATACAGTACAGACCAAAAGTTTGGACACACCTTCTCATTCCAAGAGTTCTCCGTATTTTCATGACTATAAAAATTGTAGATTCACACTGAAGGCATCAAAACTATGAATTAACACATGTGGAATTATATACTTAACAAAAAAGTGTGAAACAACTGAAAATATGTCTTATATTCTAGGTTCTTCAAAGTAGCCACCTTTTGCTTTGATTACTGCTTTGCACACTCTTGGCATTCTCTTGATGAGCTTCAAGAGGTGGTCACCTGAAATGGTTTTCACTTCACAGGTGTGCCCTGTCAGGTTTAATAAGTGGGATTTCTTGCCTTATAAATGGGGTTGGGACCATCAGTTGTGTTGTTCAGAAGTCAGGTGGATACACAGCTGATAGTCCTACTGAATGGAGTGTTAGAATTTGTATTACGGCAAGAAAAAAGCAGCTAAGTAAAGAAAAATGAGTGGCCATCATTACTTTAAGAAATGAAAGTCAGTCAGTCCGAAAAATTGGGAAAACTTTGAAAGTGTCCCCAAGTGCAGTGGCCAAAACCATCAAGCGCTACAAAGAAACTGGCTCACATGAGGACCGCCCCAGGAAAGGAAGACCAAGAGTCACCTCTGCTGCGGAGGATAAGTTCATCCGAGTCACCAGCCTCAGAAATCGCAGGTTAACAGCAGCTCAGATTAGAGACTAGGTCAATGCCACACAGTTCTAGCAGCAGACACATCTCTACAACAACTGTTAAGAGGAGACTGTGTGCAGCAGGCCTTCATGGTAAAATAGCTGCTAGGAAACCACTGCTAAGGACAGGCAACAAGCAGAAGAGACTTGTTTGGGCTAAAGAACACAAGGAATGGACGTTAGACCTGTGGAAATCTGTGCTTTGGTCCAAATTTGAGATCTTTGGTTCCAACCACCGTGTCTTTGTGCGACGCAGAAAAGGTGAACGAATGGACTCTACATGCCTGGTTCCCACCGTGAAGCATGGAGGAGGAGGAGGAGGTGTGATGGTGTGGGGGTGCTTTGCTGGTGACACTGTTGGGGATTTATTCAAAATTCAAGGAATACTGAACCAGCATGGTTACCACAGCATCTTGCAGCGGCATGCTATTCCATCCGGTTTGCGTTTAGTTGGACCATCATTTATTTTTCAACAGGACAATGATCCCAAACACACCTCCAGACTGTGTAAGGGCTATTTGACCAAGAAGGAAAGTGATGGGGTGCTACGCCAGATGACCTGGCCTCCACAGTCACCAGACCTGAACCCAATCGAGATGGTTTGGGGTGAGCTGGACCGCAGAGTGAAGGCAAAAGGGCCAACAAGTGCTAAGCATGTCTGGGAACTCCTTCAAGACTGTTGGAAGACCATTTCAGGTGACTACCTCTTGAAGCTCATCAAGAGAATGCCAAGAGTGTGCAAAACAGTAATCAAAGCAAAAGGTGGCTACTTTGAAGAACCTAGAATATAAGACATATTTTCAGTTGTTTCACACTTTTTTGTTAAGTATATAATTCCACATGTGTTAATTCATAGTTTTGATGCCTTCAATGTGAATCTACAATTTTTATAGTCATGAAAATACAGAAAACTCTTGGAATGAGAAGGTGTGTCCAAACTTTTGGTCTGTACTGTAGATACACCAGATCATCCAACATCAGCCATTGTGATAAAGCTGGCAAATTTTCAGAATATAGTTTATACTGTCTAAATATTAGTCAATCTGGGCCACAATTCACAACCCAGCCTTAGCATGTCAACTATGAAGCTAGCAAAGCTCAGCACAGCATTTCCCAAGGCAGAAGTCTGTATTCTGATGACGGCATATGCAGGTAATGGTTTGGAAAAACTGGTTGGAAATCCATGTTGCTATCTTGCTCTGTTTTGTAATCTATATATTATTCCTGCTTGTCCACCTTTGTCCCCCCTCCTACTGAAAGAATGGGATCTTGTGACCAACATCTGTCAACAGTGGCTGTGAAAAGGAGAAGAAGAGGCAGGTCACTGTTTTATGAAAGGTATGGATCCCACAGGTTAGGTGTCCAATTCTCCTTTAAATATGGAATAGCAGTTAAGAAGCTGGGGTATATGGTAATAAAATGGTAGGCTGTGGAATAATGAAGCTCCAGGTACCATCACAAGAATGGTACATAACATTATAAAACCCTCTGTTGTGGTATAATTATGTCTAGATTTTTTATTCTATTAGCTAATCAGGCTTTAGCTTAGACTTTTTTTTTATTGTATTGAGTATACCTGTCACATTGTTGCATGATGGAGATCTCCTTTATGATTTCCTGCAGGTCAGACTCCACAGGAATTTGTTTAATGGCCACGATCTGGCTTGTTTCTTTGTGGCTTGCTTTAAATACACTGCCATATGACCTAAGGAAGATCAAGCACACATAATGAAAGGAATTATATAATAAAATAAAAAATGGGCTTTTTGGCAAGTGAAGTGCAATTAATATTATAAAATAAGCAATTCTAAATGGGTTACACACACATATCACCAAATTGAGCCCAGAAAATTATGAGCAGGTCTTTCAGGGTTACATGCCATGTATGTGCATATCGATAGAGTTTCTATATTCCTATGTAAATAGTAGTATATGCATACAACATAAACCAGGGTGTTCTGTTTATAAATTGCAGGTGCACAGCCAAAAGTCAGGTAATCACTATGATAAGTTATATGTCTAATAGCATAGGTACTGTATATGTCCAGTTCTCTCCAGTGTGACAACCTTGCCACATATATTCTGGATCCAAGGGAGCGTGAAAACGAAGAAATTGGATATCAGGCTTCACTGAAATCACAGCTTTCATTTTGTTTTGTTTTTTGAGTTGGGCTCCATGCACACATGTAGTGGTTTCTACTGTCTGCTAAAACAGATCTATATACCAAATAAAACATGTCTGTATTGCATCTGTAATCAAGATCTGTAAAAAGACTTGTATGATGCTATACACTTGTATGTGGTGAGTCTGTGCCAGAAATACAGACCGGAATATGACCTGCTTCATATTTTGGGGATAGTTTTTCTTGAGCCCTGACACTGATCTGTAAAATCTATGGATATGTGTATCAGGCCATAGGAATGAATGGCTCTATATACTATCTGTAACTATAGATCGGTAATTGAAGATAATATACAGAAAACAATGTTATGTGTATTGGGCCTTGGGTTTTGTTTTTTAGCATCATTGCTTTCCATTAGTGGATGGCCAGAACAAAGAATAATTCTATTGTTCAGGTGAATAGGTCTTCACTTACCCTTCTCCAAGTTTTTCTAGTACATCAAATACTTCCTCCGGTTGCTTATTTAAACTCTCTTCACTAAGTTTCTTTAGCTGCCTATGGGAAACAGAACAAAATAGATTTATGTAAGAAAATATCAAATATGAAACAGAACAGAATACAACAGAACAGCGAAGTCACATATGTAGCCGTACTTCTCATTGAAACAAATCAGACAATAGATATATGTGCTCTATGCCCTATAAGGCTTGTGAGCCCTCTTTAGTCTTGAAAGCCACTAACTAAAAGAGACCAGTTCTGGTAAATACACTGTTTTTCTTATCTTGTAATGATCATGCGTTAGGCTGTTTTCAGGCAAGTGTCCTAAAGTTGTATTTTTGGGACAATTTAATGGTCATAAATCCCAACCCAACCATGGAGCTAATGGATTGCACTAACAACACTGATTATACTTGCCAACTCTCCAAACATGTCCAGGGGGCTCCAAAAGAAAAGGGTCAACCTAATTCCACCCCATTCTGATTTTTCTTCTCTACTTTTCCAGAACATTGCATGGAATATTAAAGAGGACCTTTCATGTCCTATAAGGTATGAGTGTTATACAGCATAGCAAAGCTGATGGTGTGCTGAATTCAGTGCACTTTCATCTTCTGTCAGTATCTTTTACCATTGCAGAGAAATCGGTGCCATAACGCCCCTCTGATGGTACACTTCTATAGACTTGTATTGTGAAGGGGGGCGATCCTCATCGCCCAGCAATGATGCTTAGCTATGAAGTCGGCCACTGTGACAGTGTAGTGATAACAGTAGCCGAAAATAACAGCACCAATATCTCTTCATATCTCTTGGTATTGTGATATATCATTATCTGCAAGGACATGAAAGGTTCTTTTTAAAGAGGACCTTTCATGTTATCATCGATGTGCGGTATTATATACCACTAGAAAGCCGACAGAGCGCTGAATTCAGTGTACTGTCGGCTTCCCGGTATGTGTCCCGGGGGGGGGGGGGGGTTAGTTCCTCACCGCCCAGCGATGACACTAGGCTGTAAGGCCCACCTTTCTGACACCTTTCTGATCAGTGCTGAAACTAACGGCACTGAAATCTCCACCACTAGGGCACTGCTGGCTCTCCAGTGGTATATAATACCACACATCGATGAGGAAATGAATAGTCCTCTTTAAAATGGTACCTTTACAAAGTACAATTTGTCCTACACAAAATAAGTGCTGATAAGACTCTGCAAACAGAAAACTAAAAAAAATGATGGCTTTTAGAAAGAGGAGAGTAAAAGATAAAGATTAATAAACATAAAATGGCCGTGTCAAGAAGAAAATAATGAAGAGAAATAAATGAAGGATTTTATGGACCCTTGGGTTGGTGTCTATTTGTTTTTGTCAGTACTTTGTTCTGATACTATGATGGATCAGTAACCAATGTATTAAAGTTACTCAACATTTGCATGTACATTATATGTAAAACAATGTGCAGCAATGAAGTGAACAGAAGCTTACAGAAGAGAAAAAAGCTTCACCATAAAGGTGCGAAAATACACTGCAAAAACTTTGACGATCTTGATCTTTATACAACTGATAAAGACCAAGTTCTTCAAAGTGGTGCAGCTTGAGTTTACACTTCACCAGTCTCGGCATGGCAGTGTTCCAGAAAACATGTTCTTTTTTCTACTGTGTTCACTAAAGCATAGATAAGGAATACATAGTAAGAAGACAATGTAACCAGCAGGGTATTTTAGTGTCGGTTCTCTTGACAGGTCTATTTTATTAAATGTTTGTATTACTTTTGATATATCACTTTTGGGGTATCTTTGTAGAATGTTGTGCCGTTCCTTTTATTACTATAAGAAAATTACAAATAACTTGACTACTGGGTATTATCAATAGTCCTTACACAGTCTGACAGTGCTGCCATTATCAGACTATGCACAGCACTTTGACAAGGGGAATTGTGACACTCAATTGTCAATTTATTCCTATATTTCTAGGAGGAATAACAGAGGAATAGAATAATGTAGTATACATAAGAAAAGATGCTCCAGAATTGATTTCATGACGAACACAACTATGAACTAAAACAAACTAGTCGGGACTAGCGACAGGTCCTCTTTAATAGTGCCTTCCGGTTTCTAACGTATAAAAGCAGAAGTGAAAGACTTGACCAATTTATTACACAATCCCATGTTATGCAAATGTAAGAACATCCATAAAGACCATGTCATACCAATGTGGAAGCTATACAGTTAGGCCATTGTATAAGAGAAAGGAGGAGGATAAATGGCTGATCTACGATTATGACAACACATCCTGTATGAAGACTCCTACACAGCCGCCCTTATAATGAAGGTTAGGCTGTAGCTAGATGTAATATATAAATACAATATAACATACATATACAATACAAGGAGCACTCACATCACATAATAATAATAATAATCTATTCATGATTATGGTTTTTCTAAACCAGACAACCGCTTTACTTTAGTTTATTATAGAAATGTATTATCTACAACTCCCTAATGCAGTTTTCTTTGTAGCTCTGCAGCATTATTATTATTATTATTATTATTATTATAAGAGAACAATTGGGATGCCATTATTCCAGGGAACTGCTACTAATGCTATCCAAGTGACTGGAAATATGGCTGAGCAGTGTTCTCACAAAGTAACTATTGTTACCATATAATCCATAACAAGTCACCGTAATGATAATAACCCAATGCAAATTAGGCTGCATAGCAGTAAAAATATCCAGTCTATAAAAACATAAACATTCAGTGGAATTAGGCCAATAAAAAGATGTCAGATGCTTGTTCTTGAGATCAATACACATCTCCAAGTATAGGGCATTTCACATAAGTCATAAGACTCCTTCAGGACAACAACTTCATCATTATTCTATAGCATTTTGTTCACAAGATGGCACCCAGCAGTTTATGTTCTGGAACAAAAACTAATATTGAAGCATAAAATGACACCCAGGGATTTGAGCACGGAAATAAACAATATAAACGCGACATCCCCATGTTTTGTAAATGTGTTATTACATTCAATTCATAAACATTGACATTATATATATATATAAGTGTGTATGTAAATGCCATTATAACATTATAAAGATAATACAATTGCTTAGGCAAAGTATGCAATACTTTAAGAGGACTAGGAATCCTAACTTATGTGCCTGAACCATTAGTTCAAGAAGAAAAAAAAATTTTGTGGTAAAAAAAAAAAAAAGGGGGGGACTTTAAACCTCTGTGCCTGGTAACTAGAGTCTTGACTATAACACGATACACTATAAAGACAGGGATTATTGAGCATCAGATAAGAGCTGTAGTGCTCGTGTCTAGTAGGTTCGTCACTGTATAGACTGTTCTACTACCTCCTCGGGTGGTTCCTCAGCTGTACAGTCTCCATGCTGCCGGCTCAGTAGAGGTCTGCGCGGTGTCCAGTAGTCGGGAGGGCGGGGGGGGTGCAGCCTCCCCGGGGATCCCAGCACTACATGTACCTGATGCACAGGATGATCGCAGCTTGTGGTATTGCACAGACACCACTGTGAACACACTTATACATACACTCTATACTAGTGAACGGAAGTAGGAACAGGAAGCGAGGTCAGTCCGGCACACACAAGTTACAGTAGTAGCAGCTCTGATGTCACCTCTGATAAATTATCATGTAGCCTGCAGGTGTGTAAGACTGTTGTAATAGTGACAGGTTCTAATGTAGTGTAGAAACCTGGGCATCTGCTTTAGAACTACAACTACCAGCATAGCCAGCCATGTAGGTGATGTCATTTTTACAACCAGCATAGTACTAGGTGTTTACCTGGCTAGAAAGTAACATAAGGAATGCATGTTGATATAAAGAGAACGTTTACTTTTAAGAGGTTTTCCTAAGAACATAACCATATTTACATTTGTAGACTAAAAATTAAACATTTAAATATATAAATATTTAAAAAATTTTCATATTTTTTAAAGATTTTCTCTAACCATCTAAATAAGTTTACACAGCAGATTTTGCATGGGGACCCACCATAAAAAAATCTGGTTGTAGGCAGAAGGATATCCTACTCCCAATCCCTTCTTTGGGTTTCAGCTGGTGAAAAATGAAGCATCTGCCTCCCATTGAAATGAATGGGTGACAGATTTTTTGTGGCTGATTCCGCCGAATAAATTCCACCATGTGAACCTGCCCTTAATGGTGACAGTCTGTAAATCATGGCTGGGTTTCTGATAAGTGCCAGACATCAGAAAATTTCTGCAGTCATGGTCGTATCCATTGGCAACCGATCAAGACAAAATTTATGAACAATAAGATGGTTAGAGAATATCTTTACAATTCTATGTGTATATATATATATATATATATATATATATATATATATAACCACACACACACACACACACACACACACACACACACACACGTATAGATGTAGCCAAGGTTAAAATGATTCATAACACGTTAACAACACTGTGGCAGAGTTTTAACTGACTTCAATGGCAGAAAGTCAATTTAAACAGTACTCCCTCTCCCCCTCCCCATCCCAGAGATTTTATGACGAATTGGATCATCATTTTACATCTTGGCTTCCTTCATTTAGTCGCTGGCCAGTTACTATCATATTTTCATTATTTCAATCGATCATAATGATCAGAGCTAATGAACTATAACTAGGCAATAGAGATATTTGCTCCCCAGCAGCGAAGTAATGACCATCAGGCAATGACATTACAATCTAGCAATCTTCTTTCACATTTACACTGTCATCCATTGTTCTGCTCCTTCAGAGGATTAGAGCAATAAACGTGCCAGATTTTTGTAATAATAGACAACAAAAGAGTCCAAAACATCCGATTGTCAATAAAACGGTCTGTTTGGATTCCATTCCAACGACCATATTGGTAGATGAAAAAGTCCTGCATGCAGAGGCTCCTAATGGAGCTCCCCTCTGAAGCAGATGTCTAAGGTCTCATTCACACAACAGGGTTCACCGGCCGTGTGCTGGCCGTTGTTTTAATGACCAGCACATGGCACCATAGACTTTTAATAGATCTATTCACATGACTGTTGTTTTAACGATCCGTGTGAATTATCCAGGAAAAAGTGGAACACAGGCCAAGTTCACGGATCCCTCAGTAGACTCATATCTATGAAATCAGATTACCCTTGGGTGTGAACTCTTCCATGAAAAAGTACTTATCTCATGGCCTATCATGTGAATGTAGACTAATTCTCTGAAAAATGCTGGCCAAAAATAACAGATCCCATTATAGTTAATGGGGTCCTTCATGTGATAGATGTGTCTCCAGAATGTTGCTTTTATGACCCTATGATGAACAAGAAAAATGGAGTGTAAGACACAGGTGTAAACACAGCCTTGTGTATTCTTATCTGAAACATTTATGGTATATCCACAGGATAGGCTTTTTTCAGAACTCCCATAGATATGAATGAAGAGAGCAACATCTATTGTACATTTTTGGAATATCCTGAGGAGATAGTTACATAGTAGATGAGGTAGGATGAAGACACAGGTCCCTCAAGTCCAACCTATAACCAAACAGTGTAGATCCAGAGGCCCCATGAGGAGGATTGCTGGCGATCCATTGCCATGTCAGTCGGCAGCCTATTGAAGGCTTGTCTTGCATTTATTATTTATTCTACTACAGGCTGCTCTATGCAGCCTGTAATAGAAGTGCCAATATTTTACAATGCATTGTATTAGTGGATCAGACCCCCTGGGGTTCAAGACCCCCATGGGGTCTAATAAATACAGTATTTAAAAATTTAAAAAAGTTTCCCTAGAAAACATAAAAGTGGAAAATTACTGTGAAACACATACACATTAAATATCCCTGTGTCCAAAAACACCCAGTCTACAAACTTATAAGAATAGTTTTCCTGTGAACGCTGTAGCGGGAAAAAAAAAATCAAAAGTGCCAAACTATTGTTTCTTTACTGTTTCGCCTCTATTATAAATTTGAATAAAAAGTGATCAAAGCAATAGACATTCCCCAAAATCGTATAACTAAAAAGTACACCTGACCCCGCAAAAAAGATGCCCTATGCATTCCCACACACATAAATAAAAAAAAAAATTTATTGGTGTCAGAATATGGCGACTTTAAGAAAAAAAATTTTTTTGCAAAGTTTTGGATTTTTGTTAAGGGGTTAAAATGTAAATAAAACTATATAAATTTGGTATCCCCCGTGAATTGTACCAAAACATAGAAAACAGGTGAGATGTCATTTTGGCTGCACAGTGAACACCGTAAAAACAAAACCATAAGAAATTCGAACAAATTCACTTTTTCTCCTATTCCACCCCATTCTGAATTTTATTCAAGATCCACAGCACATTGTACAGAATAATAAATGGTACCATTATGAAGAACAATTTGTCCCACAAACATTAAGTCCTCATATGGCTCTGTGAACGAAAAAATTAAAAAGTTAAAGGGGTTTGGAAGGTGGGGAGACAAAAACGAAAATCAAAAAATGCCTCCGGTGGGAAGGGGTTAAAGGAGTATTTCCAGCTCTATGGATATGAAATAACTTGCATATCAGGAGAACAGGGAGTTTTGTCCACTGTTCTGAATGGGGTAATGATCAACACACATGTGGCACCATTCCTTTAATTTCAATCCCATTAGAATGAATACAGCGATGTGTGCCCATCCTGACCACTGCTCCCATACAGAAGGAACAAAACTCTCTTGTTTTCCTGATTGTTGGGAGTCTTAGCGGTCAGATACCCACTGATGTGTTATCTCTTATCCTGTGGACAGGATATTAGCTTTGCATGTGAGATTGTAGGCCTTATCCTCTGCCAATGCCAAATGCCAAAACAAAGAAGTATTTTATGCTTTACTCTTTTGAAGGATTGGCGACCCCACTTTATTTAGCTGTCATGGGAACAGCTATTTTTCCCCAACTCACCAATAAACCTATGTGCTGCAGCATAACTGTATTTTCAAGGGGAAGAGAAATAATTTGTCTACTGTGTATGGTCACCTTAAAGCAACACTTCAGTTCAGTCATGTATACAGATTATGACTTGCTGAGAATTACTTGCCTTTCTGTTCTGTCTAAAGTCACACTAGAACTTCTGGTATGATGAGACTACATTGACTGCTCCACACAGGCTCTGCACAAAGGAGGATATAAAGCCCAATCAATAGTTACTGCTGAGGCGTAGAAAGGCTCCCATAACCAGGGCTGTGTAAGTAGGCCAAAGTATTGACTCCTCTATTTTTCAAGACCAATTCCTGCTCTCACTCCAACTCTTTCACAAATGGCTGACAGCCATGGACAGTCAGAAGCAATAAAGATCCTCTAATTCATTAAAAAGCCAATGGTTGAATTCCTATGAAAGTACATATGCATTAAACTATGCATTTAATTTATTATACAATGTTAATAAATGTATAATAAAAAAATTTATTTATTTATTTAAGTCAGAGTTAAAAAAGTCACTGACTTAGACTTCATAATAAAATGACAACTCTGACTCTACAATATTGCTCATGAGTTATAGTCAAGGAGATGACAGTTTAGCTTCCCCAACTATAGTTGTGCTAAAAAGTTTACATACCCCGTCAGATTTTTAGTTTTTTTGGCCTTTTTCAGAGAATATGAATGATAACACAAGAACTTTTTCTCCACTCATGGTTAGTGGTTGGTTGAAGCCATTTATTGTCAAACTTCTGTGTTTTCTCTTTTTAAATCATAATGATAACCAAAAACATCAAAATGGCCCTGTTCAAAAGTTCACATACCCCAGTTCTTAATACTAACATCAATGACAGCTTGAAGTCTTTTGTGGTAGTTGTGGATGAGGCTCTTTATTTTCTCAGATGGTAAAACTGCCCATTCTTCTTGGCAAAAAGTCTCCAGTTCCTGTAAATTCCTGGGCTGTCTTGCATGTACTGTGCGCTTGAGATCTCCCCAGAGTGGCTCAATGATATTGAGGTCAGGAGACTGAGATGGCCACTCCAGAACCTTCACTTTCTTCTGCTGTAACCAATGACAGGTCGACTTGGCCTTGTGTTTTGGATCGTTGTCATGTTGGAACGTCCAAGTACGTCCCATGCGCAGCTTCCTGGCTGATGAGTGCAAATTTGCCTCCAGTATTTGCTGATAACGTGCTGCATTCATCTTTCCTTCAACTTTGACCAAGTTTCCTGTGCCTTTGAAGCTCACACATCCCCACATCATCAGTGATCCACCTCAGTGCTTTACAGTAGGAATGGTGTTCCTTTCATCATAGGCCTTGTTGACACCTCTCCAAATGTAACGTTTATAGTTGTGGCCAAAAAGTTCGATTTTTCTTCAAGTGCCTCCTTATTGTGCATTTTGAAACAGCCACACCGATAGTTTTCAGAGAGTCCTGTATCATCTGCTGATGTTATGTGTGGGTTTTTCTTTGCATCCCGATCAATTTTCCAGGCAGTTGTGGCCGAAATTTTGGTTGGTCTACCTGACCGTGGTTTGGTTTTTACAGAGCCCCTGAGTTTTCATTTGTTAATCACAGTTTGAATACTACTGACTGGCATTATCAATTCCTTGGATATCTTTTTGTATCCCTTTCCTGTTTTATACAGTTCAACTACCTTTTCCCGTAGATCCGTAGACAATTCTTTTGCTTTCCCCATGACTCACAATCCAGAAACGTCAGTGGCTGGAGGAAAGATGCAACAGTTTGTCTGGATCCCAGAAACTCACTCAGCTTTTATCCACACACTGATTACAAGCAAACAGATCACAGGTGAGGATGTTACCTTTAGTAGCCATTCAAACCCCTTTGTGTCAACTTCTGGGCATGTTATCAGGCCAACATCACCAGGGTATGTGAACTTTTGAACAGGGTCATTTTGATGTTTTTGATTGTCATTATGATTTAAAAAGAGAAAACACAGAAGTTTGACAATAAATGGCTTCAACCAACCACTAACCATGAGTGGAGAAAAAGTTTTTGTGTTATCATTCATTCAAAACAAAAAATCTGCCGGGGTATGTAAACTTTTTAGCACAACTGTATATACTGTACTTTACCTTAGCAGGCAGAGATGGTTCTGTCCCGAATCTGGTCTCTGATCAGAGCAGACAAGAGGCAGAACTGTAGGAATATCAATGCAGTATTACATATATATGGGCCACACTATGAAAGACAATTAGGTGAGTGGTGCCGACTGGTTATTTAAAGGGAACCTGGCAAGTGTAGTCTAATCTATAGGCAACACGTTAAAAAATAGAAGAATCTGAGCAGCTTGATATATAGTTTTGCTAGAAAAATTCAGCATGACTTGTGATTTATTCATTTATATCTTTGTTTTAAAAACAGTTGTCTAGTCATGGGGGCTGTCCTAGCAATGATTGACCATTATTTCTGTATGCACAGTTGTATATGGACGGCTGTCACATTCAGTGTGAATATACACATCTTTGGCATCCAGAGATATGGTCAGGACAGAAGGCACACTAGAGAAGACATTGTGGCTTTCCACGCTTTCTGTAAATCCTCTTTACGACACATGGTTAACACCATCAAAGCATGCATTCCTGCGCTCTGGAAGTCGCCGAATGCACCTTCCCTCATCCATTGGATCCGTAAGGTGGAGGATAGCCAGGGAATAGAGGATCTCACCGTGCCTCTTTGAGACGCCCATGAGACTTTCATCGATGCCTGGATGCCTTGGATCCCCTTTCAAGATACCCAGGATTATAGGGATCTGATTAGTTGAATTACACTTGGCAGGTCCCACTTTCCTGGAATAGTCGATGGGGCTCTTGGTTTCTGGTTTTCTATGACTCCCCAATCCCCCTCTACCCCGCATTTTTTTTTTCCTTCATTTTCTTTCTTCTTCTCCCTTCCTCCCTAGTCATGGTATGATTACTGTGCCTTGGCTCTACCGATATACCTCACTGTGCTGTATTGTAACTATTTTCATTTGTTTGAGATGTTTGTTTATGGCCCTTGCTATTGGGGCTTGCTTTTGTGTTTTTGTATTGTGTGCTTTTCTATTTCAATTTTTTATTAATTCTTTATTTATAACAAAGACATTGTGGCTACTCAATACCCTTTATAGAACCTTTCTAACAAGCTAAAGGACTAGTGATGTAGCTATAGGTGGTGCAGTGGTAGCAATTGATACCAGGTTCTAGAGCCAGAGGGTGCCCCAAAGATCCCTCTGCCAAATAAATATACCACTATTCTAAATGGCACAAGGTCCTCACTATCTCTAATTCTAGTGTTTAGACATCTTAGCATCTTGGAAGTTAATATTGTGAAAATTGAGGGCTTGAATATTTCACTGCCAGATAATGACTGGACTTTGTGTAAAGATCAATACCTATCTTGGCATACAAATCCCAACACAATTTCACTTGCTTTTTATTATACAACAGTGCAAAAGAAGACTGTCCAATCTACTAAAATATGATAGCAGAAGCCTCTCCTGGTTTGAGCATATGACGGTCCGCTGCCATTTCTGGACTTTGCAGAGCATTTAACAGATTTGTATGACAATAAGGATGCTAGGAAGGGCAGGAATGCCAGATGTGAAACTCTACCACAAGGAAACATTGTTATCTAGCCTACTAGAATAGTCAAAGAATATTGGTGAAAAACGTTGGGTAGAGGTGAAGTATTCCCAGTCTCTCCAATGATTGATAGATACCTCCAGCAGGTAGTCGCTGGGTTCATGGGCTCTTCTCGTGGTCCACACGTTGCATGAATGGGATGGTTGGGTTTGCTTCCATGGGATATCCACACAGCCTGCCCTGATGACTCCACTTTTTCTTACCCTGGCATCCCAGCAAGTGCTGGAGAGGGGAGGCAGATCCAGAAAATTGACCAGCTGAGGGATAGAGGACAGGTGGCAGGGGTGTCATAGCTGGAATACAAGCAGTTGCACTCCTATATTAGGGCAATTCTGGGCACTCCCATATTAGATATGGATTTATAAGACTGATCTCTTGTTTCTACAGACTGACAGATATCACGGTCCCTCTTCACTATGTATCAGAACATCTTACACAACTGCAATAACAACAAGACAACATATTTCCGTAGGTGGGAGGAGTTAAGCATTTCCTTTGACCCACAAGATGTTCTAAAAATCTGCCCTTTGACTCACGGTCTTCCTGTGGCGTCACAGACAAAAGAGATACATTACAAGATCCTAACCAGATGGTATTACTGCCCGTCTGACACTTGTTGCAGATGCGGGTAGGATAAAGACACTTTCCCAGGATCTTTACCCAAACTTGAGAAATCCCGATGCTGTCACTTTTCAACATGGCAAGAATGGCAATTCTTCACTACAGAAGGACAACTGTGTGACCTCCCTATCTGCCTTTCTAGCAGAACTCCTCTGCGTTCCTTCCCAACAGTTTTTTTTCCTTCTCTTCATTTGCTTATTCATATACCCTTTTTGCTTTTGTCCTTTAAGTTAATGTAACTTAGTATAATTAAACTGGTTCAAAGGTTTCATTCTCATAGATATATCATTTGCAAAGTATATAGAGTTGTTGAAGTTTCTATGCCTTAATGTCAGACAGTTCGTGTTATGGATGCATGTATATTTTATATATATTGTGAGAAAGTGACTGGTAAGGTTCTGGAGGGTCGCTATGTCTCCCCCAGATTCCTCACATATGTGTGGTAAGTGGGTTTGCAACACAGGTAACAAAACCTCAGTTGTGAGAAATCATGTTGTTAACTGCTTCTTGTCTTACTAGGGAACACAGGTGGGAGCTTGGCCTCATCAAAGGCCTATAAAAGGTTGCTAAGTTCTCAGTCCTGGGCAGTTCCTGTCCTAAGACCCTGACAACTGGTGAGAGACCAGAGCGAACATTTGCTTGTGTTGTGGCCCTGTGTATTGATCGTGTGACTGGAGCAAGCCACACGTATAGGTAGGACTTCTTTGTTTAGTCAGTTGCTCAGACGAGCAGGAGTTCTGTTATCTTTTTGCCTGACTGTTAAGGCTTATTTTCTTTTGCTGTTTTTGAAAATAAACGTACAGGGTACAACCTGTTGATACCTGACCTTTTTGTGTGTGTCTGACTGGGTCCGCTGCTGCTACCACAGAGCCAATCCTCCCCACAATATTTTATTTTCAATGGCTGCCCTCTACCTAGGCTAGCTCACAGCCTGGACACTAGGATGCTATGTCTCATGCTTTCCCCCATAGCACCTCCTTACCTCCGACTGTGTTTACATGGTCTATGAGAAAGAGAGGATTACCTGGAGCAGCAGCGTTTAAAACATTAGAGAGAACCCTGGGCCGAGTACTTACGCCTGCAGTGGCGACTTCAGGACAGGTGCTGGAGGTTACTGACTAAACGAAAACATTTAGTGAAGCTGCAGCCTAGTGTCTCTGCATATGAAAGGCCATCAGTCAAAAAGAAGGAACAAAATGTAATAAAGCAAATATCTAAGCACTTTAATAGGTTACAAAATATCCCCTCAGGTAACAAATTCTGAGGCTGTCACTACAGCTGACTTATGAGCTATTCCTGACTAAACTTGTATCATGAAGTTTCTGCATTCCACAGACAATTACTCCACTTCATCCTAATGTAGGGCATACTGAATATAAGTAGATCAGTAGGCCTATACTCAAATTTATCATTATGTTGCCTATAATGGACAACCATTTATTAACTTGATACAGAGTATATCATAATGTGGGAGCCTTTGTGGTATGTAGTCTAGTTAACCCACGTGACAAAACCCAGAGAACCCTCAGACATTTGTTATGTCTATGGCAGCTACAATGCTGGGATCCCCTGGATCATTATTATGATAAGGAGACACTCATGTTTTTGATGCAGTTCTTGTAGCCTGGAGTGGATTGCAAAAAAAAAAAAAAAGCGCAGCTGCCCTTTAGTTTCTTGTTCTTTAGTCACACCTGGTTTTGACATCAAAAACTGCACTGACCATGAGCCCTTACTCTCACTGGATGTTCCAAGTTTCTTGTTCCTCCTCACCACCTCACATAGATGCTTCAGTGAATCATGGTAGTGCAAGTGAGGATAGATGACTCATGACCCCCCCCAAAGGTCACTATTTCTGGGGTTCACAAGTCCCTTCTCACTCATGACTGGTTCCATAACTTTCTCACATGGCTGTTTCTATGCTGTTAATGTTGAGTGGTGAGATGTAACCAGTACATAAGATTTATTTTTGGCTGAAAGGCTGTACACTGCCCTGAATGCCCAGTCTATTGCAAGACTTTATTGGGGCATTGTTAGTTACCCAGATTATGTGCTTTTCCTTTAATCCACCCATGTTGCCCCTATTTGTTATACTTAACATGGGACATTTCTTTTAGACTCTTGTAATCACCAGTTTATTTATTTATTATGCTTACTTATATAGCGCCATCATATTCCGCAGCGCTTTACAGACATTGACAGTCACTGTCCCATATAGGGCTCACAATATACATAGTTGTTTTATAGCAAATCTTCATGTGTTTATATCAAGGAGAACTCTAAGGTAATTTTCCTTGGTCTCCCATTTTATTATACATCTACTAGTAGTTTATGTTATGGAATGTCTAGAAGGTTCCTAGAAAACATATTGCTGGGTTTACCACACTTTCAGATTTAATCCCCATATCTTGCGTCTTTCAGGCTAAGTCCAAAGACATACTGATAGTGAATGTAGATTGTGAGCCCTATATGGGACAGTGACTGACCATGTCTGTAAAAGCGCAGCGGAATATGATGGCGCTATATAAGTAAGCTACATAAATAAATTAAAAAATAAAAGATAAATAAGTCCCACGTGGCGGGCCGCAGCAAAAAAAGCGCTGCGGGAAAAATGTGGCAGAAATGCATTGTAGTTTTTCACAGAAAGTCCACAGAAGTTGTCTCTGCAGACTTTCTGCCATCATTATACCTGTAGGGAAACCACCCGCATTTCCATAGCTATAATTGACATGCTGCGATTTCCAAAACCGGCTTTGGAAATCACAGCGTTTCCACTGCGAGTATTTTTCTGCAATGTGTGGATGGGATTTGCCAGTGACTGTTTACGCCACGTGGGGCCCCAGGCGTAGAGACTGTATCGTGGTTAGCTAAATCATGATTCAATAAGCTCATTCTTTTTACGTATCATACTCCCTCAGAGTTTCTATACGTGTCATCAATTAGTTAGATGGGATACCATCTGTAAGATACAAACCCTAGGTTTGTGACTTTTTAAATACCACAAGAGTGGAGTAAGGGGCTTCTAAATATCCTCCATAAAGTTTTTAGGAACAAAAATGCCCACATAAGGTTTATGGGTCTTGGCATTCCTCACATCTCAACCTATTTCCTATAGGTTCCTATATCTAGACTGCAAGATCATTTAATTGATATATTGTATATTATATGCTGAACTGGTTGTGCAAGTGGCCAAGGCAAATGAGCACCCTCCATCCGTCTTCCCCTCTTCACAGCTCTATGCTGTAGCACTTCACAAGATCAGCTGAGCGTATTGATCATTGTAGATTGTATGATTTGTTCTGAAATGTTTTTTTTTCCTCCAATAAAACACTTTAAATAAACCGGTTTGCTTTTGCAAGTTTTTGTTTAATGCAGAAAAAAAAAGATGAAATAAGAAAACAAAATAAATAAGTGATAACCAAATATTATATATATTTACCGTTAATTCCTGGGAATGTAATTTTACTTTACCTTACATACTATTATATCCATACGCAAACAAAATGTGACTGTCCTTTCTATATACATACAATCTCCTTCCATTGTGCATGCTATACATAGTGTACAGAAGTTGTAAGTCCATGTGTAGCTCTGATAAGGAGCATTTCACACGGGAATCTGGCCGTTTTTATGTGAAGTCTCCTTAGCTTGGTGAGCTTGCAGAACGGCGACTGCTTCATTAACCTGTAAGAAAATGTAATTGAGCACATAAAAATGAAAACCTTATTTAATAGGAGAAGGAGATAAAGATAGTATTTATTAATTTAATTCAGCTTTATTGGCATTCACTAATTCCACAATCCATGAGCCTATGGCCCTCCAGCTGCTGCAAAAATGGGTTGTTTGGACGCTTTGTTCGTTCTCTCTGAGAGCCCTCATAAGGACCTGTCTGCTTCCAAGGCTTCCATCTCCCGATGGCTTCGGTCTGCGATTAAGGAGGCTATCAGTTTAAGGGTAGGGCTCTGTTCGTCTGTGTGACGGCTTTCTCCTCGAGAGCTGTTGGAGCTCCCTGGGCTGTTCGGCATCAGGCATCTGCGTCCCAGGTCTGTAAGGCTCCCACTTGGGCCTCCATCCATTTTCACTAAGTTTTACCAGATACATTCTGTGGCCTCTGCCGATGCCACTTTGGGTCGTAAGGTTCCGCATGCGGCGGTGCACTAAGTGGTTTGTATGGCCATGTTCTTCCCACCCTCTGGGACTGCTGTAGGACATCCCATGGTGCTGTGTCTCCCAGTGAAATAAGTGAGAAAATGGGATTTTTGTACTCACCGTAAAATCCTTTTCTTGTATTCACTGGGGAACACAGTACCATGAGTATAGACCCGGCTACTAGGAAACTGACACTAGGGAAATGAAAAACTTTTGGCTATACCCTGCCACAGGCACTGTGCATGAATCCGTTTGTACCGCAGCAGTAGGAGAGAGACACAAAAGAACAAAAGGAACACAAACCAACAACCACCAACATGTCCTGAACCCGAAAAGGAACCAACACAGCTCAGGCAGTGCCATTGAATGCAGCTGAGGTAAGCTGGGGTGGAACAGCGGTCCTAGAGACAGAAAGTCGACCTGCAGAGGAAAAGGCAAAGAGCGTCCGCCAGCAGGAACATGAGATCCACGTACCAGGCCCGGCAGGGCTAATCTGGTGCCATCAGGATAGCTGGAACCCCCATGGTCTGTGAATCTTGAGGATCCAAGGAAGAAGAGGAAGCGGAAGCGAAAGTCCGAAACCACAAGAGCATCAGAGACCTGGTTATGTAGACGGGGACCTGTGGTTCAGTCAATAAGCGAAGAGGTCGACGTCTGGCGTGCCCCAGCGGGATCACAGCTGAAGGAAGATCTGCTGATGAAGTGACCACTCGCCCGGAGCGATATTTTCTCGACTTAAATTGTCTACCGCCAATTGTCCACGCCTGGAATGTGGACCGATGAAAGACCTGGAACGAGGCGCTCCGCCCAAGGAAGAGATCAGGAGGCTTCTAGTAAGACTGCACAGCTCTTGGTGCGTGCCCTGCTGAGGGTTCAAGTAGGCAACCACGGTGGAGTTGTTGGTATGGACTATGACCGGACATCCTTGGAGGCGAGAGGTCCAACGAGACAGAGCTAAGAAGATAGCCCTTAGTTCTAGCAGGTTGAACCAGAGGGAGGACTCGGCCTTGGACCACAGGCTCTGAACAGTCAAGGCACCAAAGACCTCTCCCCAGCTAGAGAGCCTGGCAACGGGGAAACACCTGCCAACACAGAGGGGAAGAAGGACTTCCCCTGAGATATTCCTTGAGAGGAGAAACACCAAAGAAGCTGTCAGCAAACCCGAGGAGAAAGAAGAATCAGGGGGTCGAGGCTGGCCGGAGATTTGTCCCAGCAGATAAGAATCGCCAAGTGCAGAGGGCGAGAGTGTAACTGAGCGAAAGGTACGGCCTTGTAGGTCAAGACCATCTTCCCCAGGACCCACATGCAGAACCGAAGAGAGCAAGGAGAGTTCCTCCGAAGGAAGGACACATTGGACCTCAGGATCTTGGCGTCCAGGAGGAAAATCATGCCATGGTGCGTGTCAAGGACCATATCTCTGATTTCATGCGCTTAGAGGGCACGAGACAAGACCTTTCCTAATTGATGAGCCAGTCGAACCGGTGAAGAAGGACCAAGGTGATCCACAAGCTGGTCAGATTGTCCAACTTGTTTTCTGAGCAAGAGATGGAGCCAAGAAAGGAGCAAAAACGCTGAGAACGGATGGCAGATGATGGCTGGCGCTTAGGACGCCTCTGGGGGAGGAAGAACCTATTCCCCCTGTGGCCTCAGAGATAAGCTTCGCTACGCCTTTGCCAAGAAGTCGGCCCTGTTCATCCTTGAAAAGGGGAAGGGCCACAACCGCCTTATTGGAGGCGGACTCAGCATTCCACAAACAAATCCAAACAGTATGGCGGATAGCCACTGCGTTGGCAGCCACCTTAGCAGATCTGGGAGGCATCGCACAGTTCCTAGAAAGCGTTCAGGATTTGAGAGATAAGCAGTTGGTTGTCCTGGAGGGAAGCTTCATCAGAGAGGTTTGTCTGGAGCTGTTGGGCCCAGGAAATGCAGGTCTTGCTGACCCAAAAGGGAGCAAAGGAAAGCCACAGGATTATAAAAAAAAAAAAAAAAAAAAAAAAAAGCTATGAAGACCACCCTAGTGAGGGAATCGACCTTCTTGTCCGAGGGATCACTGAGGAAGGCAGAGTAGAAGCCTTGGAGAACCTAGCTATCACCGGAACCACCATGGGAGGATCTAAGTTATAGGAAGGGGGTATCTGGCTGACAAGAGAAGCTTACTGACGAGAGAGCTCAGGTCAGGTTGGCTTTATAGTGCACCGTGTGCTTCCTTGAGCTCCTCCTGGCTGGAAATGATGATCATCCATGCTAGAGACATGTGTTACAGCTTAACCTGGCATTACTGCCCCTAAGCTCACCTTCCCCTGGAGACACACAGGTCAGGGAAAAGGAAGAGACGTCCAACTTCCTAGTAGAAGACAGAGGACGGTCTGGGTGAAGCCACTGTTCCCTCTGATCAAACGCCCAGTGGATAGATGACAACTGTAGCGGAAGGAGGTGTCCACTTGAGAGGACGGATCCGGGTCCTCAGAGATCTGTAGGGTATCTCTGACCACACAGATGAGCTCCCACTTAGCAGCAGATATAGATGAACCTAGCTGATGCTCCGGGTCGGAGTCACAGGCGTCCCCAGGAGAAGCAGACCGAGCAGGGAGAGACAGGGATCTGCAAGCTGAAGCCCTATCTGGGGAGTGCCCAGAGGAAGGGGTGGAGGACCGTGATCTGTAGGAAGATCTGGAATGCGAACTATGAGGGAGCCTGGAAGATCCCTAGACGCCACTGACTGAGTGGCGATCTAGGAAGACAGCCGTTTCAAGTTTCCACCACCGACTGGTTAAGTCCGGTAAGGACAACATGGTCCAGGTGAGGGAGGCCGCCCAATCTGGGGATGGATGAACCAGAGATGGGCCAGGAGGTTCCTGAACTGGCCGAGGTGGAAGGGAGAGAGAGCAGATAGGCTCAGGCTGTCCGCACAGTAATTAATTAATTAATTTATTTAAATACAGCAGGTGCATGTAAAAAATGTGGCAGAACCAGAGGGGGAGTCGACTCTTCAAGTGAGGACAAAGCAGAGGGGGCCCAGGGAAATTGGGGTAACCCAGGGGGTTAGACTACCAGACCGCAGGAGATCGCCGCAAGCGAATGCTTCATAGATTTCTACACAGAGAGGGCTCCGCAGGTGCAATGTATCACAAGTAGCTGCCCCAGCAAGCCAAAAAAGTAAAAAAAAAAATAAATAAAAAGTCTTTCTGAGGAGAGCAAAAGCCCTCCCCTTGGTAATTCCCACTCTTAAGAGGCTATTGGGAGGGCTGGATGGCTTGCCAATGGAAGGCCGGGGTCTGCAGGTCAGAAAAGCCCAGGAAAGGGGCGGGCCTAGTCCCTCACATAAAAATGCGGCCGGCTGCAATGCACCCTCGGTGGGGAGGCCCAGCCGGGAGCTCTGGAGGCCTGGAAAAGGTACTGGGGGGGCTAGGAAAGGGGTTCCCCACACCAAGGGGGAGGGGAACTAGGTGCCCCACCCACAACAATGGCTGCTCTGTAAGAGCGACCAGAAAGGCCCAAATGCGCCCCAGAAAAAAGGGGCTTATCTAAAGTTTATGGCCCAGCTGTGGGAGTCCCAGTGATGTCCCCCCCAAACTATTTTTCCCCCTGGAGAGGCTGTGGGGAGCTGTCCCAGCAAGACCTGAAACTCATACTCACCTATCTTCTAATCTTCTCATACTCACCTGACTGGCAACTTCAGGCGCCGCATGGTCACTTCCTCGGTAGACCTCGCACATGGGAGTGGGGTCACCGGATTCCAGCCGCCGATGTGGTGAGTGGAGTGGGGACTGGGTGACCGGAGAGGTGCACTTAGAGAGCGCTGCGTCTCCAGGGGGGGTACGACTAGTGTGGCGTACACGCTGAAGACCCCCCTGCACCTGAAAAAAATAAAAAAAACGATGTAAGACAGAAAGACCTAAGTCAGTTTGTGTCTGTCTCCTACGGACAGTAGGTTTAAACTGGTTCATGCAAAGTGCCTGTGGCAGATTATAGCCTGGAGGCGGAGCCAACAGCTTTTCATTTTCCTAGTGTCAGCACCATGGGTATAGACCTGGCCACTAGGAGACTGTGTCCCCCAATGAAATAAGCGAGAAAGCACAACTCCCAGCATGCTCCAACATGGTGGTAGATGTAGTTCTGCAGCAACTAGAGAGTCACAGGCTGAAGATGACTGTCCTAATAGTACCATTAAAGCTTCATTGCATGTCACTGCACTACATGTGTTCTTAGGACAGCCTGCATTTACCCACTGTCTGCTGACAAGTGTCATAACTGCATCTTTCAGATGGTTATTCACAGCATACAGACTACAGTAAGTGGACGCCAGGAAGAAACTTGAAATCCCATGTGATCAAGGATTTACAATCTAAGTATATATTACAGTGGTTGCTAATCTTCACTTTAACACGCTCACTGCCAAGGAAGCAAGCAACTTTAAATTCTTCACAAGGCTAGAATACTCTTAACAAAAATAGTCAGATCTGCCAAACAATATGAACTTGGGATCACAAAACCCCGAAATTTTAACCTTTAAAATGACAGCAGGCTCAATATTGTAGGAGCAAAATGTAGACAAAACAAGCATTTGATAGACAGCAGCATGAAAAATTCTACTACTTAGTTCTGTGACTGCAGGGGCAGATACTTTCATTCATATCAGTCATATTACCATTTGCTCTCTGATTTACATTTTAAGGGGTTGCCCAGGAATTTGAGGTCACTCACATATGTCACCGACTCCTTACCAGTGACTCATGAGGCAACTGATTGATTGGTCTCATGTGGGGCACAGTACTTCCGGCATCCAGGCGCTGGTGCGAGACCGAACGAACGGACACCGGTGGTGGACAATGGAGCACCAGGCAGAGGTAAGTATACATACAATATACTTTTTTTTTTTTTTTGTTACTCCTTCCCCAGTCTCCACAGGTATTGCTCCAAATACATGGATAATATACAGTCATATGAAAAAGTTTGGGCACCCCTATTAATCTTAATCATTTTTAGTTTGAAATATTTGGGTGTTTGCAACAGCCATTTCAATTTGATATATCTAATAACTGATGGACACAGTAATATTTCAGGATTGAAATGAGGTTTATTGTACTAACAGAAAATGTGCAATATGCATTAAACCAAAATTTGACCGTGCAAAGTTGGGCCCTCACAGAAAAGTGACATTAATATTTAGTAGATCCTCCTTTTGCAAAAATAACAGCCTCTAGTCGCTTCCTGTAGCTTTTAATCAGTTCCTGGATCCTGGTGAGGTATTTTTGACCATTCCTCTTTACAAAACAATTCCAGTTCAGTTAAGTTTGATGGTCGCCGAGCATGGACAGCCCGCTTCATATTATCCCCAGATGTTCAATGATATTCAGGTCTGGGGCTGGGATGGCCATTCCAGGACATTGTAATTGTTCCTCTGCATGAATGCCTGAGTAGATTTGGAGCTGTGTTTTGGGTCATTGTCTTGCTGAAATATCCATCCCAGGCGGAACTTCAAATTCGTCACTGATTCTTGTACATTATTCTCAAGAATCTGCTGATACTGAGTTGAATCCATGCGACCCTCAACTTTAACAGGATTCCAGGTGCCGGCATTGGCCGCACAGCCCCAAAGCTGATGGAACCTCCACCAAATTTTACAGTGGGTAGCAAGTGTTTTTCTTGGAATGCTGTGTTTTTTGACGCCATGCATAACGCCTTTTTGTATGACCAAACAGCTCAATCTTTGTTTCATCAGTCCACAGGACCTTCTTCCAAAATGAAGCTGGCTTGTCCAAATGTGCTTTTGCATACCTCAGGCGACTCTGTTTGTGGCGTGCTTTCAGAAACGGCTTCTTTCGCATCACTCTCCCATACGCTTCTCCTTGTGCAAAGTGTACTGTATTGTTGACCGATGCACAGTGACACCATCTGCAGCAAGATGATGCTGCAGCTCTTTGGAGGTGGTCTGTGGATTGTCCTTGACTGTTCTCACCATTCTTCTTCTCTGCCTTTCTGATATTTTTCTTGGCCTGCCACTTCTGGGCTTAACAAGAACTGTCCCTGTGGTCTTCCATTTCCTTACTATGTTCCTCACAGTGGAAACTGACAGGTTAAATCTCTGAGACAACTTTTTGTATCCTGCCCCTGAACAACTATGTTGAACAATCTTTGTTTTCAGATCATTTGAGAGTTGTTTTGAGGAGCCCATGATGCCACTCTTCAGAGGAGATTCAAATAGGAGAACAACTTGCAATTGGCCACCTTAAATACCTTTTCTCATGATTGGATACACCTGGCTATGAAGTTCAAAGCTCAGTGAGGTTACAAAACCAATTTTGTGCTTCAGTAAGTCAGTAAAAAGTAGTTAGGAGTATTCAAATCAATAAAATGATAAGGGTACCCAAATTTTTGCACCGGTCAAATTTTGGTGTAATGCATATTGCACATTTTCTGTTAGTACGATAAACCTCATTTCAACCTGAAATATTACTGTGTCCATCAGTTATTAGCTATATCAAATTGAAATGGCTGTTGCTATCACCCACATATTTTGAACTAAAAATGATTAAGATTAATAGGGGTGCCCAAACTTTTTCATATGACTGTATATATATATATATTTTTTTTTTGTTTGTTTGTTTGTTTTGGGGCATTTCTGTCTCCATCCCCCCCCCCCCCCCAACACTGTTACAATTAAAAAGCTACCATTACTCAGCAATTGTTTTAGAATCACCTCCTTTGAGTGACGGGCCTCTGAAGATTCTAGCATGTGTAACACTTCGGAGTTGTCTATTTCTAACAGCATGCCAGTTATTTTTCCTGCATATGGGCGGTGTGTTATTGCATATTAGAGGTTAAAGCCGTTCACCTGTAAATAATAGCACAGGTAATCAAATACATTCAGAAAACCTCCTGCCATTTCTGCTAGTCATGAAGAACCATTAGCTATGCGGAGAGTGCTGGTGTGTCTTGTTCCAAAGCATAGATTGTGATTGTAAAAGAAAAAAAAAACATTAACACAAACTATCCAGCAACTACAGCTAAACAAAACAGCAGAGGGTTTTTATGATGGATGTAGAGCAGGGGTAGGCAACCTTCAGCAATCCAGTACAAGTTCCAGAATGCCTACTTGCTTTGCTCTTCTTGAAACTCCCACAGAAGTGAATGGAACATGCTGAAAGTTGTAGTTTTATAGCAGCTGGAGTGCCAAAGGTTGCTGATCCCTGATGTAAAGAATATTGCCAATGTTGTCAATATGTTCCTATAAACCTGCTCACGGCTATAAGCTTTATACAATTGTCAGCCACAATAAATTTCTGATAAGTTACCAAGCATTTGTTTTTGCTCTTGTGGCGGGGCAGCTGCCAACATGGATGCAGTAAGAGGCTCCTGTCCTTGCATTAATACCGCTGGCTCCATGACCTGTGAAGAGATTAAAATAAAATGCCAAAAATGGCGAAAATACTGCGATTTCAAAAACAGTCGCGTTTTGGTAAATCGCAGCATGTTAATTATACCTATGGAAACACTGGTGTTTTCTGTATAGGTATAAAAGTCCGCAGAGGAAAACTCTGCAGACTTTTTATGAAAAATGCTGCGGAAAAAACACAATGTTTTCCGCCGCAGTCTTTTCCGCATCGGCTCACTATGTGGGGCTTTAGCTTTAAGGTAGATTTAAGATCCCTCTTTTTGCTACAGTTGGATGCAAAGGAGAAGCCCTTTAAATACAAATACGTCTGTAAGTACACAGGAGCACCATCTAAGATACATAACAACTGTAGAATCTTCTACACACTTTTGTAATGCATATTTGCAATTGGATGATACATGGATGATTATGGAAGTGCTGTCCATGACCTCCACAGACAATTATATTTCATTAATGAGCCCGGACAGCAAAACGAACAGGAAAAAGACCTGTCCTGAGTTCTGCCCTCAGGCTCATGACCACCATGTGGATGGTGTCGTAAGAAAAATAATAGGTCAGTGTGCTAGCTGTTAAAAACACGGGTGCATGGGGGCGAATATGTAGAAATTTGTTCTAAAATATGAAAGGAATCATCAAGTTTACTTTCATCTTAGATTAGTGATAAAATACAGTGCCTAACCTAAACCAAAAGACAGTTGCAGAGCCAACCCCAGGATACAGCACCATTTTATCAATTTACTAAAGATGAGCATATTTTATCTGGAGGTGCATACCAGCTATAAGACCTAAACATGTAAAGACTGTAGGCAGTAATCGATTACAATACAGTACCTGCTGCTGGAACTGCACATTGTTCACAGCTTGCTGTGCATTCCGTGCAGAGTAGGAGTATTTGTACTGTGGCGCCGTGCGCATTATTGATGGGTTCACTTGAGCCCTAGCACCAGCCGTCTGAGTGCCTATATTTGCTGATCAAAAAACAAAGGCAATTTTGTTATTAAGTATAAACAGCATTGTGTAAAAGCAGATGACAAGATCTAATAATTTCACATTGTACATAGTGAGATAACTGCAGAAGGAACAGATACAATGTGAGATACTGTCACCACAGGTTTCCTATCTGAATTATGGACAAACCGATATCCCAGTTGCGTAGATGTCCTATGCAAACTAGGAACCATTTGTCACTTGCCATTCAGAAAATATGGTGAAAAGAAAACGTACCAACTCTTTGAGGACCAACTCTAGGCACTTGTGTTGAAGCCTGCTTCATTGTACTTATGTTAGAAGGAGCACGTCTTGCAGGAACTGCTCGCATTATAGGTGGAGGCGGATGGTAGTCTGCAGTGTCAGAGGATAGACACATTAAATCTAATAGATTCAGACGTTCCAAATGAGACAGAGAGCCTAAAATCAGTAGATCATAGTACGATATGGAACTTGCCCTTTTCTAATTTTATATTTATATTGATTCTGGCACTATTCCCGATACAGAATATTCAGAGCCGAATACAAATAATATGGTTGGAAGTAAATCTCACCCATATAGCATGAGGTGACCTCATTAACCAGGGCCTCTAGTGCTGCCCTATGAACATACTACAGAGATATTTATGTACAGGAGCAATATAAACTATATATTTTTAAAATCAGCGGATAGGAAAGCTTCCTTTTATACATTCAAACTCTGCTGGATTGTTAATGTCCGTAAAATAAAATCAGTTATGCAACCAAAATGGTCGTCGACGCAACCATAGATATGCAAATGGTGTGTCAAGAATTTACAGTCTTGCTATCAATTGTGATCACTTATATGGCTGTAACTTTAAAGGAAAAATAAATAAATAATTTTCATTTGCCATTTTCAACACAATAGAAATATGATCAATTTTCCCATGGATAGTGGTTGATACGTTTGATCTCGGTTCTCCACCACATATCTGTGAGCCAGGGATACAAAAGTGGTCCGAAAGTACTATGTGAATATAATTTGCTATCCGTGCAAGGGCCCGGTATCTGCTGCCTACCCGATCAGATATATTTATAGCCTATCCTATGTCATTTAAAATACTGTTATATATTATGTGGCAGAGGTACCTCTGGGGTCCCCTAAGGGTCCAAGTTCTAATAGCAACTGCTACTGCTGCACTCCTGGGTCCAGCACCCAGACGCCACACAAATCATCTGTTCTGGCAGCCTCTAGGCAGCAGAAGCTGGTGCAATGTGTGGGAAGCATGTGCAGACATCTTGAATAGGAGAAGCCAATACGTGCTTCACGTCCACTGCACTAGGATTTGGTGGATAATGTCATTAGTATGAAAACTCCATTTGGGGTCGGAAAACCGCTTTCATTTTTAGTATGTCTACCAAAAATATATATTTTTCCATGTAATATGTTAGAATCTATGGAAAAACTGCACTATTTATAAACAATTGTTGAGGCTCACTATAAAGCTGTATACATTGAAAATAAGTTGCTCAACTCAAATTGCATTGATGACATTTATTGCTATAAAAAAAAAAAAATATATATATATATATATATATATATATATATATATATATATATATATATATATATATATATATAACTGGGCATATGGCATGGGGGCTGCAGGGAAGAGAAGACAACCAAGCAAAATTTGTTGAATCAATCTGTTCACTTACGTGGAGGCCTGGGTGGCTGAGATGCCCAGTGAGGTGTTGGTCGTACAGGTGCTACAGGGCTTGGATTATAAAAGGCTCTGTTTGGTGGCTTCAAGTGAAAAACAAATATAAGTATTTCTATGACAACACAAGTAGCAAGTTACATTCTATGCCATGACAACATTTGTCCACGTATAATTTACATTACATATCAAGGCTGTGGAATCAGAGCCAGTTTTGGGTGGCGTCGGAAAAACATTACTGACTCAGGCTTCAAAATAGAATTATATTGTCCAATTATCGATACTGTTTACTTAGAGGTATAGTTTGTTACATATTTAATTTCATAGGAACCAATCAGTAGCTATTAAATGATTTAGAGGATCTTTACTGCTTCTGACAGACCATGCTATCAGCCATTTATGAAGGAGCCCTAGTCAGAGTAGTAGTCAGAGTAGGAGTCAGAGTCTGGCTATGGAAAAATAGGAGTTGGTGGTGTAGCCCACTGACTGCACAGCCCTGCTACACACGTTAAAGATAAAGTGACTTTTGGACTTGTAAGCCATTTTCTATGTTAAAGATTTTTTTTTTTTTAATGAAATGAATTAAAATCTGATTACAGGAGTTGTGGGGAAATAAAGTTATGCAGGGCATTCACTTCACTGGATAAGCTTACTTACTAATATATATGCCAGTCCTCTGCCACTACCATTCGTAGGTTTGTAGAGTGCAAAAAGGGGTCTTGAAGTCTTGTTCCTCTACCTCCCCTGCTGCCGCTCCAACTCTCATGGCAGACTCTGTTCTACTCCTGCTTGTACATAGAGTACAGTCAGTCGCGTAACCAAAATTTGGCATATCAGTAGGGAAGGCAGAGGAACAAGATATCAGGCCCTCTGCTGCACTCTGCAAAGGTAAAAATTTGGGTGATGTGGGAATCAGCAATATAAATTTGTAAGTAGGCTTATCCAGGGCAGGAAATGCACTGTGAAACGTTTAATTTCTCATATAACCGCTTTAATAAAAAGCAAGTGCTAGGGATACACTACTTAAAGGGGACTTGAGAAGTGAAAGAAGCTGCACATGTATTAAATAAGAAACAGTACTCGCCTCTTAAACCTCTGCCGATCCACATCCTATGCTCCTGTGGTTCACCCAGGTCTTTGTTTACAGACTCCAAGCAATGAAGTGCTATACTGGCAAACAATTTCTGCAACCAGTGACCTCAGCAGTCTTTTTATTTATTTATTTATTTTTTAAAGACAGTTTATGGAAAACCCCTCTAACAGCCCCAATCTTTTGAAGTCCGTAACCAGAACCATCAACATTTGTGAATTGCTGCCTCTGCTGCCAAAAAAGTCATTTTGTCAACATGCAAATTAACTCTTAGGAGCATTGTAACTTACCTCTTTGGAGCAACTTGTCGCTCCAAAAAGATAATTTGCATATTGACAAAGTCTGTTATATCTTGGCAATGGAGGCACCAATTCACAAGGTTAAAAAATGCTAGTTACTTAGTGTTTTGATTTTCTGGAACCTACAACCGTACCAGAGAGAGGATCTGCCCTCAGGAACAGGAAACCTGCAGAATAAAAAAAGGTTGAGCCTCTTCTGTCCCACAGTACTTTTCATAGCAGAAGAGACAGACTCTGGTTAATCCACTTTTTTTTGTGCTACACCCTGTGACAGACATTTTATCCTGGCCTGGGCCAGTTTATAATCTTCAGTGCTCATAGTTGACGAAATTGCCTTTAGCACTTTATCCATGTCCTGTAGGAGAAAACAATCCTGGCCGCCTTCCTTGTGATCTGAAGACATGAAGTAGGATTCTGGACGACAGCCAGAGGAAGAACTAGTCCCCTTACTCTGAACTAGCTTTCAGGGAATTTATCACTTCCTTCTGAATAAGAGCCATAATACCGTGTATCAGGGAAGGGGACTCCAAAATAGTACAATACCAGCAGGGCACAGGCCTTTCTCAAGAGGAGAAAAGTGTTCTTTTTTTTAACTTTGTCAATGCCTTGCAGGGCCTATCCATGACAGGGGGATTGCTATTCTGGCTCTCTCTGGCTTGCAGCTACTGCACTTTGTCTCTCCTCACCAGCTAGTCTGGAGAACCTGACCATGGAGGAGAATACAGGGAAGCAAGCTAGGAACTCTGCTCAAAAAGTGACGTGCACTGGTCCCTCTACCTGTGTCTTCTTCTTGTTTATACAGGTAAGCAGGGTCTAATTTCGTCCAAGGGGCCTCCTGCCCTGAAAGTGCAGAGATCACTCCCTCCCCTGCCACCACCTAGTAGTAATTCCAGCGAGTAATACTGACATCATGCACGCACACTGGAGTCCTACCAGATCTACTTCATACTCCACCATGAGTGCTGTTCCCCATCCCCACTGATGCCCCGAACACCAGCAGCACTTCCAGCTTGGAAAATGTCAGACACCTGCCATGCCATTTCCAAGATGGGGCCCAGAACCCCAGCAGCATCATCCGGAAAGGGAGAATGAACTGATTAGCATGCAACTGGAGAAGCATCAGTCACAACCTGACTTTTCTGTTTTAACCAGGAAGGGAGACCTAACCAGATCTATTCCCCTACACTATCCCTGAAACTCCAGGGCAAGTGAGCTTAATCCTAAACTTAATCCTCCTGCAACAGCACCCAACCATAGATCTCCTCTCCCAAGGGCACGAAACTACTGAGGGGAGGAGAGGCTCTGGTGCTGTCGTAGGTGAAGAGAAAACACAGTTTCCGGTGACCCTAACCTATTTGCACAGCTGGGTTGGTATGCTGAGTTCTGTTGACAGAGTTCCTTTAAGTGGTACCCTTTGAAGACGACCTGTCACCAAACAAAAAATGCATTTTACTGTTGTGTCCCTGATCAATTTGGAATTTTTTTTTTCTTTTAAATCCATTCACCTGTTCAAAGGATAGGTTATGTGTGAATTAGCACTTATTTACCTAGTGGACGGTAACTTTTTCTCAGAGAAGATAAGTGATTACTGCCCACTTGGTGAATAAGAGCTAATTCATGTATAACCTACCAGGAGCCATATTTATTTCATGGGGAAATAGATGGATGGATATTTAAAAAAAAATAAAAATCCCTGCTACTGTGCTCAACTTTTTCATGTGCACAGTAGCAATAAAATGACATATCATTTAGCATTTTCTATGAGGTGACTGGTCCACCATAACAGTTGTCCCTAGCCCCTTATCTTAAATGGGGGGTTTCCAAGTAAACAAAGACCAGCAGGGAGGACTGGAGCGGCAGCAGGTGTTATAACAGGTGAGTATAACTTGCCTGCTTTAGTCACCTTCGCATTTGCCCCATTACAAGACATTCTAAGATGGGAAACTTCTGTTACCAAACACCGAAAGCTTTATCCATTGCTATATACTGGAATACAACATATAACAGAAGCAATAGATTTTACTAGGTGGCAGATGGATTTATCACTATTCTAGACCTGCAGAAGAAGGAGTGGTGAACAGCTTACCTGTGGCATAGCAGGCATAAAGTAGTTTGCTGGCTGCTGGAATGATCCCAGCAAAGGACCTGGCATGGTTCTCATAGTTGCTAATCTCTGCATGTACTGGTTGGTTAGAATTGCCTTCCTTTCCTCCTTTCGTTGTGCAAGTGCTACATACAAGGGCTTTGTACTAACTATACGTCCATTCATCTCTGTGACAGCTTTGGTCGCCTCTTCTGGTGAAGAGAAACATACAAACCCAAACCCTTTGCTGTGTCCTCCCTCTGTCATGACCTAAGATTGAAGAGGAAAAGCAGCAGCTGCTGTAAGAATCAACATGGGAACATAAGCACAAATCTTACAGCAGGTACATTTGCCTAAATATCAGTACAAAAAATAAGCAATACAACCACCTTGATCCCCTCAGTGTGTTAACAGTTTCCTAACCGGACAAGTTTTATGACTACTTCTGTAGCACGACATTATGAAGCACCACCTATAAAGTCAAAAAGTTATAGACCCAGTCTGTTTAAAAGTGGTTTTGTTGCATAAAAACACAATTTACGATCACACATTTTATGGTTTCCATAGGAGGTTCTGATATTTTTGTCAGCCGTCTGCAGTTCGGGTCCAATTGTCAAAAATATCAGAACCATGACAGGGCTGCCTGGCAATTTCACATACAACCTACTGCATGTATGAGCGATGTACTCCATTCAAGAATCCTGCCATTTACCACATGAATTTTGAAGATGACGCCATATGAGCATTTTATTTCTCCACTGCTGACGATCTATGGAATGGAGATTTTTATAAAACAGGTTCTTACCCTATTGTTATTCACAGCTAAATCTGCATGTAACATATGGGGAATGTGGCATAGATTCATTCCTGCAGGAAAGTAGTACATGTGGACATATCCTAAAAGTTAACACACTCTCTCCTGTAAACTGTAAATCTGAATAAGGGCCCTTTCACACTAATGATATTTCTATCCATGGGGGGGGGGCATGAACTATTTTTTTTCTCTACTCCTCTTGGACCATCAAATTAAGAAAAAAAAAAAAAAAAAAATTAAAAAAAAAAAAAAAAAAAAAAAAAAACGGGCAACGGAAGTCATCCATGTTTCATCTGTTTTTCATAGATTCACAGCCTGCAAAACTGACAGTCTAACCCTCAGAATCTGATAATACATGATCACCTTTGCACTGGTAATGGTACCATATGGAGAAAACTCTTTTCTTAGCCTATCATCATCAATTCCATCATCCAGGTTTTTTACATACAAATTAACTCCCTGCAAGAGAACACAAATTTAGATTACAAAATTAAAAAGACACTGACAAAAACCATCTGTGACATACAGACTCCGAAAATCAACCTAACCCAGATATATCTACCATATATAACACTCACATTCCATACACTATATTTGGAATATACCTGCATAGCTTCGATACTAATGTAAATAACACAATTGCATTCAAACACATATTCTGGCTATAAAACGTATAGGGAGCGGTCATAGCAGCTGCAATTATGTACTTGTGAATAGCCGCATGGACAAGACTTGTTCCACTGAACCTAGTTTACTAGCTCATCCATGCAACAGCTCACAATGACACACCTGCACTAATGTAATGTATTGCAGTGTATTACAGCTGACAACAGGACCTAATATAGGGTTATGGCAGACCCAGGTGCCTTAAAGGGGTTTTCCTACAAAAAAAAAAAATTTTTTACACACACATTTGTAGACCATTTAGATAGGTTACCAGGCAGGAACACTACATGCATGAGAAGAAAGCCTGGCCACAAGGAATCATGGCTGGGTTTCTGACAAGCGAGACCATAGAAAATTCCTGCATTCATGATTTTATCCATTGGCTGCCTATCAAGACAAAAAGACTGGTCACCATTAATATGATTAGGAAAAATCTCTAACACACTGCATATTTGCAAGAATGTTAAACTTTCCATTACCTACGAATTTAAACTTTGTTACGTTCATGCGAAAACCACTTTAAAGTTTGCACTGGGCTGCTGTGACAACATGCAGGTCCAGGAAAAAAAAAAAATAAATAAAAATTTCTCTGGAGGATAGGGAAGGTGAAAAATAAAACCGCACTCCGAGTCCCACAGTCCCCCTGGATTGCAATTGCAGGAGATGTCTCTCTGCTGTGGGCACGCTTTACCATATCTTCTGGGTCTCCCCCGATACATGGTTTTTGGAGGGGAGAAAAGGCGGGGGGGGGGGGGGGGTCACTGATACCCTTTTATACAGGGAATTTCTTTAGATCCTATGACCCCATGTATTTAATTTGTCCCCAAGACAGTTGGGTAAGAAGACTGCTCGGTTATTTTTGGTCTTCCATATCGGCCATTTTTGCTTTGAGGTTCTCAACCCCTTCCTCCAGGTCATTATGTGCATCCACGATCTTGTTGTGCGACGTAGCCAATTCGCCCATTTTAGTTTCAATGTGTGTTACGCGGCCATCTAATGCACTGACCGAGGACTGCAGCGGCTGAAGCAGTTGTGAAAAATCTGCTTGAAGGGAGCTGCGGAGGGCCAAGAGCATATCTCTCAGAGTGTGTTCGGAGGCGGGGCCGCTAGTGGTTGGGAAGCCGTCAAGGCCATTTAATGGGATGGGCGAAGGGGCCTCAGACGAAGGTTGGTCCCTGGAGAGGTCTAGGTCTCCAGAGAGTTCCATGCGAGGTTTTTGTTTGAGTGGGCTAGTACTCGGAGATGGTGAGTGTCGTAAGAGATAATTCTGCTCTTTAGCTGAATGAGCTGATGAAGAGTGGATCTTTTGCAGTGCTGAACGAATATCGTCTGGAGTTGGAGGGAGACGAAGAGCCACTGAGTCTTCAGGGTGGTTAAGATCTGCTTCCTCCATGGATGTCGCTGTGACTCTTGTGGCAGTCGTAGGCGCTGAGGGAATTAGCTCTAAGTGGTCACCTAGTGGTAGGCCCAGTTCTCTTTCTGTGCCACGGTCCCATTCAAAATAATTAGTTAGATTATTGTCAGGTTTCCTGACGGACTTCCTGCCTTTCACCATGACGCCAGGGATTTTTCTCCAAAGTTATTCGTTTAAAGGGAGGATATTCCAAAACAGGCTATCAGTCGCTAAGGATTGCTAGAAGGTGCACTAGTTCCCCACAGTTAGGCCGCCATTGCCTAAGGGGAGAGGTGCCAATGAGAATTCTATGAAAAGAGTGTAAGCTGCAGCTCGGTGGTAATTTAGCTAGAGATCAATATGAGGAGGTTAAGTGAAGATCTCGGAGCTGAAATAGAGGCACAGGCCCAAGGCTGGCGTCTTGTAGAGTAAGAGCGTAGGTGAGAGTCCGCTCAGGGCCTAGGCAGTTGCAGGTTGGGGTGAGAGATAGAGGTCTGTGCAGGGCACAGATCTTGTTGGATTGGAGCCAATGTGTTCAGGCGATTGAGGCCCGTATGCTGTGGGTATGCAGGGAGGTGCAGGGATGTAAACTGCTCCCTGGGCAAGGACACTACTCAGGCCCTCCACTGCTGTTTGTTGGGGCAGGCAAGGAGTCCCCCTGATGCCCGTGGGTGGTCTTAGCACTCCCCTTACCCGCGTTGGTTGCTGGATGTCCCCTACCTTGGAGTCGCTAAGGGATCCGGAGTAGACAGCGCCTCCTCGCGCTGCAGGCCCCCTCCGTTGGTTATGAGCACCGCGCTGTCCCCAGGTGAAGGCCTCAGTGTCTTGGCCGTCGCTCCAGGCGGGCTGCCGCTCCACTGCCCCGCACAGCGACCGGCACAGCACGGGGCCTCCGCCGCTGCTGCACTCCGACCTGCGGATAGAACAGCGCAGACAGACAGAGTCAGCGAGTGCAAGTGCACCCGCAGAGAACCGCAGCGGTCGGGACACTCAGCAGGACGCCTCTGCGTGGTATAGGAGCTCCGATATCCCTGGTTCCGCTGATTGAGGCCTCAAGATGGCGACTAGCACTCCAGACGGGCCTTCAATCTTCCGTCTCCCGCAGTAACCGGCACCATCCGGAGCCACCGCCGAGTCAGATATCCGAGCCCGCAAGCCAGGAGCGCCAGCAGGAGCGATGGATGCGGGTAAGTTAGCGTAGACCCGCTTTAGGTGAGTTTTCCAGCTGGGAGTGCGGGTAAGATGGCGGGCGAGGAGGAGAGGTGAAGATAGGCCCCAACTCCAGATTCCCTTTAAGGCGGCCACAGACGCAGACCAAACACCCAGAAGTGACTGACTGGGGCACGGGGAAGAGCCCCTGGGTGATTAGAAGTCCGATATGTGTGTGATTCCTGTGATATAAGTTAGATCACAACGGGATCCAGCAGGAGCTATGAGGTATACGTCTTATCGTTACTCCGGCTAGCCACGCCCCCTGCTCGGTTATTTTTGTACCTCTTGTACTGCAGCCAAAACCCTAATTGCTTTGAGATGGAAATCTGTTACCCCTCCCTCAGATACTGATTTCCTAGACTGAGTCAAGTCAGTCTGTAACCTGGAATACTTGATGGCCTCCTTGAACAATAAAGTACCTGCTTTTGACTCAGTTCGATTCTCATGGGACATTTATTGCACATTGCAAGGTCTCAGAATTCTCTGTCCCCTCCCTCCCGACTCCACCTGATGCTGCTTTCTGTTTTGGTCTTCCCCTCGTTATTTTGAAAAATTTTCAATAAACATTACCATAACAAAAAAAACAAAGCTCCCAATGCATGTGACTGATGAGGCCAAGGAAAGGAACCAGGATGTCACAGGTGACGTATGCAAGTGACACCCCACGTCCTTTCCTTAGGCTGCTGTTTGGCCTTAGCGGTCACAAGTGGTGGAGACTTCTGCTTGAACAAGCCCTAGGGCGCTGCAGGACCAGACTACGGCCTGCGATAAGCAAGTGTTTTTTTCTTTTTTCACCTTCTCTGGCCTCCAGAGGAAAAAAAAATAAAAAAAAAATTTTGTCCTGGACCACCCCTTTAACTCAAACTTCTTCAACTGGTTAAACTACCGCAGCATGATATCTCACCACAGAATACAAGAAAAATGAAGTGATTGGAAAAACATTTTTCTATTTTTTTCTGTGAAAAGATATCACGCCACAGCAGTTTATCCAATTGCAAAGGTTTGGGTTAACTCTACTACATCATTACTTCAAGATGCAATAAATTTATCAACAGTCTGATAAATCTGTTACAAACAAAAGGTTGCCTCCAGATAACTCAACTTGAAAATACCAAACATAAGAAATTTTCCCAACGCATATTACAAACTAATACCATTTGATGTCTTGTCACTTAGTGACATTTACATTAGTTTGGAACTCTTAAAGGGCTTGTCCAACAAGGTCTTCAGTACCTCGGTCCTGCTCCACAACCTGAGCGCAGCCAGTGTGAATGTGGGCGGGGCTGGTGTTGATCAGTGCTCCAATTTACTTTAATGGGAGCGCCGGAAATAGCTAAAGTACAGCACTCTGCTATCTCCGACATTCCCATTGAAATGAATGGGAGTGCTGACAGTCACCAGTCTTGCCCACACTCAGCCTGGCTGTGCTAAGGCTGAATGTGGCGTGGGATAAAGGTCCAGACATTACTTTGTGGGACAACCCTTTCAAGAAATGTTATTTTTCCGTAGGACTAGCCTTTCCTAAATGAGAACCATATAATATATAACACATTACATTAACAATGTTTCCTTTAGGGTGTCAGGTAAGTTTCACAGGCACCCTGATCAAACTCAGAAACGCCTGTAATTTGATGTTACAGAATAAGGGTGGGTTCACACCTGCGTTTGAGTCCGTCCGCTGCCAATCCGAGTGAAAATCTCGGGGAACGGGATAGGCATCGGATACCGACAGGTTATTGACGCATTGGTTGAAAACCCATTCATTTGAATGGGTTTTTAAAGTAATGCGCGGGTGTGCGCTACACCCTCTGCGCTGTGAAGCCGTTTTTTTCGTTGGACACGAAGTCCTGCATGTCCGACTTTTTTCCGATGAAAAAAAAAAAAGGATTCACAGCGCAGAGGGTGCAATCGGACACCCGCGCATTGCTTTAAAAACCCATTCAAATGAGTGGGTTTTTAACCAATGCGTCGCTAACCTGTCGGTATCCGATGCCTATCCTGTTCCCCGAGATTTTCCTCGGATTGGCAACGGAAGGACTCAAACGCAGGTGTGAACCCACCCTTAGACAGTCCAAAATTATAGGAATGTTGTGTAGTAGAGAGTATACCCTGCTCCAGCTTAATCTTGACAACTTTCTTTACCTGATATCTACTGATTCGTTCCTGTTTGATCTGTTCAAACCTGCGCTTCAGTTCACTCTGACGTTCTATCCTCTTCTGAGCTCTTCCAACATAAACCATGCGTCCATTTATTTCCTTGCCGTTCATTTCAGCAACTGCCTGGAGTGTATAATGTAATATTTTTTTTTCTTATTGATAACAAAAGCTGTGTATTGTTAACAGATGGCATATGTCATTTTAGCTAAAATATATGACAACATTCTGTTTGCCACTTTGTACCTGTATTTTGTTTAACATTCTGTATGGCCAACTTTACTATATATACATCCAGTCAATCTGTAAGGCTTTCTGCAAAGTACTAAAAAACTATGCAAACTCTTGCAAAGAAAACAGTCTTGTTATTGCTAATCTCTATAAGGTCTATAGGTCTTGAGGGTCTGATTTAACTTGCCTCCCATGGTACCCAATGTAGTGGGGGCGTTTCCTGCTGCAGCAAGCTGGGCAGAGTGTGGTCTCTGCTAACGTTTGTGGGGAAGGTTCCTGCTACAGCAGGTTGGGCAGAGAGTGGTCTGTGCTAAGGTTTTTGTAAGCAGAACCAAAAAATGCCTTTGGATTAAAGTCAGTCAAAGTTTTACTTCTGAAAAGAAAAACCTTTACATGTCTGATTTCTGAAAAAGTAAATTAAAGGGGGTTGTCCATCTTCTTAAAATTTCTCACATAGGTCAAAATGGTCTAAAAAACAAAACTGCAACTTCACAAGTCTCTTACGTGTTTATGTATCATGGTCTCTAATAATGGAATTTTGTCAACTATGTGACCACTGAAGCAGTCATCTCTATGTCAAAATGTCATTAGTGGAGAACAGGATACAGAGATCGGCAGGGGACTCCAGAAGCTGCGGCACAGGAGTGGTGGGGATTTGGTAAAACGAATAATATTCAGTGATTCCACTGTTTTGGAACATTTCGGAGCTTTTAGTCAAGGATTATAAGGGCTTGGAAAACCCTCTAACTACTAATCCCAATGCCCACTCAGAGAACTGGACACAAATACTTACTTTCTGTGCCTCTTCATGATTTCCAAAATTAACAAAGCCAAATCCACGTGAGCGTCCACCATCATCCATCATTACTTTTACACTTAACGTGTTTCCTAAAAAAATAAACAGTTTTTATTTATATATAGTCATTAGAGATGAGCGAATGGAAGCTGCAGAAGTGGAATTCGATCCGAATTTCAGGAAATTTTTGATTCGCCTGGAATCCGGATTTCCTAATGCTTGGCAGTAACAAATATTTAGTAAGGACCTTTGTGACATCAGACAGTTAAATGATATTCTGTAGTGGAGAGAAAGACAGAACCGCGACATCCAGGGCTTCCAGCATTTTGCCGCCCACCCCGACTCTCTGCAGCCAGGAAATAGCTGTTTATTCGCCACGAATTAATTCGGATCGAAGAGAATCGTATCGGAAAATTCAGCGAAGTTGCCGAATCGAAATTTTTAAAACTTCGCTCATCTCTAATAGTCATCTTCTATAGTGCTGTACAATGTGGTAAAAAGTGAGAAAAGGACATTGTAATGCAAATATGGTTATCAAAGCTGAAGAATATCGCCTTGCCAAGCCCCTTGGTCTAGGCGATCACCCTTCTTAACCTTCCACTCACAACCCATGAGCGGACCGAGTTCGTAGGATAGAATGAAACGAGCTTTATAAATTTTATATATTTAATAACCCAAGTGGGTCGGTACTAATTCATAGCATATACAGAAATATACAATATTAATATGATCAAGCATAAATATATGAGCAAAAGAGCGATGATACAGCACATAAGACAAAAATGGAAATAAAGTATAGAGTAATACCAGACCTAAGGAAGGGTCCTGAGCATAGCTTTCTCTTAGCTGTCTCTCTTCCAGGCTCCACACAAAGACCAAAGACCTCACCACACCTCAGTGTCAAGACCCTGTCCAGCCCCACCCTTCACCCCCCCAGCCAGCCCTCTCCTCACAAAAAGAGGAATCTATGCCGGTTAGAAGGAAAGGTGGGTGCCTGGGTTAGTTTCAGGTCACCAGCCCACTCTTCCCCCCCCCTTTGGACATCTGGGATATCACACTGACGGGTCAGAAAAGCCCTCTCTCCGTGGTATGCACATAAAACCACTGGAGCGAATTGACCACCAATGTAAACACAGCTCTACATTCCTACAGATATGTGAGACTGATACGAATAAAGAATGATACATGTCCAAGAAAGATACATAAATTGAGGGTCTCATCATCACAATGACCATAAGGGAGAGAGGAAGAGAGGTGGAGGAGTGGAGGAGACACACCTGCCTATACAACCTTACAATCCAAAGGGATTGAGGAATAATGGCAAGTGGAGTTTATGACAGATTATAGATTGAGATTCTCTGAAGAGGTGAGTTTTTAAGTTATATTGAAAAGCTTTAAGACAGGGAGGGGAGAAGTCCTGAAGGAGAGTACACACGTGGACAAAATTGTTGGTACCCCTCGTTTAATGAAAGAAAAACCCACAATGGTCACAGAAATAACTTGAATCTGACAAAAGTAATAATATATAAAAATTCTATGAAAATGAACAAATGAAAGTCAGACATTGCTTTTCAACCATGCTTCAACAGAATTTTTTTTAAAAAGAAAACTCATGAAACAGGCCTGGACATTAATGATGGTACCCCTGAAAATAATGTGACCAAAGGGATATGTTAAATCAAGGTGTGTCCACTAATTAGCATCACAGGTGTCTACAATCTTGTAATCAGTCAGTGGGCCTGTATATAGGGCTACAGATACTCACTGTACTGTTTGGTGACATGGTCAGTACCACACTCAACATGGACCAGAGGAAGCGAAGGAAAGAGTTGTCTCTGGAGCTTAGAAAGAAAATTATAGACAAGCATGTTAAAGATAAATGTTAAGACCATCTCCAAGCAGCTTGATGTTCCTGTGACTACAGTTGCACATATTATTCAGAAATTTAAGATCTATGGGACTGTAGCCAACCTCCCTGGACGTGGCCGCAGGAGGAAAATTGATGACAAATCAAAGAGAAGAATAATACGAATGGTAACAAAAGAGCCCAGAAAAACTTCTAAAGAGATTAAAGGAGAACTTCAAGCTCAAGGAACATCAGTGTCAGATCGCACCATCCGTCGTTGTTTGAGCCAAAGTGGACTTCATGGGAGACGACCAAGGAGGACACCATTGTTGAAAACAAATCATAAAAAAGCCAGACTGGAATTTGCCAAACTACATGTTGACAAGCCATAAAGCTTCTGGGAATGTCCTATGGACAGATGAGACAAAAATCGAAATTTTTGGCAAGGCACATCAGCTCTATGTTCACAGACGGAAAAATGAAGCGTATCTTGAAAAGAACACTGTCCCTACTGTGAAACATGGAGGAGGCTCTGTTATGTTATGGGGCTGCTTCGCTGCATCTGGCACAGGGTGTCTTGAATCTGTGCAGGGTACAATGAAATCTCAAGACTATCAAGGGATTCTAGAGAGAAATGTGCTGCCCAGTGTCAGAATGCTTGGTCTCAGTCGCAGGTCATGGGTCTTGCAACAGGATAATGACCCAAAACACACAGCTAAAAACACCCAAGAATGGCTAAGAGGAAAACATTGGACTATTCTGAAGGCCTTCTATGAGCCATGACCTAAATCCATCTTTGGAAGGAGCTGAAACATGCCGTCTGGAAAAGGCACCCTTCAAACCCGAGACAACTGGAGCAGTTTGCTCATGAGGAGTGGGCCAAAATACCTGTTGAGAGGTGCAGAAGTCTCATTGACAGTTACAGGAATCATTTGATTGCAGTGATTGCCTCAGAAGTTTGTGCAACAAAATATTAAGTTAAGGGAACCATCATTTCTGTCCAGGCCTGTTTCATGAGTTTTCTTTTTTAAAAAATTCTGTTGAAGCATGGTTGAAAAGCAATGTCTGACTTTCATTTGTTCATTTTCATAGAATTTTTATATATTATTACTTTTGTCAGATTCAAGTTATTTCTGTGACCATTGTGGGTTTTTCTTTCATTAAACGAGGGGTACCAACAATTTTGTCCACGTGTGTATTGTTACAATGGATAATAAAATACATTATAAAGGTCTACTAATATTCTAAACAGCATGGAATGAACCCATGTGACGCATGTGCCTTTTCCATCCTGAATTAGTGCATGTCCCACTGTTGGTGCACATCTATCTTGAGAACAGGGCCCCAATTGCGACTGCAAATAAATATGAGAGAGGATTGTCCATGGGCGAGTCTCTGCATTCAAAAATAGAAGAGACTTGGCTTCAGTTATTTTTGGAGCTCCCACACAAAAATAGAGACACGCCTCATGTGCAGCACTTCCTCATTCAATGTCAGCTGCAAATTGGGCCCAGTTCTCCAGAGAGATGTGGGTCCCAGAGGTGGGACCTGAATCTATCAGGAATTTATAGCAAATCCTATAGCTTTAGCCATAAATGCCAAGATTGGAATATCCATTTAAAGCACGACTAGGGGGTAAAACATGACCAGAGACACTCATCTGTAGACAGCTGTTTTGAAGATGCTCCTTCTCGTTGTTATACGGCAGGGTACAAGTGGTCTGCTATAAGGATTTCAGCTTCCTGGTGGTTGATCACATACTGGGCCACTTTAACTCTAGGGCCAACGGTACACTTGCATCAGACCCTATGGTAGAAGGGACCCCCTTGGGACAATCCTGCATTTGCTGTCACACTGTTCCGGGCAGTGGGTTCAGGCTGCCCCAACTTCAACTCATTGGCGTCCTCAAGATGTCGATGAGTTGAAGATAATGGTAAAAGCAGGGGATTGTCCGCTCTCTGCTTCACCATTCATCCCGTCTCTGCTCCGGGAGCTGCAGGCACGATGTGATGACGTCACTTACATCATGCCTGCAGCTCCCTGAATACTCAGGACCAGAGACAGCAAAGGAGCGAGGAGAGGTGAGTATTAGTGTTTTTTTTTACTGTTTGGTAGGAGAGGGACATTAAACTGGGTGCAACTGGAGGGGAAAATTATACTGTGGGGGGTAACTGGAGGGAGACATTAAACTGTGGCTGCACTTGGAGGGGGACATTATGCTGTGAGGGCAACTGGAGGGGACATACCATGTTAGAGTGACTGTGTGGGGGCACAAATATAAATGAATGGGCGGAGTCAGAGTGGAAGTGGGTGGGGCTTAATTTGCCACAGCACACACAGCTCAAGGCACATTCTATTCCTCTATCTGTCCTTTGAAAGTTATGCAGGTCCCTGAGCCACTGAGAGGCATATTGCATGGGGGCACTAAATGTATTATACTATGTGGGGGGCTATTATAGTTTGTGCAAGTCAGATATTTCTAAGTGGTGGTGATGGGGGAGGCGGGGGGCCCCACTTTTGAAACCTTTGCACTGGGCCCACCAATGTGTTAAAATGGCCCTGATCACACAAAGGGGACCATGAGTAATAAATTACATGCACTATGCTGTCTGAATAATGACCTACTGATTATATAGTGTGGTCTATGCTGCGTCTTTTGATGTAATAATCTTTTGCCTGGTGATGCAGTTTAATAACAAGGAGGGGACATTCATTCATGATTACCTTGGGGCACACAGCCCTAGCCCAACTTTCTGATGATATTTCAAGAAGTATAAATGTGAATTATACCTGTCAATTACTCTTTTCCAGTGATCAAGGGATCTAGTGCGACACGTTTAGTGTGCGGCGGATTATCAGCAGCCTTGGGAGCATGTCTATATGTGGCCACTGTTACTCCTAGCACCCACAGAGTTTTTTTATGTACATTCCTAGAATGGCATCACTGCTATACAGTAGACGGAACTAGGCATTGGATGGGTCAACCAACAGTATGAAAAATCTTGATCATCCATCTGGACTGGAGTGTGATATTTAATGATCTACATACCAAAGGCAGAAAAGATTTCCTTGAGCCGTTCGTCATCCATATCTTCCCCAAAATTCTTAATATATACATTAGTAAATTCCATTACTTTTGCCCCATATTCCAGTTCTCTCTCCCTCCGTGATTTAAAATTGCCAACAAATCTGAGAATTATTAAGAAAAATCTAAGCATCAGGCTAATATAGAGCTGGATTCATTTTAACAATTACAGAACATTTTTTATGCCATCACAACTTTAAAGCCTGCAACAAGTATTTATATATCGTAGAAACGTGATTCTGGTGTCATATGAAAGAGGAGGTTGCAGTTCTACCTGTACTATTTACAGAGATATCACCGTTTGAAAATACAGCTAGGACTGAGATATTCAAGCTATATTTATATTTCATGTGACACCAGAATCACGCTTCTATATTTTACAATGTCTGAGATATAACTGTTTGACACAACCCTCCCGCACACTCATTTTCTCTTTATTACACACACAAGCCTGTACACAATGAGAAGCAGGGACAGCTCAGCTCTCAAAAGAGAAGCAAGGGAAAGAAGACAGACATGCAGGATTTCACAGAAAGGAGCCAAAATGTATTAAAGAGGATCTTTCACGCGCTGTCAGCTGTCCCGTTATGTTCCCCGAGCTGGAGCTATCGGCGGTACCAGTTAGACTGTCAGGAACGTCCTTCTGATGGTGATCGGTGAAACTAAGACCGCCGATAGCTCCAGCCCAGGGGCACATAACGGGAAAGCTGACAGTGCGCTGAGTTCAGTGCGCTGTCGGCTTTCTAACGGTATGTAAAACCGCATATCCATGGACATGAATGGTCCTCTTTAATAAAGAATATTGCAAAATTTATCAATGGCACAAATACTGCCAGAAAACCAAAAGTATAGTTAGACTTTAAATGTTAGTAAGGCCCATAACATTAGAATTCTGGAAGAAGAATCTCCTAGACTTAAGAGGTGACACATTATATCCTGGAGTGTGAATGTATGGTTTTATACAGACTGTACTCACACTTTGCGGTCATTGAGAAGCATGCCATTCATAGTATGAATTGCCCGATTGGCGGCTTCTTGTGTCTCAAAGTGAACAAAACCATATCCTTTTGATCCATTTTCATCGCAAACCACCTAGTAGACAAATAAGCTATTTTCAACAAAATGCATTTAACATGTAAAATCCAGGCTTAGGCAGAGTATCTTGTCTCCTGAATTGCAATTTATCTTGTATTGGATTTTCTATTTCAAACTGTATAATCTTTCTGTATACTACAAGTGTACTTGCTGACAGCGGCTGCAACATATTGGGGGGAACTTATTAAAACTGATGATTCCTATGCCAGCCTTAATAAATTCCTCCACTGCTGGGAGAAATGCAAAATTATTAAGAGGCTCTTACCTCTTCATTCTGAAGCATCTTGGGAGGTCCCATGCACCAGAATTGAAATCTATGCCAGCTAAGGACTCTACTGTAACTTACAGTAAATCTGTCAGACTAAGGCGATCCCTTCAAAAGTGGCAAGTGTGGCAGATAAAGTGACTTTTTTCTTGCCATAAAACAGCTGTGCGCCAAAAAATATACACTTTTATGCTAGAATTTCGTAATTTCCCTCCATGGTGGGTAATTGATCAAAATTGGAGCAAAGGAAAAGCTGATCAGGTTACTACTTTCATTTTCCATCTGACTGCTGGCAACAGGCAACTGTACCAATTGATTTGCATGCAATGAAATGATAAATCTTGACCATTTGGCCTCATATACATGGCAGTATTACAGCTTCGCTCAACCTTAAAGTTTGGAACTATAATACAGTTTTTAAAGATGTGTATGTGGCATTTTGTAGCGCAGTTAACTCAGTTTAAAACAAAATCATCACTTTATTTGATGTGATTTTACTGGGCTATTCTCCAATAGTAGTGATGAGCAAACCTGAAACGCATAGTTTGGGTCCATGCTGAACATCGTGGGTTCAGGTACCCGAACCCGAACTTCAGGGCTGAAGTTCTGGTTCGGCTCATCCCTAAAGCTGGTTGATTGGCTGCTCAGCAGTCAATAAACCAGCTTTAAGCCCACAGACATCACATACACGCCCAGTATTGGCCAGGTGGGATACGTGACCCCTCTGTATAAGAGGCAGGGTCACAGGTCCCGTCACCATTCCAGCTAGTTAGGCTAGGTAGGGAGAGGCTGCAGCTGGACATAGGGACAGTCAGGGCCTTAGCTAAATAATTGTCCTTTTCAGGGCAGTGCAGCAAGGTAGGTAGAGAAGCCGAATACTGTGAGGGACAGTTAACCTAGAAATAATAAGGGCAGTGACAGGAAACTGTGTGTGTACCGATACAGTCTTCTAGCACAGTAACAATAACTGTGTTTGTATACGCATACTGCGCTAGAAGACAGTTTGGCCACACACACACACACACACACACGTTTTCACTGCGCTAGAACACAGTGAAAATAACTGTGGGTAGCCAAACTGTCTTCTAGCACAGTATGCGTATACAAACGCAGTTATTGTTACTGTGCTAGAAGACAGTGAAAATAACTGTGTGTAGCCAAACTGTCTTCTAGCGCAGTAAAAATAACTGCAAGTTTGTAAAAATGAAAAAAGCAGCAAATAAGGAATAATGTCCATGAGGGACATCTGTGCCGTGCTGCAGTGCTTCCAATATGCCACCAATATGGTCAGCGCTGATGGCACCATTGTCAGCACTACCATACTCATTCTTTGCCTGCTAGAAAAAAAAACACTTCAGGCCATGACAGAGGATGTAATGGTGGCACAGGTGTCAGGCCAGTCTAGACATGGCTCGCAGGGTGGGTTGGTTGCTGGACAACAGCGGTCAGGTACTGCACTGTCCAGTCGGGGACAGATTTGGAGGATTCAGAAGAGTTTTCCTCACAGCAGGGTGGGCACCCAGCGCGGCTCATGAGATCACTGGAGCGTGGCTGGTGGAATGCGGAGGAGACGCCTCCCACCAAGGACAGCTTGTCTTTGCCTCTCATATGAGCCACTACATGCTCCAGTGCCTGCGCAACGACCGCCGTGTTGCCCGCATAGTCACCAATGCCGATTACTGGGTGGCCACCCTGCTAACAAAATCCTTGATTCCACCACTGGAGCATGATAGGAAAATTAGAGAATAGAAGCGCACTCTGGTGGAGGCACTACTGGCGGAGTTCCCATGCAACAATGAGGGCTCAGTGGCAGCACGAGGCTGAGGAGGAGGAAGTTCCCAGCACATCAGGGGCACCAGCACCATCTCAGAAGGGAGGGTCAGAATGGCCACAATGTGGAACACCTTGTTCAATTCTCCGCAACATCCACCACCATTGGATATGGTCCGTAGTACCAGGAGGCAGACTTTGACTCACATGGTGGAGGAGTATCTGTCGACAGGTCTCTTGGTACTGAGCGATGGGTCCTCTTCGTTCAATTTCTGGGTTGGTAAATTGGACACGTGGCCAGAGCTTGCCCTCTATGCCTTGGAAGTGCCCTGCGGCAAGTGTCCTATCAGAAAGTGTGTTCAGCACCGCAGGGGGTGTCATCACCAACAAGAGGATCCGCCTATCCACAGCCAACGTGGACATACTTACATTCATTAAGATGGACCAGGCATGGATCCCACAGGACTTGGCTGTGCCAGTGCCTGAGTGAAAGGTTAAAAGTGTTGGCTACCTCCTCCTCCTCTTCCACTTCCAATGCTACATCCACCTCCACCTCGTGGACCTCTACCACCGGTTTCAAAATTATTATTTTTTTTTTATTTCTTTATTTTTTTTATTTTATGTTATTATTTTAAGTACTTTTCCTACCCCATTTTTTGAAGGACACTTGCCCTGTTAATACCCCCATTTTGCAACCCTCTACCCATTACTATCCCCATTTTACAGCCATTTTTTGGGTCACCCATTGATTTCAATGGGGTTCAGGGTTCGGGTACCCGAACCAAACTTTTGGGGAAAGTTCGGCCGAACTTGTCGAACAGGAACTTCAACGGGTTCGCTTAACCCTATAACCCAATAGTAGTCTTATTTCTAGAGAATAACCCCAAAATGCATTAAACCATGAAACATGATACAGATTGTGTGCTGATGTACAGACTTCTGATATAAATGAAGGGCAAGATAAAACTTTTCAGAAAAGGTGCACAACAGGTTTAAAAAAAATAAAATAAACAAAAACGAAAGCATCACTACTCACCTATTTACCACAGCCATTATGATACTTCCTAGGACCCTGTTGCTCTCTAATTGAGGGTCTCCAATAACACTGAGGAAATTACCGCTGAATAACTCTGGCTGAATCACAGTGACCTGTCTCATCTAGTGATTCGTATACCCTGTTTGTCAGAGGGACCATAAGTAGAGAACAGTGGTGGACCCAGGTAGTACTGGAATGGCATCAGTGGGGGGGGGGGGATCATATTTCTCCTTTAAAGCGGTATTCCCATCTCAAAGATCCTATCTATACTGCTATATTATGTAAATTCAAGAGTTTTCCTAAATACTTGGCTTTAGCAAGGCTGCTTTGTTTGCCTGCTATGCAAAATTATTCCTCCCATTGTTTACAAAGCGTTTACATGGAGCATGGCCTATATCTGATAAATAAGACGGATGACGTGAGTCACTGCTCTCTAGGGGGGGGGTTCTCTCCCTGCTCTGCGGTCAAGACAATCAGTTCCGCTAATTGCAGTTTGCTGATAAAAGCTTCAGGTGCTGTGTCAGTTCTCTCTCTATGTAAAACACAAAGAAAACACTGAGTCCGTTCTTGAGAGAAACATAGTAAGTGTTCTACCTGTGTAATGTAATATACATTTACTGTGCATATTATTTGATCTGAATTTATATTAGATTTCTATTAAAAATAATCTTTCTTCTACCTGATTTACCTCTCTGACTACTCCCTCCGCACTTACCGAAAATCCTCCCTGAAACATCTGGTCAATGCGGCCAGGGCCTGCATTCCTGCGCTCTGGAAGTCTTCTATCCCCCCTCATTCCTTCATTGGATCCACAAGGTGGAGGATACGCAAAGCTTTCCCCCCTACTCTTTGCTTATACAGCTACCTCTTATTGTGGGTATCAATACGGGTATCTCACACCTTGTCATGCTGCTTATTATTGCACTCTATTTGAATTGTTTACCGGCTCCTGCTTGTTTGTAGGATTTGTATTTTTTGTTTGTTTCATACGATATAAAGAATTTATAAAATAAATAATCTCTCATGGTAAAGGCAAAGTCTATATCGTGATACTTCATAGTGTCCTGTTCATCAAACAGTCAAAGCCGCCTTTCCTCAGTTTTCTGAAGAATACAAGTGAGAAGAAGAGACAGCAGGCAAAGACTGTTGAGATAGGGAGATGGGAAAACCCCTTTAAACCATTCTTCCCCTTTTCTGAAAAATCCCAACATACAACCTGTGATGAAAGGTGCCCCACTCATGTATGTATCATTACTGAATTATATTGTTCATGGATAAATCATTACTGCATATTGTGTTTATGCACGTGTCATCAGTATATTACATTGGTATGTGTTTATACAAGTAATATCAGGGGCAGATGTAAGACTATTAACTTCCTGCAGCACAAGACCAGATATCCGGCTAAGCCAGGTTTATTGCTTTACAACTTCTTGGGCAGTCAGACCTAAAAGAGGGAGAGTGGTAACCAGACAGCAACCTCAGCCATATGTAGGATATCCATCTTTTCAAGGCGCCCGATGAAACCAGTTTCCAAGATGTGGAAAGGGGAGGAGGGGGCAATCTGACAGCAGTCATAGCTAAGCACAAGCCAGGAGCTTTGAATTACAAAGAACTGGGAATACCTTGGAGTTTTATCACACTTTGGAAGCCAGTGAACAAGCTGAGTGTCATTCATATTTCTCCTCCAACCTCCATGAAAAGAGAAAGTTACCAGGTTTATTCTGTCTTTTCTCCCTTTTTATTTTTTTTAAAAAATGTTTTGTCTTGTCACCTCCTGTCTTTTTCATATATAGTACTGAACCGTTTGGGTATTAAATCATTAAATTTAATGGTACTTTGTGTGTGCTCTATGAACCAATCACCTTTTTAGGCTGGGGCCCATGTGATGTAAATGCCGTAGTTCGCCCACGGCAGAAAAAAAAAAACAAAAAAACAAACAAACTGCGTTTTACGGTCACAGCAAATTGGATGGGATTCTAGCGAATCCTACCCCCACTATGCGTTAGAATACAAGCTGCAGACACGTGGCGATTTCCAAAACCGTTGCAGTTTTGGAAATCACAGCATGTCAATTATACCTACGGAAAACTCTGCGAACTTTCTGTCAAAAGCGCTGCTGGAAGAACCGCGATGCATTGCCACATATACGCCACGTGGGGCCTTAGCCTTATAGTATTTTTGCTTGTGAATGTTAGCAGGATGTGTGCATATGGGAGTGAGGTTGCTGCCGAGTCTGGCTAGTCAGTAGTGGTGGCGGTGTATATTTGGGGTCCGTGGACTTTGTTGGGGTGCAATTTATGATAATTTTGCACTCAGCTGCAAATTAGAGTGGGTGGAGTCAATTGACCCCTTACATCCGCATCCAAGTCACGTGCTAGGGTGGTCCATATGTGACATAACGCACTTAAACAACAAACAAGCTTACCTTGCATGATAAAATGTTCCCAAATGCCGAGAAGGTATCATACAGAGCTTTGTTGTCAATAGACTCATCAAGATTTTTGATGAAAACATTCCCTACACCCGATCTCCGTAGCCCAGGGTCTCTCTGAGACCACATAATACGAATTGGCCTGCCTTTAATGACCTCAAAATTCATTGTGTCCAAAGCTCGCTCAGCTAGAGAAAAAAAAAACATAAGTTACAAATATTACCTTCATGTACAAATACATGTGCCTTATGGAAGCAAAGAAAATTATATATATTACTAAGTATGACTGCCTAGATTTGCAGATCTAAAACTTAAAAAGAAAAAAAGTATACTCACCATCTGCTGGCTGCTGGAAATTGATATAGGCATAGCCAAGAGACCGACGGGTAGAAACGTCACGACATACTCTGATGGACATTATCGGGCCAGCGGGGGAAAACTTTTCATACAGCATTGCTTCTGTAACATCTACATGCAGATCACCTACATACAGTGAGGCCAGTGGGTATCCCGTCCCTGATGCATTCATGGTTTGCTAAAAAGAATTTAAGGGTAGAAATATTCAAAAGTGCAGTTTATTTTAATTTGGAAAATGTGTCATATGACCTCTGTGGTTGGGCGATAATTTTCTTTATTTCTATTGGAGTAAGAAGGTAAGTGACTATATCATGAAGGGTATTTGCATTGTTAGAGGATGTTGTTTCTATTTAGCACATTACTAGGGTTATGATCATTGCACACCCACAATTACGATTGAGCCAGTTTTTTTTTTATTTAGTATATGCATTATTTTTGGAAACCATATACATTTTCATTTAATCATCATATTTCCAAGTTGCATCTCCCAAAAGATGTTTTAAATTTGACAATGTGATGTGCAGGTGTCAGAACAAGTAGTACAGACATGTCATCTGAAGCTCCTATACAGCCTGGTCTGGCCTTAACCAGATTGTATATCTGGTTTTTTTTTTGATGGATTGTCTTACATGGCCATCAAATAAAATAAAATGCTCTACCACTGTATTGACAGGTACAAAAATAGACCTATAGACTTTCATGGGTATTAGGTCTGTGATAAACAGAACGGTCGTATGCCCAAATTACCCCTTATTGTGATTTTTTTTTTTTTTTTTACTCCCGCAATTAACATTTACAACCAACCAATCCAACATGATAGATAAGTGTAGGATTGCTGATATGTCCTATGATCATAAGTATGGTGGTCACCGAGCCCCCTGTGTGAATACAGTAGTTGTGCACATGTCTGACTACAGCACCATTCACCTCTATTAGTCTGACGGAACGCTGCACTCGACTATATCCAAGTGAAGGGAGTGGTGGTTACACATGTGCACTACTACACAATTCACACAGGCAACTTGGGGACCCCACCCATTCTCATGAGTGCTGGGGAGTCCCCATAGTCAGACCCTAGTGATCACATATGTATCACCTCTGGACAGATGATGTTGTTTATAGGTAATACTCTATAAGGATGAAGTGCTACATTGCAGAAATGCAGGGATTTTTTTTTCCTTAACCCCAACCTTCCCCATGGTAAGTTAATGGGGCACAAACAAGGATCCTTAGCTTGCTGGTTGCGATCAAATGACCCCCCCCCATTTCTCTAAATAGAAATATAGTACGCATTATTGCATGCATCGTCTGTTTTTAGGACACTGTTACGCTAGGTTCACACTAGCATTCGGGTTTCCGTTCGGGAGGTCCACTAGGGGATCCCCAGAACGGAAACCTAATACGCTTAAAATAGCGGTTACCCTCGGCAACCTGCAGACCCCATAGACTATAATGAGGTCCGCACAGGTTTCCACCAAAATAGAGCGAAAAAATGTGGCGAGAGAAGTCCTACTTGCAGGACTTTTCTCTCTGCATTTTTAAAGCGGAATGGGGAACGGAATCCCGGAGCGGAGACCAAGCACTAGTGTGAACCTAGCCTTAGGATGAGGCCACATGTTGCAGAAAAACTGGGGGGTTTTTTTTCTTACACATTTTGCTGTGTTTTTTGAGCCAAAGCCAGGCGTGGGTTGAGCAAAATGATGAAGTACAACAGCTTCCTATACATTTCCCATTCTTTTTCTAGTCTTTCTTGGCTTTAGCGCTACAAAGCGTAGCAAAACAAAAAAAGCTAGGGCCCCACATTGCAGAAAAGCTGCTTATTTTGTTGCGAATTTTGCTGAGTTTTTATTTTGAGGCAAAACAAAGAGTGGCTTGAAAACGAATGAAAACTTTCAATATCTGTTGAACAGAGTCAGACATTTAATGGGACCTAGGTCTCTAGGTTTGGTTCCCTAAGTCAAGGTAGTACAAGGCCATACTACTGGTATAGGGGCCCCAAATCTGATGCCATTTTCCATTTAAACCTGCAGTTTTCAAGGTGATACAAGAACATGTACACAGTATATAAACAAATGTAAATATACCAGTCAATGGGTATGCTTTCAGAGTATTTCTTGTTGAGAATACAACCTCTGGTACCACTAGGCTGATATATGGGGTTTATGCATGTTTATATGAGATAGGTGTGCCGTCTGTGTATACATAGCATATTATGGGAGTCTGTGATACTTAATTATTTTGCCTGCTTCAATTACACCACAGCTACTATGGTAGCTGCAACATTTGGGCCCTTTAACATGAGGCAAAGATCGGGCAAATAAGGGTTTTGAGTGTATTGAGGCAACCAATGGAAGTACAACATTGCAAGTGAAGCCTGTTTTACCCGTGATGTGCAGCGACTGACCACCAAGGGTGGGCACACCATAACCCTTATGAACTTGGCCCTGTGTCAACATGGCTGTGATCAGCCCACACAACCAGTAAATGCACGTTTGACAGCTTATTGCATGGGGGTCTAACAGTTTTTTGTTATTGGCAGCACATTCCCTGTTTACAATATGCAAACTGTATGGGGACCAAATCATCAAATTAACAATACTTAGTCCCTATATATTCTGCATCAGGCAGTGTAAATGCCATTTAAAGGAGTGCCGATTGACTTGTTATATGGCTGATGCAAGCGTGTTCTGGCCAGGAATTGGCCACTGTAAAAGTACCCTGGTAATCCATTCTTTTCATTAGGCCGTGTTCACACATTCAAAGTTACATTTAATGTCAACAATGAAGCAGCGTGCCACCATGACAGAACAATAACCTTCCCCATGGTAAGTCAATGGGATATAAACATGAATCCTTAGCTTGCTGGTTGAGGCCAAATGACCCCTCCTCATTTATCTAAATAGAACATGTGCGCATAATTACTTGCATCGCCTTTTTTTAGGACACTGTTAGGCTTAGGCCACATGTTTTGGCAAAACTGTGGTTTTTTTGTTACAAATTTTGCTGTGTTTTTTGAGCCAAAGCCAGGAGTGAATTTAGCAGAAGGGAAACGTATCCGCACTCCATTAGCTTTACCATTTCTTTTGATGTCACTCTGGGCTCAAAACCCCCCCCCAGAAAAATCTGCAAAAAAAGGAAGCACTGTGTGGCTTCAGCCTTAGGCTACTTGCACACGACCGTGTTCATGTAGATGGAGTTTGACTGAATGGCACATGGATGATATTCGTGTGCCGCCTGTGCCTCCACAGCTCCATTCACTGCTCCTGTCCTGTGTTTTGCCCTGGGGCTCACTGATCACTTGAGAGCTTTACGGAATACCAAGCCATACATATCGTAAGGGACGTGCTTGGTATTGCAGCTCAGCCCTATTCACTTGAATGAGACTGGAGCTGCCGAAGAACCATGTGATGTCATTTGCACAGGGAAGAAGTCACGGCATCTTTGAAAAGCTGATCTGTGGAGGTCACAGGTGTCGCACCCATACCGATCACATATCCTACGTATAGGTACAGATAAGATTGTGCCAGAAACAGCTGACATTAAGAGATGTGGTCAAGAAATGGTTAAAACATGGTACTGTATATTTTGGAGGGTATGGCCATTATGTCTGCCACAAATACCAAATCTCACTATAACACATCACTCTGGAGACACCATCCCCCATTACAACCAGTAGTGATGGCAGCCATACACTAGAGCACCTCTATAACCAACATTACTCAACTTCTATCTTCATTTAGCGTTTTGCACATTTAGTGTTTTGTTTTGTAGCATTACCCCGATATATGTGACTGTTCCGACCTAGGAATCCTGCCCCGACACTAATTCAATATATACCGTTTGCTATGCTCCCTGCTACACCATCCTGCACCCAATGGCGGGAAGGCACATTACCGTGGAGCGTCAGTCACACACAGGCAGCGGCAGCACAGCACAGCACGGCACGGCCCGGAGCGCAGGAGCGGGACACAGGCCGGGGGGTGAGGCCTGCCAATTATGTGGCCTCTCCTGAAGGCGCGCCCGGGCTGGAGGTGTGGGGTGGCGGTTCGAGCACCCTGGTATAAGGTGGGAGACCTGGCCTCAGCACCTGACTTCATACAAATGTCTCAGACCAGAGGGGCATGCTGGGTAGGCACAGCTGCTGGACCAAGTACATGTAGAAAAATGACTGGGACTTGGAGTTGTTGCTCCCCTAGTAACGTGTCAGAATTACCGGACTATAGGTACAAATGTTCTGGTGTTCACACATTGTGTTGTGAAAAACATTATTTGAATTAGGAAAACTGTGTTTATTTTTAATGCAAAAAATGTATGTGTGAACACAGTCCAGGACTCTTTGAGAGTGTGATGAGCGCATTTATTTCTGGTACAAACACACCCTCTTTTTCCAGATCACGCCCGCTTTTAATGGCTTTAGGCCAGTAGGGTTGGACACTGGCACTGAGTTTGATGATGGTACAGCATCTTGGCACCATGCATAGGAACAGTCATGAATTGCGGCTTTCTGGGAGACTAATGCAGGAACTCTTGCCAATGTGTCCAGAAGTCTCCACCTTTATTTTTTTCTTTTGGAACCCCCCATGTGTTCAGGAGACTTGGCAAGTATGATTTATGTCCTGTCTCATACCTCTCAACATTTTAATCCTCATTCATGGGGCATTTTAAGTCCTGATCCACCCAGGAACACCCACAAAACCTCCAAGAAGTTCTCACTTTGTTGTATTTTTGCACAAGCTTGTCCACAGCTTGCCAATATGGCAGCCGCATAGCCCTTTAATGCAGGCAATGAAACAGTATAGCACAGACAAGCTATGGACGCTGCAGCTTGTTTACCTTGGTAGCCATGCACAGTGGGTAGAGGGGATTCTTTCCCATGCAGTGTATGGTGAGCCCTGCAGCAATACAGTGGGTTCTTATGCCATTAGATATCGGTTTATAACATTTCTGAAATGTATTCATAACCAATTATAGTAGTAAAGACAAACATATACAGACATTATTTACTTTTTTTGGTTTTTGCGTATAGTTCTATCAAAAAGTGTAGTTTTCAGACAATGGTATACCAACCAAACACCTGCCAGGACACTTGGGCACATTAGATGTATACGTACAGAGGATCTCTTTACTTATATGCTCTACATAAAGGCAAAACTTGATGTGAACATAGTATACCTGATTATTTTGTGGCAGTCCAGAGTGGTTCAGCAGCTCCTGTAGAGATGGCAATGTGGACGCAGAAATGCAGCGCGTCAATACATGCTGGAGATGTATATGTAAGTATGTATGAAACACTCAATAATTCAGTTTCATAACTACAAAATAAACATGTTTGCAGGTTTATTGTGGCCACAGCATTTTTGACCTAAACGAATGACTGAACAGGTCAACAAAAGCACCTGAAGACTAAGGGTATGTTCACAAAGAGGAATTTGGCCAAATTTCATCCTGAATCTTCCTCCCATACAATGGGAGGCAGAGATTGAAGCAGAACGTCCAAAAAAATAAGAGCCCTGCTCGATTCTGCCACAACACAAGCCAATCCACTGATTGAGTAAAATATGCAGCAGAAAGTTGAAGGCCGGAAAACGGAGAGTAATTTTAAGGCAGAAGTCCCTCAAATTCCTGTTCACTTTCGCACCTTGTGAACATACCCATAGACGGCGCTGAGACGGACATAAAATACTTGCAAATCCCATCCTGGCAGTAGCACCATAGATCCCTATGATGGTGTTAGTTTAGGACATTAGATCAGGTATTGACAGAAATTGTAGCTGTAATACAGACCATATAATACAAATGTATTACAGCCATCTGAATGGGGCATTTCCAAAATGGATTCTTTAATTTAAAAAAAAAAAAAAGTATATGTGTGGAAAAGGATGCCTGTCATGAAGTCCATTTCCTGCCTGATCTTATACTTTTATGCCTTTATCCATCTGTGCTGGGTTGAAGAATGTGTACACTGCATTAAGAGTCCATACTGGTGTCCTGCTCAGGGTGATGTATGACAAGGAAACATGGCCAAAGTCACCATCTAACCTAGTAGTTAACTGCAAGCCATTAAAGCTAGTCTGTCACCAGAACAATCCCTATTGAATTATAAGTGCTGTAAGATAGCCAGGGTTCACATGAATAATACTTTTTTCTGCTTCCCGATCAGTACCACCATTTTTGATATTAACTTTTTTTTTTCTTGATATGCTAATGAGCTGTGTGGGGCAATGAGGGCATCACTGTCCCCCCCCCCCCCAAAAAAAAAAAAACAAAACAAAACACTTTGTTAGCCCCAGCTATTTTACACCTGTGCTGGGTTTCCATTCTACGAGTCCACTTGGGGACCCAAAAACAGAAACCCAATCAGCTTAAACTGTTACACATGAAACCTGTGGACCCCATACACTGTAATGGAGTCCACCAGGTTTCCGCCCAAAAAATGCAGAGAGAAAAGTTCTGCTTGTAGGACTTTTGTCACCACATTTTTCAAGCGGAATGGGGGACGGAATCCCCGAAAGGGAAATAGAGCGCTAGTGTGAACCCAGTCTTACTGTGCTTATAGTTCAATAGTGAATGACTCCATTTACTATTAAACTTTGTAATGTGCCAATATATCAGAACAATGGGGTTTATTTACTGTGGTGTACATTCCATGCACTAGACTTGCTCCATGTTTTAGGCAGCATCTGTAGCACCTTACTAGACACTTTTAAAAGGGTCTATAAAAGCGGTGTAGTTAAATGGAGTCTTACAATGCTTCAACGACATACACTACAAATTTGGCGCAAAGTATTGAACTAAAGTTAAAGGGAGTCTCTCTCTTCTAGACCACTAAGGGTGTGTTCACACTGTCGTGATCAGACATAGAATCAGACACTGCAAAGCTGACATAATGGCTCATGCAGAATGATGCAAACGGAGGGTCCTTAATCTCCATTCATTGTAGTAATAAAAAAAAAAAAAAAAAGTGTTTCCATCTTGTTTTTTTTTCCCTTTTCCAACGGATAAAACGTCTACATTGGGTCCTGTTAGGCGGTGGCGACTCCATGTAAAAACGGGTACTCCAGAAAGTGTGGCTATGTTGGGGGTGCACCAAATAGCTCATCTATCAAATCAAAAGTTGATTTTCTTTTCAGCACTTTGACATAAAAAAAAAAATTAAAAAAAAAGTTATGTTCACTATGCCACTAACACGAACAGCATATGAATGGTCTAGAAGGGAAGGGAGCACTGATGCTTCATTCTCAGGGATAATGCAGGGGGACTTTCAAATCCACTGATCACTAGGGGTGGGATCCCCAGCAATGTGACATTTAGCCCCTATCTGGTGGATAGGGAATAGATGTCTGTAATGGTACAAGCCCATTTAAGCATTTCCCCTTTAGGGCACAAAAACCCCTAATAATTCCTACCAATCCATAATAAAACTTTATTAACACTTAATATACCATATATTTCAGACAATAATATGTACCCTAGGTTTATGCAAGAAAAGCTAGTAAAAAATATTTCATATTAAACTTAACGATTCTTGGTGGACAAATTGAGTAGAGGGGCCAATATCACTAACTAGTATATTGGGGAAGATAAAGGGTGTTTGCAAAGCAGACGTACACAAAAGGCTCCTTTAATGGCTTCCACATGATAAAATATCCTATTGGTGCATCCACAAAGTGTAATGGGGCATTATACTGTGTGGGAGGCAATAAAGTTGTATTATACTGCATGCTGGGAATTGGTGCCCACCACATAATCCTGAGTGCCCCCATGCAGAACTGACAGGTGTCAGGCCCTCTTGGACCCCCCGCCTTCCTCAATTATAAAATGCAGGGACCATTACGAAGGGTTTTCTGTGCTAAAAATGCATCTTATAGTCCAAAGACTGTAAATAACAGTTTACAGTACAGTTTTCCTTTTTCCAAGAGCAGTGTGAATGGTGGCTATGGTCAACAAGTTTTTATTTTTTTTTGTTTTTTAGTTGGTCGTCCGCCGCAGCATCTGAAACAGCAATCCAAAGCTGAGCCTAAGATATCTGCTGTGGTTTAGCAGTTTGAACTTTTGCGCACTCGCATGGGGCTGTCTGTGGGCATTACCAGTGGTTTTAAGAACTGACATGCCACTTTTTTTTTTTCCTTCTCCTGGGAATCCCTTGAAAACCCATTTAAAGAGTCACCAGTTCTGAAAAGTACATTGACATACATCTGCCACCCTAAGCATTTTGCATTTAATCAAAATCTGTTAAGCCATTCAAGATATAAGCCCTTTTAGTGTTGATACAAATTTGTGTATACTAGCCAAGTGTGTGGTAACACTGCATGCCGTATATCACACACAGACCCTGCCCCAGAGAAACCACAGTGTGACCACTCACTTGGCTAGTATACGCTATTTTGCATTAACACAAAAAGGGCTTATATCTTGGGAATGGCTAAACGGATCTGGATAATCAAATTATTCAGGGTGACAGCGCCTATCAGATGATAGGTCATTGGGCTGAAACTGGTGATCGGACCTCTTTAAGACTGACAATGCTCTATCCTGGACAGCCCCTTTAATAACTCCTCTTCATTGTGGTGAACATACAGCATGTTCATTACTCTTGTAAGAGCACTACTACAAAGTGAATACGACAGGACACGCAGGTAACATGGATTATTTATTTTTCTTGAATTGTTACATGTTCCTGATTATTCTGTGTAGGGTGAAACTAGAACTGTTGAAAATACATACACAAATTTGAGTACATCAATAACCATTTTTTTTTTTAATTTTTTTTTTTTGTTGCGCTAGACTAAATTTTTCACAACCACGTGTGTGCTAGGTAATCAAACCAACACAGAAGCAAACCTTAGGCAGAATACTGGTCAGTAAAAACAAAGCCAAAACAATAATAATAAAAAAATAAAGAGCTACCAGATATACAGACAGGCTCAGTTCCACATTCACTACTGCATTTATAAAGCGCAAGTATTAACTGTACGTCTTGTTCGGAGACTGAAAGATCAGTGCATGGATTTTTGCTTTGAAGCAGACAGACGGACAGACACTGGAGAAAAAGATACAGCAAGGTGGAATGTAAAAAGTCGGAATGATGCTGTGACAGCCTGAACAGTGACTAACTAAATACAGTACTCTGCGCGTCAATACGATTTAACAACCGATGTCATAGATATACGTCTTACTGCATAAATGCCAAGAATATTGGTGATGAATAACTTAGACTGTAAAGACTCCCAAATCAGGTGATTGAAACATAAAATGTAGGGTGTGAAAACATCTTAAACTGGGCCATGCATTGAAGAGACTGTACTAAAGAGGTTCATGACCTTTTTAATAAAAATCTGCTTAAGGCAGTAAAAGAGAGAGTGCGCTTTACTAATGCCAAACCTCTTTGCTTCTTCTCCGTCCTCAGCGTAGTAACATTTTGGCCTTGAGCTGAAGATCTAAAATTTGACAAACTAGTTGCTGTGTGTCTCTAGCAACTGGCCTAACACAACTCAGGACCAGATTGGAACTGTGCCAACACTATAGTAAGATCAAGCCAGGGCATTCCATATCTGAGGTCTGTTTCAAACACCTATAATGCAGCTGCATTTTAGCATCTGCATTACAGCAGCAACACTTGGACCTCTGAGGTATAACCGAAATAAACTTAAGTCAGTCAAACATCTTAGAAAGCTGTCAGCTTGTTCATCCAACAGCAGTCTCAACCAACTCCCTCATACACATGAATGCTTGGCTAAGACGTTGCCAGAGGAATCTCCCAGAGAACAAAAGGTTTAGGCAGTTGAAATCAATGTGCAGAAGAAAATCAGAATCCCCCCCCCTCATATATGTTAGGTGGTCTGCTGAACCTTTTGAAATTGGGGGGTTTGGGTGATGCACCTCTAAGATGTATAGCCAGCTTTAGATCACTATGTTAATCTAAAAGGAAGGATGCAATGTAAATGGGACAAAATAAAAGACCATGTACTCATTCAATGATATACCATGCACCACGCGCAACCGCTGCTGTCAATCCCTGACCTTAGTGGTGTCCCACAGAGACCAACGATTACAGCAGTTACGTATGGTAGATGGTACAGCAGGGAGCATGGAAGCTGCAGAACTGGAACAGCAGTGATACTGAACACGTGAGTACTTTGTCATTATTTTGTCCCATAAACAGCTTCAGCAAATTTTGCCTGATCCCAGACAAGTGAAAGCGCCTCGGGCTGCGTTATTTATCAGATTTTGATATGTTTAGGAAGAGGATCTCTTTACAAATTTATATGAGAAGGGATGAAGAAAATGAGGACAAGAAACCACCAGGAGTTCTGAGCAGAACAATGGGCTGCATTAACTAAAAGAAACAATATGTAAACAGTTAAAATACTATGGCAAGGAAGAAAGAAAATGACCAGATTTCTAAGATACTCCACAACAGAAATAACGGGAAGACCTTTACACATGCCATTTCTTCCTTTTAGAATCTGTCATTTTTTTCAGCTACAAGCAAGTTACCAATGTAGTTGTACTTTACAGTAAATTCTGTTTGAGCCCCTGATGTAATAATTTGTCATTTTTTTTCCTTTAACACATAGTGGCCAAAAAACCAAAAAGTGTGCACCACACTAATAGAAAAAAACTCAACATGACTAAATATCCAAAAAAAAAAAAAAAAAACACCTTGATTATTATATCCAGGCTTACAAATTAAGTTCCATATGTAATATTTAACTCAATCAAAATAGATCATTGATACAGGAAAACACCATGTTATGAACCCAATTCACCCCGGGGTTACAGTATGGTCACCAACATCCTGTAAAACAGGTACAGCAGAATTGTACTTCGACTTTTTGTCCTAAAATAGGTTATAATGTTGAAAGAGAGAGGTGGTGGGTGGGGGAAGAAAATCCTTACTTCGAATGTTACTAGCAAAACCCCTTAATCACAGTGTTCAGTTAAAAAAAGACATAATTACATATTTAAATCATATATATGATATACAGGTACAAATATATCATATATACAGAAGTATTAGAATGTATTTGTCCGGTAAAACACCTGAAAATTTTCCATAAATCCACAAATTATTCTGCTACACGGAGGTTGTGAAAGTCGATGTACTATTCTATTTACTGGTCGCACGAGGGGAGTATACAATACAGAGTGACAGTGGGGAAAAAAAAATAAAAATTGGATGCGTGGCAGTTGTTAGTTGTCTCCCTCTACGTTGTCGGCCTCCTCGCTCTGGTGTTCTGAAGTCCATAGCTGCAAAATAAACCACATATTAGTGTTTGCTGCAATTATGTGACACAAATTAACCACTAAGATCAGATCTGTCTTCCCCAGCCAATAAATGTCATGTAGATAAACCATCTAAGGCAAAGGCCCCACGTAATGAGCCGCAGCCAAAAAACGCTGCGGAAAAGACTTTGGCGGAAATGCATTGCATTTCCACAGTATTTTTCACAGAAAGTCCGCAGTTTTCCTCTGCAAACTTCTCTCTTCTATTATACCTATTTGGAAAATGCCAGCATTTCCGTAGGTATAAATTGACATGCTGCGATTTACAAAAACGCAAGCGTTTTTGAATTTTTTTTTTTTTGCTGCAGCCAAAACACTATGCTTTGAACATGGGGCCTTGGCCTAAAGGGAATTTCTGAGAACACAATAATTCTCCTACCCCTCACCATAGTGCTTTGTACACAATAATACTGTACACAAAGTGGTGGGGCAGGAAACTGCAGCATTTCTCTGTATAAGACAATACGTCAATACTCAGCTCCTCCTGCTCTATAACATGCTGCTTGCAGACTGGACAGGTTTGCTTTACAATAATGCAGAAACCATTACTAGACCTGGCTACTAAGGTTGTATACCATGCCAAGGCTGTTTTTTTTCCCACTATAGTCCCTCAAGGTTACCAACTCACCTTACACTAAAGATCCTTGAGATAAAATGGCTACTTGCAACAAGACTGTACAACAGAAGTTGTCAAAAAACATTCCCCTTGACAAATTAAAGTCTACAGATTTATTTATTTTTTTAATCCCTGGGTTTTGTCCTAACAAGAGCCAAGGTATTAAAAAAAAAAAAAAAAAAAAACACACACCACTGTGCTTTCAGCTGTATAAGCAGTAAAGCAATCTTTCAACTTCTCGACAATTTGCTGCATTTTATTATAATCCTGTCAGTCAGAGATTAGCTGTGTGAATATTGTATACGTGAATCTGAAGGAGCCTTTCTACAAATAAAGAATGATCAACTTTGAAGGAAATCTGTCAGGGCGATTTGGGACACTAAACCACCCACAGGTCCTTATGGAACAGGGGTTTAGTATCCCAAATAAAGTTGTTTTAACAAAATCCACAGCAGCATTAAAATGTTTGATATGTACAACTCCGACTTCACTGAAGAACTGCGCAGGCGCTGGGAGCGCCACAGATCAGTCAGTTGAGACTCATCTCTAGGCAAGTATAAAAGCCTTTTAATGCAGCTGCAGATTGCATTGTAACAGGGTTATTTGGGACACTAAGCTATACTCCGTAAGAATCTGCGGGTGATTTAGTGTCCCAAATCTCCCGGAAAGGTTCCCTTTAAGCAGGTCTCCTCTCTAGTCAGCTGTTTTTAAGTTCCCTTACAGTTTCTCAAAACAAGAACAGAAAAAAAATATCTGCAAATACTGCTCCTGTGATAAGTGTTCCTATATTCCTGACCATTAAATCTGCCATGTTATTCTGCAATACAGCTCTGACCTTATGTTAGCAGATTTGTCATTCAGGATTACAAGAAAAGTTGGTGATGAAAAATTTATATAAGCTAAATAGCATTAACAATTTTCATAAAAATAATATAAAACTCATATGTATGATTGGCTTCATATAATGTATTACCCATATTTGAGAGCCACCTGGCTGGAAGTAAGGATTATACTTACTGTAAGATTATCCCTTAGTAGCTGCATGATAAGAGTGCTGTCTTTATAGGACTCCTCGTTCAATGTGTCCAGTTCAGCTATCGCCTCATCAAATGCCTGGAAAAACAATTATTTACTATTAAACATATACTAGCTACATAGGAATCGCAAGTTTTTGTCTGGCCAACTGGTGTGTCTGAAGAGGGCAGGAACCAATTACCCAGCAAAATATTTACCACAGATATGACTTGCTATGGTCAACCATATTCTTAAAAGGGGTTATGTTATAAAACATATTTATCCTCTATCCAGGATAGAAGGTAACTTGCTAATCTGTAGGGGTCTGACCTCCAAGTTCCCCACTTATCCCAAGAATGTAGGCATATGCTGGTCACGGCACACCTCAGCTCCCAATCATATCAATGGCAGCTAAATGCAGGAATTTGGCTCTCTCAGGTATACCCATCAAAGTTGATGGAAGCAGGGGTGTATCACCTCCAGTAGGATTCATCTACATTCAGCCTGGCTGCATTCACAAAAAGGAATAAAACACCTTTCCCTCCACCTAGATAAGTGGGAATCTCTGCAACTGTCAGACCCCACCTATCAGCAATTTGTCCAGTATCTTATGGATAGAGGATAAATACGTTTCTTGGCGTAATCTCTTTAAAGAACAAATTCTACAGGAAAAGGCAATTATATTCACACTGACATTTTTCATCAAATCTGCACCTCCTTAGTGGTCATACACATTATATTATAATGACTGAACATGCCAATTGTGGTGGAATCAACTTTACCATCTGCCCCTACACCAGCCATTAAACAGAAGAAACCCAACAGCTACAGAAAACTTTCACAGGTATAGCCTTTATTTCACAAGTCTTGTCAGCACATGTTCCTAAAATATGATTTAGCCATGAATAATAACAATATGGATGCCGAAAATGTGCTGACAAGCTTTGGAAATGTGTTTTTTTTAACCCAGATGATGCTGAAGCTATGAAAGCCTTCAGTAAACGCAGTCATTTGTTTCCAAGCATTGTCTGAGAAATCAAACATGCCTCATGCTTTAGTTCTGAGGGAGAATAAAGTTGTTTCCAAAGAGGTATGGCAGTGGGATTTCTCCCCTCTCCTTATTCAGAATATAAGTCTAGCAAAGTGTGTGCATGTGTACAGGGGAAGTATGGATGACAGCTATCTTTTGTAGTGTGTATGACCAGCTTTACCGATACAATTTCACTGTCAATTACTGAATAAGGCCATAAAATTGAGCATAATTAAGATGTGACCCCCATTTTCATGATTGGTGGGGGACCCTGTTTATCCCCTATCCACAATATAGGGGGTAAGTGTTATTAAGTGGCAAGAGCCCTTTAAAGAGATTGTCCAAGACTGGATATTGATGGTCAATATCAGCTTGATGAATGTTCAACAACCGTTGAGCTACAAAACAATCATCTATTTCCAGCTATATACACTGCTCTATAACAGCTGACTGGTGGGGGTACTGTCAGAAACCTAGCGATATAATACTAATGACCTGTGCTAAGGATCAGTCATAATCATCCAGTCCCAAAGGTCCCACACCTCACAAGGTAGCATAAATACTTACTGATTTTGCTAGACTGCAGGCTTTTTCTGGAGAGTTAAGAATTTCATAGTAGAAGACTGAGAAGTTTAGGGCCAGTCCGAGTCGAATAGGATGTGTTGGTTGCATCTCGCTCTTGCTAATTTCAAAAGCTTCCTGATAGGCTTGCTGAGAGTTGGCTACAGTACCTACAGAAGAGAGAAATGAGGCATTAGACTGTACAATGCATAGCTTGCTACATGCTCATGTATTTCTGTCCATCTGATCTACTCAGTCTGATCTAGTCAGTGATTTACAGGTGATCATTTAACATGGAACAACTCAATGTCTTGGAAATGATGCTGTGCCAACCTTTAGGATCCAGTAGCGATGACAGGTTTGAATCTCGCACTACTACTTATACTAAGATTTCCTTTCAATTTTCTGCATGCTGTGCAAACGATCAACTCTGAACATAAGTAATCAATACCAAAAGATAAACTCAGTTATATAAGAAATTTCAAAATGGATCCAGAAGTTTAAATCTCTTGACCTGTGTCTCAGTTTTTTCCCCCACAATCTACCCATAAACAGTTGCTCTCCTGGTTTTTCCTGTTTCTATCAGAAGAAAAGGTTAAATAGATGCTACTTACTAGTGTAGTCAATGGCTATCCAAGATAGAGATTACTATAGAGTATACAGAAGAGCAAAACAGGACTGATAGGAGAATGTATTTTCATGTTTTCAGGCCTCCAAGAACTAAGAGACCATGTACTCAACCCCACTTTTTAAAGGCACGACAGTAAAACCTCCTTCGTCCAAAACTTTTTTTTTTTTGCCCTTAAGTCACCCCATGTAATTTCACTGACTGAAAATATTTACCGTATTTGTATCTGAAAAGATATAAGAGGACTGTGATTGTTTGTAATTTGGTGTAACGGAAAAGTACAGAAGCTCACCTTGTTTCTGATCCCCGCTGGCTACTTCTGAAAGGTATCGGTAATAATCCCCTTTCATTTTCAGATAGAAGACCCTGCTTTCTGCTGGTGATGCACAGGCAATCAGATGCTTGTCCAGCAGGTTCTGCCAAAAGAAACAAACAGTTAATAACCTGCTTATTCAATGTACATCAGGCCTACTGCAACAAAATATATGATGAGCTGCAGTACCACTATAACACCAGAAGGTGGCATTGCAGTTAACAGGCAGTGAAGGTCATACAGCTGGGAAATGGCAGCGGAGCACACACAATGCAGATGTTACATGCTATTATTTATTCATTTATTTTTATCATCCCTTTCTTTCAGAAAATTTAAAATAAAAAGATTCGTCAGTGTTCCCTGATCTAGAAGCATTAAAAATTGTGCATCTCGCTGCATAAAATGTCTGCCTTAGGCAACATGCACATGGCTCCATTACATAGGTTGTACAGGGCCCACATGCCATGGTGCACTGGATAATGCAGTGCATCTAGAGGACTAAAGTAATCTGCTCCATATAGACATGAATGAAATGTGCAGACTGCGAACCTACAAAGCTTCCAAACCATACAGAGCACTCCACTTTTAGATTAGAAACTTATTCAATCGTGCCAGGATGCTCCAACATGTCTAGCTTAAAATGACCACCTATAAAAAGTACATGACAAAGTAACAAATTCTTAAGGTTACATGCACAGAGACATGTGCATGCACAGGTCCATGAGAAAATAGAGGATATCTTTGTACCATCCGTGCCATCCACAGATCTATACATTTCATTAATAAGCCTGGGCTGCAAAACAGACAAGAAAAGAACCTGTCCTGAGTTTTGCCTCCGGGCACATGGACCTGTGATAATACAGGGGTGTGTGTATGTGGGCCATAGGAAATAATGGGTCAGTACTAGCAGGTAAGATGATGACTAGCACATGGTCATGTGCATGTAGCCTTAAAAGAGGTTGTCCAGGCAAATAATTAGGCCAGGGAAGGTGAGGAAAAACCACACTCACTCGTCCCGGGTGCTCCGGTGTCCTCCCAGCGTGTTCCGGTCCTGCAGCTTGGCTGCCTTCTTGCTAGGTGTGACGTCCCGGTTCCCTTCCGCTGAGGCCAATCAGCGACCTCAGGGAGGGAACCAGGAACGTCACAGGTAATGATGTCCCTGGTCCCCTTCCTGATCCCACTGATTGGCCTCAGCGGTCACATGCGCCGGAAGACAACAGAGTTGCAGGACCGGACTGCGTGGGTAGGCACCAGAGCACTGGGGAAAGGAGGGAGAGTATGATTTTTATTTTTTCCACCGCCCCCAGCATATTTAAATAATTTGGGTGTCCATTTTTACATAGACAATCCCTTTAAGCATACACCCAAGAAAAAGTGATAGAGCCCTTCAGGATTAGACTAAGGTGGCAGGGTAGAAACAAAAGGTTAAATGATCTGCAGTCAGAGGTCAATCAGTAAGTGCATGTAGAATAGAGTTAGATACATCTAGCTAAATGCTCATCAAGACTGAGAAAATGACCCTGCTGTGGATTTATACTAGTTCTATCATAACGCCAAATGCAACCAATAGAAAGCAAAATGCTATTTAAAGATGTAGAGCGCAACTATTTCTATAGCAACCAATATAAGCACAGATTAACCACTTGTATAGAAGTGTTCTTACATTATATCCAGACCGAAAGGGTATTTATCCTTGTAACAAACTTCCAAGCCAGAAGTTTTGCTCAGTGGAAGGCCTGGTGCAGAGACCTCCACCGATCGCTAAAATAAAGGAGCAGAAGTTCTTAGCCGAGTGCTGTGCCCTTTAGTTTGCGTTTGGCTCTTTGTGGAGTGCACATTGTATGGTGTATAGACTCACAGAAAGCCTATGGGCCGTATACAAGTAATAACATAAATTATACAAGTGTTAATATAAAAAAGGGTATTCCGGTGAAATATGGAGAAGTTAGAAATGTCTGATTTTTCCAGCTGGGACTGATCTGTTTGCAGGACTCCTTAGGACCTCTTCTCTTCTCCCTCTACACAGCCACTATTGCTGATGACACCTGGTTATATACAGTGAAAGCTCTCCAAAAGACCACCCCCTACCCAGACCACATTTCCTATAATGGACTTTATGTAATCCATGTTAATCTTCATTCAGAAGACTACCCACCTAGAAGACCACTTTTTAATAACAATTTGGGTGGTTGTCTCAAAGAGATTTTATTGCATCTCTTTACCTCTGCACTACTACAAAACACCAGTGACTGGCTGATTGCTGTCTCTAAGATCAGGTCTTCTCTCTATTAGAAACAATCTTTAAGAAACGGAACTTCTTGTGGTTCCACCATCCCCTAAACCTGACATTTCCATTTCAGTATGTGGTCTTACCATAGCACCATGCCGACTTTCTTGGGGTTACGTTTGACTCTGACCTTTTTTTCACCCCCCTATATTCAATCACTTACACACTCATGTAACCTGCACATCAAAAACCTCTCCACAATCTGACTTTTACCACAGAATCATGAAATACCCTTATTTTTACTAATGTCAATCTTGGTCACTATAAACTCCCTACATATGGATCTTCCACTTACTGAACTTTCCTTTTGTGTTACTCAAATGGTTGGACCATTGTACAAGCATTTAACTCTTCCCTCAGATTGCAAGCTCTTGTGAGCAGGGTCTGCATTCCTACTGTCTGAATTGATGATTAGTTTCTTACTACTCTGTAACGTCAGATTGTCTGTACATGTAGCCAATGATCTGTTATGTGCTGTTGGATATGTTGGCACTATATAAATTATTATTATTATAAAAGAGTCTCAGGACAGCCAAGCTTGGCTGTTACTGTAACCCCCACAGAGAAGTGACTGGAGAGAGTGCATTCAGTTCCTGCCTGAATGAGGCAGCCAGAATAGGGGTTAGGGGAACCCAAATGAAGAGACAGGAGAAGGTCCCAGAGATGTTACCCATATCTATCAAATATTTATGCCATATCTTGTAGATTTAAGACTGGAATACCCCTTTAATGCTATGTGCCAGACCTGGCATCCTGGCCACATTTTTGTCCAGTTGCATCTACAATGCAGATGTTTTAAGTTACTTTAGTATAGCAGTAGATTTATGGAAGTGGAGAGTACCACACAGGGGAGATGGGAACTTCAAGAGCCGCTGGGTCCTAGAGAATCCAGATACTTTCTGTATCAATTCCTGACAATTTTCTAGATCTCTGCTTGCTTTTATCCATTCTGCTACGTGATGGACACACAGGTGCACAGTTTGTTACAGTCACAGCACAGTAATCTGCCTAGACATCTGCCTAGTAACGAGCTGTGCACCTGTGTATCCATCACATGACCATGGACTGATTTTTATCCACTAGAAAGTATGACAACAAGCAGAGATCTAGAAAACTGTGAGGAATTGATAGAGAAAGTATACTGGAAAATTGTACAACTTTTCACCACAGAAACAATAGCATTTATTTGCCTAAACTGGACAACCCTTTTAAATGAGGTAGTAAAAAAACAAAAAAACCTCATTACTTAAATTTTTTTTTTTCCATAAGCAGTTTTTTGGATATGCTTGCACCGCTTGCTTAGTAACAGAAGACAGTGTCAGCTGGTGATACCACCTATTGTGTAGTGATTCAGCATGTCTATGGTTAGAGTCAAGGGAAATGGCTGTCAGCTGAACAATTACGAACAGGTTTAAGAATAATGTGAGATTCAGCCTTTTAAGACCCACTGTTCTTAAAGGGAGTCTGTGACTAGAAGTCTCTATATCAAACCAGTCACAGTGCATTTTAAAAGACATTATGCTGAACATAATAGATGCACCATTCCCTATGCATATATTCAAATATGACTCAGGTAGAACAGGAAAAGCTCCAAGTTGTGTCATAGTTTTAGGACAGGAAAAGAATGTCAATTACGTGATTAAGTGTACAGGGGCCTGGGGATGGAGTGTTTGTAGACTGACATACCCCCATTGCACCTGAGCCTCACCTGCAAATTTCTAAAAATAGCTTTTTCAAAAGTAATGGTTCATCTACTGGTCTATCATAAGGTATGGCAGTGGTTCACATTATTTCCCCTACAATGTACTGTTGTTGGCTTCATGTTGAGTCTCCAAATGACAGAGTCCCTTTAAAAGATGTAAGCCACAACTAGGGGGTGTATAGCAACAGTTTACTTCCCTCTCCCTATTCTGCCAAGCGAGCATGTGCATGGCGAGGTAGTAGTTTAGGGGCGGGGCTTTGGCCATATGGGGGCAGGGTTATACAGCAAACAGTGATGTACACCAGGGCGTGCTGGCAGGACCTCGGAGTACAGCGCTGTAGACCAGGTCCCTGCCATTAGCTACGTGGCTAATGGCAGGAACCTGGTCTACAGCGCTGTGCACCGAGGTCCCGTCAGCACACCCTGGTGTACAGCCCTGTTTGGAGTACTAGAGAGAGCATAGAGGGGGGGGGGGGGGGGATCATGTTTAGTATAGAGCTAGGAGCCACAACACTGTGGCCAGATTGCCGACCCGTGGACCGGAAAAAGAGCCCCGACAGCCCACTCCACGGACTGGTGGTTGGGGACCCATGGCTTAGGATACATCAAACTAGGCTGTGCGTGCCGGCACTTACGGTCATTTATCACGGCCGGCCGGGCTGTTTACCAGACGCCCGTTATTTTAGTGGGCAGTTTGCACATGTTTATAGTGCAGTCTGCTTTGCCCTGATGTGTATGCCTCTGATGAGCTGGTTTACCCCAGCAGAAACACAGCAGGCAGGCTGGGAGTGAGGGCAGTTGCTCTAATTGTACCATCTATGGTGTCTGTATGTGATATTAGGTAACCAATTGCGGGAGTGTAAAGTAAGCTCCCTAGTTAGTGGCCTAGTTAGACAAACTGGTCGGTCTTTTACTGACCTCTAGCCAGTGGATGTGTGTGTGTGTCAAACTTTATATGTACATTTTCCCATTCCCCTTGCTCTGTGTTTTTGACTCACACGATCAAGATACTGGGATCTTTTGTTGAGGAGTTGGGGTGTATCGGTTTAAGGAGTACATTTTTATACCACACTACATCCCTGTGTCTGGGGTTGCTGCCTCTATCTTATTTATGGCCCCATTTACATTGCAGCACCTGCTTATTAAAGGTGTGTTTTTTATAACTTTTAATGGTCAATAATCAAAGTTATTTTTTAAGTGTACTATAAAAATCGTTTTGTTGGATCTATTCTTTAGCTTTGGTACACATACCTTATTAATACTAGTGCATTCTGTACTTCATATAATATCTGCATGGAAATCAAATAAAAAAAAAAACCTCAAGACATTAATGTCATAGCTGTGCGTATTACCAAAACATCTGTGCAGATGTCTGTCAGCTCCGCCTCAATCTTCTCACGGTATTCTCGTGCCATCTGCTGCTTCTTCTCACTTCCCTCGGTCTTAGTCTCGATGCTGGAGATGACGCGCCAAGAGGATCGGCGAGCACCTACAACGTTTTTGTAGGCAACAGAGAGCAGATTCCTCTCCTCATTGGAGAGCTCGCCTCCCTGCTCAGTCACAGCTTTCATGGCAGCAGCCATGTCGTCATAGCGCTCAGCCTGTTCAGCCAGTTTGGCCTTCTGTACCAGTTCACTCTTGTCCATGACGAAATCTATTGGAAGCAAAAATGGGTTTTATAAACGCATGTTATAGGGAACAAAAGGTAAAGAGGCATTAAATCTTGCCTCTGGAAAAACATTGAAAAACTGGACCAATTTGGCAAAATGTGAACATAGACTAGGGTATACACGAAGACTTATTGCTATCTTGTGTTACAAGTCCACAAGTTAGGAAAAAGCATGACCGTGGTCAGAAATCCAAACTTGCTGGATTTTAGCATGATCACATCCACTATCAATAAATATGATTTAGCAGATTTTGTAATGTTATTTATCCACAAGTTCATGGTTGAAACAATACAGAAAAACAATAATATATATTTTATATACTTACCATCCAACTCTGACAAGAGGTGATATAAAACATGTATATACACTTAAAAACAACTAATACTTCCACTATGTTTAAGTGTTACAGTTTGGATTCCATTGCACGGCAAGGTACGCAGCTGAATTCTGACTTTAACCACTAGGGGCAGCAGTAGCACTAGGTAAGATACACAGGATTCATGTGACTAGGAGATGCCCTGCTACTGAAGCTCACAATTATTCACTATCTAGAATTACAAAGGCTATTCTATTCTGTACAGGTGTATGCAAGTTAAAATATAATATTTCCCATAACCAAAATCATATAGCATGTTATGTCAGAAAACAGTATAAGGCTGTGTTCACACAGTGGAAAAGGAAGAGGAATTCTCTTCCTTTTCCGTTGCCGGAATTTTCACCGCGGTCTAGCTGCAACAGGATGCCGATGCGGTGCATCAGCATTCCGTCGCGGCATCCTGCTCCTGATTAGGCCTGGATAAAAGGCCTAATCAGGAAGGCGCCTCGAGCTGCGGACACCGCGGGCGGAATCCATGGCAAGATCGAGCAGGACGCTTCTTTTTTCCACGCCCTGCTGCGATCTCTGCCTCCCATTGAAAACAATGGGAGGCGGATTCTGGGAGGAATCTGCTCCGGATTCGGGGCAAATTCCGCCCCCAAATCCGTGGCAAATTCCACCGTGTGAGCACACCCTAAGGCTTCTTGCATGCATTGTCAGCCCTAGTCCTGTCCATTTTGTGGCCCAAAGTAAATGGATCCATGGACATCATCCATGACAATTGTCGCCTAAGGGGTCATTCACACTACCGCTGGTGATCGATTTTAGCAACGGACACTAGCTGAACCGTCCGTTATTACTCTCTGTTTTCTTTCTGCACATGCTCAAAAAGCAGAAAAAACAAAACAAAACAAAAAAAAACACAGTATAAAAATGGACACTAACTGATGCTAATGTGTCCGTTTTTTTTTTTTGTTTGTTTGTTTTTTAACTGATCCATTAAATGGATCAGTTAAAAAAAAACAGACGCATTAACATCAGTTAGCGTTCATCTGTTATTATAGAAGTTTTTTTTTTTTTTTTTTTTAACAGACACTATCATAACAGATATCCAACGGTTATGTGAACCCACCCTAAGGCTAAAGCCCCATGCTGTGAAAATGTGCATTTCCGGCTGCTGCAGAAACCCCCCCCCCCCAAAAAAAAAAAAAACGCTGTGATTTATGGTACCGATAAAGTCAATGAGATTTCATTAATCTCATCTGCACATCGCGAGAAAAAAAAATAAAGGTGCATTTTAAAAAATGCAGCATGTTCATTTTAGCTGCTGCATAGTCTCTGAGGGTCATTCACATAGAGGTAACATCTGGATGCTGCATTTCCTATTAGGCTGTGTTCAAATCTATGTTAAAGGCTCTATTGGGAACCAAAAATTTCAGGCAAAATTATTTTGGACTGCTAAAAGGGTGGACACCACAATGAACCCAGACATGCCCCATTAAAGGGAGTCAGTACCTTGTAGAGGAGATTATACAGTTTCCAAATATACCTGTTATTCAGCTTTGGAGCCCCATTTTCATGTCATTTTTCTTGATCTGCTTCTACGACTAATGAACACACTGATATGAACACAGCCTTGGCACTAAGGTTGCCCATTAGGATTCCTAATGAATATTTTTGCCATGTGAGTTTGCTAGGTAGTGTTCAAACATTTGGCCATTGCCTAGTAACAGGTAGTGACTAGTCAGCCAAGAACTAAGGAGACCAGGGGTTGTCACCCATGGGTCTACATAGCTGCTAGTGCCATGAACTAATGGCAGTCCTTGTGGACAGTCACCTTCAAGATTTCTGAAGGAAAACTGGCCACATTGTTTCAAGTAGATGGGTTATTAAACTATTCATCCAGGTATTTTTCATTGTAGTTCTCATAGATAGTTTACCCAACTCCCTCATACACACGTGACCATTCTGCTGTGCTGTATAGGATATAGATTTCACATCTTGACTGCCTCTGGTTTGTAAGAGAAAGGATCCAGCAAGTAACAACACGACCTGCCCCAGCCTTATTTCTCCCCGGATTGAAGACTTTGGCCTCGTGCACATGACAGAGTGTGCAGCCCAGGGCTCTTCTGATGCTCTATCCCATTCTGATATTATATAGGACATGCTCTATAAATATCAGAATGAAGGAGCAGAACACAAGTCAGAAGGACCTTGGGCTGCACACTCAGTTGTGTGCATGATGCCTTATATCTCTTCCCACACTCACCACACTATTGGGGCAGTGTAATGGCGCAGTGTTCAGTGTGACACAGTTTAGGAGAAAAGCCAAAGGGGCAGATTTGTCAAAATTGTCGAAAAGAAACACCATCTTCATTGCCCATAGCAAAGCTCTCAATTTGACAGAGCAGTTTAGGAAATAAAATCTGTGCTGTGATCAGGGCTGTGGAGACAGATTCAGAGTTGAAAAAAAAAAAAAAAAGTTACCGACTTCAAGACAAAAGGCTTACTAAATATTATTCTCTAGAATTATTAAAATCGTATCATTGGATGCACAGCTTGTTGCATATTTACTTTCATAGAAATTCAGGCAAGTTTAGAAGTGTTATATAAATATATGTTATGAATCTAAGACCCCTGCATAAGACTCATGTAAACAACCCCTTCTCTTGGTCAGTTGTTGAAGGTTCTCATAAGAAGCTTCTCCCTCTTCCTGCTCTGGTTGTCTGGTGTCACCTGATGGTCATGACTCTTCTGTCTGCATTAGGATTATTCTGGTCCCATGGATACAACAACATCACTGCATTTATAGTCACAGTGCTGCTTATCATTAAAGGCATTTATGGCAGAATTCAGAAGTCCCAAAGAAGTAAATGCAGGGCTCTCTCTCCATCCGCTGGGAAAGCAGGACCCGATGGAACAGGGGGCTAGTGGATCCCCCATTCTGGACCACCTCTGGGACTCAAATCTATAGATGCCTATAGATTTGTCAAATTCTAGATAAAAAATACCTCTTTAGGCTAAGACCCCACATTGCGGGAACGCTGCTTTTTTTGTTGAAGATTCTGCTGCATTATTTTGGGGGGGAAATATATAGGAAACTCTTAATACTTCTCCATTCTTAATCCACTCTAGAGCAGCCAAAAAAAAAAAAAAATAAAAATTTTTCTGCAACATGGGAGTTTAGCCTTAGACTCCATGCACACGACCGTAGTCCAGGGAAAACGGAATGGATGACATCCTTGTTTTCCATGGACCCTATAATTTTAATAGATGAGTCCAAGTTGCAAAACAGACAGGAACAGGACAAGTTCCATATACTTACCTAGAGAAGGGTCTAATCAATGCTGTTCAGCCGAGAACAGTCCAGCTTATTCATGAGCTTCTTTGTTGGCGCCTGCGCTGTTCTTCAGTGAAGCCGAACACCCCGGCTTCATTGCGCAAGTGCCAGAGGTACGGGACATGCGCACTGAAGCCAAGGTGTACTTCTCTGGCTTCACTGAAGAACTGTGCAGTCTCAGGGAGTACAGTGGCAGGGTGAATATAAAGTTTTTTTTTTTGTTTTGTTTTTTATTTAGTGCGGCCATGGATTGCGTTATAACAGGGTGATTTGGGACACTAAACCCCATGTCCATATGGACGTGTGGGTGGTTTAGTGTCCCAAATTACCCTGACAGATTCCTTTTAAGGTTAGAGGACATGTACTTGTGTAGTTGCAGTATGTGTGTGGATCTGATCACTTTAGGCCATGGATTTGTGCAGTGTGGATGAAATGTAATTAGCCGGCCGGCCCTGAGAGGATTTACGGGTGACATGCAGACAATTACCAGTCATCTGACCGCAGCATCCGCATTGCACAGCCACATAGGGAATAACGGATGGCACGCTGTAGACCGACTCAGCTAGTCACTATTGACAATCTGGGGTGTACTTAAGCTAACAGGAACATAGGTAAGGGCAACTTATATTAAAAAGCTATAAATACCAGTTACATACAGTTGTGCTAAAAAGATTACATACCCCGGCAGATTTTTTGCTTTCTTCTGGCAACTCGACCATGCAGCCACACCGATAGTTTTCAGAGAGTCCTGTATTTCTGCTGATGTTATGTGTGGGTTTTTCTTTGCATCCCGAACAATTTTCCGGGAAGTTTTGGCCGAAATTTTGGTTGGTCTACCTGACCGTGGTTTGGTTTTTACAGAGCCCCTGAGTTTCCATTTGTTAATCACAGTTTGAACACTGCTGACTGGCATTATCAATTCCTTTTCCCGTAGATCCGTGGACAATTCTTTTGCTTTCCCCATGACTCACAATCCAGAAATGTCTAGGCTGAAGGAAAGATGCAACAGTCTGTCTGGATCCCAGAAACTCACTCAGCTTTTATGCACACACACTGATTACAAGCAAACAGGTCACAGGTGAGGATGTTACCTTTAGTAGCCATTCAAACCCCTTTGTGTCAACTTCTGGGCATGTTATCAGGGTATGTGAACTTTTGAACAGGGTCATTTTGATGTTTTTGATTGTCATTATGATTTAAAAAGAGAAAACACAGACATTTGACAATAAATGGCTTCAACCAACCACTAACCATGAGTGGAGAAAAAGTTTGTGTGTTATTCATACTCTCTGAAAATAAGGCCAAAAAAAACAAAAAAATCTGCCGGGGTAGGTAAACTTTTTAGCACAACTGTAGATGTATGGAAATATAACTGAGATGTGTAAAATAATACAGTGGTCATCGGTACAGTCCTCTCAGTAATACCATTGAATGTCATTGCAGTCACTATCTCCCAGTCTCCTCAACTCCTTTGGATGATCGCAGGAAACAATAGATTACAGTAAAATGTGCAGAAGATAGAACTGAGGTGTTGAAATGTGTATCTACGGCTTAATGCAAACTACCAAGTGTGCTGAGTTGAAGCCGACTGTCTTCCTCATCCATTTGCCCATTCAGACAGATAAAAGTAGCACTGCTCTAAATATATCAGCCTGGAAGACAGTGGGATAGCACACTCTGTTGTGTCCATGAAGCCTAAAGAGCTTGTATGAGATTAACAAAAGAGCGTTCACTTTAGGTCCCCAAAATCTGTGCTATTGTGTGGTATCCAGTATGGCAGCCATATTAATCTTGTGAATAACCAGCCCTTATAGGGCATATGAACACAAGCTTTCTTAATGTCAGAACCCATTTAGCTGCTTCAAGATCAGGACACTTGTGGCCTACAGGATCAAACAAGATTTTAGGAGTTTTTAGCCTTTACACATGGGGGAATATAGTCTGTATATCGGCCAGATTTCCAACAAAAAACTTAGTCCAGAGTCATCTATGCTATGAGTCCCTACCTCACCACATCTCTACTGTCTCATACTACTTAGTTGCTCATTACCTGATCTATATAGTACATGTTGTGACAGCTAATCTGATACCATATATGAGGGCTTTTTCAGTGTATACAAGTCATAGAAACACACATAGATGCCTGTTACGGCATACCACCCAATGTGGGATGCCCTACCCACACCATCATGATAGTGATGCCAGTCTCACATCACAGCTTCAAGTGGCTGTCCCACTTTGATGGTCAGGATTGATCACCCTCAGTGTTGTAAACTACTGGGAGGTTGCTCCAATTCCAGCTGTATAATAATATAGCCATCCTTCCAGCCAGTGACAGAGGTGAACCTCATGCAAGTAGTGCAGCCTGTGTCCCATTCAAGTCTATAGGACCTCTGCAGTACTCACTATGGACAATATTAAAAGTACAGTGAGTGAACAAGGCAGCTTGCATCAGCATGGGTCCCAATAAGCCGAATCTTCTTCATTCTAAAATCTATGTCCTATTTAATGAAAAGCTGGATAACAACTTTAAGTCATCAATACCAGATTAATGAGGCTCCGACACCTTGACCGATTAGTAATTCTCAGCTGCTGATGCACAGAGAATGAAGCAGGAAGCAGACAGCTATGTTCTCTGTGTAGTGGACAGACCTGGTACTGCAGATCAATTCCCATTTATTTGAATGGGACCTAAACTGCAGCAACTCAGTTCTGCAACCACATAAGAGAACAGAGCTGTGCGATTCCTGTTCCTATTTTATTTTTATCAGCTGCTGTGACTAGTTGATCGATTGTGTGGCAGGTGTCAGTCCCCCACAGATCTGATATTACTTTGAAGCCTGAGGCAGTAACTTTTTTTTCAGACTCCAAGTCCTGATCCCTGTTGCAAAGGATTGCATCAAGGCTCCAAAGGACATGTGCATATATCAAAAATAAAGCTTATCCAGTGCAGGGAATGCATTGCTAAGTCTTATTATTCTTCAGATAACCCCTTTAAATATGACCCTGGAGATAGGAATACCTCTTTAAAGGGGTTGCTCAATTTATGTTTTTAAGATTTACAGTGCTGCTGTCTGGGCCAATAACATGAAAAAAAAATTACTCACCTCTTCCTGGTAAGTTTCTAGCAGCAGCAGATCTGGTCTTCTACTTACAGGCCTCCCAAGGACCATTGGCAGAGACGTCTCATTCGTGCCAGGTGGCTGCTGCAGCCAATCACAGCCCCAGCAGTGACTTCTTCACAAATGGCATGTCACAGTAGTCAGGTGAGTTTTTTTTATGCCATTGGTCCCATAAGCAGCCCTGTTAAACCTTAAAAAAATAATTTTGAAACCCTTTTAACTTGAGAATGCCTTGAAGAGGTTTTCGGTATGATCTGTTGGAGCTCAACATCTGGACCCAGCTCAGATCATCTGTTCTAGTAGCCTCTGGGTACTGAAGCTGATAGTGGGCAGGTGGCACATGCATAGCATTGGTTCTGGTGAACTGCAGCACCACTCAGATTACTTGAATAGGAGTGGCGTGGCATGCTCCGCCCATCCACTAGCAGCTTCTGGCACCCAGAGTCTGCTAGAACAGATCTGTGAGTCATACTCACCTATCTCTGGTAGGACTGGCCAGACCCGAAGTCAGCAATTGCTGAGGCCAATGACTGGCGAGCCTCTCTACTTCTGGTCTGGTTGGGATTGGAAGCAGACAGAACACAAACTTAGGCTGTACGATAGATCATTGGGTATGGGCAAGTTTTTGTTTTTTTTTTAATTAATTTTACACCAAACCTGGCACCAATGGATTTTGGTGTTTTCCTTGGGAACCCGTATCCATCATCCACTCAAGAGGATCCATTTAACAGCTGATCGGTGCGGGGGCCGCTGGGTTGCCCCCCACCAATCAGACATTTATGGGCTGCCCAAAGGATAGGTCTTAAAATCCATATTCCTAAAAAAAAACGCATTAAGCAGATGATAGAATCATGATGTGAACAAAGCCTGAAGTTTGGCATGTTACTGGTGGAAGAATATCGGATTAGCTGCATCCTGATCGATCAAGCTTTCATATGTATAGCTAATTTAAGAATATCAACTTTTATTCACTCCAAAGCTGCATGCAAATTTGACTGGCAGGTCATCCTTCAGTGGAGTGTCGTGTTAACAAAAGCCACTAAATCCAAACTATCTGCTAAAAATGAAACGTTGTCCTAGACTACATAATAAAAGGGGTTGTACCAATTTATGAGTTAATCCCCTATAGATAAGATAGGGAATAACTTCATGATCAGTGGGGTTCCAACAAAGGGGCTCCAGTTATTCTGCCATTGAGAATTAATGGAATGTCAGACACAGTCATGTACAGTGCTGTACTCCGTTATCTCCAGTGCTCCCATAGAGAATAAACTCTCCCGGAGTGCTTTATTTACTTCCTCTGTGGCCCTATTTATGATGAACCACGGGTTTCAGGCTGGTTCCAACCCTGGGTCATGTGATTAGAAGCAAGCACCCGCCCCCAAGGAGCAATCCCTCACCCACCCACTATTCGCCTGTACTTGTCAGGGCTACTATTATAATTATCTAGCCTGGTAGAGGAAGAAGATGGCTGCATACACTGGTGCATGGTGCTACTGCAGCTCCTCATGAATAGGTTCTTCCCTCAGAACCTATTCCACAGACTATACAGACAGATCCCCTATAATGCAGGGTCACACACTGCAGAAAAAAAATGTGGCTTTTTTTCCCCCAAAAAAAGTGTCAATGCATTCCAAAGATCAGGCTATCCTCTCCGTACATGTATGCCTGGACTAATACCACTGCTATCCATATACCAGAGTGCCACGATATACAATTCAGGTAGAAGACAGAGAAATCCAACTCCATATAACACAGCCCTGTACATGTGCTATATGGCGATGGTGCCCTCCGCCTGGAGACGGCTGACAGGACAGGAGGGAGAGCAGGATGACGTGACAATGACAGGGCGGACGGCTAGGAGTGACAGCTGATGACGGGGCCTCGGATGGAGACTATGTGGGGCGCAGCAGGCCGCTATCATCCCCGCCCTTGTATCAAGCGACTCCCCGACAGCCCTGACTGAGCTAACCGGAAGCCCGTGCCTCGCCCATCCCCCCTCCTCGCTGTGAATCCCCAGCCCCCGCACCTGAGAACCGCTGTCCGGTGATAACGTGCTGATAGAGATCCGAGCGAGCTCAGCTTCCTTACTGTCCCCTCTGCAGACTCAATGCCGTTCTACTTCCGTTCTGGCCGCCACTTCCGCTTCCTACAAGCCCCTCCCCTCCGATCACCCGCCTCTCAACGCGGGACCAGCGGCTGCCGGGAGAAGGGGGGTGGGGGTGAGCTCAATGTCACCATAGCAACCGCGATGACGTCAGAGGGTGCAGCAGTGCGGGAGAGGGGAGGAAGCTAGTCTGGGCGGGAAGGCTTCAGAGTCTGTGGTAAAGGCTGAGTGCTGGATAATGGCGCCTAGTGTCAGCTGCAAGGAGATAGTAGGCAGTATCATCTAAAATAATCCTCTGTCAGTGTGACCCACATCAATAACTGGGCCGTGTGTTTTGTTTTTTTTTATTAGTATTATTGATATAGAGTTAAGCATTTACCTCAGAATTGTAAAATATTTCACTCCTCAATCCATTTTACTTATTAAAAAGCGTAGTGTCACATACATGCGGTTACGTGACATCACTGTGTCATAAATGTCTTCATGTGGCCACTAGTTTCACCAGGGTGGATAACAATTCATTTTTTCATTAGGGGTAACCTCCAAAAAACTAGAAGGTATGTGACATAAAGAAAATTGCATCAACTGTTTAGCGCTGCTGTATTTGGAACTTATGTAGGGTGTGTTCACACAATGCACCTTCCCGCACCATGACGTAATATATAATGGAGCAGTGAAACTTCCTGTACTATGATGTACTATTACATCATGGTGATGGCACTCACCAATTAAGTAGCGTTCCCTGACACATGACCCCATATTGGAAACTGCACCCCTCAAGGACTTTCGTGGCGATGAGCATTAGCCCGGGGCCACTATATTTTATGTGTTGCATTGTAGAAGTAGAGGCTAACTTTGCCTCGCCTATATGCAACCCTAACCCACCTGATCTGACATGGATACAGAAGGTGAAGCCTCATACTAACAGTCACAGGAGGCAGCGCCATCTCCTGGATCCACAGCTTACCTGGCAGCACCTGATTTTATCCACTCCCATCTACCATTGTAAAAATGGCAAACACTCCAAAAGCTGTTGTACCCTGGATAACCCACTTAACAGTTTTTGTCTACGTGTCTTTCCCATCACAAAGCTAGGCACAACAAATTAGGAACCAAAATGGCATATTTCTGGAAAAGTAACATTTTTTAATCAGCTGCACATTCTTTTCTTGAAACTAAATTAATGCAACACTCCTTGATAAATTCCTTGAGGGTGTAGTTTACAAAGTCCCTTCTTGGAGTACAGGTGCATCTCAATAAATTAGAATATCTTTGAAACGTTTATTTCTTTCAGTAATTAAATTAAAAAGTGACCTCCTATATTTTCTAGATTCTTTACACACAGAGTGTTCTATTTCAAGTGTTTTATTTCTGTAAATGTTGATTATGGATTACAGGTAATGAAAACCAAAATCTAAGAAAATCTGAATATTGTAAAAAAGTTCAGTATTGTAAATTCAGTGTGTCACCTGCCAAGGTTTCCTAAGCCTTTAAATGGTCCCTCAGTCTGGTTCAGTAGGACACACAATCATAGAAGATGCTGATTATGGATTGTATTACTGAGATGAATGAACGTTTCAAAGATATTCTAATTTATTGAGATGCACCTGTATTCCACTTTACTGGCACCTCCAGGGCATTGTAAAAGAGACATATCGTCCAAAAAAAAAAAACAGTCCATCTAATTCTACACACCAGATCCAAAAAGTGTGGCCCTCCTTCCCTTCTGAGTCCTGCTGTGTGCCCAAACATTCCATTCTCATTTTGCACCATCTAATGCACCTTTCATTTTAAAAAGAATTTCTGGGGTTAAAATGATCACTATACCCCTGATAAATTTTTGGAGGGGCGCAGTTTCCAAAATGAGGCAAATACGGCGTGGCACCTGAAAATGATTCAGCCCTTTAAAAACCTAATGGCGCTCTTCACCTTGTGTGTCTTGCTCGGTGCCCAAACAGCACTTTTTATCTTCATGTGGTCCATTTCCAAACTTGGGAGAAATTGTGTATCAAATTGTGGAGAGCAGTTTCTCCTTTAACACCTTGAGAAAATGAAAAATTAGAGGCTTAAGTGACGTTTTATTGGGTAAAAAGTAATGTTTCATTATTACATCTAATGTAAAAAAAAAAAACAACCTGTGAAACTGCTGTGGGGTGAAAATGTTCACTGTACCCCTTGATAATTTCTGTGAGGGGTTTTTGGGGGTTTCCATTGTACTAGTACTTTAGGGGCTCTGCAAATGCAACATGGCTCCCAAAAACTATTCCAGCAAAATCTGCCCTCTAAAATCCAAATAGAGCTCTTTTGGTTCCAAGTCCTGCCATATTTCGATATAGCAGTTTACAATCCCGATTAAGTGTCTTGTTGCTGGGTGTCATACCACTGGTCAGTAAACAGGACAGCTGGTACCATGGGTTACCATGTTCTGTGAGTGGAGAGGTGGGCACACGTACACAAATGCTCTATTCACATTGAGTATTTAGCAGGCTGACCCCTATGTATCCCCATCCTGTTTTTTGTTTTGTTTTTTAAACACAACAGTCTTTTAAAGTTGGAGGTTGCAACATGACCCAGTTAGCATTTATTGTATTCAATGCTGGTACATGATACATGTGTTCGAACCTAAGGAACATAAATAAATATGTACAGCTGTGCTAAAAAGTTAACATACCCCGGCAGATTTTTTGTTTTTTTGGCCTTTTTTCAGAGAATATGAATGATAACACAAAACTTTTTGTCCACTCATGGTTAGTGGTTGGTTGAAGCCATTTATTGTCAACCTTCTGCGTTTTCTCTATTTAAATCATAATGACAACCAAAAACATCAAAATGACCCTGTTCAAAAGTTCACATACCCCAGTTCTTAATACTGTGTATTGCCCCCTCTAACATCAATGATAGCTTGAAGTCTTTTGTGGTAGTTGTGGATGAGGCTCTTTATTTTCTCAGATGGTAAAACTGCCCATTCTTCTTGGCAAAAAGTCTCCAGTTCCTGTAAATTCCTGGGCTGTCTTGCATGTACTGCGCGCTTGAGATCTCCCCAGAGTGGCTCAATGATATTGAGGTCAGGAGACTGAGATGGCCACTCCAGAATCTTCACTTTCTTCTGCTGTAGCCAATGACAGGTCGACTTGGCCTTGTGTTTTGGATCGTTGTCATGTTGGAACGTCCAAGTACGTCCCATGCGCAGCTTCCTGGCTGATGAATGCAAATTTGCCTCCAGTATCTGCTGATAACATGCTGCATTCATCTTTCCTTCAACTTTGACCAAGTTTCCTGTGCCTTTGAAGCTCACAATCCCCACATCATCAGTGATCCATCTCCGTGCTTTACAGTAGGAATGGTGTTCCTTTCATCATTATGGTTGTGGCCACAAAGTTCGATTTTTGTCTCATCACTCCAAATTACCTTGTTCCAGATGTTTTGAGGCTTGTCTCTGTGCTGTTTGGCGTATTGAAGGCGAGATTCTTTGTGGCACAGTAATGGCTTTCTTTTGGCAACTCGAACATGCAGCCCGTTTTTCTTCAAGTGCCTCCTTATTGTGCATCTTGAAACAGCCACACCGATAGTTTTCAGAGAGTCCTGTATTTCAGTTGATGTTATGAGTCGGGTTTTTCTTTGCATCCCGAACAATTTTCCAGGCAGTTGTTGCTGAAGTTTTGGTTGCTCTACCTGACCGTGGTTTGGCTTTTACAGAGTCCCTGAGTTTCCATTTGTTAATCACAGTTTAAACGCCACTGACTGGCATTATCAATTCCTTGGATATCTTTTTGTATCCCTTTCCTGTTTTATACAGTTCAACTACCTTTTCCCGTCGATCTGTGGACAATTCTTTTGCTTTCCCCATGGCTCACAATCCAGAAACGTCAGTGGCTGGAGGAAAGATGCAACAGTCTGTCTGGATCCCAGAAACTCACTCAGCTTTTATCCACACACTGATTACAAGCAAACAGGTCACAGGTGAGTATGTTACCTTTAGTAGCCATTCAAACCCCTTTGTGTCAACTTCTGGGCATGTTATCAAGCCAAAATCACCAGTGTATGTGAACTTTTGAACAGGGTTATTTTGATGTTTTTGGTTGTCATTATGATTTAAAAAGAGAAAACACAGAAGTTTGACAATAAATGGCTTCAACCAACCACTAACCATGAGTGGAGAAAAAGTTTTTGTGTTATCATTCATATTCTCTGAAAAAAGGCCAAAAATCTGCCTTGGTATGTAAACTTTTTAGCACAACTGTACAGTACATGAAAAAAAAGTGCTGTATGTATATGAGAAAATACAACTGTTTACTATCTATCTGCAGGAGTGGATTATGTGATTGGTGTGGGCTGGCTATAGGGACCTTACCTCCTCCCTTCCAATCACTTAGAATGGGACTCCTGATCCATCCGTTCTGAAGGCATTTAAAAATGCCAAATGAAGTGGTGGTCCTGCTGCTCAGATAAAAGTCATTGTGGGCAACAGAAATCACCAAGTACTATAGGCTCAGACACCTGTTTTTGAAATTGATGGGAGTCTCAAGTTAGACCCCCACTGATCACATTATCACCTATCCTTTGGATTCACAGATTCTGGACCCTGAACCCCAGTTGCATAAGACCAGGCTGGTGGTTTATTGGTTTGAAATCAGATTCTCTCTGTCCTTCTCCTATTTTTCTTGTTTTTTCTATGTCTATCCAAGGCCTCAACAGGGACACCAGGCGGTTGAGCATAATTGTTTGTTATTTTTACTTACCTCCCCATAATATAATAATAGCAGTTCTGGTTCAGACATGTTACAGGTGCATCTCAATAAATTAGAATATCTTTGAAACGTTTATTTCTTTCAGTAATTAAATTAAAAAGTGACCTCCTATATTTTCTAGATTCTTTACACACAGAGTGTTCTGTTTCAAGTGTTTTAGTTCTGTAAATGTTGATTATGGATTACAGGTAATGAAAACCAAAATCTAAGAAAATCTGAATATTGTAAAAAAAGTTTAGTATTGTAAATTCAGTGTGTCACCTGCCAAGGTTTCCTAAGCCTTTAAATGGTCCCTCAGTCTGGTTCAGTAGGACACACAATCATGGAAGACGCTGATTATGAATTGAATTACTGAAATGAATGAACGTTTCAAAAATATTCTAATTTATTGAGATGCACCTGTAGTTCCAAACTAAACTGCAGTTAGAACCTCACGAATTGTAATATCCAAACCGAAATTACTGATGTGCACAAAATCATGTCAGTTATCCGGGTTGATGTTCAGTTTCTGTTATTTTTCGATTACTTGCCCAGCCCTAGCTATTAACCATCTCTGATTGTTCAGAGTTCCATTTGATTATAATTCTCCTCTGTGTAGTCTAAACATGTTAAGAGACCACATGCACATGGTCAAGAGCCTGAACTGTCATCTTTTTATTTACTATGATTGTTACCAGACTACATGTCTAGGTATTACCATCTCACACATTTATGGCATATGCCAGATATACAATAAATGTGTGATAGTGACAAGTCTTCTGGGACCCGTACACATCATGTTAAAGGAGTTGTCCAGGAAATTTTAAAAAACAAAACAACTTGTGGGGCAGCTGGGGAAATGAAATTAAAATAAAAGCTTACTCACCTGTCTCCAGCACTTCGCTGTCCGCCATTGGTGTCCGTTTAGGCTTGCACTGGGGCCTCAAGTCCTTCGCTCCGCGTGACCACTGAGACCAATTGGTCGCTGCATATGCCATAAGTGGGTGTGATGGGATTACACCTTTATAGGAACCAAGTAGGGCAGGGCTTAACTTTCATTTTGTCCTACTACTGACAGGGCATATCAGGAAGGCTCTTGTTGTAGCCAGTAGTCTTGCAATCTGTTATATGACTGAGGAGGAAGGGGGAATATTGCTCTTTTATTGATATGTATTACTAAGTTTTTACTGTAGTATGAGGCAAAATAGGATAAAATGAAGGGAGGAAGGACTTCTTTTTTACTACTCTGTTTTTTTAAGGTGGACAAAATTTGTACGTGAGAGACTTCTGCAACACAAAGTGACTGTAGTTCATGTCTAAATCCAGGAGCTAAGCTTGCATCATACACAACAGGTAGTGTCCATGACATACAGTGGGGAAAAAAAGTATTTAGTCAGCCACCAATTGTGCAAGTTCTCCCACTTAAAAAGATGAGGCCGGCCTGTAATTGACATCATAGGTAGACCTCAACTATGAGAGACAAAATGAGAAAACAAATCCAGAAAGTCACATTGTCTGATTTTTTAAGAATTTATTTGCAAATTATGGTGGAAAATAAGTATTTGGTCACCTACAAACAAGCAAGATTTCTGGCTCTCACAGACCTGTAACTTCTTCTTTAAGAGGCTCCTCTGTCCTCCACTCATTACCTGTAGTAATGGCACCTGTTTGACATTGTTATCAGTATAAAAGACACCTGTCCACAACCTCAAACAGTCACACTCCAAACTCCACTATGGTGAAGACCAAAGAGCTTTGGAAGGACACCAGAAACAAAATTGTAGACCTGCACCAGGCTGGGAAGACTGAATCTGCAATAGGCAAGCAGCTTGATGTGAAGAAATCAACTGAGGGAGCAATAATTAGAAAATGGAAGACATACAAGACCACTGATAATCTCCCTCGATCAGGGGCTTCACCCAAGATCTCACCCAGTGGGGTCAAAATGATCACAAGAGTGGTGAGCAAAAATCCCAGAACCACACGGGGGGACCTAGTGAATGACCTGCAGAAAGCTGGAACTAATGTAACAAAGGCTACCGTCAGTAACATACTACGCTGCCAGGGACTCAGATCCTGCAGTGCCAGACGTGTCCCCCTGCTTAAGCCAGGACATATCCGGGGCCGTCTGAAGTTTGCTAGAGAGCATTTGGATGTTCCAGAAAAGTATTGGGAGATTGTCATATGGTCAGATGAAGCCAAAGTAGAACTGTTTGGTAGAAACACAACTTGTCGTGTTTGGAGGAGAGTGAATGCTAAGTTGCATCCAAAGAACACCATACCTACTGTGAAGCATGGGGGTGGCAACATCATGCTTTGGGGCTGTTTCTCTGCAAAGGGACCAGGGCGACTTATCCGTGTACATGAAAGAATGAATGGGGCCATGTATCGTGAGATTTTGAGTGCAAACCTCCTTCCATAAGCAATGACATTGAAGATGAAACGTGGCTGGGTCTTTCAGCATGACAATGATCCCAAGCACACCGCCAGGGCAACGAAGGAGTGGCTTCGTAAGAAGCATTTCAAGGTCCTGGAGTGACCTAGCCAGTCTCCAGATCTCAACCCCATAGAAAACCTTTGGAGGGAGTTGAAAGTCCGTGTTGCCCAGCGACAGCCCCAAAACATGTCTAGAGGATAAATGCATGGAGGAATGGGCCAACATACCAGCAACAGTGTGTGCCAACCTTGTGAAGACTTACAGAAAACGTTTGACCTCTGTCATTGCCAACAAAGGATATATAACAAAGTATTGAGATGAACTTTTGTTATTGACCAAATACTTATTTTCCACCATAATTTGCAAATAAATTCTTTAAAAATCAAACAATGTGATTTTGTGGATTTGTTTTCTCATTTTGTCTCTCATAGTTGAGGTCTACCTATGATGACAATTACAGGCCTCTCTCATCTTTTTAAGTGGGAGAACTTGCACAATTGGTGGCTGACTAAATACTTTTTTTCCCCACTGTATATACCCTAAAATGTGCAAATAAAAACTACTGTTTGCCTTACAAAATATAAACCCTCACACTCCATAGGTAGAAACATAACAGATGTATAGGTGTCTGATTATAATGATGCACAGCAAATTATTTTCTGTTTTTATTTTATTTTTTTAAGTAGTACAATGTATCAATTACTGCATAAATTTGATATTGCTGAAATTGTACTGACCCACAGAATATAGTTAAATGAGTTTTCCTGGCTAAAAATATTGCTGACCTATGCTAAAGATAGGTCAATAATATCAGATCAGCAGAGGTATGACACCCAAGATCCTCACCGATAAGTTGTTCTAAGCAGCTAATACACAGAGAATGATGGAAAGGTTATTAAACTTTTTAGCCTGGAAAACCCCTTTACAGTAATAGAACAGGGGATAAATTTCTGACTGGTAGAGGTATGACCACTGTGACCCCCACTGATCCACCATTGTGAATGCAGAGGTAGACACAGAATTTGCACCAACTCTCCATTCATTTCAATTGGAGCACCGGAAATAGTCAAAGTACAGTGCTTGGCACTCATTCAAGTGAATCGAGAGTTGGCGCAAATTCTGCGTCCACCACTACATTAACAACGCGAGGAAAACACTGCTGGAGATCTTAGTGGACGAACCCAGGGGTGTAGCTATAGGGGGTGCTACGGTAGCAATTGATACTGGGCGCAAAGATCCCTCTGTCACATAAAATATACAACTATTCTAAATGGCACAAGGTGAGTAGGAGCCTCATTACAGGTTCTGCAGTGGGACTCAGGAACTTGAAGCTACGTCTCTCGTTGGACCTCTTTTTGCATGTAAATATGTTGTAAGCCACCTTCTATTTGCCGCATATAGTAAGACATTTTACTGTATACAGTTGAAACCAGAAGTTTAGATACACTATATAAAAAGACACATATGCCTGTTTTTCTCACTATCTGACATGAAATCAGAATAAACTTTTCCCGTTTTGGTCAATTAGGATTACCAAAATTATTTATATTTGCCAAATGCCAGAATAATGAGAGAGATTTTTTAAGGCATTTTTATTACTTTCTGCAAAATAAAATGTTTACATTCACTAAGATTACTATGGTTTTAAACAATTTGGGACAGCCCATATGATGATGTGGACTTGCACAAGTCTGGTTCATCCTTGGGTGCAATTTCCAAATACCTGAAGGTGCCTAGTTCATCTGTACGAACAATTATACGCAAGTACAAACAAAATGGGAATGTCCAGCCATTTTACCGCTCAGAAAGGAGACGAGTTCTGTGTCCCAGAGATTTGTAAGGAGCCGGACCGGAGCCTCCGCGGTGGCACGCGGGGGTTGCCGGTCCTCTCCTTTAGATGCTACTTCCAACCCCTAGGGAGGTAGGCCGGAAACCTCCGTGATGGTATGCGGGGGTTGCCGGTCCTTCTTTGCTCAGGCCACGGGATTCCCTTCCGGAGCAGGGGCTCGGTCGGAACGTTCTTATTCGGGACTTCCACTCCAGGTAATCGCTGGCTATTCAGTTTTCCCTGGTAGTAAGTGTTACGTATTTTCTGTTCTCTTACCTCCTGCCTAGACCGCCTGCTTCTGTTGTTTGACTATCCTTCTGGCCTCCCGATTTTGTACCTTGTTCTCCTCTCCTGCTAACAACCCCGGCTTGTCTTCAAGACTTCGTCCTCCTGAACTCCGATTTGGTACCACTCTGCACTCCTGTTACCGACCCGGCTCGTTTGACTCATCTATTTGGATTTCCCTTTTGTACTTCGCTACCTCACGTTGACAACTCGGACCGTATGACTACTCTTTGGAGCTCTGCTGCCATCTACTGCCTGCCGCCATCCGCTGCTTACTACTCTGCAGACTGACATCCTGCTATCACTGGTAAGTGATTCCGGTTTCTGTTCTGCTGTGTCTGGTGGTGTGCTGTGCGTCCAGTGCTCTCTGGCCCGTACCGCTCTGCCTGTCAGTAGCTTCAAGTCCATCCCCACCATCAAGGGCCCTGGTGAACATCTCTGGGGGTGGGGCGCGGTGCGGTTGAGAGAGCGCGTGACGTTCAGCACGGTTTTTACCATTTTGATCCGATTCGACTGGTGCTTGGACTCACTGCTTAGCTCAACGCTGCATCTGTTTCCTAACAAGATTAATGTGTTTTGGTACAAAATGTAAATATCAATCCAAGAACAAAATCAAAAGACCTTGTGAAGATGCTGGCTGAAGCTGGTAAGAGGGTGTCATTATCCACAGTGAAACGAGTACTGTATCGACATGGGTTGAAAGGCCACTCTGCCAGGAAGAAGCCATTACTCCAAAAGGAACATAAAAAAATCAGATTAATGTTTGCATATGCACACAGGAACAAAGACCTTAATTTTTGGAGACCTGTCCTGTGGTCTGAAAACTAAAATTGAACTGTTTGACCATAATGACCATCGTTACGTTTGGAGGAAAAAGAAAGGAGCTTGCAAGCCTGAGAACACCATCCCAATTGTGAAACACGGAGGTGGCAGCATCATGTAGTGGGGTTGTTTTGCTGCAGGAGGGACTGGTGCACTTCACAAAACAGATGGCATCATGAGGAAAGAACATTATGTGGCAATACTGAAGCAAAATCTCAAGACATCAGCCAGGAAGTTAAAGCTTGGGCGCAAATGGGTCTTCCAAATGGCCAATGACCCGAAGCATACTGCCAAACTGGTTACAAAGTGGCTTAAGGATAACAAAGTCAATGTTTTGGAGTGGCCATCACAAAGCCGTGATCTCAATCCTATTGAAAATTTATGGGCAAAGCTGAAAAGGCAGGTGCGAGCAAGGTGGCCTACAAACATGGCTCAGTTACACCAGTTCTGTCAGGAGGAATGGGCCAACATTACTACCAACTATTGTGAGAAGCTTGTGGAAGGATATCCAAAATGTTTGACCCAAGTCATACAGTTTAAGGGCAATGGTACCAAATACTAATGAAATGTATGTAAACTTTTGACTTTGCAGAAAGTGATAAAAATGCCTTAAAAATTCTCTCGCTTTCTCATTATTCTGGCATTTGGCAAATATAAATAAATAATTTTGGTAATCCTAATTGACCTAAAAGGTTTATTCTGATTTCATGTGAGATAGTGAGAAAAACATGCATATGTGTCTTTTTATATAGTGTATGTAAACTTCTGGTTTCAGCTGTATGTTGCATGATGGAGACATGTATTGGCCTTCAGTTTTTATACAATGTACATGCATTTACTGACAGCTCAGTTTTTCTTTTTAAAAAAACAATAAATCAACAGGATGTGGCTAAGATCTTAGAATATTTCAACATGTAACAGCACATGGCTAGACCTTTTTTACAGGCTTCCTTCCAGTTCAGGTTGTGACAAATGCCAGCAGCATCACATAGAAAATGAGTTTATTGTACAGCCAACACTAATAGTACATGACTATCAAAGTCAGCATTTTGAAAGCTTGTGCATTCACAAAAAAGTCATATGGTGTACTCAAGGTAAGACAGATCTATGTATCTTTGAGTCTGCCATATATGATATGGCTAGGAGGGGTCAAGTTTTAATTTCCAAAATACTTTAAGACATTTAGCAGCAAATGAGATGTTCTAGAACCATTTGAATAAGGCTTTAAATGGTCACTTCAGACTATGTTCACATCTGCGCCAGAGTCTCCATTGAAGACTCGGTCACAGTGTCCACTGAAAACCGGCAGAGGAAAAAAGTCCTGCACAGAGATGTTTATCTACACCAGTTTCAGTTTTAAAACTATGGATCCTCTTATAGTCAGTTTAGCGGTCCGCCTTTCCTTTGTTCTGGTATATCAATCTGGTATATTAATATCAGAATAATAAAGAGACTATGCTAATGTGAACCTAGCGTTAGTCTCATTTCATAGAGCATGTGACCAAAATGTAATACACTTTAATTAAAAATGTGGCTTGCTTTCTGCCTGAAAAATCTCTCTAAAGTTCCTGCCACTAGGTCCCTTCTAGCTAATTTGCTGTTTACTCTTTTGTTACCAAGGAAGTCCGACCATAGATATATTACATTACATTCCCTCTTTCTTCTCTCAATGAGTGTAGGGCGTTCCTTTTCTCTCTTCACTCAGTGAATGGAGAGGTGAGGGGCTGATGCTCCTCACAGCCTTCACAGACATCTCTGCAAACTGTTGCTGTGTGCAAAAGACTGAGGATTCTGCAAATTTCACACTTTACAATGTAAGAAAAGTCTTCTATGTACTTGTATCTACTTCTGGATGCTTGCCTGATTACATATAGGATATTGTTCACAGACAGTAAGCAGCTTTCCCTGACTGTGCTCATGACTTTTTTCTCCAACAATTTTTGGTGGTCTCTGCGATGGAGTTTCTAACAGAGACTTTGATGCAGATGTGAACCCAGCCTGACAGCAATAATTTGATTATTAGCAACAGAAAAACTGATAGGACACTATGTATGAAGGCTTATACAGTCATAGAACAGACTGCCAGCAAGACCCTGCACATATTTCAACCTTTCACTCGAAAACTCAGGTACCCTTTAAACTCACTACGTGGGGATTCCCTTCTCAAAATCCATACCCTCATAAGGATGCTTTAAAATGGAGATTATGAAGCCCCTTAGGCCCACCCTCCAGATTAGCTCTAGCCAAATTCAGTAGTGACCTAGAGGGCTCACACTCCTGTTCTGAGATTTAACTGTGACAAATGCAGTAATTGTTTAAGAAAAGTGAGATTTAATATGCCTCAAAAAGGGAACATCTGAATAAAGGTACAGAAAGTTTTTATCCTGTTTCTAGGTGTTTTTCTTTTTAAAATCTGTCCATCCATTCTAAAGATGTGGCGCCTGGAAGATTGTATATAAACTAGCTCTGGTTCTCCAAGTGGGCAGTAAACTTATGTTTTTCTATGAGAAAATAAAAGGTGCCCGCCACATGGAGAATCAAAGCTAGTTTTCATGTAATCTTCCAGGGGCCATATCTTTTGAATGGTTACACGGATCTTTAAAAGAAAAATACCAAATTGATCAGAGGCATAGCGAGAGTCAATGCGTTTTATTTAGCATTTTCTGCTTGGTGACAGGTCCACTTTAAACTCCACCTTTCACATGTGTTTTTTTAATGTTACATAATTGCAATAAGAATAATAGATTGTGAGTCCCACCAGGAACATGACTGAGGTAAATGTATTTTATGTCCTGCCCACGATCGAAAAATAACGCTATTTATCCTGTACGGTGAACGCTGTAAAAAAAAAAAAAGAATAAAATACCGCAATGCGCAAATTAACGTATTTTGGTCACTTTGTTTTCCTCAAAAAAAATAACAAAAAGTGAACAAAAAATTATACATACCAAACATTGGTGCCAATAAAAAGTACAACTTGTTCCGCAAATAAAGAGCCCTGACATATTTCCGTCAACACTACAGTAAAAAAGTTATAGGCGTCAGAATACGGTGATCCCAGGAAAATCTTTCTTTTTCAAAAACTGACGTTTTATTATGTAAAAGCAGTAATACGTAATAAAAAAAAATATAAACATGAATAAATATAAATATGATAGAATTGTGTGTTATTTCACATGGACCCCCAAAAACATAAATAAAAGCTAATCAAAACATATGTACCCCAAAATGGTGGCAAATGCAAGTACAACTTGTCACTCAAAAAAATAAGCCCTCACATAGCTATGTTGACAGAAAAATAAAAAAGTTATGAATTTTAGAAGTTGGGTAGTGAAAATATGAAAAAAGTCACCAAACATTAATGTACAAACAACCCTGTGTCCTTAAGAGGTAGTGATTTTGATTTTCACCAGAATTTTCACTCTGCCACAGAGTTTAATCTGTTCCAAGCAGGATTTGTCCTTCCTGCTGCAAACTATGATCAACAGTTTGTTCTCTGTAGTCAGTAGTCGGGTGCTACTAGGAGGAAGTCTACAACAGATATATATAAAAAAAAAAAAAAAAAAAAAAAGCAAAGACATGAAAATCAAGATTCACCCCTCATCCTGCTGTAGTAGGATGGGTGATGTCATAGCTGTGGGAGGAACATCTGCCACTGCACAAGGTGGCACAGGTAGAAGATGGTAGGGGTCTGAGTAGCAGGAGCAGGGTTCCAGGGATCTGAAGGCCTTCCCTCACTGCACCAACTGCCTCATTTGCATATCACTTCAAAGTTTATTTTCTCCAAATCAACAAAATGAACCACAAAATTCAGGGCTAATTACAACCAAAGTGCCAAAATTCTGTGAACCGCAGTATAATAGTTTAAAGAGGACCTTTGACATCCTCCGCGGTAGAAAGCCGTCAGTACGCTGAATTCAGCACACTCAACTTTCCGGGTATGCTCCACAGTGCTGGAGATATTGGTGCCATTAATTTTGGCACCGATATCACCCCACTGTTAGAAGGGCGGGCCTTACAGCCTAGCGTCATTGCTGGGCTGTGAGGAATGCCCCCCCGACTGTATTTTTCCATAGACTTGTCAGGAGGGGCATTCCTCACAGCCCAGCATCAGGGCACATACTGGGAAAGCTGACAGTGACCGGAATTCAGTGCGTACTCGTCTTTTTAGCGTTATGTAAAGCAAAAGACCGCACATCGATGGGGACATGAAAGGTTCTCTTTAAACCAAAAAACAAAGTCCGCAAATAAATAAAAACATAATATTAAATATTCAAAATGACATACACAGATGGTATCACAAGGAAAAGAGACAAAGGGGACTAGGAAGGTACCACATATGATACCTCCAGGGAAGGAATAATACTGGGTGGTATATAATCTATATACAGTTTCTTGCGAAAGTATTCGGCCCCCTTGAACTTTTCAACCTTTTGCCACATTTCAGGCTTCAAACATAAGGATATAAAATTTAAATTTTTTGGTGAAGAATCAACAAGAAGTGGGATACAATTGTGAAGTGGAATGAAATTTATTGGTTATTTTAAACTTTTGTAAAAAATAAAAGTGGGGCGTGCAATATTATTCGGCCCATTTACTTTCAGTGCAGCAAACTCACTCCAGAAGTTCAGTGAGGATCTCTGAATGATCCAATGTTGTCCTAAATGACTGATGATGATAAATATAATCCACCTGTGTGTAATCAAGTCTCCGTATAAATGCACCTGCTCTGTGATAGTCTCATGGTTCTGTTTAAAGCACAGAGAGCATCATGAAGACCAAGGAACACACCAGGCAGGTCCGTGATACTGTTGTGGAGAAGTATAAAGCCGGATTTGGATACAAAAAGATTTCCCAAACTTTAAACATCCTAAGGAGCACTGTGCAAGCGATCATATTGAAATGGAAGGAGTATCAGACCACTGCAAATCTACCAAGACCTGGCCGTCCCTCTAAACTTTCATCTCAAACAAGGAGAAGATTGATCAGAGATGCAGCCAAGAGGCCCATGATCACTCTGGATGAACTGCAGAGATCTACAGCTGAGGTGGGAGAGTCTGTCCATAGGACAACAATCAGTCGTACACTGCACAAATCTGGCCTTTATGGAAGAGTGGCAAGAAGAAAGCCATTTCTCAAAGATATCCATAAAAAGTCTCGTTTAAAGTTTGCCACAAGCCACCTGGGAGACACACCAAACATGTGGAAGAAGGTGCTCTGGTCAGATGAAACCAAAATCGAACTTTTTGGCCACAATGCAAAATGATATGTTTGGCGTAAAAGCAACACAGCTCATCACCCTGAACACACCATCCCCACTGTCAAACATGGCGGTGGCAGCATCATGGTTTGGGCCTGCTTTTCTTCAGCAGGGACAGGGAAGATGGTTAAAATTGATGGGAAGATGGATGGAGCCAAATACAGGACCATTCTGGAAGAAAACCTGTTGGAGTCTGCAAAAGACCTGAGACTGAGACGGAGATTTATCTTCCAACAAGACAATGATCCCAAACATAAAGCAAAATCTACAATGGAATGGTTCACAAATAAATGTATCCAGGTGTTAGAATGGCCAAGTCAAAGTCCAGACCTGAATCCAATCGAGAATCTGTGGAAAGAGCTGAAAACTGCTGTTCACAAACACTCTCCATCCAACCTCACTGAGCTCCAGCTGTTTTCCAAGGAAGAATGGGCAAGAATTTCAGTCTCTCGATGTGCAAAACTGATAGAGAAATACCCCAAGCGACTTGCAGCTGTAATCGCAGCAAAAGGTGGCGCTACAAAGTATTAACTTAAGGGGGCCGAATAATTTGGCACGCCCCACTTTTCAGTTTTTTATTTTTTACAAAAGTTTAAAATATCCAATAAATTTCGTTCCACTTCACGACTGTGTCCCACTTGTTGTTGATTCTTCACCAAAAAATTAAAATTTTATATCCTTATGTTTGAAGCCTGAAATGTGGCAAAAGGTTGAAAAGTTCAAGGGGGCCGAATACTTTCGCAAGGCACTGTAGAGGGAAAAATAGCTGATCCAGCAAAGTAACACATATCATATATTAATTGAACAATAGCAATACTATATAGTGTATAACACATAGCAGTTAAAGAGGTTGTCTGGGATAAAATAAAAATTAACCCCTAAGCTAATCCTCCTCCCCCCCGCCTAACTTCTAATTTATTTACATAATAAATCCCATCCCATCATACTTACGTGTTTTCCTCTCTCGGAACGGCTCCTCCTCTTCTTTAACTTTGCTAGTGCTTGTGCAGACCAGAGGTGCCTCCGACACATGCACAGTAGAGATGGCACTCCGTCAGAGGTGCCACCTCTACTGCGCAGGCGTCTCACAGCCAAGACAGTGAAAGAAAAGTAGGAGCCATTCCAGAAGGGAGGTCTAAAGAGGAAGACACGTAAGTATGATGTGGTGGGGGGGATGGGCTGAGTTAGTTGGGAAGGGCTAGTAGTGGGCAGAATAACTAGGGAGACAGAGAGGGGGTGTAAAGGAGTGAGAGGGAGGTAGTGTGGAAACTACACAGCAGGAAACTACACCATGTAAACAAATGCAGAGCATGCCAGGAGCTCCCAGAGAAACCCATAAATCACTCAAAACACTGCTAAGGTTCATGGGTGTACTTATTAACCCATTAATAGCACTAACAGACCTTTTAAAAAAAAAAAAAAAAGATTTTTTTGCCCGGAAAACCCCTTTAAAGTGCAATATTGGAATGAACAGATAATGTAAACATGGATACAGACAAAAAGATCACAAGCAAAGAACCTAGAATCCCAGTTTAAACCCACCTGGAGAAAACGCACGTCGCGTGTTTCACCTTACACAGGCTTCGTGTGGGATATTGTTTATTAGTGTAATGTGCTCTGTAACATGGTGGTGAAAGTTGAGTATGCTTGGGGAGCTGATAGACTTCATTTAGGCGAGCCCTAAAAAACTGTTCAACTCCAATGTAGTGTTTTATAAGATTTAAGAATATGGTTTATATACAGTATATATATATTTTTTTATATTGTTCAGATGTTGTGGTTGTGGCTGAGCTTTTTACATCTATGTCATTCTAGTGACTTGTGTGCTTCCAATCTGGAGGCTGCAGTTTGGGCTACAATGCACAAAGCACGATCTATTAAAAAAAGTTTTTTTACATGTGGAAAAATTTGACTAGCCTGTATAGAGTCCTAATTTTAACTCCATTGGTTTGGATTACACTGACTGTGATTGATGTGCAACATCAGTGATCAGTGTCAGACTGAGGTGTCTAATGCCTACCAGTGGAATTCATTCTGGGAGTCCACTATACAGATAAATGCAAATGTACCTGTCTTCCATTTTTTCAGTATTTGCCTGCTTCCTAGATCTTGCCTTAGGTTAAGGTCCCCTTAGCTCTGTGAGCAAGATGATTTGTGATGGCGGTCTTACAGTAACAGTAAAGTGATGGGGCCCAGGAGGGAGAATAGGGGTTAAACTGTTCTGTGCATAGCTGTCATCTCACCCACCCAGTGCATCTCTATATAATAAACTGGGTAGTTTATTAAATATTCTACCCAGTGTATTATATGGGCACATAGGCCACAGGTAATGCTATAGGGCAGTGATGTGCTGTGTCAAGCACCACTCTTGCAGGTTTTAGGGGTTAGGGGCTCACTGGGGCATTCACCTGCTTCCCTTTGGGCCAGTCCGAGTCTGACAGTGACGGACCTCAGTAATATTTTAGTGGTAGAATAGACCCATTCACCCAAAGCATTTTCCAGACTTGTTAAATGAGTAATCCTGTAAAATCAAATTATCCCTTTTCCATTGAATAGATGATAACTTGTAGATTGAGGGGTCGAACTCCTGGGACCCCTACCATCCTGTGCCCACTTTATTTATTGTGTGCCCAAAATTCCAGGAACTAGGATATGCTGAAATTCTTGACACAGATTCAGAGAACACCAGAAAGTGAATCCCTGTGTCACCCCACCAAACCCTAGGCATTAAACAGTGTTTAAGATAAGTTAGCCTATGTGTTTGTTAGAGTTTTTTTTTTATTCTGCTGGAAAACAAATCTAAAATGTAGAACAGAATATTACTTCTTTGCTCTTTGGGTAAGACTGCAGCAATGGTGTTAAAGGTGGAGTTACTATGTTACTTGTAAATCTACTATTTACAACTGTGCACACCCTGGTAATGCTATGCAAACATGGTAGAAAGATAAGAATCTTTGCACAAAGGGCGCTTGTCTGATATTCCGTTTAGCTCCTCAGTTAAAAGTGACATCACTGCTCTATCAGGTATCCCATTGGACTTGCTGTTTGCACACACACACTACATAAAGCGGGTTAGTTTTTAACAAAGTCCTGTATCATCTACATTCAAGGTGACCAAACACAAGAATTACACAGGACCATAATATTGCAATTGTTGTATAGTTGTCTGTATAGCTATGTTGTCCTTCATTTCACAGCATTATAGTTGTTTGTCGTTTGAGTGACTCAGTACACAGTTGTGATAGTTTTGTCTGACTGTTATTGTCGACTGCAGACAGCCTTGGTTTATATGTCCTATTAATATATAATGTCCAGATAACATCCATTGAAAACAGTTGGAAAGTACAAGTGAAGATTGCGGTCATGGGAATTCAAGAGTAGTAAGAACTGTGTCTTGGGTAGCAGTCACGATGAAGAACTCAGTTTATTGATTGTTAGTGGAAGTGGTAGTACTGGGATTGAAGAGACAGTATATGACAGATAAAATGGTTGTCTGTGAAAGTGTGAAGTCACTTACTGTCAAATATTACAGAGGAGTGGTTAGGTATTAGCTTGAGGATTTTTTTTCCGAGCTTAAAAAGTCGGCTTTCCGAATTTGAAGCTGATTTTGCCGCATGTCCAAATTCCGCATCAAAAACCAATGTCAAATTCCGTACCTGCCAGGTGGTATTTTCGGCCTCCCATTCACTTCAATGAGAGTTATCAGACAGAATCTGCCTGAGGGTAGAGCATAATGCTTATTTTTCCTCTAGCTGAAAAAATCTGGTAGAGGTAAAATCCGCTAGAGGAAAAATCAGCCAGAGATAAAATCATCATCTGACTTCCACTGAAATGAATGGAGGCTGGTGTCAGACTGAATTTCAATCTGATTTTGAGGCAGAATCCGCTTCAATTTCAGAGCTAAATTCCTCCATGTGAACATACCCTAAGTGAATGGTTGAAATGGTAAATCTAACGGTAGATTGTAGAGATGATATTCTGTATGATGTTAAATGCTGCAGAACTCTTGGTAAATTATGAGGACATTTGTTTGATATCATCTTTTGTATACATATTGAATGTTGACTGAATTATTGCACAGTACAGTTGAAGGGTAAGTTTGCTTACATAGATTTTTGTCATCTCTTTGTTTCACCTCCAGTTATTAGGGGATGTTCACACTAGCATTGTGAACATCCATTGCTCTCGTTCATCATTGGATGAGAGCATCGGACTTTAACAATGGTAGAGTGACAGACACAGACAGAGCCCCCTTCGTCTGTATCTGTTCCCATTGACTCTAATGTAAACAGCATGAAACAGACGAAGCTTTCTTCCATCATGTTTGTTTACTTTTGTAACAGAAGAAAAAGTCCTGCCAGCAGGACATTTTGTTCTGTCAGAAAAGTAAAAAAACATGACAGAAGAAATCTTCCATCATGTTTTGTAACAGAAAAGTGAATTCAGACGGAGGGGGCTCCACCTGCATTCTAGGGTTAATGTTTATTGCTCTCATCCTATGATGGATGAGTGCACTGGATGCACTGTGAACCTAGCCATAGTTGTATTGCTATGATTTGGTTACATGTCTATTACCACCAGAAAGAAAACTTGTCGCTTTAAGCCAAAAGATACGCCAAGTGAACTTGTCAGTAGATTCATGCCGCCATAACCATATTTGAGGGTAAAAGTACACTTCACAATTGATCTTGGTCCACTGATGCTTCCACTTTACTGTGCTGGCTTAAAGGGCTTTTCCAAGAAAATTATATTGACCTATCCTTGGTTGTCCCAGTGCAAAGGTTTCATAAGTGGGCCCCCCATCACCACCACTTAGACATACCTGGCCCAACCAAATTCTAACGCACCCTCAGTGCCCCCCCCACATAGTATAATGCCCCTTAGTGGCCCTATACAATATAATGACCTTCAGTGGCCCATCACACAGTCAAATGTCCCAACAGTGGCCCTATATAATATAATAGCCCCTCAGACATTAACCTGTCCACCCCCTTCTTTTGGCCTCAGACATTATATTATATTACAACCCCAATTCCAATGAAGTTGGTACGTTGTGTAAAACATAAATAAAACAGAATACGATGATTTGCAAATCCTTTTTAACCTATATTCAATTGAATACACTACAAAGACAAGATATTTAATGTTCAAACTGATAAACTTTACTGTTTTTTTGCAAATATTCCCTCATTTTGAATTTGATGCCTGCAACATGTTCCAAAAAAGCTGGGACAGGGACAACAAAAGACTGGGAAAGTTGAGGAATGCTCAAAAAACACCTGTTTGAAGCATTCCAGAGGTGAACAGGTTAATTGGAAACAGGTGAGTGTCATGATTGGGTATAAAGGGAGCATCCCCGAAAGGCACAGCCATTCACAAGCAAGGATGGGGCGAGGTTCACCACTTTGTGAACAACTGTGTGAGCAAATAATCCAACAGTTTAAGAACAACATTTCTCAACATACAATAACAAGAAATTTAGGAATTTCATCATCTACAGTCCATAATAATCTCAAAAGATTCAGAGAATCTGGACAAATCTCTGCAAGTAAGCGGCAAGGCCGAAAACCAACATTGAATGACCGTGACCTTCGGTCTCTCAGGCGGCACTGCATTAAAAACCGACATCATTCTGTAATGAATATTACCACATGGGCTCAGGAATACTTCAGAAAACCATTGTCAGTGAACACAGTTGGTCGCTACATCTACAAGTGCAAGTTAAAACTCTACCATGCAAAGTAAAAGCCATATATCAACAACACCCAGAAACGCCACCAACTTCTCTGGGCTCGAGCTCATCTGAGATGGACTGACGCAAAGTGGAAAAGTGTCCTGTGGTCTGACCAGTCCACTTTTCAAATTGTTTTTGGAAATCATGGACGTTGTGTCCTCCGGGCCAAAGAGGAAAAGGACTGTCTGGATTGTTATCAGTGCAAAGTTCAAAAGCCAGCATCTCTGATGGTATGGGGGGGTGTTAGTGCCCATGGCATGGGTAACTTGTACATGTGTGAAGGCACCATTAATGCTGAAAGGTACATACAGGTTTTGGAGCAACATATGCTGCCATCCAAGTAACATCTTTTTCAGGGACGTCCCTGCTTATTTCAGCAAGACAATGCCAAGCCACATTCTACACATGTTACAACAGCGTGGCTTCGTAGTAAAAGAGTGCGGGTACTAGACTGTCCAGACCTGTCTCCATTGAAAATTTGTGGCGCATTATGAAGAGCAAAATAAAACAATGGAGACCCCGGACTGTTCAGCAACTGAAGTTGTATATCAAGAAAGAATGGGAAAGAATTCCACCTACAAAGCTTCAACAATTCATGTCCTCAGTTCCCAAACACTTATTGAGTGTTGTTAAAAGGTTAGGTGATGTAACACAGTGGTAAACATGCCCCTGTCCCAGTCTTTTGTTGCCCCTGTCCCAGCTTTTTTGGAACGTGTTGAGAGGCATCAAATTCAAAATTAGTGAATATTTGCAAAAAATAAATAAAGTTTATCCATTTGAACATTAAATATCTTGTCTTTGTAGTGTATTCAATTGAATATAGGTTGAAAAGGATTTGCAAATCATCATATTCTGTTTTTATTTATGTTTTACAAAATGTCCCAACTTCATTGGAATTGGGGTTGTATAATGTCTCCCTCCAGTTGACCCTACAGATTCATGTCCTCTTCCTGATTGCCCCAACCGTTTCATGTTCCCCTCTTGGTTGTCCCCACAGTTTCATGTCCCCCACAGTATATACTGTCCCCTCCTGTAGCCCAGAGTACAATGGAACAAACAAAGAAAAATAAACCCCCCCCGTCCCAGTTCTCCTGTTCTCTTCTGTCTGCTCTCAGAGGCTTCAGGGAGCAGCAGGCTTGATGTAAGTGTCATCATGACATTGTGCCTACTGCTCAGAGGACTCAGATAAATTGGACATATCAGTGTGGCCCAAGCCCACTGTCTGGAACAGCATGGCAACACTCTAAATGCTGGTCTGTCCCACCGTCCCAAGGGGGTCCCCCATGCCATAGGGCCTGGTTCCAGTCCCTCATTTGCTTTATGGCTAAAGTGGCCCTGTTAACAGGGGTCTGATATGGAGAACAGAGCTGTAAGCATATTCTCCTTGTAGTGGCCATGGCGAGTTACTGCAGCTCATCTAACTCAGCCACTCCAAGGAGAACAGAGCTATCTGCGGCTGGCTCTGCATAGCGGCTTCTGAGAACGGGCATCAATATCATTTGACTGGAAAACCCCTATAACAGGAACATTATGTCCTTATGTATGTAAACTGGAGAATAATACAGTTTTCTTATTATGAATACCTATAGGAAGGCTTATAAAGTGTTTGCAGTTACTCTTCTCAATTGTATAAGGATATAGGTATAAATGTCCTTATCTTTGTCTAGGTGCCATCCACCATTTAGAGGGTTCTTCCCATGTTGGTAAGCAATAGCATATCAGATTGCAGGGACCCCCACCAATGAAGAGGCCATTTCAACAGTACTATGCTTCTCTTCCGAGATATCAGGCCCAAAGGCCACACCCTGTGGTGACAATATGCTCCCCCTTGGATTTCTGGCTAGACAGTGTTAATAAAACATAGCATGCTCAAAATTTTAATTTTTTTGATGCACAGAGGGCTTTATAACCATCCCCCATTCCATTGTTTTTGTCAGCTTCTGTAGAGCATCTTCTCATGCGTCTATTTTCCTAGGTAATAGCAGCAAACACTGCAGATAATTGGCGCCTTGGTGGTGCGCTCAGTAGATGTGTTTGGAAAAAAATGATGAACACAATTCAGACGTCTTCAAGACACTAGGGAACCTTTTCCACTACACACTGTTTAGACAGGATCACAAATGGCTCCTGCAAGTACTTCCACAGCCTGTATCTACACTTCCTGGTGAGAGACGTGATGTCATGGATGTTGTGCTGCCTGTATCTGTGGCTGAATTATACCAAGACTTGTTGTCATGGCAACACGTAGTGCGCAAATGTAATTCTAAAATAACACTGAATAGAAAAAAGAACAATGTAGAAGTACAATGCAGTGCTGCAGCTGCACACAGGCTCAGCTAGCCTACTTGTGTTACAATAGACAGGTACAGTAGCTGCGTCTTCTGATAAAACAAATACCCATGTGATGTTACTATTACCAAATTTAATACTATTTTAATGTAAGGCTCTCACAATCTATGTGAAACCTTGGTCTGAATAGTATTCTTGCATTTATAAGCATGTTGCCATAAGGCACAAAGTGATGGAACCTTATGGACCCATTGTCAATAAATTTGTCCAGCTTTTATTTTGACTTATTGAAAATAGAGGCATCAAATCTGATGCCTTAGCACAAATTGGGAACATAGCCTGTTGAGTGTTCAGGTAGGTTACGTTTACAGCTATAAGTATTCATGGTGGCTTCAAGACAACATAAAGATTTCTGAGAGACTAGCATACCTACCATGGTTATATGGCTCCCATAGGCCATAATGCCTTTACCCAATTATTATTAATTCCCTACCATTTTTCTTTTTCCACTGTATATTTTTAACTGTATTTCAGCTCATTGTGTGCCAAAATACACTGTGTTCCAAATTATTATGCAAAAAGTGTTTAGGAGTGATAAGATAAGAATTTTTTTTGTTTGTCAGTTAAACTCATTGATGGTGATGTGTGTCAGGGCTCTTTATATCACTGAAAGCAATTGCAGACACCTGTGCTAATTAGTTTGGCATGTGTGTCCAATTAAAGGCAAGACTACTTAAGAAGGCTGTCCCACATTATTAAGCAGCCTACATTTTCAGCCAAAATGGGAAAGAAAAAGGATGTGTCAGCTGCTGAGAAGCAACAAATTGTGGAGTGTTTAGGTCAAGGCATGACTACAATCAACTTCATCGTGATCATCGCGCAATCAAGAAGTATGTAGCTGATTCACAGCACACATGTGTGCGTGCTGATAAGGGAAAATTGAGGACTCTTTCCAACAGGCAATTACGTCAGGTTAAAAGAGCAGCTTCAAAAATGCCTTGTCATAGCAGCAGACAAGTTTTTGAAGCTGCTGGTGCCTCCAATGTCCCCCGAACAACAAGATACAGGGTCCTTCAGAGGTTTGCAGCTGTGCGTAAGCCATCCTGTTGACCTCCTCTATCCACTGCACACAAGCAGAAACGGCTCCAGTGGGCCAAACAATACATGAAGACTGACTTCAAAACTGTTTTGTTCACCGATGAGTGCCGTGCAACGCTCGATGGTCCAGATGGATGGAGTGGAGGATGGCTTGTTGATGGACACCCCATGCAAACACGGCTACGGCACCAACAAGGAGGAGGTGGAGTAATGTTTTGGGCTGGAATCATGGGGAGAGAGATTGTCGGCCCCTTTAGGATCCCTGAAGGGGTAAAGATGAACTCCATAATGTATGTGGAGTTTCTCAAACAGCACTTCCTGCCATGGTTCAAGAAGAAGAACCATGCATTCCGCAGAAAGATCATTTTCATGCATGATAATGCACCGTCTCATGCTGCAAATAACACATCTGCATCTCTGGCTGTTATGGGCATAAAAGGGGACAAACTTATGGTGTGGCCCCCATGCTCCCCTGACCTCAACCCCATTGAGAACCTCTGGAGCATCATCAAAAGGAGTGTCTATGATGGCGGGAGGCAGTTCACATCTAAGCAACAGCTCTGGGAGGGTATTCTGTCCTCATGCAAAACAATTGAAGCAGAAACCATCCAAAAACTGACAAATTCAATGGACGAGAGAGTTCAGAAGCTTCTTTCGAACAAGGGGTCCTATGTGCAAATGTAACATCACCTCGAATAAAGTTTTGGCTTGAAAACTGTTTGATTTCAGTTTCTAATAACCTGCTAATGCTTATAATTTCACAATGACCATTTTTTTGTTCTTAATAAAAATGAAAAGGTTGCAAATTCTGCTGTGCATAATAATTTAAAACATGCATTTTGAGTGTTTATTTCTTTTTTAAATATACTGTTATCATAGGCAGTTTGTTCAAAAACCTTTCAATTATACTCGAATAGTTGATGACTGGAAAATTACAATGACTGCAATTCATATAGGTAATTTTGGAAAATATGAGAAAATATTATTTGCATAATAATTTGGAACACAGTGTACACATGAAAAGTCTTACAAACACCTTCCCATTGATTTCAGTGATTTATTTTTTTTCAGCTGTGTAAAAATATGGGCATTATGACCTACAGTGAATATATTTACACTGTTTTAAAAAAAGAAGTGACATATCACTGCTTGAAGCGTTTTAGAAGCTGTTTTTTCCCCAAAATACACTCCAAATACGCTTGTTTGCTATTTAATGTGTATATTGCAGGTTAGGCAGCTGATAAAAGTAACACGCCAAAAAAGTGCTGGGATTTTGGAGGATGATTTCTTTGTAGCCAGTAAGACACATCATATGTGCATACCCAAAAGGCTTGGCCTAAATTTGTCAACAGTATTGTAAATATGATTTGTGTACTAATAGAATTTATTTCCCATAATGCAGATTGAACTGGATAGAAACAATGACAATTGGAATTGTTTATTATATCAGAAAGCTTTATAGACTTATTATTACACAATATTTAGAACACATCTTTGCATAACCCATGATTAAATTAACACCATGCGGGCATCATTTTTTATTCCTTCCTTTTTGCATCTTTTAGTGAATAGGAGGTTGGATGCTCACTCAAAAGTAGAGCAAAATTACAAGATCATCACAGCCGTGCTGCAAGTTCAGTGCTACCCTATGGGGAAAAAATTCTAAGCAATCTTGCAATATCTATGGTTGACTACGCTCTCTAGGTCACTTCCAAAACTTTTTTCTTTAAGGAAATTATTGAGGCTGCATCATGGTAATCCTTGATTTTTAACAAGACTTGTGGGTGACAACATGTTGCCATGGAGTACTAGATTTCTAAGAGTTGTCCTTATATTACACAGTTAATGGAGGTGAGCACAAGTTTGTTATGTGATACTGATGCCCCATTCAGATTTCTGACCTCTATTAAACAACTGTTGTTGCTATCTCTTTAAGAAGACTTCATAATATTATTGTCATCAAGAAGAAGATGATTTTGTATAAATTCTAAGACCAGGCGTTAAAAAAAAAAAAAAAATCTGTCTGAGGCCGCGGCCCCACATAGTGTACAGGCCACAGAAAAAAATGTGGTGTTTTACAGTACCTGCAAAGTGAATGGGATTCTGGCTAATCCCATCGACACATTGCAGAAAAATATCCGCAACGGAAATACTGTAATTTCAAAAAACGTTGCATTTTTGTAAATAGCAGCATGTCAGTCATACCTACGGAAACGCTGGTGTTTACCGTATAGGTATAATAGAGGCAGAAAGTCCGCAGAGGAAAACTCTGTGGACTTTCTGTGAAATGCGCTGAGGAAAAAAATATAATGAGTTTCCACCGCAGTCTTTTCTGCAGCACTTTTTGGCTGCGGCTTGCTACGTGGGGCTTTAGACTAAGAGATTTTTTTTTTCTGTAGCCAGCAAAGTTGTGTTTTCTATTTTAATGGGGCCCAATATCCCCTATATATGGGGAGTTTTCATTTATTTTTCTTTCTTTTTTTACTGTAGTTTTTATTTAAGTTGTTCAACAAAAAGGTAACTGTACATGTAACACAAAGTATAATACCAAATAGCAACAAACAGAGTCTGATCAATTTTTCTAGTATAAAAATGAATGACATAAATACTTTATTGTTTTTTCAAGCACATATTATTGTATTATATATCAGTGAGTTACAGAAGATTAAACTCCCATACAGATACATTTAGAGAAAAGTGTCAGCCTTTCGATGCTTTTATGCCAGTTCTCTGGGTGGGGCAAAATTAGGACAAGAGGAGAGGAATTTGCAACCCAACATATTTACAATTGCTTACATCAGAACACACTGTAAATAATACCTGTCAGCATCTAGTTAGCACAGATTTTAATTTCTGGTACATGGTCAAGATGTGCCAATATTATTAATAGACGTTCACCTGTTTATAGAATTGGTGCATTGAATGTCAGCGCAGCATCTGATTAAGACTGGTGTACTACATGCCATTCTTAAAGGGGTTATCCATTTTCTAATATTGATGGCCTATCCTTATGTGACACCAGGCTATGAATATTAGAAAGTGGATCAACTATTGTGTTATGCTTTACCTTTTTACCTTTGTTTCCTGTTATCTTGGTGAAATGTATACAATTCAATAAAAACTACATCTTAAGAAATATGCTGCTCAGCCAACATTGAACCTAGTATTGTGTATTAAATGGCAACACAGCCCTAAACCCAGCAAGGTCCTTTGCACTGCATCCAGCTGATTTTTTTCAGCAATTTGTAGCTATGAGTAGCTCTGTTGGCAGATCGGAGCAGACAGGCTAGTGTTTGCCCAGCACATGAATCAATAGATGCATGCCTAATAGACTCACTATGAGCATCAACAGCATTTGGTTGCCCATGACCCTGTTGCCAGTTCACTGGTTGTCCTTCCTTGAATCAATTCTGGCTGCATACTGGGAACACTGCACAAGACCTGCCAGTTGTCTGACCGTCAATATTTAACCCTTGTCAATATCCACATACTTTCATTTTGTCTTTATTGTATAGCATTGTCATGTTTTTTAATGGAAGACAATCCTATTTAAAGAGTAAACCATGTAGTCAGTGCACAACATTCACTACTGTAAGTCATACAATTGCATGTGTCAGCACCATTGGTATGGAGTATTTGTTGGAAGTATTTCCTGATGTGCATGACAAATGTACTGAAAAAATGTAAAATTTAAGTTCTGGAGAATAATGTGTTACAATTGATGAAATAGTAATAGATAAAAGTGAAGCTCTGTCATTGGACTAAAGTTATGTATTAGATTCCTAAAATCCTTTAATATACTGAGTCAGGTACTGTAAAAGAACTGTGAAGACGGAGTTGTGGAGTTGGACTTGTAGTCAGTGGAAAAGTAGCAACTCCAACTCCAGCTTTAAAATAAAAAATCTTAAAGGTTACAATTTTGAATATTAAGAAAAAGATGGAATCTTTATATAAAATATGAATAGTAATATGTAATATTAGTAATAGTAAATATTACATTTCCCATTTTAATGGAGTAAGTTTGTTTTTGTTAAATATTATACTTGAGGCATTTCTAAAGTTTTAGTCAAAAGTTTAGTTTACAGCCCAGCTCTGGTGAAACGTCATTTAGATGTTAAACCTCATACTAATGAATACAAATAAAAGCATCAACCACTAGAGGGAGACAAATGCACCTTTTATATAGTGGCATGCTTTATTTGTATTTATTATACTAATGATAAGCTATATAAATGTGTTATATTATTACCTGTGTTATTATTTACTAGTTATAGTAGCATTTAGACAGATTGTAGCTGCAGTTCTATAACTATGAAAATCTTTATGCCAAAAAATCTATGTGAATCTGATTATGATGTGACTTATACGATTCCCATAGGCCTTCAGCACAAGCTGAACACATTTAATTGTGTAGAAATGTAGAACTCATCATACTGTGTAGCGTTCACACTTGTGAAAATGAATATATTTTACATTTTAAATTACTTTCCACATTTACCTTTACATTATTACACAGGCGCAGCGTCTTGCATTTCTAAACTAACCTCTCATTCCGTACCATTTAACCCCTGAAACACTGCAGTCAGTACTGATCCCAATCATGGTGTAAACGGACAGAGAACCCCAGGGATTGGGATAAGGTCTTTAGCTTGTCTGGAGTCTAGGAAGATTGTGTCCCTGCATAGTGACTACCATACTATGAACCACAGTTTATTTATTTATTTCTCTTACTTATATAGCGCCATCATATTCCGCAGCGCTTTACAGACATTGACAGTCAGTGTCCCATATGGGGCTCACAATCTACATTCCCTATCAGTATGTCTTTGGAGTGTGGGAGGAAACCGGAGTACCCAGAGGAAACTCATGCAAACACGGGGAGAACATACAAACTCCTTGCAGATGTTGTCCTTGGCAGGATTCGAAGCCACAGTTCCCCAATAAGAGAGAGAAACCAGACCCTCCCATGAAGAATGGTCAACTGGTCACTGGGCCTTCATTTACAGTCATATGAAAAAGTTTGGGCACCCCTATTAATCTTAATCATTTTTAGTTCTAAATATTTGGGTGTTTGCAACAGCCATTTCAATTTGATATATCTAATAACTGATGGACACAGTAATATTTCAGGATTGAAATGAGGTTTATTGTACTAATAGAAAATGTGCAATATGCATTAAACTAAAATTTGACCGGTGCAAAAATTTGGGTACCCTTATCATTTTGTTGATTTGAATACTCCTAACTACTTTTTACTGACTTACTGAAGCACAAAATTGGTTTTGTAACCTCACTGAGCTTTGAACTTCATAGCCAGGTGTATCCAATCATGAGAAAAGGTATTTAAGGTGGCCAATTGCAAGTTGTTCTCCTATTTGAATCTCCTCTGAAGAGTGGCATCATGGGCTCCTCAAAACAACTCTCAAATGATCTGAAAACAAAAATTGTTCAACATAGTTGTTCAGGGGAAGGATACAAAAAGTTGTCTCAGAGATTTAACCTGTCAGTTTCCATTGTGAGGAACATAGTAAGGAAATGGAAGACCACAGGGACAGTTCTTGTTAAGCCCAGAAGTGGCAGGCCAAGAAAAATCTCAGAAAGGCAGAGAAGAAGAATGGTGAGAACAGTCAAGGACAATCCACAGACCACCTCCAAAGAGCTGCAGCATCATCTTGCTGCAGATGGTGTCACTGTGCATCGGTCAACAATACAGCACACTTTGCACAAGGAGAAGCTGTATGGGAGAGTGATGCGAAAGAAGCCGTTTCTGAAAGCACGCCACAAACAGAGTCGTCTGAGGTATGCAAAAGCACATTTGGACAAGCCAGCTTCATTTTGGAAGAAGGTCCTGTGGACTGATGAAACAAAGATTGAGTTGTTTGGTCATACAAAAAGGCGTTATGCATGGCGTCAAAAAAACACAGCATTCCAAGAAAAACACTTGCTACCCACTGTAAAATTTGGTGGAGGTTCCATCATGCTTTGGGGCTGTGTGGCCAATGCCGACACCGGGAATCTTGTTAAAGTTGAGGGTCGCATGGATTCAACTCAGTATCAGCAGATTCTTGAGAATAATGTACAAGAATCAGTGACGAATTTGAAGTTACGCCGGGGATGGATATTTCAGCAAGACAATGATCCAAAACACAGCTCCAAATCTACTCAGGCATTCATGCAGAGGAACAATTACAATGTTCTGGAATGGCCATCCCAGTCCCCAGACCTGAATATCATTGAACATCTGTGGGATAATTTGAAGCGGGCTGTCCATGCTTGGCGACCATCAGACTTAACTGAACTGGAATTGTTTTGTAAAGAGGAATGGTCAAAAATACCTTCATCCAGGATCCAGGAACTGATTAAAAGCTACAGGAAGCGACTAGAGGCTGTTATTTTTGCAAAAGGAGGATCTACTAAATATTAATGTCACTTTTCTGTTGAGGGGCCCATACTTTTGCACCGGTCAAATTTTGGTTTAATGCATATTGAACATTTTCTGTTAGTACAATAAACCTCATTTCAATCCTGAAATATTACTGTGTCCATCAGTTATTAGATATATCAAATTGAAATGGCTGTTGCAAACACCCAAATATTTAGAACTAAAAATGATTAAGATTAATAGGGGTGCCCAAACTTTTTCATATGACTGTATATTTATAACAGAAAAAACCAGCAGTATCACAAAGATGAAAATTGAGCTCTGATAGATGGCTATGGGTTAACAAGACCAGTTTTTCTGTGAGGCTAGTTTCACATCTGCACATGGGTCTCCTTCATTTCGGTCCGCTTTGGAGGGAGGGGTTAAGGCCTTGCAATCAGTGCTGATTGCGACCATTGCCACCAGGTTTCTGCTATGGTGGCCGCTCAACTCCTGTTGCCATATTTAAATACCCAACGTTCGTTGACGAGAAAGGGTTAATAAATGCTACACCACTGATTCTGGCACAAGTGGAATTTTTCTTTAGCCCTGACCATTCCCGAGCAATAAGTGCTGTTAGTTTTGGTGCCTCATATACTAGTCTCTATACTGTCAGATGGGTGGTGTCAGGAGCAGACAAGGGGTGTGATTCTGAGATCTGACACTGGTTGCCTCTGATTGGAGCTCAGAATTACACTCCTTTTCTTGTTCCTTCCTGACACTGCCCTTCTGACAGTAGAGAGACTAAGTAGCAAATCAGTCACCAAAATTAGCAGCATTGATTGATTGAAAAAATTCTAACTTCGCGGAAATCAGTGGAGCACACAGATAGGCTGCAGGACTACAATCAGTACTACAAGTGTATTCTGTAAGTGTGACACATAGTACTTGTTAGGGTTAACTGCAGTCTAAACAGATTTTTTTTTGTGCTCATTTTATGTAAAGTTCAGTTGAGTTAATGATATGGAATCAAAACAAGTATAAATCACAGAAGGAAGCGGGTTTTATGGCACTCACGTTGATAGATTTTACTTTCTTGAGGTATAGCTGATTACATTAGCTTAGTGCACATTTCTTGTGATACACCTGCACTTCAAGTAATGCCTTTTCGCTCTCTTCATCATCATAAGTAGCATTTTATATGTGTGCAGTGCTAGAACAGGGGTAGATAAAAATCCTCATATTGTAAGCAAGCTGTTGGAAAAGTTAGATGTATAGGAAGTGAATTTAAATTATTAAGGAGTATTCATATGTTATAGTAGTGTGTCACTACTGCACATATACTACAGTGCTTTTTGTCTGCACAGTTATTAACGTTAGCACAAGTTTGTTTATTTTCAAGTCTCATGCAACAAACTTTCTGTGCCAGTAAACGGATTCATGAGTCATTAATTGGTGTGGACCTATATGTCTTCTGTCCTGTGAGAATCATGGTGTATTCTTAAACCTTACGCACACCAGGACGTACATGTACGTCTTAGTGCATGTGACTAAGCATGGCGGCTGCTCTGAAACAGCAGACACACTAGCATTCTGAATTTTTTTTCCCACTTTCCAGTACATTTTACAAATTAATAAACAGCACCATTTTGAAGTACAACTTGTAACGCAAAACTCAAGCCCTCATATGACTACATAAACAGAAAAATTAGAAAGTTATGGCTTTTGGAATGCAGGGAGTTAAAAACGAAAGCACAAAAATGAAAAAAAATGTCTGCATCACGTAATGGTTAAAGGGAGCCTCCCACCTCCACTGGGCATATTTAACTGCTACCACCTCATTATAGGGCACATTACAATGATAAACATCATATCTTTCTTATGTATGTCACTTTTGTAGATTTGGAGAAAAGCAACTTTGAAGTCTTTTGCCAATGAGAGAGTTAGTGCACTGGGGCCAGGTTTTCAGCCCTGAGAGCACTGCTCTTGCTGCTCAGATAGGATGGACATTGTCTTAGCAGTGGGAGGATCAACTCTTACTACACAGAGTGGCACATGCAGAACATGGTAGCGGGTCTGAGTGGGAAGAGCTCCAGAGAGCTGAAGGTCCGTCCACCAGCTGGATCATTTGCATACAAAGTTGTTTTTCTCCAAAGCTAGAAAAAAACATACATAACAGAGACATGCTATTTATCACTATGTTGTGCTCTGTAACATTATGGTGGCAGTGGAATATGTTTGGGGAGGTGATAGACTCCCATTAAGTTATGTTCGTGTGGAATATTTCAATATTTACTCCATACTGTGCATCTAAATGGGGTTGTTTTGCATGGATTTCTCCGTTTAGATGTTTGAGATAGTTGTAGAACTTTTTGCCAAAGTTATTAGTGCAGTAAAACCTCCAAAAGACCTCCTCTTTGAGAAGACCACCTCCTTACCCAGACCACATTTTCTGTAACAGATTTTCATTCTTCCGTGCTAGCCATATTCTTTGAGATGGCCACCTCTCTAGAAGACCATTTTTTCATTCAATTTTGGGTGGTCATCTCAAAGAGGTATCACTGTATATTTTATGTGATCATCTAGCTTGTAGTTTCTTTTCCTACCTCTGGATTCATCAACAGTCTGGTGGAGAAAAAAGGCCATGTGTGAACAGTGTCAATTTGAAGTTACCCATAGAAATGATTTACAGGATTACAGTTTCTCCAGAGGTTTTCGCATACTATGGATTACTAGATTATTTAAACTGTCCACACTTTATATATAGCTGTCAGACCAACCTTTCTTCAGCTGGCAGCTACTTCTTCACCCCCCCCATCCAAACACATGCTTAGTTTAGCTATGTCCGACAACTCTGACAGCGACAGTGTGAACAAAAGGATTGAGCTTTTTAAAACCTAACAACTCAGTACTTTTTTCCTCCAACACCTGCTTTCAGGAGTAAAACTTTAGAACATCCCCATACATATTAGGTCATCGATATCAGATTCCCCAACGATCAACTGTTTTTAGCGCATCATAAGGAGCCAGAAACAGACAGCTCTGTATGCAGTGTAGTGGCTGTGTAATATTGCTTCTCAGCTCCCACTCAGGTGAATGGGAGTGATTGTAGATTGTTACTGTGTGTATAAGTAACTGTATATTGTGTGTGTGTGCACAATATATATTGTAAGCTTTTTCTGAGCTGATATGTGGGATAAAGGTATTCTACTTGGCTCTCCTCGCTGGAGAAAAGAAATACTGTGCCTCTAGCACCACCCATTGTCTGATGTGTGTGTTTACATATATGTGTGGCATTTAGGTGTGTAGGTAGCTATGCATGTGTTTTATGCCTGTACTTTGTATTTCACACATTACAGTCATAGGTGTGGCAGACCCTGTTGAAAATCTTGCGGTGGGAACCCCACATTTTATCTCTTATTTTCTGTAAAATACCTTAAATTTCAGGTACTCTTAGGCCTGTTAGAATAAAGATATGTGAAAGATTGTTCGGCTTTAACAGACCTAACAACCAGGACAACATGTACCAAACAATAAAACTCTGAGACTTAGCAGATAATTGTTCTAATGAATCTTTATTAATATTATACTTTGCTTTCCAAAGCAATATATGAAGATGTTAATGTACGGCAAGTAATAATACAAAAGGCAGGAAAAGAACACGGCAATCGTAAAATGATCATACTCTAGTCATTGTCGTTTTTCTCTTAATTTAATATCTGCTGAAATAAAATATTAATTCACATGTGTCATTTTCTGAGCAGCATATTATAGTCTCAACCAGACAAAAAAAGCTCCAAACTGCAGACAAGTGGGTCACGGAGAACATTACCAATTGTTGCCAGTTACAAATTGTCCTAAGCTAGCCAGCTACTACTTTGATACGATGCTTAGGACAAAAGGGTCATATGCTTTGAGTATTAAAACACACTGGGGGGAATTTATGAAGACTGGCATTTCCTACCCCAGCCTTAATAATGGCTCAACTGGAGTGAGGCTTCTCTGAATTATCAAAAAGCTCCAGCCTTTCAGTATATCAGCCCACGTGCCAGAATGAAAAGTTACGCCAGTTACGAAGTGGAGTAGATTTCCTTATATAACTCAGGCCAAGAAAAGTGACATAGGTGAATTGATAAATTCCTTCTTTCACTACACAATGGTAAAAAAATAATTTCAAAAGGATTTTTATATTGATGACCTATCCTATCCTTAGTGGGGTTCAGTTCCTGGTACCCACGCCGATCAGCTGATTGAAGAGGCTGTAGTGCTTCAATCTCTTTCTCATTCGGTGATGTCGTGTAACCTTTTTGCAGTTCATATATCATAGCTGAGGACCATATTAATACATAACTTTTATTAAATATTAAATAAAATCCAGATAAATAGATTCCAAGATGTGAGAGATATTGGTCAAATGCATAGATGGATACTTAATTAAAAAATAAATAAACAAATAAATAAACACTAAGTTACCACTGAGAGCATCTTTAAAGGGCGTCTGTCACCAGAATCCAGCAATATCATCCCAGCCTCGGAGATAGGTAGATATTTCCTCTAGAGAATTGGGGCCTCCATTGCTGAGATATTGTGGGTGTTTTGTCAATATACATATGAGCTCTTTGGAGCAAAAAGGGCGTTTCTGCTTACTTCTTTGGAGCAATGACAATGTCCTCATTGCTCCAAAGAGCATATTTGCATGTTGCATGTTTCAGCAATGGAGGCACTGATTCACAAGGGAAAAACACTCATAACAGATTCCCTTTGAATATATTCGACAGATGGTATGGTACCAAATACCATCCTTGGACAGCTCATCCTGTAATATGTAATAAATAATAATAATATTACCTAGTGAGTCATCCATGGATGGTATTTGGTGCCATACTATTCGTGGAATATGTTTAAATGGAACCTGTCAGGTGTTTTTTCTACCATAAACTGGCCCCATTATGGGCAGGATGAAGTAATTCCCTTTCCATTGGTGCCCTCTGTAATCTCTCTGCTACAGCAAAATGAAGTTATAAATGACTGAGATCAGAAAAAACTAATATGCAAATTATCCTAAGTAGTCATGGGGGCGTGGAGCAGCTTCAGTCTAGTCACATTGTTCATTTGCTAATCACGCCTCCTGGACATGATTGACATCTCCCTCACAACCCCCTCACTCCCTGACATCACATGGGAGATGTCGGTTATGTTCAACTTCACTGCAACAGAAAGATTACAGAGGACACCAGTGGAAAGGGAATGACTTCATCCTGCACATGATGGGGCCAGTTTATGGTAGGAAAACCACCTGACAGGTTCCCTTTAAAAATGCTTTTAGGTAGTATTTTTTATTTTTTTTTGCTTTTGATATGTATGAAAGGGGTTATCCACCTTCCAAAAATGATCTGCATTGGCTTAATGAACTAAACCTATTCTTCAACAGATTTGATCACACACCAGCTGCTCCCACCCCAGCTTGTCCTTCAGCTCCCCCCACCACAATGACTTCACCCCATTCACCCCATGCGGCTACTTCCCAACAGACCAGTAAATCCAGAAATCTGTCTTTATCTGACCACAGTCTGACCTTCACACAGGCCCAGGTGAGGAAGGAGATGAAAAAGATCAAGGCGAGGAAAGCCGCAGGGCCAGATGACATCAGTGCAAGGCTAATTAAGACTTGCGGGGACCAGCTGTGTGGTATAATTACATATATATGTATAATATGAGCCTGAGGCAGGAAATAGTCCCTGAATTATGGAAATCTTCTTGTGTGGTACCAGTTCCAAAGAAACCCCACCCTATGGACCTCAACGACTACAGACCTGTAGCACTGACATCCCACCTGATGAAGATCTTAGAGAGATTGGTTCTCACACATCTCCGCCCTCTAGTGAGCCCCGCTATGGACCCCCTCCAGTTTGCTTATCGGCCGGGCATTGGGGTAGATGATGCCATCATCCATCTTCTGCACAGGGCTCTGTCTCACCTGGAGAAACCAGGGAACACAGTGAGAATAATGTTCTTTGACTTCTCCAGTGATTTTAACATCATACAGCCCAGGTTATTGAGGGACAAGCTGGGCCTTGCTGGAGTGGACCACCACCTCTCCAACTGGATCCTAGACTACCTCACAAATTGACCTCAATACGTGAGAGCCCAAGACTGTGTGTCAGGTACCGTGATCTGTAATACGGGGGCACCTCAGGGTACGGTTCTCGCCCCTTTCCTCTTCACACTGTACACTGCAGATTTTAGGTGCAACTCATCCAGCTGCTACCTACAGAAGTATTCTGACGACTCTGCAATAGTGGGTCTCATCACAGATGATGATGACAGGGAGTACAGAGAACTGAACCGGGATTTTGTGGACTGGTGCCACCGGAACCACCTGAAGATTAACGCGGGGAAGACCAAGGAGATGGTGGTGGACTTCCGCAAAGGCAGAAGCCCTCCTAAACCAGTGGACATCCTGGGGACGGGCATCGAGATTGTGAACACCTATAAGTACCTGGGTTTGCTCCTTAATAATAAGCTGGACTGGGCAGATCATATGGAGCCCCTGTACAGGAAGGGCCACAGCAGGCTCTACCTGCTTAGGAAACTGAGAGCCTTTGGAATCCGGGGGGCACTTCTTAGAATTTTCTTCAACTCAGTAGTGGCATCAGCCATCTTCTTTGGAGTGGCCTGCTGGGGGAGCAGTATATCAACCAGGGACAGAAGGGGGGCGTGGCCTGGACGCGCATGGAGTAGCACGCGCGCAGGTCCTTCTCCGCTCCTCCGCTCGCTACTGAGACCCGTGGACCCCTCAGCGAGCGCAGTATGGGCAAGCGCTTGCCGAGGAAGGTGGCCCCGGGCACCCCAGCGCCCATGGAGAGGTCTGGGGGGGCCACCCTGGACGCCTTTCTGGCCCTTCTCTACCGGGCCAGGCTGCTGCGGGGCGGCCATCTTGGACTTCCTCCGCTCTCCAGGCACAGGGGTCGCAGCGCAGCTTCTCTCCTCCCGCGCTCCCCCTGTCAGCCAGCGGAGCGCCGCTTCAACAGAGATCCCTGTCGGTGCCTGGGCAACCCAGAGTTTCCCCATCACGAGTACTCCCACAGTCTTCTCGCCCTGGGATGTCCCAGCAACTACATTCTGCTTCACCAGCACTCCTGGCGGAGCGGCATGAGAGGACCCCGGATGTCTCCAGCTTCTCAAGGAGTTCTGAGGTCAGTGGCTCTGCTCCCTCCTACACCGCTGATGAGTTGCAGCCTGTGGCCACAGAGCTGGTCTCTGTGGCCCCCCACCTACTATCTTCCCCCATCGCCCCTCCCCTCCACAGCTCAGGGGGGGGATGGCGCAGTGGAAGGTGCTGGCGTAGGGGCTCCTCTGCCCCACACTCCCAAGGATTATGGCTCCCCCCATCCAGTCCTGTACCCCCAGAGCTGCATTCCAGGCCCATCTTCAGCACCATCATCCATGGCGGACCTTCTTCCTCAACTCACTACTAAACAAGACCTTAAAAGTATGGTTGCGGAAATCACAGCATCCTTCCGATCTGAAATTGCTACCCTCCGCACTGATTTACACTCCATTGCTAACCGAATGGACACGCTGGAGAATGACCATGACACTACCAGGGACTATGTTGCCTCACTGCATGATACTACCACTGAACAGGGTTCAGCTATACGGGACATGCAACGCCACTTGGAGGATCTTGACAACAGGGGTCGGCGCAACAATATACGCATCAAGGGACTCCCAGAGGCTGACCAATCTGAGGATCTGCCTGCTCTGCTGGAGGCTGTCTTCAACACTATACTGCAGGAGCCCCCGTCCCACAAAATTAAGTTTGATAGGGCACATCGAGCCCTTCGACCCAGAGGATCTTCCGCCACACCCCGTGATGTCATCTGCTGCCTCCACGACTTCACCCTTAAAGAGGCCATAATGAGCAAAGTGCGCAAACTCAAAGACTTCGAGTTTCAGGGAGCTCCACTACAATTCTATCAGGATCTGTCGCTAATCACCCTCCAGAAACGCCGCCATCTCCGACCCCTCCTCCAGATTCTTCAGGAGCACCAAATTCCTTACCGGTGGGGATTTCCGTTTGCTCTCATTGCTCGTAGGGATGGTCGCTCCGCTACGCTTCGCTCCTTTGCGGATTTGCCTCTCTTCTGTGACCTATTGGATGTTCCCCTGCCGGATTTAACAGACTGGGAGCTATTCTCTCCACCCCCTCCCCCACCACCGGTTTGGCAACGATTGGAGCCCAGACGACGTCATACATCCTCCGCGGTGGTGACCACTCGGAGGCCCCGGCTGGAGACTGATCCCTGAGGAGGCTGCCCCCCCCCTTGAGACGTTCTCCCTTTTCTCGGTGGTGCTTTGGAATCTGCATGCCTTAATGTTATGTTTGCTTCTCTTTTTTTCTTTTTTAGGTCTACGGGTCTCATCTATTATGCTTATTATTGGATTGTTTTAGCGGAGTGGGGGCGGGGTGGGGTCCCGGTGACTCCCCTTCCTTCCTTCTTTTTACTGGTGGTTGGGGATCCACCGCCTCCCCTCCGACCTCCTGTCCACGCTCTCCCCCCTAAGGGGATACTTGGACTGTGCGGCCATTGATCCTGGTTGGACCTCTGGCTGTCCTCACTGGTCCCCAGGCGAGTGACTTAGCCTCGCCCACAAAGTATTGTTTAACTGTTTTTATTTTTACTTTGTCATTTATGATGTCTTTTGCCTCCCTCCCTCCCTCTCTTCCCCCCCCCCCCCCGATCTAGAGACCCTGCCTCGACTTTGGGTTCCTGTTTGTGGATTGCCCTTTTGCCTCTCCGAGGGAAACTTGCCAGCGTCATGTGAGATGGGTGAGCTTATTGCAATCCGCCACTGTCCTCCAATCCTGGGTCCCAATGGTTAGGTGCGTGACAATTAATGTCAAGGGCCTGGGTTCCAACATTAAAAGGCGCCATGTCCTTAGAGAACTCCGCTCCTTACGAGCGGATGTGGCGTTTCTTCAGGAGACTCATTTTGACCGCGCTGGTACTTTTGCCTTCGCTAAGCATTATTTTCCCGTAGCTTTTTCGGCCTTCCACGATCGACGCAGAGCTGGGGTGGCTATCCTTCTTTCTCGATTCTGCCCAATTACAGTGACGACTTCCCACATAGACCCAGGTGGCCGGTTTGTTATCTTGGAGGGGCTCCTTTATGGTGCCCCGATTGTTTTATGCAATGTCTGTGCCCCCGGTTCGGCGCGGATCCCGTTCTTGCGCCGGGTGTTCTCCCGTCTGCGTGCTCTCCCACCATCGGCTTGGCTGGTGGGGGGAGACTTTGGCGTGGTCTTCTCTGAACGGGCGGATCGTCTGGCGTTGCCCCGGGGCCCAGCCCCCCATGGGTTGGCCCAGCTTGCAGGGGGGGTTCTGCGGGCTGATCCGCGCCCACTCTTTGTGTGGCCTTTGGCGAGTGGACAATCCTGCGGCGCGCTCCTGCACCTTCTTTTCTCGCCCTCATAGCACTCACACCCGCATTGACTACTTCTTTGGAGGTGCTCCCGCTCTTCGTTTGCTTGGGGACGCGAGCGTTGGCCCTCTCACCTGGTCTGATCGTGCCCCGGTCGTGGTTGCCTTATCTGCGACTCCAGTGCCTGCTCGCCAATGTCATTGGCGTCTTGGCGAAGCGCTGCTCGGGTCGCCGGCCTCCCTCGGGACCCTGCGCACGCACTTGATAGATTATTTTAGGGACAGCTTGGGCTCGGTGGACTCTCTTGCCATTCTCTGGGGGGCCCATGGGGCGGTCATGAGAGGATGCTGTGTCGCATTGGCTTCTGGGCTTGGGAGGGGCGGACAGGCCCAGGAGCGGCTCCTCCGGGCCCGTATTCGGTCCCTTGCGACGACTTTGGCAGCGCATCCATCCCTGGGGGTTCTTCGCCGTTTGGTCCTGGCCCGGGCGGACCTCCGTGATTTGGAGACCCGCCATGTGGAATGACTTCTCCTTTATACCCGTCAGAGGTTTTTTGAACGAGGTAATAAATCTCATACCCTCCTGGCAGGAACCCTCAGGGATCATCGGGCCTCTTCCACACCACACTCTGTCCGTGACCCCGCGGGTACTCTTCAACATCACCCTGATGCTGTGGCGCTGGCGTTCCACTCTTACTACTCTAAGCTGTATGACTTACCCCCCCCACGAGCACTACTCCCTGGGGATGACTCAACACTACTGGAAGACTATTTAAAGGATTGTTGTCTCCCACGCCTCCCTCCTGAGGCCTTAACCTCCCTGAACACCCCCATCACCAGGGAGGAACTAGAAGGGGTCCTGAGGGACCTCCCAAATGGGAAAGCCCCAGGCCCAGATGGGTTCACTTACAATTATTATAAGGTTTTCCAGGGTGAACTCTCTGCTCATCTATTGTCCCTCTTCAATTCCTTCCTTTCAGGTTCCCCTATACCCCCGACTATGCTCTCTTCACTACTCACATTGGTCCCTAAACCGGGTAAGGACTTGCAGGATTGTGCTAACTACCGACCGATTGCTTTGCTGAACACAGACCTGAAACTTTTCACCAAACTCTTAGCCAATAGACTGAATGCTTGGCTCCCTCTGCTTGTCCATAAGGACCAGGTGGGATTCATCCCCTGTCGTCAGGGTGGTGACAACACCGGGAGGACTGTGGATTTGGTGGAGGTGGCCAATCATTGTTCTGCCCCGGCCCTTCTCTTGGGCCTGGACGCTGAGGGGGCTTTTGACCGCATGGGTTGGTCGTTTGTGCGTGCTGCGCTTAGGGCGTTCGGGCTTACGGGACCGTTTCTCGCAGCTATCCAGGCCCTTTGCTCCTTGCCCTCGGCGGCGGTTACGCTTCCCCGTGCATCTTCGCCCTCCTTCCCTGTTCGGGGTGGCACTGGGCGGGGTTGCCCCCTGTCGCCCATCGTGTTTGCCCTCTGCATTGGGCCGCTGGCGGCCAAGATTGGGCCGGGCCCTAGTGTCGGGGGGATCGTGGTCCAAGATAAGGAATTTAAGGTGTCTCTCTTCGCGGGCGGTGTGCTCCTCGCTCTCACTTCCCCTCATGCTGCCCTTCCAGGCTTGCTGCACTCGCTGGGGACCTGTGGTGGTCTCTCAGGGTATAGGGTGGGCCCCGCGAAGACTGGGGCACTCCCACTTGGTGTCCCGCGGGGCCTTCTCCTTCTCCTCCGCAGTGATTGCGGTTTCCAGTGGCGGGAGTCCTCTGTCCGCTGCCTGGGAGTCCGTGTGTCCGCCTCCTATGCGACCCTCTACTCGGCGGGCTACCCGCGGTTGTTTTGTGGGCTGGGAGCCCTGTTGGACGGATGGCAACCCTTGCCTATCTCCCTTTTGGGGAGAATTGCTGCGGTCGGGATGGCTCTCCTCCCGAGGCTGCTGTATTTTTTCGAGGCGCTCTCGGTCGAGATGCCTCGGGGAGAATTGCGGAACCTACAGAAAGCTATCTTCCAGTTTGTCTGGAGGGCGGGACGGCGCCGAATGCCTAGATCTGTTGTGCTGGCGGGTGGGGGGTCTGGGGGTATGGCTGTCCCACATTTGTTGCATTATTACTGGGCGTCCCACTTGCGCCGTATCCCATTCTGGGCGGCTGTGCCAGCGTGCGCCAGATGGGTGCAGATGGAGGGGCTATGGCTGGCACCCGTGCATCCTGGCGCGCTTCTGTGGGTCGGCTCCCCCCCCGCCCCCCTGCCTCGTGCCTGTTGGGCCCCGTTCGGTTTGCTGGATCTATCTGGTCTGCCTGTTGTGCTGGATTCTCCCTGATGTCCCCGCGCTCATCTGTGGTCTCCATGCTGTGCGGCCCCCTTCTCCCGGAGAGCCTGACTTCTGCCATGACTGAAGTGTGGTCTGAAGCTGGCCTTTGCCGGATTGCTGATATGGTTGGCCCTGGAACCTTGGAACTCAGGTCCTTTGCTCATCTTGCAGCTGATCAGGACCTGCCGGGTACTGAATGGTTCCATTGCTTGCGGGTGGTTCGCTTTGTCCGCTCCCTCCGTGGGTCTCTTGGGGTGTCGCTCCCCACCGCTTTTGAGGGGATTTGCCGTGCGGGCACGTCCACTGGGGGCTTTGTATCCTCTATTTGCCGGCTTCTTGACTCACAGACTGCAGGCTCTCCTGTTGATCATCGCTGTATGCTTGAATGGGAGGAGGCGGTGGGTGGACCCGTCTCCCAGGGGCAGTGGCGGATTGTGTGGTCTCGGGCCCAGAAGTCATCTCGGTGCGTTACGTTTGGGGAAGCGCAGTATGGGCTGTTGATGCATTGGTGTCATGCTCCGGCTCTCCTTCATACTTTAAACCCATTGGTTCCCCCATGGTGCTGGCACTGTGGAGCTGCGGTGGGTGCCCTGCACCATATCTTTTGGACGTGCCCTCTCATCCTCGGTTTTTGGAGGGAGGTCAGGACTCTGACGACTGCTCTCTTTTTGCAAGAGGTTCCTCTTGACCCTCTTCTTTGTCTCCTGGGCCTTCCCCCCAGACACCTGAGCAATGGGTCATCCGGGCTTTTCTTGCATCTTTGTACTGCAGCTGAGGCTCTCGTGGCTAGAAACTGGAAGAAGGTGAGTCCCCCATCTAGTCTTGAGCTTGTGGCTAGAATGAAGAATGTGAGGAGTCTTGAATACCTGACTGCTGGCCTACATAATTCACGGGAAGCCTTTGGGGCTATTTGGGCACCCTGGGACATGTATTCTACATCACAGGGTCTCTGATCTCTAGTCCTCTCCTTCCCTCCCCCCCCTCCCTTTGGTCCTACCCTTGTCTTCTTAACCCCTCCATTCCCCCCCTCCCTTGTTCACTGCTTAATTTAAATGCATATTGCTTAAGGGGGAGGAGGCGGATAGCCTCTATTTACCTCAATGCTTCCTGTTTGTTTTATTATTATTGTTTTTTTTGTTTTTTCTTTATTCCTTGTTAATGAAAAATTTTTCAATAAAATTACAGTTATATAAAAAAAACCAGGGACAGAAATAAACTTGACAAGCTGATTAGAAGGGCCAGCTCTGTCCTGGGGAGCCCCCTGGACCCAGTGCAGGTGGTGGGTGACAGAAGGATACTGTCCGTGGTGAGCTCCATGCAGAAGAAGAAGTCCCATCCCATGCATGAGACTGTGATCGCGCTGAGCAGTACTGTCAGTGACCGACTGCTCCACCCTAGGTGTGAGAAGGAGCGCTATCGGAAGTCTTTCCTCCCCACCGCGGTTAGGCTGTACAACCAACACCGACCTAAGTGGAGATCATTACACACAGAGAACTGAAATATCTCTCTGCCTGTTAAATCCCCCCCCCTCCCGCTACTTCCTATCTGTCTGTCGGCTATCAAAGTAATGCCTCTTACCTTGGAACATTCCTGTACATGTTGTATTTGTATTTGTATCTGCTTATCTTTGCTGCTGTAACACACTGAATTTCCCCATTGTGGGACTATTAAAGGACTATTATTATTATTATTATTATAAATACATCCACAGCAGTGCTAAATACTCACTGTTCCTTTGTGCACCCTTTGCTTGGCTTTATTCTACTTGCTGCTACTTGTATCACTGTATCAGTTAATCTGGGAACAAACTACATTTCCCATGATCCCTGAAATCACAGGTAATAAATCACTCCCACATCTGAGGTCACAGGCAAGCAGATGAATCATAGGAACTGTAGTTTGTTTGCAGATTCACTGCATGTAAATAACTGATATAGGGATTCTCAAGTAAAATAAAGCCAAGAAAAGGGTTCACAAGGTAACAGTGAGGATTTAACACTGCTATGGATGTATCTGCAGTGTACAATTTTTCGAAGCTGGATAACCCCTTAAATCTTTGTATTTTGAATGATATTTCTCACTTCTTGGAATCCATTTATCTGGATGGTTATCTTATTGTATATTTAACAAAAGTTATGTATTAATATGGTCCTTAGTTATACAGGATGGTCCATAGGTATTGAGACACCTGAATAAATGGAAAATGGTGGTTGGGAACACGGTCCTGTGTGTGGCATATTGCTAAGGGGAAAGAAGCAAATCTGTGTTGGGCAATGTCCAACACAGTGGCCTTTTTGAAAGCTGCCAACTTGGAACCAAGTCAATTTTTCATCTGTCTGATAGAAAATTTGATGAGGAATCCAAATATGTAAATGTGAAAATACGTAATACGTACGATATGTAAATACCTTTATTCCTTCCAAAGTTATCAATTTTGTCTTTGTTATAGATATCGTTGCAAGATTAACACATGATGAAAGAACAGAAATTGTGCTGATCTCTGGGGAGCGCACCAATGTCAGACCAGTATCTAAGGTTTTGCTTGTTCATCTCCCTTTTGACGTAGGAGTTTCCTTTATCATTGAACCGTACCTTCTCTGTGAAATGTGTTGCAATTGCCTTGACACCCTTTCTGCAAATTCAGCACAGCAATTTGGATTGCCTTCATTGAGATGATGCAACTGGGTCTTGTACAGATGCCATTTTTGCATATCCAGTATGCACCCAATGGTGGCTTGACTCACCCCACTCTCCTGTGACATACGCTGGATGCTACAATTTGGGCTCTTGCTGAAGGACGCAAGGATGGCAATTGTTGCTTTGTCTGTGGTAGTTTTATTATGCCCACTTTTTGGCAGGTCCATCAGAGATCCTGTTTGGAGAAGATTGGCAAGCAATTTACTAACAGATGGGTGGTCTGTCAGAGTGATAAGCCTTAAAATCTGCTGCAATGACTTGGGCACTGCACTTCCTGGAGATCAGCACAATCTTTGTCCTCTCCTCCCGTTTTAATTTTGCAGCCATATCTGTGTCTGTGGTAAAGAGAAAACTGGTAATAACTTTGACAGGAATAAAGGAATGTCACATTTAGGCTAAGGCCCCACATAGCGGGTCGCAACAAAGAAGTTTTGTGGAAAAACCCTAGCGGCATCGCATCGAGTTTTTTCCTGCAGTGCTTTTCACAGAAAGGCCGCACAGTTTTCCTTCCTCTGTGGACTTTCTGCTTCCATTATACCTATAGGGAAACCGCCAGCGTTTCCGTAGGTATAATTGACATGCTACGATTTCCAAAACCGCAGTGTGTGCACTACGTGTATTTTTTTCGCAAGGTGTGGATAGGATTCACTAGAATCCCATCCACCATGCAGTGACTGTAAAACACCGCATTTTTTTCCGCAGCATTTCCGCTGCGGCCATACCGTGCCGTATACGCCATGTGAGGCACTGGTCTTGAGCACAGTTTTTAATTCCTCATCAATATTAGATACATATGTGACATGCACCCCTTCTCATTTTTAAAAAAAAAATTTATTGATTTAAAGATGGTAGGTTTCAAAATGGGCATCAAGTTGGGCAAAGCCTCACATAGATCCCCTTAGCAACATTAATAATAAATATTATCAGGCCACAAAGCCAGACAACTACAATATATAATTTTGTGCTGTGTATTTGGCAACCCGAAAAATAGATAATATAGCCATATATCATTGTATAGGACTGTCCCTCTGTGCAACTGGTAGAGCAGGAAGGCTGTGGCTTCCTGACTTTCTGCTTCCGGCCCCATATTGTGTACAGAAAGAGTGGCAGAAGCGACTCCGTACTGCTGATATGGCTGTGTGTCAGTCCCCTATCAATCAGGTATTTATGGCCTATCTAGAGCATAGGTCATAAAAAAAAATTAATCCCGGACAACCCCTTTGATATGCCCCACACTGTTTATATACCCCCATCAATGCCTCCACACAATATAATGGCTCCATCACTGTTTGCCATACATTATGGGGGACCAGTGAAGTGCCCATAAAAAAATTAAGCCCAGACAACCTCTTTAAAGAGGTTGTCCTATAAATTAGAATAACCCTGTGGCGGCCAGGGAGGTGTAAAATGTAGCGGTCATATAAAGTGCAGGACTCCTAGCAAAAAGGCACCAAAACAAGACTGAATGGCTACTGGAGGCGGACAATGGTGTGCCAGGGTTTTTTTTATTATTATTTATTTTACACCTCCCACCAGTCACATGGGTTGCTCCAATTCTTGGACAACCTCTTTAAAGGGCTTATCCATCTTTCTACTATTAATGGCATGTCCTTAGGATAGGACACCTGCAGGGGTCTGACAACCAGGACCTCTGCAGATCAGTTTTATCAGGGCAGTGCGGCTATTGGTAACGGTAACAATTCCAGGAGGCACACTGCTTGCTTGCCATACAGAGTGTAGCAGTGGGTGTAGGTAGTGTAGTGGTGCACATTGTATGGCGGGAAGAGCAGCATGGCTCCCGACATTTTATTACCTGTAGATGCGCTGTTTCGGTACAGCTGATCTGCAGGAGTCCTGGCAGTGGGCCCCTAGAAACAATTCCACTGGTGGGCCCTAGACATCCCAATCCGAAACTGGAGGCTGGAATCTATCTCTTATGATAATTTTATATGGTGTGGAGACTTCAACTTTGTACATAATGGTAAATTAGATGGATTGCACACCGCCCCTATCAGACGTACTGATACCCAACAGAGACTTATTAACTCCCTGTTACAGAGTACACAGTTGGGGGATGTGTGGAGAGAACATAATGAAACTTTGAGAGGATATACTTATTACTATCCCACACCACCACTCTACCAGAATTGACTGGGCATTGACCAATGCTCCCACACTCCAGAGTTTGTTTTATGCCAGACATTTTCATTATGCTTGTTCAGATCATGATATACTCTTGGCCGAATTTGATGTCACTGAAAAAGTCTCCTCGTTTTTCAGTTGACATTTAAATGAATCACTCCTTACAAAACCAATGGTTAAAGGGGTTGTCCGGGATAAAATTATATTTCTACCCTAAGCTAAACACCCTCCCCCCCCGCCTACCTTCTAACTTACTTAGTTTACATGTACATTTACCTAGATCGCCGCGGCGGTCATGTGACCGCCCCAGGCACATTTTTAGATTTTCCAGTGACATTCCGTTTCCAGAAACGGGATGTCAACAATACTACCCCCCCACCGCATCATACTTACCTGTCTTCCTGTCTGGAACTTCTGGGCATGGAACATCACTACCTTCTGGGGGGCCGGCTCCTCCTCTTGACATATGCCAGCCTCCCATGCCTGCACAATAGAGCCGTAGTGCTGGCTACATCGCGTACTTGCACTCTGGCTCTATTGCGCAGGTGTTGGCAGACGTCAAGAGGAGGAGGAGGACCCGGCCCCACATAAGGAAGTGATCTCCCGTACCCAGAAGATCTGGACAAGAAGACAGGTCAGTATGATGGGGTGGGGGTTGAGTAAGTTAGTTGGGAAGGGCTAGCTAGAGAAACAGGGAGGGGTGTGAAGGAGGGTGAGTGAGAGGGAGAGCTAGTGTGAGTCAGCTCTTAGTGAAGTGCAATGCATCATGGTAGTTGTAGGAAAAAAGAACAGGAAGCTACCCATGTAAAGAAATGCAGAGGATGCCAAGAGCGCCCAGAGAAACCCAGAAATCACTCAAAACACTGCTAAAGGTATTTGGGTGCACTTATTAACCTATTAATAGCACTAACTGACTTTTTTTTAAAAATATTTTTTTGCCCGGAAAACCCCTTTAAGTCCCAATGCAGTCCCCTCTTCTGACCCAGATTAGGTATGGATGTCCCACAAAGCAGTACTTTGAGGCCATCTTATGTCAATTGCATCTCAACTTAAAAAAGACTCAGGTCATGTTGGAGATTAAGTTATTCTGTCTCTCTAGAGCTCACCAGTACAATCCATCCCTATACTTATATAAACCCATTAAAGACACAAAATTTTATCTTGATTCCATTCTTACTAACTGCACTGAGAAGGTTTTCACTGGACGAGGGCATGGTATTATAAGTGGACAAATAAGCCCGACACTAGTTTGGCAAGGTTGCTCCAACATAGGCAGACCATTAAAACTATTCAAATGCACCCGAGTCACTTTACCTCGAATCCCTCCAAAATAAATTTTATATATATATATATATATATATATATATATATATATAAAACTTTTCATCAGTTTTACACTAGACTATATACTATCCAAATTGTGGGTTCCCCAAATACTATACAGGACTTCTTGGCTACAGCACCCTTACCCAAACTGACAGGAGCAGCCTGGGACATTCTAAACTCTCCTACAACAGTGGAGGAAGTTGAGAATGCAATTAAGAGACTCAAACTTGGGAAGACCCTTGCAAAAGCTATGTAACAATCTTCTCCAGGGCATCCCTGCTCCAGCTGAATTATTGTAATCCCAAAACCTAATAAGGATCCCTCTCTCCCTAGCAACTATCGCCTTATTTCATTGATTAATTTTGATGCTAAAATCTTTACTATTGTTCTAGCAAATTAGTTAAATGTCATGCTATCAGATTTAATACATAGAGATCAAGTCGGTTTTATTCTTGGTCGTCAAGCCTCAGACACCATTAGAAAGGGTGCTCAGCTGATACCAATAACACCCCTATTTCCCTTTTAGCTTTAGATATTGAAAAAGCTTTCGATCGTGTATTATGGTCCTCTTTGTTGACACTAAGACTATACTGACTGCTATATCTTGATGTATGCCGACTTTGTATGTGATCTTAACTTTTAATAAAGTTTATACTAAAAATGGGGCTCAGTGAAGTGTAAAGTAGTTCCAAACCTTTCCCTTCTTAATTTAGGCACATCTATACCACGCGGTGTAAGTTTGCTGTGTGTTTGGGGGTGTAGAACTTTCTTTTGTTATCTTGCCTCTTGCTTTGTAGCTATTTGTTACAGCCAGTGACGCAGGTCGATATATTAGTGAACAGAGACATACTTCTGCTATGATTGTAGTCAATGTGATCTGGCAGTGTCAAACTCCTGAGAGATAATTCCCATAAATTGGGTACATAACATATTGTACATGGCATTTCTGAGTAATAGTTATTTTTCTCTAAGACAGAATATCTTGTGTATCAATTTAACTGAAGGATTGCTTCAGGAACACGCTGCTTTAGTCTTCGTCCTTTTACCTGTAGGTCATATTTGAAGAGACAGCATTGGTATTAGGGGTTTTGAATGGCATGTCACATCAATAAGTACACACTGTGCCAGGCTAGTGAACTAGTGCCAACTGACTGCTGTGAATGATGACTACATTCTGAGCAGGAACACTGCCAAGCTGACCTCACTTCTCTCTTTTTTGTTTGTGATGCTTTTGACAAGTCCTGGTCAGATTTACCTACAATACACCAATACAGCACACCATTATATGGTAGGATAGTGGACAGCACAATAGCTTATTGTTATTACTTTATTTTAATTTTATCTATCTTTCAGTAATTTTAAGATTATACTAAAGCCCCACAAGACTGTTGCTATACTTTTTTTTTTAAAGCATTGACCTAAACTGCATACGTCTTATGTGTCACTTGTAAACTTATCAAAGTTTACAAAGTGTCTCATACCGTAGGGTCTGTTTGTACTTTTAGGCTAAAGCACCATGTGGCGAAAAGCAGCTAAGAAAAGCTGCAGATAAAAAACTGCCAGAGAAACGTGTTGCTTTTTTTTTCAGCATTTTTCTTTGAGTATAGGAAAAATGTTTGCGATTAGGCAATTAAAGTTAACATGCTGCATTTTTGAAAACACAGCTTTTCTGCAGCTTGTGTGAATGAGATTAACAAAAATATCATTCACTGTTTTGGTACATGCAGCCTTAGCCTTAAGGGGTTTTTCCGCACATATATACTGACAAGCAAAAGGGTAACAATGTTTTGAACTTTTGACTTTCAGGCTCCATGTCTCAGCATCCACTACAGCTTCGAATATGAGATTAACATCATTTTATAGACAGTCATCTTGGCTATCTCATGCAAAAAATTGACTTGCAACAATTTAGCAGTTGATTAGTTATTCAGATTCATGTGATGTAACTACATTGTTATTGTTTTGCTCCTGGTGGTGGAAAAATCTTTTTCTTCTTGTATACTACAAATTACAACCTGTTCTCATATTTCCTAATAGCTGAGAGTATTATTAAGTTGATTCCCAAGCGACAGGTCACTGGTTCAAATTGAGAATCAGCCATGAAGATTATTTTCCAAGAAAAAGAGAAACAGCATTATCCAGCTCATCGATAGCGGTCTGTCAGCCAAGAAAATTGCCAAACTGCATCATGTGAGCACCATAACAGTTGGAAAAATATAAATGAAGGCTGTCCATCCATTCAAAAGCCAAGAGGTGGACATCCAGGCAAAATATCGGAGTCAACATGTCAGCACGTCACAAGGTCTATCAGTTCTGGTGTGACAAACACAGCAGTGGAGGTGGCACAAATGCTTCATAATAGTGAGATCACAGACATCCATGCAATCACTGTGCAACACAAGTCTGGCATGTTTATCCAAAAAAAAAAGGTGAAGATGCCTCGACTTCAATATCGTCATAAGAAGCATCAGCTCGAGTTTGCAAAAAAGTATGAAAAGTAGACAGTAGAAGATTGGAAATGGGTGATTTGGAGTGATGAGACAGTCATTAGACTGGGCTCTAATGGGTCTGGAAGAATCAAAGGAAAAGGGGACTAAAGGATCGAGAAATTGAAAGAACTGTCAAGTTTGGTGGAGGAAACCTGATGATATGGGGTTGTTTCACATCCAAAGGTGTTGGATACTTGATCAGGATCAATGGTGGTCTCACTACTGAGCTATATGTGAGTATCCTACAAGATAATATAATAATAATAATAGTCCTTTAATAGTCCCACAGTGGGGAAATTCAGTGTGTTACTTTGATGAGTTACTTTGTACACTCGAGTACTATGGGTATGAAAAGGACGACATAGTGTTCCAGCAGGACAACGACCGGAAGCCTATGTCGTGATTAGCAAAGAAATGGTTCAATGACAATGAAGTAGGGGTGCTGGACTGGCCCCCACATTCCCCAGACCTCAAACCAATAAAACACTTGTGGGTTGGATTGAAGGAAAAGCTGTATTCGTACCCAAGTGGGTCGACCAGAATGCAACCTGGTATCTGATTTTGGTTGAGATATGCTTGAATCTGATCGAAAGTATGCCCAAAAGGATTCAGGCAGTGTTGAAAGCCAAAGGTGGATTTACAAAATACTAACAAAATAAAAAAAATAAATTTAGATGTTTAGGAGCAGTAATAATGCAATTACATGACAAGAGGGCAGAGGTTATTGTGTAGAGAGGGGAGTAGATAATAGCTGTGTGACCAGTGTGCTGTAAGTGAGAGGGCTGCTGCAAATAAATCTCTTATAGAAAACAGGAAGTCTCAACGTATTGTATGGCCTAGTGGACAAAATAGATAATAACATGGAAAAATGTTAAAAACCTCACCAAAAATTCTTTCAAATATTTTTAACATAAAGCCTGATTTAAAAATATAGGTCATTTACTGGCAACACATTCCCTATAAGTTGCTTGTAGTGTACAGGATTAGAAAAATATGGCTGCTTCCAGAAATAGTGTCAAACTGGGTCGTGTTGCTAATGCGACTGAGGGTGGGTTCACACCTGCGCTTGAATCCGTCCGCTGCCAATCCAAGTGAAAATCTCGGGAAACAGGATAGGCATCGAATACCGACAGGTTAGCGACACATTGGTTAAAAACTCATTCATTTGAATGGGTTTTTAAAGCAATGCGTGGGTGTGCGCTTACACCCTCTGCACCGCAAAGCCGTTCTTTTTCGTCAGAAACGAAGTCCTGCATGTCCGACTTTGTTTCCGACGAAAAAAAAGGATTTGCAGCGCAGAGGGTGTAAGCTCACACCCACGCATTGCTTTAAAAACCCATTCAAATGAATGGGTTTTTAACCAATGCGTCGCTAACCTGTCAGTGTCCAATGCCTATCCTGTTTCCCAAGATTTTCACTCGGATTGGCAGCGGATGGACTCAAGCGCAAGTGTGAACCCACCCTTAGATCCAGTGAAGTGACTTAGCTGCAGTGTCACACACAGCCTGTGGACAGATGTGGCACTGTTTTGAAAAGAAAGCAGCCCTATTTTTCCTATCTTGTAGAATCCCTTTAATTATACCTCCCAACTTTCAAAGGACAGAAAGAGGGTCAAAATGTGTAATCGCTATGTGCTGTGGCAAATTTAGCTCCATCTCCACCTATATTGCCCATTCTCACCCATTTTTCTTTGTGCCCCCACACAGTATACAGTAATGTTCCTACAGTCACCCTAACATTATATGCCTCCACATTATTATATTCACTTCCAATTGCCCCACAGTATGAAGTCCCTCTCCTCATGCCCCATTTTAACACTTTCCCGACATCCGCCATAGCCGCCGGGTTTCTGCTGTATTATACAGCAGATACCTGGCGCTAATGCCCGCAATCAGTGCCCGCAATGATCGCAGGCATTAACCCCTCTGGCGCCTCGGTCAAAGCTGACCAAGGCGCTATTCTACCAGCGGTGTGGGTGCCGCCATTTTGCCGGGGATCGCCGGCACCTGGAGCAAACTCCAGGGCCAGCGTCCCGTTACTATGACAGCCAGGAGCCTTGTGAAGGCTCCCAGGCCTGTCTTTCATTAACTTCTATTGCAGGCTCTATGTAGCCTGCAATAGAAGCGCCGTTTTGCAATGCATTGCAATGCATTAGCATTGTAATGCATTGCATTAGTGATCAGACCTCCTGGGGATCAAGACCCCTTGGGGGTCTAATAAATGCAAAAATAAAAAGTGAAAAAATATATTAAAAAAAAATTTAAAATTAAAAGTTCAAATCATCCCCCTTTCCCTAGAACACATATAAAATTAGTTAAATACTATGAAACACAAACACATTAGGTATCCCTGTGTCTAAAAATGCCCGGTCTACAAATCTATAAAAATATTTTTCCCGTACGGTAAACGCTGTAGCGGGAAAAAAAATCAAAAGTGCCAAACCGCCGTTTTTTTCACTGTTTTGCCTCTGATAAAAATTTGAATAAAAAGTGATCAAAGCAATAGTAATTCCCCAAAATGGTATAACTAAAAAGTACACCTGGTCCCACAAAAAAAGACACCCTATGCAATATGCATCCCCGCACACAGAAGTATAAAAAAGTTACGGGTGTCAGAATATGGCGAATTTAAAAACAAAAAATTTTTGCACAGTTTTGGATTTTTGTTAAGGGGTTAAAATGTAAATAAAACCATATAAATTTGGTATCCCCGGAATCGTACCAAAACATAGAATACAGATGACATGTCATTTTGGCTGTAGAGCAAATGCTGTAAAAACGAAGCCCGTAAGAAAGTCACACAAATGCACTTTTTCTTCACCCCATTCTGAATTTTTTTCCAGCTTCCCAGTACATTGTACAGAATAATAAATGGTAGCATCATGAAAAAAAATTTGTCCCGCAAATATTAAGACCTCATATGGCACTGAGAACGGAAAAGTAAAAAAGTTATTGGGTTTGGAAGGGGGAGAGTCAAAAACAAAAATCAAAAAATGTCACCGGCGGGAAATGGTTAAACTGGGGGCAACTAGAGGGGGACATTAAACTGGGGGCAACTAGAGGCAGACATGTCCCCCTCCAGCTACCGCCACGGTTTAATGTCCTCCAGTTGCTCCCAGTTTAATGTCACCCTCAATCTGCCCCCCAGTTTAATGTCCTCATTTCCATCTGTCCCCAGTTTAATGCCCCCCTTCATCTGCCACCAATTTAATGCCCCCCTTCATCTGCCCCAGTTTAATGTCCCTCTCCATCTTCCAACAACTTAATGTTCCCCCTTCATCTGCCACTGATTTAATGTCTCTCCTTCATCTTCCACCGATTTAATGTCCCCTTCATCTGCCCGCAGTTTAATTGTCCCCCTTCATCTGCTCCCAGTTTAATGTCCCCCTCCATCTCTCCCCAGTTTAATGTCCCCCTTCATCTGCCGCCAGTTTAATGTCCTGCTTTATCTCTTCCCAGTCTAATGTCCCCTTCAAAGTTTAACGTCTCCTCGCTCCCCTGCTGTCTCTTCTCCTGCAGTGTTTGGGGAGCTACAGGCGCAATGTGAGTGACGTCATCACATCGCGCCTATAACTCCTGGGTCGGTGCATAGGGAGAAGAACAGTGATGAAGCAAGAGCTGTCTGCGGACGGCTCCTGCTTCACTATTGTATTCAACACATCTGCATCCTCTCTAGATACAGATGAGTTGAATCCGGGACATACCTCCTGCCGACCGGGATGGCGGGACAGAACCCACAATCCAGGACTGTCCTGCAGAATCCGGGACAGTTGGTAGGTATATTCTAATGATCAAAAAAAATAACTTGTGATGAAAAAAATTAAAAGGTAAATAATAATGCAAGCTATAAACTAGTCAGTTCACATTCATTATTTATAACATAAAATTTGCATGTGCCAGTGCTACATTGTTAGCTTATTGAGAAGATCCTGTATTCCAGGTTATGCTACGAACCAATGATAATGTTTCCTATTTAATGCCTATGCACAAAACAGAGCTTTAATGTCATATTCCCTTGCTGAGAGGATGACCTTTGTATCCACACACTGTGCAGCCTCATGTTATATGCATATTCACATCCTGCGTCGTATTATAAAAAGTAGCTAAAGTGAGTCCAATATTTGAACCTAGTGATACGTTATGAAAGATATCTTGATAATCTAGTACTGTATGGAAATGTAAACCTACCAAGCAAATAATACAGAGTATTGTGTAATGCTTATCAGAGATTAAAACTAAGCCTATGATATATTTTGATTAATTTATTTTTAGATTTTTGGATTTGGCTTTTGTTGAGAACTTTTTGTGTATGGCATTTACACCGTGGCATATACCTCTGCTACAGGCAGATCCTGAGAGAAATGTTACTAGAAATATCAAATATCTCAAATGAGATGAAAGATTATATTGTCATAATATCTCCCACCGTTTCACATCAGCATTGAGGGACAGTTAAAGGACTTTTATGAGAGTGGACTTATTTTAACTAAATACGTGGGACAAAAAGGGTATTATGTCTCATTAAAGAGACGTCGCCTCCATGAAGCCACCATGAGATATACAGGACCATGCATACCCTGCTAAGAATTCTGCAAAAGAAAGAGCAATAATTTCTTCTTGGTGGAAAAGGAGAACTTGCACTACATCTTGCACCATATTTTGGATTGTAGCTCTGTATATATCAATGCCTGCTTTTCCTGAAAGCTAGAAGAATCTTCTGGCAATATAGCGAGGCCAGAATACTTCCTTCCAAAAGGAAGAGGGACAGTAGTAACGGGGTTATTGCCTCTCATCTATGCAAAGCAGGGTACTGTCTGGCTGGTGAAGAGGTCCTAGATGTGGATCAGAAAGGGTAATACAGTGGGTACGGAAAGTATTCAGACCCCTTTTAATTTTTTACTCTTTGTTTCATTGCAGCCATTTGCTAAAAGCAAAAAAGTCCATTTTATTTCTCATTAATGTACACTCAGCACCCCATCTTGACAGGAAAAAAAAACAGAAATGTAGATATTTTTGCAAATTTATTAAAAAAGAAAAACTGAAATATCACATGGTCATAAGTATTCAGACCCTTTGCTGTGATACTCATATTTAGCTCACATGCTGTCCATTTCCTTCTGATCCTCCTTCAGATGGTTCTACTCAGGGGCGTAAATACCAGGATAGCAGCGATAGCGGTTGCCACAGGGCCCTGGACATTAGGGGGCCCGGAGCCCTGTGGCAGCCGCTACCGCGAACCCCACACACCAGTGGCGTAACGATCGCGGTCGGAAGGGGTGCGACCGCAACCAGACCCGGCAGGGTACGGGGCCCGCGGCCAGCTGGAGATGGCCGGGTCCCGGACCACTATGATAGCTGTCAGGGAAAGCCTGGTCCCCCGACCACTATACATACTGTTATTGGAAAGGGGCCCTGGCACATTTCAGGCCCCTTTCCAATAGATGGCAGCCCAGGGGAGGTGACTGAAAATAATAAATGCATATTCTCACCTCTCCTGGGCACAGCGATCTCTCCGGTGCTCTTCCGTCATGTGACTGAGGCCTGTGATTAGGCCCCAGCAGTCACATGGGGCGCGGCCACGTAATGACGTCAGTGCGCCCCCACGTGACTGCTGATGCCCAATCACAGGCCTCAGCAGCGACGTTGGAAGTGGATCTGAAGACGGCAGGATGGAGCGAGGATGCCAAAGAAAGGTAAGGCAAGGTGAGTATGAACGTTTGTTATTTTTAATCACCTTCCCTGGGCCTCTGATTATTATACTCTGGGGTCTGAGGAGACCCCAAAGTATAATAATAGCACCAAAGCGTAGGGGGGCTGTTGGGAGCATATAATACTGGGTGGGGGCCACTGTGGAGCATATACTACTGGGTGGGGGCCACTGTGGATCATATGCTACTGGGTGGGGGCCACTGTGGAGCATACACTACTGGGTGGGGGCCACTGTAGAGCATATAATACTGGGTGGAGCCCACTGTGGGGAGCATATAATACAGGGTGGGGGCCCACTGTGGGGAGCAAATAATACTGGGTGGGGGCCAATGTGTGGAGCATATTATACTGTGTGGGGCCACTGTGGGTAGCATATTATACTGTGTTTGGGGGGAGCAATGTAGAGCATATAATGCTGTAAGGGGGCCACTGTGGAGCATATAATGCTGTGTGGGGCCACTGTTGAGCATATGATACTATCTGGGGCCACTGTTGAGCATATTTTACTGTTTCGGCACCTGTAACCGGTTCGGGGTGGGGGGGCCCATATCAAATGTTCGCCTTGGGGCCCAGCCATTCCTAGTTACGCCACTGGTTCTACTCCTTCATTGGAGTCCAGCTGTGTTTAATTAAACTGATTGGACTTGATTAGGAAAGGAACACACCTGTCTATATAAGACCTCACAGCTCACAGTGCATGTCAGAGCAAATGAGAATCATGAGATCAAAGGAACTGCCCAAGGAGCTCAGAGACAGAATTGTGGCAAGGCACAGATCTGGCCAAGGTTACAAAAGAATTTCTGCAGCACTCAAGGTTCCTAAGAGCACAGTGGCCTCCATAATCCTTAAATGGAAGAAGTTTGGGACGACCATAACTCTTCCTAGATCTGGCCGTCCAGCCAAACTGAGCAATCGTGGGAGAAGAGCCTTGGTGAGAGAGGTAAAGAAGAACCCAAAGATCACTGTGGCTGAGCTCCAGAGATGCAGTAGGGAGATGGGAGAAAGTTCCACAAAGTCAACTATCACTGCAACCCTCCACCAGTCGGGGCTTTATGGCAGAGTGACCCGAAGGAAGCCTCTCCTCAGTGCAAGACATATGAAAGCCCGCATAGAGTTTGCCAAAAAACACAAATGAATGCGGCCAAGTACAGAGATATCCTGGAAGAAAACCTCTTCCAGAGTGCTCTGGACCTCAGAATGGGCCAAAGGTTCACCTTCCAACAAGACAATGACCCTAAGCACACAGCTAAAATAACAAAGGAGTGGCTTCGGAACAACTCTGTGACCATTCTTGACTGGCCCAGCCAGAGCCCTGACCTCAACCCAATTGAGCATCTCTGGAGAGACCTGAAAATGGCTGTCCACCAACGTTCACCATCCAACCTGACGGAACTGGAGAGGATCTGCAAGGAAGAATGGCAGAGGATCCCTAAATCCAGATGTGAAAAACTTGTTGCATCATTCCCAAGAAGACTCATGTCTGTACTATCTCAAAAGGATGCTTCTACTCAATACTGAGCAAAGGGTCTGAATACTTATGACCATGTGATATTTCAGTTTTTCTTTTTTATGGTTAATCAATGTTTATTAAGGAATTTTCAGTACAATACAAAATAAGAGGTAGGAGAAGAAAAAGGAAACCAAAAAACAATATAAACCAACAAAGGCGCTAAGGCGCGCAGGCCTCCCCTAATACAAAAGGCTAGGGGGATCCCCGCCCGCTGCTATGAAACACATTATGCTAGTAATGGGGCGAAGGCCCAGGGGTATTAGAACATACGAACAACACCTGCATAGAACCGAAGGATGGACAAAACAGACCAGGGAAACACACAGCTGGGATAGTTTTATACCTATGGTCAGGATTATGTTTTGTGCCTGGAAAGGTGGATTTAAAAGTTGATATGGTTTTAAGACTTGCTAAATTGTTGTTGTTGATAATTTCTGTGAATTATGTTTTATTATTTGTTGATTTATTGTTATTGTGATTATTCTTTTAATAAAAACCAACCCCTTAGTGGGTAGTAACTAAAAAAAAAAATCTGTTCTTATCAGACCCAGTTAGTAATTGACTCCGCCAGTGGGTTGGCGCCCCATTGAAGGGAGGCAATAGAACGCTGGGGATGGGGAGCAGAGAACCACACCAGGGGTGTGTGGCTTGGGCCCCTGGGATCGAAGCCATGAGGCTGGTTGCGCTTTGAAGGCCCAAATTGCAAGTGCCCCGGGGGACGGTGATTCCTGCGTGCCATAACTCACATTACGCCACACAGGCACGTTTTCACCTTACCTGGCAAGGATAATTTAGGGTAGATCGGGTAGAGCGGGTAGATCGGGCTCTATATGGGCACTCTACTCACTTATTCAAGTCTTTTTTATGTATATCACTGTTGTTTTGTCACAGTATGTCACGTTTGTAGTGAATGAAGGGATGCGGAAGCCCTTTTGGGTCACTCCTGACGTCTAGGGGACGGGGTTGTGTGGCCCTTAGGCTCCCCCCTTCCCTGCCCCCTGGTTCACCTCTGCTTTGGTGGAGGTGGATTTTGTCGCAGGCTCTGGAAGTACTCATTGGGGTGAGAGCCCAGGAGGAAACCAGAGCAAGTAGCCTCTCTGTTCTGGCAGGAGGCAGTTGTAGCTCCAGGCCTATTGGTGCCTTATGGTCCCGGAGGTTTGGGGATGTTGGGAGTCCATTCTCTTTTCAGATGGGCTTTGTGATAGGCGAATCCTTTACACGTTTTTTTTTAGTGGCACTTCCACATTTTTGCGTGCACTGGGTGAATGTTGGCACAGTTTCGGAGCCTTCAATAAAAAAAAAAAAGCTGTCTGTGGATGGGTTCTTCTTCCTTTTGGATGGAGGTATTCTGTCTTGGCCAAAGGCAACGCTAGGAGTTGAGTGGGCCCCCAGCTTAAAGAGGACCTTTCATGTCCTCAGGCACATGCGGTTTTACATACCACTAGAAAGCCGACAGCGCGCTGAATTCAGCGCATTGCCGGCTTTCCCGGTATGTGCCCCGGGGCTGGAGATATTGGTGGTGTAAGTTTCACGGTTTACTGTCAGAAAGGCATTCCTGACAGTCTGGCTGCGCTGTGAGGAACGCCCTACCTGACAGTTCTCGTTCATAAACTTGTACTGGAGGTGCTTTCCTCACAGCTTAGCGTCATCGCCGGGCAGTACGGAACCACCCCTTCTGACAGTACAGCACTATAGACGAGTACAGAGAGAGGAGGCGTTCCTTACAGCCCAGCAATGACGCTCAGCTGTGAGGAACGCCCCCCCCCCAGTACAAGTCTATGAACGAGAAGTGTCGGGGAGGGTGTTCCTCACAGCGCAGCTAGACTGTCAGGAACGCCTTTCTGACAGTAAACCGTGAAACTTACACCTCCAATATCTCCAGCCCTGGGGCACATACCTGAATTCAGCGCACTGTCGGCTTTCTAGTAGTATGTAAAACCGCATGTGCCTGAGGACAAGAAAGGTCCTCTTTAAGTAAACCAATATTACCACTATATAGTGGTAGATACGGGATCTACAGAGGAGTGAATACAGTGAAGGAAAAATGTTGTTACTTGCAGACGACGTCTCTGTAATCGTTCATATTTCCCATCTCAACATGACCACTTCTACCAGCAATGACTTGTCTCTGTAAAGTGTGCAACACAGAGATCTTTGGCTCCTCACTTTTCCAGGCACCTGACCCACATTGAACTCACCTGCGCTGTCCCCATCCTGCTTCTACCCCCAAATATATAATATAAAACTCCCCTGGAAATGGTAATATCACCTGTGCGCATGTTTTAATTAATAATACATCCTGTGTGCCCCCTTAATTTATAATACCTCCTGTGTTGCCCCTTAAATTAGTAAAGCCCCTGTGTGCCTCCTCAAGTAATAATACTTTCTCTAAATTTATAATGCCAAAGTGCCGCTTAAATTAATACTGCCCAATTCCCCAGAGGTTAGTGCCCCCTAATATTATACCCCTGATGCCCTTGTGCATGTACACACGTGGACAGAATTCTTGGTACCCCTCGTTTAATGAAAGAAAAATCCACAATGGTCACAGAAATAACTTGAATCTAAAAGTAATACTATATAAACTTCATGTTGACAAGCCACAAAGCTTCTGGGAGAATGTCCTATGGACAGATGTGACAAAAATCTAAATTTTTAGCAAGGCACATCAGCTCTATGTTCACAGACGGAAAAATGAAGCATATCTTGAAAAGAACACTGTCCCTACTGTGAAACATGGAGGAGGCTCTGTTATGTTATGGGGCTGCTTTGCTGCATCTGGCACAGGGTGTCTTGAATGTGTGCAGGGTACAATGAAATCTCAAGACTATCAAGGGATTCTAGAGAGAAATGTGCTGCCCAGTGTCAGAAAGCTTGGTCTCAGTCGCAGGTCATGGGTCTTGCAACAGGATAATGACCCAAAATATACAGCTAAAACACCCAAGAATGGCTAAGAGGAAAACATTGGACTATTCTGAAGTGGCCTTCTATGAGCCCTGACCTAAATCCTACTGAGCATCTTTGGAAGGAGCTGAAACATGCCGTCTGGAAAAGGCACCCTTCAAACCTGAGACAACTGGAGCAGTTTGCTCATGAGGAGTGGGCCAAAATACCTGTTGAGAGGTGCAGAAGTCTCATTGACAATTACAGGAATTGTTTGATTGCCTCAAAAAGTTGTGCAACAAAACATTAAGTTAAGGGTATCATCATTTCTGTCCAGGCCTGTTTCATGAGTTTTCTTTTTTTTAAAATTCTGTTGAATCATGGTTGAAAAGCAATGTCTGACTTTCATTTGTTCATTTTCATAGAATTTTTATATATTATTACTTTTGTCAGATTCAAGTTATTTCTGTGACCATTGTGGGTTTTTCTTTCATTAAACGAGGGGTACCAACAATTATGTCCACGTGTGTATATTACTCTCTCATGCCCCCTTTAAATGATTAAATGATTTGCCCTGGAGTGTAAAAAAATGGAGGTGGTGCAAAAATTAATAAAGCACTTACACTTACTTGCATCCATTCCTACGATCCTGTGCTGGGTCGACTTGTCTCTTCTGCTGTTCTGAATGTATACAAAGTGGCTACTATTCCCAGTTTATGCTTCTAAATTTCAGGAAAAGCAGGCATTGAACTATAAGTATATATCTTACAAAAGGTGATGCTAGAGCAAGTTCTCCTTTTCCACTAAGGAGTACTTATTTGCAAATTTCCTTTAACTAATAATTACTTTAACATAACTTTGTATTTAGAACCATACTTACAGTGGTGTTTGTGAACCCTTCAGAATTTTCTATATTTCTGCATAAATTTTACCTGCAAAAAAACTACATCAGATTTTCACACAAGTCCTAAAAGTAGATAAAGAGAAAGAACTCAAACAAACTAGTCAAAAATATTAAACTTGGTTATTTATTTACAGAAGAAAATGATCCAATATCACATATCTGTGAGTGGCAAAAGTACACTCATTGACAAAAAAAAAAAATCAAACACCAAGAAGTAATTGTTAAATTGATTGAAACTTTCTATGTGTGAATGTAATGATGATATATTTAAGTGATTACAATATTAGTGTTAGGACTGGAGCTGGCGCCTCTGCAGTAATGCTGTGAGGTGCCGCTCCGGTCCTCACACTTTCCGGCACGCTTGCTTTTCTAGGGGTTAACTTTCCTGCACTCACCTGTCTATTTAGCCTCCCTTCTGGCGCTCTGCTCTTGCTGGTTATTCATTTCCCCTGGGTGTCAGCTCCTCCTCGTACTTTGTCCCGACCTTCGATTGTGACCACGCTTGCCTTCCAGGCCATCTCTCCTTGAACGCTGATTCTGTACTTTGTGACCTCCTGAAATCGACCCGGCTTGTCTTGACTCTTCTTACGTCTCTTCCTCTGGTACTACGAGATTCTCCTGTTGCCGACTCGGACTAATCGACAGTTCTACTGCGCTGCTGCCACCTTCTGGAGAAAACCTGTTACTGCATCTCCTCCAGCTTTTTCAGTATCCATCTGCCTCCAAACTTGCTCAGGTGAGTGGTTTTGGATTCCGGGGCCCTTCTGTGACTTGTGGTGCGCCGTGCTCTCTGCGCTCTTAGGACTGTTGTGGTTCTGGCCGAAGGTAGCGACGAAGTCCAACTCCATCTGGCGAAGATCTCTGGAGACTAGTTCCGCTTCGGTTCGGGTACGCTGGACGCTCACTGCTGTTTTACCTTTCCTAAGACTAACTCTATCCGGCACTGCGTTTGGTTCCTAACAATTAGAGTAAAGGTATAAGTTTATTGGGTAAAACTGTACAATTGAAAAGAGGGTATAGTACCCTAATGCACTGCCTCTAGCCTGGATACAAGATGAGCTATGGCTGGGCATGGAGGCTTACAGGCAGGGGTAGATATAGAGTACCATGGGCCCTGGTCTATTTAGAAAGCGAGTCCCTCCACTCAATACATGCCAGAGATCCCTGATCCCCCACACAGTATCCCATAGTGGCCTCCATGCAGTATAATGTCCTATAGAGGCCCCCACACAGTATAACATCACATATTGGCCCCCACACAGCATAACAACCCATAGTGGCCCCTGCACATGGCATAATGTGCCACAGTAGCACCTCCACACAATATAATGTCCTATAGCGGTCTTCTATGCAGTATAATGTCCCATATTGGCCCCCATGCAGTATACTGTTCCATGGTGGCCCTTTCACACATTATAATGTCCCATAGTGGCCCTCCACATAGCATAATATCCCACAGGAGCCCCTCCACACAGTATAATTTTCCAGAGAGGCCCCTACGCTAATAAAAAACAAAACAAAAAAAATACTACAAATTTTCCAAACATTTCGGGTTTGGTCAAAAAATGTTTGGAACTCTCCACCCTTGAAATATTATACTCTGGGGTCACTTCAGACTCCAAAGTATAATACTCAGAGGCCCAGGGGAGTGAGTAAACATAACAAACAGTCTTAACTTAGCTCCCCTTTTCTGCGGCGTGGGTCCCCTCCTCTTCGGGCCTCTTTCAGCCTCCTGAATAACGTGTGGGTCATGTTGGTGTCATGATGCTTGTGTCTATACGTCATGACATTGACGTGACCCACGTGACTGTGATTGGGCCTCAGCAGTCCCTGGTGTCCTTCAGGAGGCCAGAAAAAAAGGCCTGAAGGGAACCTGCACCGGAGCCCAGGGAAGGTGAGTAAGACTGTTATGTTTACTCACCTCCCCTGGGCCTCCGCTATTATACTCAGGTCTGAAGAGACCCCAGAGTATAATAATAGCGGTTCTGGTTTGGATGTGTTTGGTCTCACTGAAAACATTGGGCGAACCTTGTGAATATTCATGAGACAAATCTTGCGAGGTTAGTCCAGCAAATACTCTAGTAGAGCCTCTTCAAAGTGCTGTGTTTTTTTTTTTTGAGCCAAAGTCAGGAGTGAATTGAGCAGATGGAAGAAGTACAAGAGCTTTCTTTGTATCTCCCATTCCTTTGTAGCCATTCTTGGCTTTGGCTCAAGAAAACACAGCAAAATCTACAATAAAAAAGCTGCAGTTTTGCAATGTGGGGCATCAGCCTAAATAGGTTGGCCAAAATCTGGTATTGATTGCCTGTCCTTAGTAGAGGTCAATAGTATTGGATTGGTGGGAGTCTGATCCCTGGTACCTACACTGATTTGACAGTAAACAGTCAGAAGCAGATACTGTAGCATTGCTGTACTATTGCAACTCTGCTCTCATTTAGATAAATGGAACTGATGATATTCAATTACAGAAATTTCTGCTACAAAATCTACTATTTGTGAATCCTTCATAACTAGTATTTTTTTGGAATTTTTTATCATTTTGTGTCTCTTTAATACAAAAAATACAACAGTACAGTACTGATTTCTTCCAGAGATGGATGTCCAGTGCTTGTGCTAATCCAGCACTGGTAAAATAGTCACTATTGTCAAATTAGTATGAAATCATTCAATATTGTGGCATTTACAGTACACAATCTGAAAGAATAAAGCAGAGAAGCATCTGGTCAGGAAGCGTCTAAACTGTGTTTAAGTATGTGTTTGTAGGGGCACGATGCAAAATGCTTTCTAGTTGGTAAAATATTTCCTTTTGCCTTCCGCTAATACGTAAGACAAATATAATCAAACAAAGCTGGAAAGTGAAGCAAATGGATGAACTCTATAGGTGACAGGTCTGAAAGCACAATTTGTCAATTGATTAATAAAGCACAGATTGGGAGCGGTGGATTAACAGTTCATTTAGGAAAAGGACTGAGCAGCTTGAAGCGCAGCGGGGTATTTCATTACAAACGCCTGCGTTCAAAAACATTGTTGTATTTTGAACAGCTTTTGATAACAAATTGAAGCTGGAAGGCGTTTCACGCAGGGCAACGTTAATGGATCGACTTGAAAATAAGAAGAAGACAATACAATGAAGTATAGTGGACCATACAATAAAATGGAGGATTATCTTAACCACAATCAAAATGATGCACTGTCCTGACATATCATATATTGCCCTCAATTACAAGCCAAGCGAAATGTATATGGAACAATACATCATATAACAGGATGAAGATTTTCAATATATCATCATGGCTGGCTTAAAGAGGACATTTTACCATCTCTACGAACATCAATAGGTGCTGCTCCACTGGCTCCTGCACAGTTGGAATTTTTTATCTAGCTCCCACCATTCCAGAGCAGTCAGTATAGCTAGTTTCAGTACCCAATATGCTAATTTAATTAGGCTATCTATTGTCAGGTGGGCAGTCCTATTTGGGGGGGGGGGGCCCATTTCAAATGTTTGCCTTGGGGCCCAGCCATTCCTAGTAACAACACTGCTGATCCTGTATGGTGAGAACCTTAAAAAAAAAAAAAACAATGTGCAAATTAATGTGTTTTGGTCACGTTGCTTCCCACAAAAATAGCAATAAAAAAAAAGTGTTCAAAAAGTTGTACATACCAAAAAATAGTACGATTAAAAGCTGTAACCTGCCCTGCAATTAGAGAAATCCCTCACATAGCTCCATGAACAAAACAGTAAAAAATTATAGCTATTAGAATACTGTGCTCCCAGGCAAATTGTTTACTTTCGATAAAATAGCATTTTTTTTAGCCAAATCGGGAAAGCATAATGAAACCAATAAAAATATGTAAAAACAAAATTAAAAAAATTATGTTAGAATGGTGGGTATTTACATTAATTGTTTCTTAAAATGATGCCAACTGAAAGATCAACTCTTTGCACAAAGAATGAGCCCTCATATTGCTATGTTGATAGCAAAATTAAATGATGAATTTTGCAAAGTGGAGATGAAAATATAAAAAAGGTCAAAGCATTAACGCCCAAGCTACCCTATGCTCTTAAAGGGTTAAAGAGTACCTAACCTTTCAATAAAATTTGCATAATTCAGTAGTACAGTGTGTATACATGAGGAGTAGCCTCATAGCTGGCCATTATATGACTTACATTTTATAACAGTTTTCCCCTCTGCAAGCTCTACCTCTAATGTTTAGTTCTCCTTGAGCCGGTGGGTAGAGACTAGCTGCTGTTTCTCATATACAGCATACAGACCCAGAATACAATCTGTTCCATAACGCTCTCTGTCTGACTCAGAAGCATCAGCAGAATCAAGGAGGACTTGTAAACAAAAGTACTGAACTGAACTGATGCGAATTAAGAACTTGGGATTAGGTAGAAACTTCTACTTGGCTCCAGGAACCTCTATCTGCCCATGTCTCTCACTTGAGTCCTGCTTACTCTGCCTGCCTCCCTCCCTTCTATGTAAAACTGTAATCCAACACCTCTGTGATTTTTGTCTTGTTCTAGCAACAGGAATTAAAGAGGTTTTCTCATCTGAGGGTTTCAGCTGTCTTCTCTCCCCTTCACTTCCTTGTTTTTAGTCCAAAAATGTACTTAATGCTCCTTTCTAAATTCAAATCCTACTCAGCAGTGAATCCTATTTCTGCTGTAACTATCTGAGGGATTTAAATGTGCGTACATAGCGCACAAGTTAGAGACATCCAATATCTATATAATCTTGATTATTGGAAGGTCTCTCATTATTAGCTTTATGCTGGTATAGTGTTTTAGCAGCATTAGCTTTCTTACTTTTATGCCACTAGACTTAGATACAATTTGGAGGGTATTTTATTAAGCTGAGGCTATTCTTCTATCAAACACACAACGATATTGATAGACTGCTTGAAATTGTGTTTGCTATTTCAATACAGGACGATATTTTTATCGTTGGAGGGGACAATGAATGGTCTGATTATCATGATGGCCCTATAGCAGCATAATTCCTCATGCATTGGTCTGTTTTCTAAGGTGTTCCCCATATCAATGTCCAGTATGGGCTATCAGGGACCTGGTGAATAGTGGTATTACATTATATCATTTATATTTATAGATTTTTATATCTGGGAATATTTTTTTAGTGTATATCAATAAAGATTTGGTTATTTTATTTATCAGCCAATTACGGTGATTATCTTTTCTAAATTGCAATTATCTCTTGGTTTACATCTAGAGATAGCAAACCAAGAAATCTGTCTAGCACTTATCAGAGCTCAGCAGCTGAAACTATATGCAGAGAGAGAACAGAATATATGGGGCCAGGAGCAGAGGCTGAGCCATCAGTCTGACTAGAGAAGAAATCTGTAACCTAGGCAACCGGCTGTAAGCACTGAGGAGAGAGATTTATCTGTATCTAACAAATGGAGCAAGACAGATAAAACAATGTATTGGGTAAAACACTTCAGTTATCTTAAGCTACAAATTGAAATATGATCCTGGAGATGAGAATACCCCTTAAACTGGTTCCAGAACGCTCATGGACTATACGTCCAGGCAGTCCACTTTTAACTTTGCAGTGTAGCTCAGGAGGCTGCATTGCTCCTGTGACTGTGGTTAATGTATTATCAATGTATTATCAATGCAGCATTTTGTCTTTTAAATTAAAAACATGAAAAATGGACATTTACCCTGCTTTTTTGTTTATATTTTCCTGGACATTAAATTAAAAAAAACATGCAAAAATAAAAATAACATAAAAATGAAGCTATATTTATCACAGAATGAAGACACAAAAATTATTTGAATAACCCAAGCAGAAAAAATGTTTTTGCCATCCAATCTGCATGCATGGAAAAACCTGAAAATGTGTCCAATTCTGAACCAGTGAAAATGACCCAGTCCTGGAGTGGTTAAACAAAGATTTCAGCAAGAATATCAATTAAAGGGGTTGTCTCATTTCCGACAAATATTGAGAAACAAATGTTATTGTTTATATAATGAAAAGTTATACAGTTCTATTTACTTTCTGTACTTAGTCACATGATATAGACGTTCATGGTCATGTGAAGGACACAGCTGGTTAACAGGCTGTGACTATAACAAGCAGTGCACCTATGTGTCTATCAAGTGACCATGGACTGAATATCACATGACCATGGACGGAGTTTTATCCACTGGAAGTAAGCAAAATAAACGACAGCAAGCAGAGATCTAGAAAACTGTGAGGAATTCATACAGAAAGTATAATGGAAAATTGTATAACGGTTCATTATACAAACAATAACATTGGTCTCTCAATATTTGTCTGAAACTGGACAACCCCTTTAAGGATCGGGGGTATAGGAAAATAGCCAGTTAAGTGGAGAAATGAGCATTTTTCTCTGCTAAGATATTACAAGCTTTCTTACATTAGCTTTGTTGAAAGGTTAGTAATCATTTAATACAATGTTTAATAACAATTATTGTACCAGACTGTGAGTTATAAATTCCATTTCCACATATTTTTCTTTCTCAACATAAGCAGTGCCCAGTCAAAGATTTGTATTTCTTTAGGTCATGCTCCATAGTACAATTCCATCTAAATGAGGTCAGGCATACAGTTATTTACGGTGGCTTCATGGGTAGAATTCTGCAATTATATTTCTCTTTTTTCAGTTTGTTTATCCTTTCTTTTCATGAGGCACATGTTTTTATATTTTACATTGATATAGCCGTATTAGGGCTTTTTTTTTTTTTGCGCAAGACAAGTTGTATTTGTTAATTCCATAATTAATGAAAACATAATAAGGGTAATTATATTATTTTTATTATTACTATGTCATTTATTATGACTTGTACGCCAGTTTTCTGTATACAACTGATCAAACAGCTGTTGGGACCCCTGCCTATATTTAAGTATAGGTCATCAATTACTATGCCTGGAAAACTCCTTCAAGTAAATGCTCCAAGTGTACGTCAGCTGCATAACCTGCACTCCTCAGCTTCAAAATTGCAACAATAAGAAGGAAAAGTCTTGGGGAAATCATAGGATGGATAGGCATGTTAATGCATGTCAATCATTCCACACCACTTCCGTTTTTTGAGGTTTCATGTGGCTTAAAAAGCTTTCAGTCTGACTTTATGACCCTCCCACATGCCACAGATTGGAACCAGGTGCTTGAAATTTGATAATTTTCAGCCCTAAACGGCATCTGCTACTTCCTCAATTAGCATGGACTTTTCTCTCCGCATTTTTAAAGCGGAATGGAGAACAGAATCCCCGAGCGTTCACTGAGCGCAGATGTGAACTAAGCATCACTCATTTAGGATATGTTCACAAGTTGCAAACGCCCTGTGGATTTTACGCTGTTATAATGTATGCTCAAAATCCTCAGTAAATTAGAGTACCAAAGCTCATTCACACACTGTGGAAAAAATTTCCATGGTATATTAATTTATGTTGCAGGTTTTTGCTGTGGATTTCACCCTTTGCAATGCATAAGGTGAAATCTGCTGCAAACCTGTAGCAACTGTGTTGTTAACACTAGCAATGGCCATGCCAAAAAATCTTATCAGTCAGACTGGAAAGTTTCAGCCGCGGTCAGTATGATTGGCCCAATTGAGCTGATTGTTTTCCACTTTGCTCATACCCCTTGAAGCCCCTGTTGACCAGTTTAGTCACTGCTGTTGCTGAGTGGTATCGGTATGTGAATGTGAATAGACATGAATAAGTCTAAGAAGCTGGTGTACATAGTTTATTAATATGTACATACAGCAAGGTGCCAAGATATTTCCCACTAAGTCAGTGCTGTGAGTATGTCCTTGTAAGGTGGATTGATGTTCATTATCAAGCACTTCAAGTATGAGGCTTGATGCATATATTAAAATACTTAAGGATGAAAGACTCACGAGTAATTTAATTAACATGTAAACTTGGGTTCTCTATAGGGAATTTTTAAGAATGATTATCATTCTGTCAATAATCAAGTAGATGTCTATGACCAGCACAACACCCACAGTCTATAGAATTTTAACCCTTTATAGTTCTTTGGTGTAGATGTGGGACTAAATAAAATGTAGGTATGCTAAGGCTTAGGGCTGATTTACATAAAGGTAGGGGTGGAAAAAGATGATTGAAGATTCAAAGCTGCTAGAGAATAATATTGTTAGGAACTGAACTATTGGTGAACACATTGAGGCAGTAAACTGCTATTGCATGGACAAGAAAATTATTGATATTTTTCAACTTAAAGAGGACCTGTCTCCAGATCTGAAAAACCCAATGGCACAACTCATCTGGCAGGTGCTGTCACCCTAATCATTTTGAGACTTTGTTTACCCAACTCTGTCCAGCCATTCCAAAGATATAAGCCCTTTTAGTGTTCATGAAAATTGGGGTATACTAGCCAAGTAGGTGGAAACACTGTATGACATACCTCACACAGAAACCCCACCCCCAGAGAAACCTCAGTGTCACCTACTTAACTCGTAAATTGTAATATGCATCAACACTACCTGGGCTTATATCTTTAGAATGGCTGGATTTGGATAAACAAAACACCAAATTGCTCAGTGTGATAGCACCGTGATGTATGTTGTGGTGTATGTCATTGGGCTTTTCAGACCTGGGACTGGTCCTATTTAAGACTTTCAAGAAAATTGTGGAACCAACAAAACAGGTGGATCCTTTACCAAATAATGCATTACCATGAAGCTCTAATGATCTTAAGACTTCATGCACACAATGTCCTGTACAGTGGTTCACAGAGTCCCTGCAGATCTGTATTATAGAATTATATTACATATTGTCCCTAAGGTAGGATACTTACATAATAAGGGGCCAGATAAACATGCCACAATTTATTTTTACTGTAGAATCAATATGGAATCCAGAAGAAAACAAATCCTTTTGTACCTGCATAAAACCAGGTACATAAGTACAGTATGGCCACATACATGACAAGTTTGTAGCATTTAGTATGTCATATGTAATGTCATTCACTTAAAGGGAGTCTGTCAGTAGTAAATTGGTTATACACCTAATTCTAGTACCTTATAGAAGCTCTGTACCAAATATGCCTCTGTTATTCAGCCTTGGAGCCCCATTTTTATGTAAATTGCTGCTTTATTCAATCTGGGTGTCATCCGTACATTTTTTCCCCTTATTTGCATGTAAATAAAACTGAAATTTATATGTAAATAGGATTTAAAAGGTGAATAACAGAGACATATTTGGAAACTGTAGAATCACCAATACAAGGTACTGTGATTAGCAGGGACGTCAACCTGGCAGAGCGCTTCACAGGGTGATTTGAGAACGGCAAGTCGTGGTAAAAGTGAGAGTGACCTTTTTAAGGGGTGTGGCCTTTATGAAAGGGCACAGTTACATATATCCAGACCCCATATAATAATAATAAACCCCAGATTATTACTTTTTAATTAAAATAAACAGTTGTGCCATGGAGTGATCACTAAATATTTTTTGGCGATACTGAAATTATATCTTATATACTGTATACACTGCTCAAAAAAATAAAGGGAACACTTAAACAATACAATGTAACTCCAAGTCAATGATACTTCTGTGAAATCCACCTGTCAAGTTATGAAGCAACACTGAATGTGAATTAATTTCTCCTGCTGTTGTGCAAATGGAACAGACAACAGGTAGAAATGATAGGCAATAAGCAAAACCACCCCTATAAAGGAGGGTTCTGCAGGTGGTGACCACAGACCATTTCTCTGTTCTCATCCTTTTTGGCTCTTGGTCACTTTTACATTTTGTCATTGCTCTCACCACTAGAGGTAGCATGAGGCAGTGTCTACAACCCACATAAGTTGATCAGGTAATGCAACTCATCCAGGATGGCACATAAAGTGTGAGCTTTGGCAAGAAGGGTAGCTGTGTCTGTCAGCACAGTATCCAGAGCATGGAGCAGATACCAGGAGTCAGGCCAGTTCACCAGGAGACGTGAAGGGGGCCGTAGGAGGGAACAACCCAGCATCAGGACTGCTACCTCCTCCTTTGTTCAAGAAGGAACAGGAGGATCAGTGCCAGAGCCCTACAAAATGACCTCCAGCAGGCCACTAACATCCATGTGTCTGCTCAAACTGTCAGAAACAGACTCCATGTGGGTGGTATGAGGGCCTGACGTCCACAAGTGGGTGTTGTGCTTACAGCCCAACACCGTGCAGGGCGATTGGCATTTGCCAGAGAACACCAAGGTTGACAGATTCGAAATTGGTGCTCTGTGCTCTTCACGGATGAGAGCAGGTTCACAGTGAGCACATGTGACTGAAGTGACAGAGCCTGGAGATGCTGTGGAGAACGTTCTGCTGCCTGCAGCATCCTACAGCATGACCGTTTTGGCAGTGGATCAGTAATGGTGTGGGGAGGCATTTCTTTGGAGGGCCACACAGCCCTTCATGGGCTAGACAAAGGTACCCTGACTGCCATTAGGTACCAGGATGAGATCCTCAGACCCATTGTGAGACCATATGCAGGTGGAGCAGGCCCTGGGTAACTTCTGATGCATAACAATGCTAGAGCTCATGTGGCTGAAGTATCAGCAGTTCCTGCATGATGAAGGCATTGATGCTATGGACTGGCCTGCCCACTCCCCAGACCTGATTCCAATAAAGCACATCTGGGACATCATGTCTCCTTCCACCAATGCCAAATTGCACCACAGACTGTCCAGGAGTTGACCGATGCTTTAATCCAGGTCTGGGAGGAGATCCCTCAGGAGAACATCCGCCGCCTCATCAGGAGCATGCCCAGGCGTTGTAGGAAGGTCATACAGATACGTGGAGGCCACACACACTACTGAGCCTCATTTCCTTGTTCTTGAGGCATTTCCACTGAAATTGGATCTGCCTGTAATTTGATTTTCCACTTTGATTTTGAGGACCATTCTAAACCACCAGACCTCCATGGGATATTAATTTACATTGATCATTGTAATGTTTTATTGTTCTCAACACATTGCACTACTGTATGTAATGAACAAAGATCTGCAATTGGAATATTTAATTCATTGATATCTAGGGTGTGGTACTTTATTGTTGCCTTTTTTGAGCAATGTATCTATCTGTCTATCTATCTATCTATCTATCTACTAGCTATAATCATTAATAATAAAAAAAAATGCTGAAGCCTTATTTTAATAATTTTTTTCATTAGGTATGTTTTTTTCTCATACCAAGCTTTTTCTTTCTCTGCATATGCCTGATATATAGAGAAATATCTCTCTATGCCAGTGCATTGCATGCTTAGAAAATATAAAAAGATGCATACAATGTACCGATATATGGAGAGATCTGAATACATTATGCAGACACAGTGCAGTACGATTGCAACTTGGTATAAGAAAAAAAAAAAAATCTCCATTGAAGCTAATAGAGCTTGTAGCGCAGTCAGTAGGGTAACAGCCTTATATACTCTGGTTTGTGGGTTCAAATCCCTGCAGATACCTAATGAAAAAAAAATGAATGAAGTTAAACATTACAGATCTGTGGCAACCTCATCATTAATATTCAAGCAACACAGATTACCTCATTGTGCAGTGAATTCTAATGAGTCAGGAGCCAGTTAACCCCCCCCCCCAGGGGATAAAACGCACACATCTCTGTATATCCCCATCAGAGCCATATTTAAGTGCTGTATCACCCCATAGATATTACACTAACTTACTGAGCAATAATACAGTTTTGTGCACGATGCCTTAACCTGTTTTATATAAGCTGTACTTAGAGAAGACCCAGCTCATTGGAAATAACAATATCGTGAAAGAGTTGAGGAAAATAAGGTAAAATAGCAGCAGTAAGATGAAGGGATATTGACAAAAATTATAAACATATAAGTAAGGAGGCTGAAGATGAAGGCAAACTAGACAAGGCATTCTGGAGCAATTGAAAAATAAATAAATAAATAAATAAATAAAGGGAAATCACAAAATAATCAAGTTATGCATCGTTCACACCTGCGCTTGCTGTCCGTCCGTCGCCAATCCAGTGAAAATCTCGGCGAACTGGATTGGCGTCGGATACAGACCGGTCAGCGGCGCATTGGTTAAAAACCCATTCATTTGAATGGGTTTTTAAAGCAGTGCGCGGGTGTGCGCTTACACCCTCTGCGCTGCGAATCCTTTTTTTTTTCGTCGGACACGAAGTCCTGCGTGTCCGACTTTGTTTCCGACGAAAAAAAGGATTCGCAGCGCAGAGGGTGTAAGCGCACACCTGCGCACTGCTTTAAAAACCCATTCAAATGAATGGGTTTTTAACCAATGCGCCGCTGACCGGTCTGTATCCGACGCCAATCCAGTTCGCCGAGATTTTCACTGGATTGGCGACGGACGGACACCAAGCGCAGGTGTGAACCCACCCTTAAACTAAACCTCTCTCAGGCAGATACTTTCTGGCCGCACAATAAATATTCTCAAGCAATATGGGTCTGAACCATGTTACAGTTCCTGCTGGTACTCCACTATTCACTTTATTAATAACTATGAAACCTAAAGGAAAAAAGGAGAAGCAGCTAAACATAACTACTCAAGGAGGAGCAGAATAATATATACTAAAAATAATAAATAGAATACAAAAGAACATACACAGAAACAGCATCTCCCAACTAAACCTGCAAAGCTTCAGTCAGCAGGTTAAATACAATAAATAAAGCATTTCTTTCATTCAGTAAATATCAAATATATAATAAATATAAAGTAAAGCTCAATTCTTGGAAAAATGCATAAGTGCAAAGGAAATATTAGTACTTTCATACTCAAAATAAGGCCATCTGGTATGTGCGGTGACCAGATGGAAGGCAACGCTGCAGTTGGGATTGCGGGGTGCAAACAGCGCAGACTTGTCACGGTCTCTGGGCACGAGGGCGCAGCGCTGGTGCTGTCCCACGTTACCACCACTGGTACCGGTGTGGGGGGCTGCACAAATGTTGGTGGTGTTGTTCCCCCGGGGCGCTTCCCCTATACTGTGCCGACTGGTGGTGTTTGGGGCGCCCTGATGTTGTCGGTGCGGTCAGACACAGAAACGGTTGTAAGTTGAACTTTTACTTCCATGGGTGTGGGGCCAATGCTTAAACAGTTTCTTCAATACAAACAACGGGGTACGCCTGGTGACACAGAAGTCCTGGGGTGCAGGGTAGACTTGATGAGGTGTTCCTAGCCCCTTATACTTCAGTGTTACAGCCCTAAGGTGCGTCTGGGCTCCTATTTGGCTCATAGGAGGATGCCCACCATGATACTAGTACATAATATTCCCCACTCACGTTATGTGGTCCTGATAGCTCAGAGTTTCGGGGTGCAATAGTCAGGGTGGCAGGTATTCCACAGGTCTGGCCTTGGCCCCTGGATCCTGTGATACTTGCTTGGAGCACGTGTTCCAGAATGTTCTCTCCACAGTCTCATGCTGACAAGATAATGATGCTTGACTTCCTTCAGGGCGATGGCTAGGCGCGGGGCAGGATCTTCTGAATAGCTGGAGTATGTCAGCTCTCCAACCTTCCTGGGCCTGTCTAGGACTTGAGATTCCTGCACTAAACTCACTGCTTTCTTCACAGGACATCACACTTATCTCCTCACCTCCTCCTCCTAACACTCCACCTTCTAACTCCTCACACGCAGGACCTTCCTGCAGGGGTGTTACCATGGGGACCCAGTGATCAGCTGACTCCTCCCCTTTTCCCAGGCTGTCCTCCCATTGGACATTTGGTTACTTTCAATCCTTGGGAGGTGTATGCATGTGTGAGGCTCACTAGGTGGCGCTGTGTTGTGTGAGACTCAGGACCCCCTGCTATGTCACACAGGCTTGAGCACAGGAATAATACAATGCACAGAGATCACCCTCAGCCCAGCCTGCCAGCTCGGGGATGCCACATACTCCCCCTCTTTCACTGAGCCGACCTCGGCGGCGGGCTGGGGTGGGTGGTGTCATACGTTAATATACGACAAGTGCAAATGTCACTAACAGTTTAGAAAAATATAATACTTAGAACTTGAGGTAGACCTCCCGGCATAGTCCTGGTGTCCATGAGAGTCTGGGGTAACGTAGAGATAATTAAACTCAGACTTATGGAACCTTTTGGCGGTACCATCAGACAGTCCATATGAACAACAGTAGTGCAAATGGGTCCAGGGCTCTCTGGCACAAATTTCGTGAGTGTCCATTATCATGAGAGTCTCTCTGAGAACAATAACAGTCCTTTCTGTAGGAGAGTGGCACTCTAGCACGAATGTCCATACCGCAATGGGGTAACAGAACTTCCTTGGCTCGGTGAGCCAGGCACTATGGCTTGGATTGTTGCATATAAATGTAAATACTATATTACATTGCAAGATATTATATATATACTGTATATACACACAGGAAAAACATTAATGTAATCAGAGCAGGAATAACATATATCAGGAGCAGAGACAGTTAACCTCTTTTACCCAAGGACAGCCATGGCATCACTATAGCGTGTTGGGGTTGCCTTTTGTGGTACGCTCAGCGCCTAGTGGCGAGATTTGAATCAGGACAGAGTCACTGAAATCAATTAAATCATCTGTCGAAGGGTTCTCTTGCACTAGAGCAATTGGTGGATAGCAGCTAAATGGTAGTAGTTTAGGCGCCCACATAAGCTCAGTTAACGTTGGGGGTCTCTCTTTCGCTTCAGAGGTGACAAGATCTCTGTACTCGTTGTCTCAGCTGGGGGCACCTCTGTGGGTAGTCCTTCTTTAGGCAGAGCTTCAGCGGTTTCGGTGTACTACTTGGGGCTGTCTCCCAGGTTTAGAGATCTCATACACGTCGGATTCAGGATATGGTATGGAGATGACACTGTATGGTTCTTTCTCCCAGAATGGATCCAATTTCCCATTCCGATGGTTATTCCTTAACCATACACGGTCGCCAACTTTCAGGGGCGCTGCATGGGCGTGATGGTTGTAATCCTCCTGTTGTCTCCTCTGAACCTCATCCATGCGCGTTTCAACTATCTCTTTAGCTTCCTCCATACGTCGGCGGTGTTCAACAACCCAGTCTGTTTGGGTAGTGGATTGATGGTGTCAGGGACCTTCACACCAAGGGTTAAGTCTGAAGGAAGTTGACCTTGTCTTCCAAACATTAGATAAAATGGTGCGTATCCCGTAGATGTTTGGGGTGTGTTGTTGTAAATATAGGCCAAGTCCTTGATCCGCTCAGGCCACTCAACACCAGGTGTAACTGCGCTGTTCTTAGCATGCCGATGATCACTTGATTTGCCTTCTCGCACATACCATTCCCTTGAGGGTGATACGCTGTGGTTCGCAACTTCTTGCAGTCTTGGAACTGACACAGCTCACGGAACAATTGGGATTCACGCCGATCCACGGTCGGTGAGGATATGCTCAGGACAACCGTAATGGCGGACAAACTCTGCGTAGAAGGTCTCGCCGTAGTTCTTGCTGTAAGATCTCTGACAGGCACGATGACAAGGAACTTGGAGTAATGATCCACCATTGTCAGAGCGTAGCTGTAGCCGGACGTGTGGGACCCAACTTCACATGGTCCAGAGCAACAATTTCCCGCTTTTGAGTCTTATTGGATGTAGAGGGGCCTTCTGATCTCTTCGACCTTCCTTGGTGATACTACAGGCAGGACACTCTCGGCCCACTCTCTGTCACTCCTCATCCCAACCCAATGGCACGCGTGGTAGCTTCGGTCTTTTGTACCCCGAGTGACCGGATCTGTCTGATACGCCTCGTATCATCTGTGCGTCTCTTCTTGGTACGAGGATCTGATGAGCCTTTCACCTGTGACAGGATCAAGAGTGTTTCTTGTGAGGCCTCGTTGGACAAACGGCGCTTCCTCTGTCGCCGGCGTTTTAATTCCCGTCTGAGACCTCTCTTTACCGGGTTGGTATTCTTCCTGTAAGCGGAAATCTACAATTCTCCTACTCTGCTCTCTTCTTGGAACGTTTTCCACAGAGATGGCTCCTGGGGGATTCGCGCTGTTTTCGCCGGATTCTCCTTCTACAGGGACACCATAGCACCTGTTGGGCAACTTGTTGTAGAATGGTGGCTCTCCCCTCTTCCCAGTGTCTTCTCGGGGTGGTTCTTCTCCCACGGCACCTTGGAGTCTCGCGTTCGTTGGACTTCCACTGCGTACTTGACAGGACTTGTTTCGTGAGTCTTGCCCCCGTTGTTCGGGCTCCCAGTCGGCAGTTCCGTGCCCACGGTTGTTATCTGTGTCACGGTGGGTGTGGCCCGTGTCTTTCTTCTCTGTCCGGCCCGCAGCGCCAGAAGTTCGGTTTGAAGAACTATAGTTCTGTCGTTCTTCTCCCCCTCTCGCTCCTGCTGCGTGGCGATGCTCGCTCTTTGTTGTCCTGCCTGGGCACACTGCCCCACCTTGGTGACTTGCTCTGTGTCCATGGCTCTGTGTCGGTAGGCTGATTGGTGGTTGCGTCGTGCTTTGCGCTTGAAGGCTTCCTCTTCGCGCTGTCCGTCTCCGCTTTCGTTGTGTTTTCTCTGGCCCCCACACTCGTTCGGGCTCCTCTTGGCGTGTGGTATGACGCCGTGTCCTGCGATCCAGGAAGCTTCGACTTCTTTGCGGTGTTGTCTTTGCCGTTCTGGCTGCTATCTTTTCGGTCGGTCGGACGCCTTGTCGCTCCCATGCCCGGTGTGCTTGGGGTTTCACGGTGCACTTGGGGGCTTCACTTTGGCCGTGCTGTATGTCCTTGTCCTCGCGGTGCGGTGTTCTTGGTTGTCCGGGGATACTCTCGTCCGGTACGTGCCACTCTGGAAATTCTCTCCGCACCTCTCCATGCCGTTGGAATGTGGCTGGGGCTTACTAGCCCAAATGGCTACTTTGAATTCAGGTCCCATCGGGTCGTCCTCTTTTCCGATCTTCGGCCCATGGGACTTGCCGTTCCCTGGTTGTCCGGGTCGGCGGTGCTGTCCCAAGCCGTTAGAGATTCCTCAATCCGGGGCTGGGTATGCGTCTTTGTGCGTGCGTTGTTGGTTTCGTGTCCCCATCGTGGGTTCCGTCTTTCTTCTTGACAAGGACTGCGGGGCTCCCGGGGCTGTTACTTTCCCGGATGCATCGCTCTCGCATCTCTTGGATCAACTTTTCCCGGTTGGTACATCGCTGGTGGTTTGGCGGTGACGCTCCTTGTTGGTGGTGGTCGCCAGTCGATGCGTGTTGTATGGTCGTGGTCTTCCAAGTCCAATGGGTGTTTGCTGAATGCCTGTTGGTACGCTTGGCCCTTGCGCCCCATTGATATGCTCTATGGGGTTTGGCGTCTCCCCGTTCATTCTCCCACCGGACTTCGTGCTCCATTCTTGTTCTCGCGCTTGGGTGGACGCTGTGTGCGGTGATCCCGGGTGTCTTCTGGTGCTCCGGTTGCGGGCCACGAGTGGAACTTGTGGAGGTTCCGGAGCATCGCCCGTTGACTGCGGACGGCCGTCCTTGGAAACTGTGACAAGGCTCGGGCGCCTGACGTGGTTGGCCATCTATCTGTTGGGTTGTAGCAGGCCTCGTGTCCTGTTTTCTATGCCCGGCGGGCCGGCCCCCCTGTTTCTGTTCCGGCTGTGGGTTCTGGCGGGTTCTTGGATCCGGACTCGCCTTTCCCTTGTTTGTTGGCGAACTTGTGCTGCTTGGTCCGAATGGCCCGCTGATGGTCTGCTGGTCCTGGGAGAAGCTGTGGAGAGAGGCTGCGGCTCCCCTTCTGCAAGCTGGCGTAAACTTCTGCCTTTTCCTGCCCTATCATCCTCTACATCGTGACTTCCCCTGTCTGGCGTTTCGTCCCCAATCTGGTGTGGGTTCCCCCCTGCTGTGGTTGGGCTGTCCTTGCTGGCCACGTTTATCCTGTGTCGGTGTTCTTTCCCCCTGTCCCATGTTCGGAACACCTGCTTCGCGGGTTGTTCCTGAGATCCGTGTCCCCCGCTGTCGGGGCGCCGTTCCCCGGTTGTGTGTGTGGGCGGCTGGCGGCTGCATGGCCTGAAGATTCCCTGGGCCCTTCTTCTTTCCTCCCGGGGCGGCCCCTGCCTCGGGTGCCCGTTTCTGACCTGGGCCTGGTGTGTCCTATCTTGGCTGGTACGTATGGCCTCTCCTCTGCGGGGTTTCCTGCCTCTGGGTGGCGCTCGGTGGATGTTGGACTTCGCGGATCACTGGACGATGATCGGCTGGGTCGCGTCTGCGGCGGTGTCTGTTCCTGGCCGGGTCGATGATCCCTCGGGCCAGAAGGTCATCTCTGGGTCTGCTGGTGTGTCTGCGCGTTTGGGCAGCGGTGGGTCCCGGGTGTGGCGGCACGGGAGCAATGCTTGTTGGGGTCCGGTGGGGGCCGTGCTGGGCTCGGCTGGGGCTGCTCCTGTCCCAAGCCTGGATGGCGGGCCTTGAAGTCGCCGTGATGCTGGGATGTTGTGCGCGCTTCGCCTGACTCTGGAGCATGTGGTCCCGCCCCTTCTTGGCGGTCAAGCATGATTTTATCGGTCCACATTTTCCGTGGATCCACTTGCCCCGCTCTGCGCCTCTTGGGGGATGCTGTCCCGCGGGTCTCCCGGTGTTGTCGTCTGGAAGAGCGCATCTTTACCTCGGAACAGATCGCCGTCAGTTCCCTGGGTTTGTCCAGAATTTGCCCAGGGGTTCTTTTGTCAGAGGCAGGCCAGGATTTGCCTCCCTAGCTGCGCCCCTCGCTGGCCCAGCAGGATCTGTATCTGCTGTTCTGTATTCAGGGATAGAACTGGAAGAGAGACAGCATCTTCTCCGAAAGTCCCTGAGGGTATGCGCCTCCCCTTTGTGCGCGGCGCCTGGTGCGCCGGGTAAATGGCTGGAGAATGGTAGGCTGCTCGCCATGGGCCTGCTGGATCCTGAACAGATGGCCATGTCCTTTGCTCGTCTGTTGTTTGCGGTATGACTGAAATTGGTCCCGTCTCTTTAAGAAACTCACTGCTTGCTGGCAGAGAATGGAGACTACAACTTGGAATGCTGTCCCTTTGATTCTGTGCTATTACGGTCCTGTGATGCGGCTGCGGTGTGCTCCCCCTCTTTTGGTGGCCTCCCCACGGACACGGAAAACCTCGCTGGGGCCGTGGGGGACTGAAGACAAGGACAGGGAGGCCGTACTCACTGACAGCAACTGCGCGTGGACCGAGATCGCGGTGCCGCGGGCGGTGTGCGGCCCGGGGTCAGAAATGGCGCTGGCCGTTCGCCTTTCCTTTCTTGTTGGGTGCGCTGGGCTTGCGCTCAGCATTCTGGGCTCTCCTAAGATGGCGGCAGATGGGTCTCCTGGCCTCTGGGCGTGCTTCTCCCCCTTTTGCGGTACGTTCCCTTTGTGGGCGTTCTTCCGCTGTGGCGCGCACGTCCTGGGCGTTTTCTCTTCCGGGCTGTCCCTGGAGGACAGTCTTTGGGCTTACTTCGGGGTATGGGCTCCCCCTCTTTGTGGCAGCCTCTCGGGAATCTTGTCTTGCGTCCCTGCCTGCTCTGGGACTTTGGCCCTTTTCGTGGCGCTTTCTCTGGCCCCCCGTTCCTGTTCGTGCGCCGTTTTCTTGCGGTGCCGATGGGGCCGCTGCGTTGGGTTGCGGGGTGCCCGCGCTTGTCCGGTCTCTGGGCCGGGGCGCGCGCTGGTGCTGTCCCCGTTCCCCCTGGTCCGGTGTGGGGGGCTGCCTGTTGGTGGTGATTGTCCCCCGGGCGCTTCCCCTATCTGTGCCGCTGGTGGTGTTTGGGGCGCCCTGTGTTGTCGGTCGGTCGCCGCGGTTGTGTTGAACTTTTACTTCCTGGGTGTGGGGCCAATGCTTAACAGTTTCTTCATCACCGGGGTCGCCTGGTGCACAGCGTCCTGGGGTGCGGGTGCTTGTGGGTGTTCCTGCCCCTTATACTTCGTGTTCGCCCTGGTCGTCTGGGCTCCTATTTGGCTCTGGAGGATGCCCACCTGATACTAGTACTTTTCCCCCTCCGTTTGTGGTCCTGATGCTCGGTTTCGGGGTGCTGTCGGGTGGCGTTTCCCGGTCTGGCCTTGGCCCCTGGTCCTGTGATACTTGCTTGGGCCGTGTTCCGTGTTCTCTCCCGTCTCTGCTGACAGATAATGATGCTTGACTTCCTTCGGGCGTGGCTAGGCGCGGGGACAGGATCTTCTGAATGCTGGGTTGTCGCTCTCCACCTTCCTGGGCCTGTCTGGACTTGGTTCCTGCCTCTCCTGCTTTCTTCACGGACATCCCTTTCTCCTCCCTCCTCCTCCTCCTCCACACTTCTCCCTCCCGCGGACCTTCCTGCGGGGTGTTCCTGGGGCCCAGTGATCGCTGCTCCTCCCCTTTTCCCGGCTGTCCTCCCATTGGACATTTGGTTACTATTCATCCTATGGGAGGTGTAATGCTGTGTGGGCTCCTGGTGGCGCTGTGTTGTGTGGACTCGGCCCCCTGCTTGTCCACGGCTTGAGCACGGAAATAATACAATGCCGAGATCCCCTCGCCCGCCATGCCGCTCGGGGTGCCCTTGTCCCTAAAGCGCTCGGAGAAATTGCGCGACTGAATCAGTATAGCCATGTTCACAGTAATATATTAATTAGGCTTCCATCCACACCGAGCATAACAGCGATTAATCCATTATCCTTCAAATAGGACTCCATATCCCGATATAGTGCAGCATCCCAGAGTGCTACTGCTTTTATGTGTTTGTTTCTTGTGCCTCTGGGTTTTATGTTAGTACGTCCCGTTCTATGTTAAGTGTTATATGTTATGTTATGCAGCTTTTCCCTCTGCATTTTTCCCCCCTGCGGTGTTCAAAACCCAGACTTGGTTCAGCCCTGGCCTATCACAGGCCACTGGGTGGGGTTGTAGGGAGATATTATCTCCCCGGCGACGGTTGGTCTCCTCAGTTCAGTTCAGTGCATGCAGTAGACCAGACTGGGTGTGCAGATCTGACCTACCTCCAGCTTCTGGACTGAAGGCCAACTGCTGCTTTCACAGCCTCAGGAGGGATATCATCAGTCCCAGGCTCTTCTGAAGACAGCCCAGAGCAAGGGAGTGAAGCTTTCTAACCTGCTGTAACTCCATCCCCAGTGTACCTGGCTGGGAGAGGCAGAGAAGAGGAGTAGAGGAAAGCCATCCTGTGGAGCCTATATCATCTTTGGGCACCCTCCTAGAACCAAGGCTGGGGGTTGGACACTGTAGGACTACTACCCCCATTTGAAAGCTGCTGTTGCCTTATTGTTCCAGTTGCCTAATAAAAGGCTGTTTGGTTTACCTGCACCGCTGACTCCTGAGTCGTGCCTGCTTCACCATCAGGGTCCTTCTGAACAACACCACACCGGCTCAGGGAGGAGAGCTACCCTCTCCAACTGGAAGTGCCCTGGGAGAAAGAACTACTACCACCACCATCCGGTAGTGCTGCAGGACCCCCCTCGACTTTGTCCGGCCTAGGAGTAGGATTGGAGCGGTTGGTGAGCGTGCCTGGCCTGCTAGGTGGCACAGCATCCGCCACTACTTCTCCCATCCTCCGGTCTCCTCCGTCTGGGTTGCGGCAATAGCATCACCAGTTATATTGTACATCAATAATATTCAATATCCAGTTGAGGAAAATAGTCCCAAAGCATAACCACAAAAGCTTCTGTGAATTCACACATCAGTATGTAAATATAACGGGTCCTCCCCGAGCTGTTTCCAACATCCTGAAGCACAGCATGATTACTTTACTCAAACACTTTCTCATGGCATGGCAGTCTCAGGACTTGGGCTAGATTCACACGACTGAGTTTTATCTGTGAAACTTTGTCTGTGTGTTCGCCAGATTTCCTGGCCCGAACCATATGTCGGGAGTGGGACTCCTTACATCCTAGTTATTTATGATGCTAGGAGTCCTTGTCTCCCAGCAACATACTGTCCTGTACCAATTACAGTATGGGTCAGTATCACACTGGGAGACAGGGATTCCTAGCATCATGGATAACTATACCACTAGGTGTCCCTCACCTGACATACTGTTCAGGCTGATAAATTTGGTCAACACACAGAACGAGTTTCACAGGTAAAACTCAGTCGTGTGAATCTAGCCTTAGCATGTTTTAGAGTCTTCAGGGGTCATTTACACAGAGAAATTTAGAAGTCTGCCTCAGATCCTTCTCCATAGTCTGGCCCTTAGGAGCTTGTAGCAGAAAGCTGAGGCAGATCTTCGGCTTACTACCATGGATTTGCAGGCTCATTTGCCTAAGATACAATGAGTGTGAGCCTTATGCCGTGGGTTCTGTGGCCGAACCAGCTGCAGATTCTGCAGCAAGATAAAGACGGGATGCTTCTTTTTTCAGCCTGCTGAAAAAAAAAAAGCGCCTGTCACTGCCTCCCATTGAAAACAATGGGAAAGAGATTCCAGATGGAATTTGGAGCTGATTTTGAGGCAGAATCTTCAATATATCTCTGTGGGACTGCCAGAGATAACCAAGCACTGTACCTACACTCGCTGCTACAGTTTGTAGGATAGACCATCAATCTTAGAAACTGGATAACCCCTTTAATGACATTTGTATGCCCTAATGGGACATGTTTACCATGGTGCCAGTTGCTACTAAATGTTTAAGAGATTTTCCAGCCCCAAATGGATTTTTTATAATGATGACTTACCCATAAGATAGGCCATCATATCTGATCAGTGGAGCGCTGCAGCCCCATCCACTGTATAGTGGTGGTTCTGGGGAATTGCAGCTCCACTCCTATTACTTGAATAGGAGCAGCCTGCGCATGCTCCGCATCCATTGCACTTCCTTCTAGGACATGGAAGCTATGGGAAAAGCTGATCTGTGTGAGGTCCAGGTGTTAGATTTCCACAGATCAGATACTGATGACCTATACTATTTTTCAGTATGAAAAATCTATTTGGAGCTGGACAACCCCGTTAAGACTGCTGTGATAGTAATACCACAAGAAAAACGAACGTCTAATGTTTTCTTTTTCAGATTTCCCCCAATTATGGATTCTTGTTCTCTTCATAGACACAAATAACTGGCACAGATGCTTGTTATTGGCCATATGAACCATAATGTAAGTGCATCTGTGGCTAGTTTAGACCTTTTATTATTTGCCTTCATGTTTAAATCCAGTGAAATGGAGGAAGAGGATCCAGGAAAGAGAGGATAATACAGCAAATTAAGGGTTAACAGAGTATCATATTCCAACAATAAAGTTGATAATACTTCCTTTCCCATAGATATCAGGTTCCTGTTGCTGATTCTATGTGATCTGCCACATGGGGGGATTAAATTGACCCCATTTGATTTTCACAGACAGCAGGAAACAGTAGAGGTGTCTGGTGGGCTCTCACCCCTCCCACCAGGATTCATATACATATTTGGCTCCGTTGATGGTTTATGAGGTCGAATTAGGTTAATCCTTATGTGTGGGTTCATGTATAGCCCATACAAAATAATGGACAAAAATGTTCATAACAAAGAAGGAGTTGATCCAGAGCAGAGTGCATCAGTGGTGAAGTGGTTAATTCACAAATTGGAAGATTTTAGCATCCAAGTGGTAATCTACAGTGCTAGAAAGGAGAACAGACAGTGCAGTAGTGCAGGGGTTAATCCCCATAGAATATCTTCTTTAGAGATGTTTGTGTGTATGGACCTTGGGGCTTTCTAGCCATGCAGCTCATGGGTGGTATACAGGTCAGGATTTAGGGGAATTTACAGGGCAGTGATTGTTAGAGTTGTCACCTTACTGTAGGGAGCATCATCAGTCTACAGAGTGTTACTATGACTGACCATGTTGTAAAGTTATTGGTTAAATATTGCAATCATTCTATTCATTCTACAATAATTTTTCAGAAATGTATCCTTCTGGTAACTAGTTTGTAGAGGTAAAATAAATAAATAATTGATATCCACTGTCTCAACAACTATCTCTTTTTCTCTAATAATTTTCCTTTATAGTTTACACTTTAAAATGCACCGCACCAAATATTTGGTCACCCTACAGCTTTTATTGCTCGCCATATATTGGATACTATGCTTAGGGAAGCAGTTGCTACAAATGGAGAATCCTATACAACTATGGAATCGGTATCTGGAATCCAAATACTACTGAGCTGCTATGCTGATGCCACATACTGATATTTTGTTGCATGACAGTCGCCGTCCATAGGGAATGAAATTGATTTCTGCTGCATAACTGTAGAAATCCCATCTTGTGATCAGTGACATTAATTCTACAAAATTCACCACACTGTATATGATCAATTTAATTGAAAAGACATCCTCTGCACAATGCTCATGCACAAGCATCACATTTCACATTAGATGCTATAGGTCATATGCTCATATAAAGGAAAATGGTGACAGGCATGTTGTATTGCAATGTAATGGAGTCCTGGATGTATGTTCATATCAGCAATGACTAGACATCTCCGGAGCCACTGAGTGCATAGATGCTTTGAATGTGCTGCCAACCCCTTTCTCCCATCCTCATCTCTGCTGTGCCTGAGACCAAGCCTCCCTTTATTGTTTGCAAGCACGGATTGGCCAGGATGCATCCTAATAATGACTTCATTCAGCCCCCTCCTGTCATCTCTCTGTGAATGAAGTCAACCAGCGATCTTTGCAAGTAGAAAGAAAGCAGGAGAGGGGGAACAGCTCAATAGAGCATAGGTGCACGGGATTATTTGTATTTCACCTGGTGACTGGGACCTGGATCCTGTACCTTCAAAGGCTGGACATATTGCTTCTGTAAATGCACCATCTACAAGCGGCATCCATAGGACTGCTGTGTACAGTGGCACTTGTTGGGGTGCAGCAGGTTATAGAGGCTTTTTCTTCCTATCTAGGGACCCACAAAAGCTGCCAAAACGCCTCGTGCAGTGCTTCGAGTGAAAAATGGGGCGTCCAAGCTCCCGAAGCCCCCATCAGATCCGGGGAGCGCCCCCAATATGTTCATGGAGAGGTCACAGAGCCGGATTAGTCTGTCTGCATCATTCGAGGCTCTGGCCATCTACTTCCCATGCATGAACTCCTTTGATGAAGAAGATGGGGGTAAGCATCTAACATTACAAGGTTTGGGGTCTTGTACCTAGTCAATATCATTGTGGTTTCTTTGTAGACTGTACAATTTTACACTGTGGTATGGTTCAGTCGATTTGGATCATACCAAAATGTCTGTCATAAGTGACAAAGATCTTCAGTTTACCCGGCATTTCCTTTTCTATAGGGTTTATTAATTGATTAAAAAACTACATGTATAGCCTTTCTATAATTGCATTTAATATGCTCTCAGCTAATGGCCAGGCCAATATTATAGGTTAAAATCACTGTGCAGATTTCATCTCTTAGTCTGATAAGGTATCTGCAATAGGTTACTAGACTACAATGTAAGCACTTCAATGGTTAAATCAATTGACCATGAAGTGGTGTAACTGAGATGATCTCCACTGTCTCATTAAGATGAAGGTCGTGTTGTAAATCATAAGACAATATTTAGAATTTATTTCTTATTAATAATATGTCGTAAGAGGAATACTTTATGATTCTAGTAGCTGTACTGGGGTAACTATTTTATTGCTACACAATACATAGATCTACACCTGACTTATTGACCTGCATTATTAGTTTGGCCAGTAGTGGTTGCAATTTTATGTTCATTGACTATATTTGTAATAATTCTACTCCAGTCTATGGATCTAGCTTTTATACTGACTACCTTGACTAATATGTACTGCTCATTGTCGGAATCACTCTGGCACAGGTACGTTTAAAGTAGTTTTATATATTATCAAAGTAGTCAATGTGATAAGTTGTCAGGTATTACTGAGAAGATGACACCCGAACATATCAACCATGCTACATTTCATACTGTTTGGACAGTACTGATAAATGTAAGCACTTGACAACTACTTATTAACTAATATTACTACCACTTTCTTTCATGGATCAATCATATTGCATGATGATGATCCTTTTCCTTGTTTGTTCCTAATAGTCATATGGTACATTCCAGATGTATATATCATGATCCATAGAATAACAGAAAAGGTGTTCAATACTATTTAGTCTTCTCATAAACCTTACATACACAGACTAATGATAGTAGTAATGGTAACAGTACAGTATCATACCTGCTATAGAGCCAATGTTATGGTGGAAAACAGCAAAAATCTCCTTCTCAGTGTGCCAAAATTATTTTGATACTTGGCCCACTCTTAACACTATGCAGTTCTAATTTTTATAGGCTGATGGAATGCTTAGTGATGAGATGGTGGTAGCAGTGGGCATCAGGTTTAACATATTTTCTGTTATATAGGTGCCAGTAGTAATAATCTGATTATATCCAGATATTCTAACTGTAAAAAGAAAAGAAACATATAGTACACAAATAGTTAGCATGAACCAGTTAAACATGCTGTGCCCTTTAAGATGCCCATATGTGTTGACTCTTTGTATCAGCACCTGTTTGAAGGCTGGATTCTTGCACATCTTATCCACAAATCTGCAGATGTTTCCTAAGAATTCATTGTGCACAGTCAGGCATAGACTTTCTTACACTAATTGTTTACTGAGATTATTTAGATTTATTTTACCATTTAAAGAGCAATGCAATGCAGAGAAAGCCTAGAGAACGTTAGGAAATTAACAATAGCTTAAGGCAATAGAACTGTAGGCTTTATTGGGTTCTGTGATGTAGTAATAAAATTGTGAACATCGCCGACATTTACACAGCCCTATTATTTATTCAAAGTCATTAATCGAACACCAAGATTGGTTATATATTATCAGCTTGGCCACTGGGAATTGTATTCCCCTCAAGGGTTTAGGCCTTGTATTATTACAGTCCCAGCAGACGAACCTCTGCCTCTAATTATAGGAAAACCACTGCTAATTTTAATTAGTGGTTACATGTGATGCCTGCACTGCTCCATATGTTACAGGAAGTCATGATAGCTGCAAGATACAATGCATTAGTCCTTTGCAAGCATAGCCGTGACACAAGAACATCTCATGCCATGGATGCCAATTGTGTCTAAAAATTCTAATGTGCTGTGTTATGTGTATATATACAGAAATTCATTGCAATGTCCCTTTATATCGGCATACGCAGAGTCCAATGCCTCACGCTGCTTTTGCTACATAATGTCTATTGGCTGTAGAATTGTATCAGCTGTAGGGTGAACATATGTCAATTACACAGAGAACGCTCCCCTGTCGAGAACAGAAAGTCTGTCTAACCGCGTGGCTGAAACACGGCACAGGGTCTCTATTGTGTAGCTGTTGCAGTCTCAAAAGCTTGGCCTTTATGTCAGACAATTGCAAAAAATGTGTACTGTTCATGGAAAAATAACAATCGGCCCTGCGCCTAGACGGAGCATGAATTATTCCAAATCTATAAAATCAAAGCAACCTACTTTTTGGTAATTTTGATTATTGTCCTTCAGTTTTATGTCACCTAGATTATTTCGTTCTGATGTAGTATACTGTATAGTTATTATGCCTATTTATGCTACTGTCCATCTATGGATGTGGTCATGATGTAAAAATGTCACTACGTTCTTTTTTTCCTCATTTGATAACAGCTTAAGAACATAAAGATGTAAAGGGGTAGAGCTGGAGAAGTTCAGGTGGGAAATGTAGTTCAGCAGGTTACCAAAGCTTACACAAAGTAGGCCACAAAGCAGCCACAACTTTATAGAAAAATAAAGCAAATTCTAAGAGCAGTACAGGTGTATTCACCAGAACAACAACCTAATATGGATAATATACTTATTATTCCACAGTACTGACAACACAGAACCCCTTTTGGCCTCATACATGTGGTTGTATTACAGTTTTTTCGGACAGAGTTGAAATTTGTCACCCATTGAAGTCTATAACTCTATATGTCTCTGATGTTACACATAGACAAGATTTTCTTTCAGAATCATATGGGATAAGATCTGATGGACATAAAAAAATGTGGTAAAAAATTAACGCACCAACTGTCATCAGATGCCAAAGAGAACCTGGATTCATTGCTAAAGATGACACAGTCCCTGTCCATAGCAGTCCATGTTTCTTGTTCACACTATCACTGTAATCAAAGGCGAAGGTGGCTGGCTGTCAATGGCAAGAAACGTCAGAAACACCATTACACCAAGTTTCTTTTTGCTGAGCTCATGGAAAAGGTCTGAGCAGAGACAGGAGTGTGTAGTGAAGGTGTCACTTGTATCCAGATAGTGGAGAAAGAAATGGAAGCTGCTTGTGCTTGTTGGTGGATCAAATGATCCTTTCTGCTGGTGGTCTGTCTGGGCTGTCCTGAGCCTGTTCACTGTGTGTGTGCCCTCTTAAAACCACTGCTTCCAAAACTTCCTAACAGAACTGCCTAGATGGAGGGCAGTTAATTGAAATAACCATCAGTGATCTCTAACCAAGAGGTACACTGCCCAAAAGTAACCTCTCAGAGCTCTTTTATAGGGGAGCACTGTTTAAGCTAATCATTAACATAACCTCATGCTGACTTTTGCAACAATCCGCCATTTCTGTCTTTATTTTATTTTTTTTGCAATTGCCATGTGAAAAATAATTCCACAAATAAAATAACAAAAATAAATGTATCCTTACCTAGTGTAGCACATGGGTCTCGATGATCCTTTTCTCTCCTGCGATGCAGTGTAGACCCTAGTGAATGAAATCATCAGCCTCTGCTTGGCTGTTCCATGGAGGAGACTGAGCTACACTATGCAGGGGGTACAGTTGTTTTTCAATACAATTTTTCAGAATTACTGTATGAACAAGGCTACATGTATGCAAATGTGTGTATGTAAGAATCCATGATAAAACAGCAGAGATGGCACATGGATGATTTCTGTATGCCATCTGTGCCCTCAATGGATCCATACCTTTCAATTAATGAGCCTGCACTGCAAAACGGAGAGGAATAGGACCTGTCCTGAGTTTTAACTCTGGGCTCATAGACCCCATACGGACCTGTGATAATACACAGTTATGTGTATAAAGCTATAAGAAATAAATGGCTCAGTGTGCTATCAGTTAAAAATACAGCTGACACACTGACCCTAAAGTATGTTCACATGGAGGAATTTGACCGCCTCAAAATCCTCTTCAGAAATCTGCCCTGTAGAACCCATGACAGAAAGCCAAAGCCGACCCTCAGGTATCTGGAGTGTGTTTGCACACTAACTAGCCTCACACAAAACAGCTTTGGTTTCAGTGGTGATTCTGCTGCAAAAACCAAGGCAAGACTGGGCAGAACATGGCATCATTACCTCCCGTTGAGATCAATTGGAGGCAGAGTAGTGGAGGATCTTGAGGCAGCACATAACCTCAAAATCCTCTCCTAATTCCTCTGTGTGAACATGCCCCAACAGGCAGTGTAGGAACTGCAGTATGGAAAAACAATTGAACGGAATAGTCTGAGCCAGTTATAAGCGCCTCATATGATGGTATTTAACTTCTCAGAGGTTAGTACAAAGTTTTCTGGATTGTATCTTTTACATTCAGTGATACTCTTTTCCCCCGGGGATGAATTACTACATAAACCTTGCTACACCCCCAATGATGAATTTAATTTATGTTTGTGGATGCTGTAATCACAATTGTAAACACATCTACAGTTATACAATATGGGGTGAAACTAAAGCTATCTTAGATCATAGCGATTTTTCAAGACAAGGTTAAATTGTTGAGAAAATCTGGACCCCCTGGATACAATACTCTGTAGACATGGGAATAATCTCGGCTCTACCTTAGTTCTCCCCTAGTTAGGACATGAAATGACACATAGATCAAAGGTCTTTCCATCCTTTTTATTACTTGGATACGTGCGTGCTATGTTGATTCATTCATTACAGTATGTTAAATTATATATATATATATATATATATATATATATATATATATATGTATGTATATATATATATATATTTTTTTTTTTTTTTTTTATTATGCCAAAAATTTTAAAATATAGATGGGAATAGTGTCAGAGTTCATATTAGAATACAGAACATCATTTTGTTTATCAGATTTCAGAGGAGGATATTATAGCGGAGATTAGTGATAGAAGCTTTACTGTTTCATAGGCCAGTTTTGAATCATATTTCCCATGAATTATAAGGATTTTCTATATATACTAATTCAGAATCTGTCTAAGTATTTTTGTGACGTTTCCTCACTTCCAAAATTAAAATCAGATTAACTTGGCTGGGATGTGAGTGTAGGATGTATCTCTATAAGGGAGTCTGTCCGCAGGTTGACTGCAAAACTGCTGACAGTGCTAGATAGGAGATTATGTCCAAACATACCTTTCTATATGCTCTTAGCATCATCATCAATAAGTTTTAATTCTGTGTGCACTGCTGTAGCAAGTACTCTCTGAGAATGCACTAATACTAAAGTGCCCTGGACTCTGCAGTAAATGCTGCACAACCGCTCCTCTCTGCCCTCACTAACAGCGGACTTCTGGATGCATGCTAGAGCCATCATTTAGAGCAGAGAGAAGGAGTTGTGGAGCACTTACTGCAAAGAGGAGAGGGTACTTCAGTGTTAAGGTATGCCCAGAGAGCACTTGTTCTAGTGGTGCGCATCAGATTAAAACTTTTCCTTTTCATTCCATCCATCTCCTACTGGGAATTGGTGTTAAAAATAACAAACAGGGTATACATCTCCCTCAGGTGTACCTTCCTTATGGGAAATATAACTGTTCTAGATGATTTAGTAGATAGTTCCCACCGCTTTCCTGCATTTCCTCAAATTCATTTATTTTGGAAACTAAGTCACGCTTTGTCTGAAACAGTACACCTTATACTACAGGACATAGTCTAGTTTGGCTTAATATTCTTAGGGGGAGTTCACACTACCGTTACTAATGTCCGTTGCTGTCTTCCATCATAGGATGATAGCAACGGACATTAAACTGTTGCAGAGAATGGTCACAGACTGATTCTTTGTCCGTTCCCATTGACACTAATGTAAACAACATGATAGAGGCTAGCTAGGAGAACATATTTGGATATTGCTTTACCAGAATTTCTAGTAGTGCATGTACAGTCTGTAAGACTCAATCATCTAAGGTTAAATGTAACAGCTCTCAATAAAATATAGAACTTCCTGACTCAATGACCATGATGTCTAATCTCTATAAACAATAATTCCAATATTTTTTTTTAAAGAAACCTAGTGACATTGAGTGGGATTAAATCCAAACCAAAACATCTCTTCCAAAAAGAAGCGAAACCCATCCACAGCTGTTTTGGGGGTTATTGCAGTACTATGTCTTCTTAGGGAGATGTTGCCTTTGCAGGTTACCTTGTGGTATGTAAAGTCTTATAGACCAAGAATGCTCTGCTAGAAATTATGGGAAAGGAATATGCACATAAATTCTCCTTGATGGAAAAAGGAAAATTTGGTACATGAGTGTGACTCTGGTTTTTTCCATCCATTTTCATTTACTCTTGCTAAAATCAGATTAGCTGTTTCTGGCAAAAAGTCATCTTGACTACAGCAGGACTCTCCTCAATGCCCTGTCTGGGGTAAAATAAAAGGTGCAGAAAGGTCCTGCCGTGGAGTAGATCGTGGGGACAGAAGAAAGAACACCAATTTAGAGGACTGCCCCTTCTGGCTGGTTGTCAGCCACAAATGAAAGGGATCAGGAGGAAATTAACCCATTTCTTCTCTGCAAGATTTCTGCGAGACTATTTGCTTCATGAACATACACAAAATCATCCTGCAGACTGACAAAACACTGAGGGCACAGGGCTCCTGTTTCATCATTCATTTTTACATTTAGTTCTCCTTTAACCCTTTCCTGCTCTGTGCCGTAATAGTACGTCGCGGCATGTATATAGTTCACACTCAGCTCAGTACTATTACGGCGCTGTAATGTCACAGGCACAGAAGCTGTACCTGCGGCATTACATCCTGCTCTCGGCTGTATTACGCAGGCGAGGGGCAGGACCAGCCGCCGGAGTCAGAAGATTCTCCAACTCCGGTGGATTAACCCCCTGGATGCCATGATCAATAGTGATCACGGCATCCAGGGGGTCCGGGGGAAACATCGCCCCCCCTGAGATCCCAGCTTGTGGGACATGTAAAAAGTGAAAAAACACACAAACATAGTAAAAACACACAAAAATAAACAAGTAATAAAAAGTTAAAAAACCCACCTTTATATTAAAAAAATATAATGTAAACAAAAATAAATAAACAAACATGTTAGGTGTCCCCACTATCCAAAAATTGTGTTGTTTATCCCGTATGGTGAACATGTAAAAAAATATATACCACAATGTGCAAATTAACGTATTTTGGTCACTTAGCTTTCCCCCAAAAAAATAAAAAGTGATCAAAAAGTCATACATACCAAACATTAGCACCAATAAAAAGTACAACTTCTAAAAGCGGTAAAACATAATAAAAACCAATATAAATCTGGTATCACTGTAATAGTAATGACCCGCCAGACAAAACTACCATGTCATTTTTAATGCAGAGTGAACGCTGTAAAAACAAAATGCAAAAAATTATTACAGAATTGTGTGTTATTTCACATGGACCCCCAAAAAACGTAAATAAAAGTTAATGAAAACATTATATGTACCACAAAATGGTGGCAAATGAAAGTACAACTCATCACGCAAAGAATAAGCTATGTGGACAGAAAAATAAAAAAGTTATGAATTTTGGAAGACGGGGAAGGAAAGTATGAAAAAAGTGACTGAGCATTAATGTACAAACTACCATGTGTCATTAAATGGTTGAAACAGCATACATAACAAAATATTAAGGGCTTGTTCTCACAGTCAAGCCTGAGTGAACTCATACGTTCTGTTCATTCAAAATGCAGCAGACGTCAGTATCATTGATTCTGTGACAGAATGAAAAATACAATTAGATTTCACCATATACAGTGTGTATATATAAATGATGTATCTTCTTAACAGGTAATCATGTATTTTATCACTGATGTACAGCAGTGGACTCTAGAACATGTATACATATACATTATAATGTTTCTATAGATGCTGTTTTCTGATACAGAATATTTCCATTTTTTTGTGTCGAATGTCTTGTAGTATACTGCTTCAGAATGCCAGAAATCCCTATAACATATTACAACTGTTTTCTCCTAACTTGAATCTTCCATTGAGATGACTAAATAAGTGTGATTTGCTGCTTCCTACAATGCATGTAACCTCAGATGTTGGTATTCTATTCTTAGTGTAGAATTCATTAATCCAAATAGGCATTGAAGTGTAAGGCCCATTTACAGAGGCCTACAAGCAGGGCAATGGTTTGGAACGGAAGTTTATTCCCAATCATTGCCGGCTTGTTGGCTGCATTTACATGCGGCAATCATCTTTACTGTATGAGAAGAACAAAATTTTTATCCCCTTAAACTTTGCATTTGTTTGCACAAAGCGATGTGCTACTGACAAACAATGATTTTAGATGCTACATAAAAGATCAAATGACTGGTGAGCATTTGCTTGTCGACTGATCACTGGCACCATTACAAGGGTCAGTGATTGGTACTTTCCAATAACTGACCCCTGTAAATGAACCTTAAAGAGGACCTTTCACCAGCTCTACCAACTCTTTGCATCCTTCAATATGTTCTGCTCCACTGATTCTGGTGCAGTTGGAATTTTTTCTTTAGACCTCACCATTCCCAAGTAATCCCATCTCTTACTTTGACAACAGTCATACTCTCTACTGTCCAGTGGGCCGCCCTTGGCTTCAGCAGACAGGGTCTTGCCCACCTGACAGCAGGCAGCATAATTGTGCTGAAAGGAAAACAAATGCTTGCTCAAGAATGGTGGGGGCTAGAAAAAAAATTCCAACTGCACCAGAATCAGTAGAGCAGCACCTACTGAAGGATGCAGAAAAGATGAAGGCTGTGAATGGTCCTCTTTAAAGGGAACCTGTCATGTTGTATATACCTATATGTGAGCAGCATGTTATAGAGTAGGAGGAACTGAGCAGACTGAAATATAGTTTTGTGGGAAAATATTTAGTGTAACTTATTGATAGAAATTCCTCCTCTTTCTATAGACGGGAGCCCAGTGAGCGCTCTTATTTAGTGATTGACAGTAATCTCTATAGACTTACTTATGTGGGAAAGGCTGTCAGTTACTTTAAAGGAACACTCCTGGCAAAACTGATACACTGTGTTATACCTAGTATACACCGGGTGGGATATTGTATGGCATGAGAAATCAGTCAGGTTCTGCTATTTCTACTTGGTATAAGGAGTCTTATCTACCATGCAGTGCCTCTTAAACATGCCATGGGACACAACTAGGATGTATACCAGACACTGATCTGCCGACAGTTATTGGCATACAAATAGCCTCAGTTTCAAAGGAAAAGTAAGCTGTGCCTTTAGCTCTGCTTGTGTGTAAGAAAACAATCCTGTGAATGTCTCACCCTTTAAACAGACCCTAAGACACAAACACGATGTAACCAAACCAGACGCTTATCTGCAGGCAGCTTCATCAGTGCGAGAATAGCATTAATATGTCTGATTGAGATGGGATCTGGGGTGGGTAAATTCACATGGTGGAAAATGAAGGGGAATTTCTCTTCATTTTCCAGTGCCATTTTCCACCTGCGGTCTACCTGCGACGGGATGCCAATGCAGGGCTGTGGCATTCCATCATGGCTTTCCGCAGCTGATTAGGCCCAGATGAATGCCTAATCAGTGGGGAGTCTCGAGCTGCAGAATCTGCAGCAAAGATCATGCAGGATGCTTATTTTTTCAGCGTCCTGCTACAATCTCTTCCTCCCATTGCCACGAATTTGGGGGGCGGAATCCTCCCCTAAATCCACATCAAATTCGTCCATGTGCCTTACCCTAACTGTTTCTCCTTAGGGAAAATGCCATGAAGGTGTAAGGAGTCAAATAGGCCACGTAGTGCTCCTCTAAAAAACGGCATGTAAATTAGATAATTGTCTTCCGCTAGCGCCAATTATCAATTTTTGACGTATGAGATTATTGCCTTCGAACAGGAGGTGCTAGAGGTACAGTAGAGGTTTATTTCTCTTTTTTAAAAAAAGAGTTACTTTGCACACAATAATTCAAAAAAATACCAAAGAGAGAAACTTTGTGTCATGCTCCGCCTCCTCAAATCCTGCAGTGGGTATAAGATAATAAATTGTTTAGTGTGGTAAGTACTATTTAAGGGGCTTTCAGCAGCCTTTTATACCAAAGGCTGAAAATAAGAGCAGTAATGCTAATCTCACTGATTCCCTGCTGCCCCCAATCTAATGCTGCCTAGGTCTTCCGATAGTCTCTAATTCCTAGCCCTGCTTGAAACATAGATAATGCTGTGCAGTCAGTCATTGGCTGAGGCGGGTCTCTGCTGCGGCTGGTGATCATTTCCTGTTCAATGGGAGCAGGAAGTAGAAAGCACTGGGGAACCCGGGCAGTGTTGGAACAGGAGCGGCTGGGAGTCCATGAAGTTAGAATTATTGCTGTTAGTTATTTATTTATGTTAAGTTGGTTTATTGAGAATGTATGTCAAGAACAGAACATCAGTATAATGGAAAAACAAGAGCCAGAATATAAATGAGAGATAAAAAAAAAGAAAACGTACTGTGTGTAGGTTTTTCAAGATAAATGACAGAGAACGGCCATAATGGGCAATAGTATATGGGTAGCACACAGGCTAGAGGAACTGCACGTAGGCAGAGGGGGCAAACATAGAAATTGTATCAAATATACATTGAAACAAGGAAGCTCAAGTGAGAAGCATTTGGGCCCTATGAAAAGAGTCCTATAAGTCTCTGCCATTATAATGGGTAAAAAGGGAAAGCACACCATGCACCCCAGACATGTTCTCATGATAGCTGCTGTATACAATATTTTCGTATGGTAGAGTAGTATTTACTACAGTAGTTTGAGATAATGAACAGGGCCTGTCCGCCATCCAGCAGATGGCCACTACCTTACGGCCCAAAAAGAGAGACTCCCTCAAGAAGATGCACTCATGAAAGCCCAAAAGACAAAAACAGATGGAGAAGGAAGGCACCTATCAAGTACACCAAGAAGAAGATCTAACACCCCAACCCAGGAGGAGGACTTGTTTTTATTTTTTATAGCCTTTGGTAAAAAAAAAAAAAAAAAAAAAAAATTACACCAGATCAGGAATAAAAAAAATATTTATTTGATTTGCTTAGATTTTCATTGCTGGCTTCCACCTTTTTCAGCCCTTCTGATAACCTGAGTACCATATACTGATTGAAATGTTGCCAGCAGTTGCTTCATTTCTTGGACTGTGTCATTTAATTATGGCCTGTGCTGCAGTGAAATGTCTACCAAGTTCCTTCAGTAGCTTTTAAAGAACCCTTCATTTATCGTAATATGGGGAGATGAAAACCAGGTTTGTTAATGTCAAAAATTTCACTAGGAGAAAAATGAGATGGTAGATGTGACCCTCTTTACCTGCTCAAACTCCCCACAAATAAATGTGAGGTAGGCCAAAACTACTCCTAGACTCCATGTGAAATACGCAGTTAACACATTCAATATTTGAGGAGTATTTTTGGTAGATTTTTCATATTTTTTCTGCTTCATTTTTTGAGAGCAGAAACATTATCTTTCCTTCTGTTTTCACCCATTTAATCTACACAATGGAAAATATTATCAGTCAAAATGAAATATCAGAAGATACTAGTAATCATCTTGCAAAAATCCGACTTCCTGCAGGTTATTCCCTTTCAGAGTATAAGCTTCAGTGAGCTTATCGTACAGAATCGCACATAATTACATGGCATCGGAATATAAGAACAGACAATAACAGCTCATCTGAATATTGTGTAATGAGATGCATGTAAAACATAAATGAATATGCAATGGCTCATTAGTGACCATTTGCATATTTGCCGGGTGAACCACTGTTAATGTATTTATGTTGTATACTGAGATCTTAGTCTGCCCAATATACAACATAAATACATTAACCACATTAAGTATTATCTGGACCAGTCAAACTGGTCCAGGTAGTGAAATAGCATATTGCAAAATGCATTATGTTAATCGCATTAACAAAAACTTTGACATTTATCCTCATAGGCTTTCCTGAATAGCATAGCATGAGATACTAACACATCTTCAGATAGCTCAGGACTGGCGGTAGGATGTATGATGTGTTAATTAGGTAAGTCTAGAATGCGATATCGCACACATACTAATCGACACATTGACCTGAGAATTATATCGTACAAGGCGATTCAAAGTGGTCATTGTTTCCAAAGAGATTTCCAGCATCTTCGTGATGTAATGTGGGGGGGGCAGCAGATTGTGGACCCATCGGGCTACCAAACTGGTTTGGCTTGGAGGTATTTCTAAGCATGTTATCCCAGCAGACTTCCTGGTTTTCATCCTATCTGGTCTTCACTGCGGACAGTCTTTCCTCCTGAGGCGGTCCCAGTTTGGTAACAACTGACCAGCAGAGCACCACAGAAACAGGATATAATACATAAAAACACATAGTGTGTAAAGACTAAAACCAAGATGGACATGTGAACAGACTAAAAGGACAGAAATACAGACTAAAAACAAGCTGAGGCTAAGTTCACATTTGTGTCCGTTGGAGACTTCACCGCAGAAACCATCAGAGATCGTCAGAGAGAAAAGTCATTATAGTCTATGGGGTCTGCCGATGTCCACGAGTAACTGCTGTTTTGACGGTTGGGCTCTCTGTCGTTCAGGTTGCCTGGCGGACTTGAAAGATGGAGAGCCCAGAGCAGATGTGAACCTAGTCTGAGTCAAACACAGGAAATAAGAACAGGACTTCAGCATAGGTGTATAGGAATATTGTAGAAAGCCTGGAGACTACAGGTATACAGGAATATTGCAGAATGCCCTGAGGCTACAGGAATATTGCAGGAAGCTCGGAGGCTACCAGTATTTATATCTGCAGTGTGCCTAAGAGTACAGTTTTATGGGCCACGGTTTAAAGAGTATACACCCCCATATGCACAAGCAACAAACACAAAAACATTCAGAACTTCCAAACAAAAACTATAGCTTTTTTTGTGTTCAGTGGGTTAGGATGTGCTGGGGTGGCAACAGGCTGCATTTATAATTACTGTAACATTTTACTTGAACATCTACAATAATATAAAGGGAAAATATCAAACTTGCAATCAGCACAAGCAGGAAGTAACTGACAGTATGTGGCTCCCCCATCACATGTGCGGTGACCAGATGGAAGGTAACGCTGCAGTTGGGATTGCGGGGTGCAAACAGCGCAGACTTGTCACGGTCTCTGGGCACGGGGCGCAGCGCTGGGCTGCCCACGTTACCACCACTGGTACCGGTGATGGGGGGCTGCACAAATGTTGGTGGTGATTGTCCCCCGGGGCGCTTCCCCTATACTGTGCCGCTGGTGGTGTTTGGGGCGCCCTGTGTTGTCGGTGAGGTCAGCCACAGAACGGTTGTAGTTGATTTTTACTTCCATGGGTGTGGGGCACAAATGCTTAACAGTTTCTTCAATACAAAACAACGGGGTCGCCTGGTGACACAGCAAAGTCCTGGGGTGCAGGGTGACTTGTGAAGGTGTTCCTGCCCCTTATACTTCAGTGTTACAGCCCTGGTGCGTCTGGCTCCTATTTGGCTCATGGGGTGCCCACCATGATACTAGTACATAATATTCCCCACTCACGTTATGTGGTCCTGATAGCTCAGGTTTGGGGTGCAATGTCAGGGTGGCAGGATATTCCACAGGTCTGGCCTTGGCCCCTGGTCCTGTGATACTTGCTATGGAGCACGTGTTCCAGAATGTTCTCTCCACAGTCTCATGCTGACAAGATAATGATGCTTGACTTCCTTCAGGGCGTGGCTAGGCAGACAGGGGACAGGATCTTCTGAATAGCTGGAGTATGTCAGCTCTCCAACCTTCCTGGGCCTGTCTAGGACTTGAGTTCCTGCACTAAACTCACTGCTTTCTTCAAAGGACATCACACTTATCTCCTCACCTCCTCCTCCTAACACTCCACACTTCTAACTCCTCACACCCAGGACCTTCCTGCAGGGGTGTTACCATGGGGACCCAGTGATCAGCTGACTCCTCCCCTTTTCCCAGGCGTGTCCTCCCATTGGACATTTGGTTACTATTCAATCCTATGGGAGGTGTAATGCATGTGTGGGCTCACTAGGTGGCGCTGTGTTGTGTGAGACTCAGGACCCCTGCTTGTCACACAGGCTTGAAGCAACAGGAAATATCAATGCACAGGTCACCCTCAGCCCAGCCATGCCGCTCTGGGTGCCACACATGCAGCATCCCTGTGGGTAGGGAGTCTCCCTCTACTCCCACAAGTAGAAGACATGGGGGTCTCCTTAGCAACCATTGTCTGAACAGTGGCTATCCTTAAATAAAGTAACTGGCAAATAACTGTCTCTCAACAGCAGTGAGTCTCTGTACAGTGCAAACAGTTTAACTTTCAGGCCACAATCAGTAACATGCTTGCAATATTTTCTATTTATTAAACAGCCCCTATAGCAGGGGTACTCAGCTATTTTTAGTAAAGGTCCATTGAGCAAGTTCCACCATCAAGTAAAGGTCCTAGCTTAACACGTCCAGTATTTAAGGTATTTTTCAGACAAAAAGTCGTGGCTGACTATAAGAACCACCTCAGGAAAAAAAAATAAGAAAAAAAATATTTCCTAATGTGGCTTTATACGGTGTGCGGAGGGCACTAACATGGCATTATACTGTGTGGGGAGTGACTAACGTGGCATACTCTGCAGGGGACAACTAATGCAGCATTATACTGAGTGCAGGGGCAACAACGTGACATTATACTGTGGGTGGGTGCATTAAGGAGCATTATACCGTGGGTGGGAACATTATACTGTGGGTGGGGACACTAAGGAGAATTATACAGTGGGTGGGGGGCTTAAGGAACATTATACTGTGGGTGGGGACACTAATGTGGCATTATACTGTGGGGGGGAGGACATTAGTGCTCCCACACACGATAATGCCCCGTTATTGTGCCTTTGCACAGTATGCTTCTTAGTAATCCCACTCTTCCCCACTATAATTCCCCATTGGTGCCCACACACATAATTAACATTAACAGCAGCCAGGAGGGCAGTTCATCTCCTGCCCGCTGTCCCAGGGATTGGTAATCATCCCTGCTGCTGCTAGTGCAAAGGATCAGGGCTTGGGGACAGTGGGCGGGAGATGAAGGTTTCTTCCCGCTGCTGTCATAAGGAAAGAGCCGGGAGGCAGGGGTCCGGACAGTGGTTCGCCAGTTGAGTATCCCTGGTTTAGAGTATAAACTATTTCCTGGAAATGGAATTTGTGAGTACCTTACAGACCTCCAACTGAATGCAGATCACAGGCAACTCTGTATCCACACTTGCTGGCTAGGTTCAGTGGCCTATCCTGTTGGATGGCATCTTCCACATCAGCCACAGCCAAACTGTCTCACCAACCATTTTCTTTCTTTGGTACACTTTTTCACAGGCACACAGTACTGTACCCCACACTACCCTTGCTCTCCCTACTTGTGCTCTGCTCATCCCAGAATAAACTATTCATCTCTCTCCTCATTGAATTCCAGGGAACCACCACTTTTCCTGGTGCAGGGGAGAGCCTGCAGCGCTAGATGTCCACCTTTTACTAACCTATTGTTAACTTTGAAAATAGTCTTGTATTTACAGCTTCTAGGCAAACCTAGTCAAAAGACTACCAATAAACCCTGTATATTCTTATTCAGAAGTCATACTCCCTTCCATCTGGTGGTTGGGTAGTTCTGTTCATCTGACCAGTAAAGAGCAGTCAGTATAAAGTATTACCCAAAAGTGGGTAATACTGCCATGGATGCGTACTCATTGGTGAATGTGCAGTCAGCGAACGTCAGGACAAATGAAGGTTACTGTATATGACATGACTGAAAATTGTTCTGGCAAATTTCTCCTTACTTTACACTAGGGAGAGGCTGTGTGTAATTTATGTTGCTAGGATTGCTGACAGGAAGTAAAAAAAAAAAGTCTGATCCATGATCATTACTTTACCTGGGGGATGTCCATTGAAGCATTTTTTTTCATCCGCACCGCCATTTGAAAGTGAATCTGTGTGTAATATAATGTTATTGCATAACTTACTGACAATTTTATTGTGAAGTTATGTGCTCCCTGTCTGGTGCATTGACATCTTCTCTGCTCTTCTGAAACATACAGTGTTTCCTGTATGAAAAGGAGGTCCAAAGGTTTATAGGAGTCATGTTAAGGCTCTGATAGACTTACATTTTGGGTTTGACCGCACACTTTGTGCATTGAAGAGGTAAAGAGGAGGTCAGCCCTCCAGAAGGGAGCACATAACTTTAAACAAACTGTCAATAAGTTATTTAGTAACATTACACTGCACACAGGCTCATACAGTGAGGAAAAAAAGTATTTAGTCAGCCACCAATTGTGCAAGTTCTCCCACTTAAAAAGATGAGAGAGGCCAGTAATTGACATCATAGGTAGACCTCAACCATGAGAGACAAAATGAGAAAACAAATCCAGAAAATCACATTGTCTGATTTTTTAAGAATTTATTTGCAAATTATGGTGGAAAATAAGTATTTGATCAATAAAAAAGTTCATCTCAATACTTTGTTATATATCCTTTGTTGGCAATGACAGAGGTCAAACGTTTTCTGTTGAGATCTGGAGACTGGCTAGGCCACTCCAGGACCTTGAAATGCTTCTTTCGAAGCCACTCCTTCATTGCCCTGGCGGTGTGCTTGGGATCATTGTCATGCTGAAAGACTCAGCCACGTTTCATCTTCAATGCCCTTGCTGATGGAAGGAGGTTTGCACTCAAAATCTCACGATACATGGCCCCATTCATTCTTTCATGTACGCGGATCAGTCGTCCTGGTCCCTTTGCAGAGAAACAGCCCCAAAGCATGATGTTGCCACCCACCATGCTTCAAAGTAGGTATGGTGTTCTTTGGATGCAACTCAGCATTCACTCTCCTCCAAACACGATGAGTTGTGTTTCTACCAAACAGTTGTACTTTGGTTTCATCTGACCACATGACATTCTCCCAATACTCTTCTGGAACATCCAAATGCTCTCTAGCAAACTTCAGACGGCCCTGATATGTACTGGCTTAAGCAGGGGGACACGTCTGGCACTGCAGGATCTGAGTCCATGGCGGCGTAGTGTGTTACTGACGGTAGCCTTTGTTACGTTAGTCCCAGCTTTCTGCAGGTCATTCACTAGGTCCCCCCGTGTGGTTCTGGGATTTTTGCTCACCGTTCTTGTGATCATTTTGACCCCACGGGGTGAGATCTTGCGTGGAGCCTCTGATCGAGGGAGATTATCAGTGGTCTTGTATGTCTTCCATTTTCTAATCATTGCTCCCACAGTTGATTTCTTCACACCAAGCTGCTTGCCTAATGCAGATTCAGTCTTCCCAGCCTGGTGCAGGTCTACAATTTTGTTTCTGGTGTTCTTCCACTGCTCTTTGGTCTTCACCATAGTGGAGTTTGGAGTGTGACTGTTTGAGGTTGTGGACAGGTGTCTTTTATACAAATAACAATGTCAAACAGGAGCCATTACTACAGGTAATGAGTGGAGGACAGAGGAGTCTCTTAAAGAAGAAGTTATAGGTCTGTGAGAGCCAGAAATCTTGCTTGTTTGTAGGTGACCAAATACTTATTTTCCACCATAATTTGCAAATAAATTTCTTTAAAAAATCAGACAATGTGATTTTCTAGATATGTTTTCTCATTTTGTCTCTCATAGTTGAGGTCTACCTATGATGTCAATTACAGGCCTCTCTCATCTTTTTAAGTGGGAGAACTTGCACAATTGGTGGCTGACTAAATACTTTTTTTTCCCCACTGTATGTTCAAACAAGGGGGACAACATTTTTTTTTAATTTTATTATAAAGTGCTTCTTTAATAGGGTATATCAAAATAACCCCTTTCAGGATGGATTGCTATGTTTTGCTCCTTTTAAATAATGGTGCTATTGAAGTATGAATTTTGTTTGTTTTGTACTCCTGTCTACATAGTATATGCCTAATGCATTTCGACAGCCTCATGAAAGTCAAGGTTATGAATTCAATATACACCCAGGAAGGGGTATATAATAAAATTAGCTGCAAGCAGCAAGGCACATTCTGCTTGTGTTTAGAAATGGGCAGCTTTGAGAAATCTCACCTGTCCACACTGTTCTGCAGCATGCTGGATTTATATCTTCAGGGAGCTGGGTTTATATTACAAAACTAATGTTTTTCTGTTGCTCTGGAATTAAATGTATGAATATGAAATGATTTAGGGAAGTAACAATGCATCTGATGAAATTGTGTCATAAGGAATTACAATGGAAACTAAATTCGCTCTAAAAAGCTGAATATTTGATTTGGTGCATTGTTTTTAACTGAAAGTAGAAAATGTCTTTAGAAACTGAAATAGCCAAAATTTGAGTTATGGTATAGGGCCAGATTTACTATTTTGGTTATGACTAGACCCTAGCATGAACGTGGTGCATCTAGTTTGAGCTAAAATTTTACTAGACATGTCACTGTGACTTATCAGAAAAGGTGGCGTAGCTTAAATTCTCCAAAAATATGTGGTAAAATTCTGGCTCAAAGTATGCCAAGTAAAATATGGTATAAACTTAGACTAGACAGTCTAAAGATAGGCCAGAGTTAACATCCGGCTTCAGTCACTGTGATAAGTCTTCAGATTACACTGTTTAAATATTAGTAAATCTGGGTCATACAGTCATTTTGCAAGAGGGTTAGTGTGTAAATGTAGAAAACCTAAAATTGCAGATAACTGTACACTGCTGAAATCCCAGTCAATATCTGCACGCTCACCTTAAAAAATGTGGGTCCACTGGCCAATGCAGGAGCCCAGTGAACAAGGTTGTTTCTGTAAGTGTGTATGGATTTATGTAAGCTCCATTCAAATGAATCAGACAATAATTTCATTGTCGCTAGTTGACCATCTAATGTGTATAATGCCTCCTGTCTATCCCTCAATGGTAGATATCAAGGAGATACAGATCAAACAGTTGGATTTCAGCTGCTGAAGCCAGAGGTGTCTGGTAGCGACTTCCTCAACTCTCTCCACTAGCCATAGATGGTCTCCTAATACATAGGAACATACCCTATTGGAAAAAAAAAGGAATGATAACATAAATTTTTCAATGTATTCATAATTTCCAGTGGGAATAAAAGAGGAACAGCACAAAGTACTAAGAAGTGATGCACCAGATTTGTTATTTGCAGAATTCAATAAGGAATGCAAGTATTTACTAAAACAGATATGTCAAGAGGTCCTCTTAACATATAACATAATTTCAGAGATATGAAAGGACTTTTGCCACTTGAGTCATTCTGAAAATACTGAAGTCATCTTGATCATCAGGTTGATGGGCACAGTGATGGGCGTTGCGATACGACATTATTATATGTCATTGCAGCCCACCTCCTACTCCTTGGCTTAACAGATGCCACATAGACCGTCTACAGTCGTGCCAACAACATGGGCATTGCTAAAAGAAATGATGACAGGCATATGAGATAACTGAGGGCTGAATGCAAATTTGGTCCATAGCTTGCTTTTCAGTTGAGCGTAATGCTTATTTTATTAGTAAGAGTCACTGATAAGTCACTGAGACTCTTCTGGCAACAGTTATTTCACTGGAAAACAAGTTCCTGAAATGGACTTCACATACCTGATCATTTTTTTCCCTGACAGCAGACAATGGGGAACTTGCTGGACTTCCAGCATAAACATTACATCGTTGGTCAGTCTTGCTTAAAAAACTGCAGGTTTGGTCAACAATGTGTATGTTGTTTAAAGGGCTTGTGTGATATTGGACAGATTTACTTACTTTTTTAGAGAAAAGTGCCAGTCTTGTCTGGGCTATACATTTTGGTAACCAAATAAAAAGTCCAGTAATGTAGTAGGAAGAACGTATTGACTGCGTCTCATAATCCATTGCTTTTCCTCTTGTTCTTTTATTATCTTCACAGAGCTTTAATATTCACAATGCTATCACTTGCTGACTTAATGCTGAAAGAGACATCCATATTCCTTGCACTCTTGACTCAATCATGTAAAATTGCTCCTGTGATTGACAGCTGCAGTCAGAAGCACTGGCCGCCATGTCTTTTTGTTTCAGTGACCTTGCAAATGCATTTCCAAATATTGTAAGTGCATGTTAAAAAAGACAAATGCACAGACTGAACATAATTTACAGAATAAAAAAATTACGTTCACAGTGTTCTATGACATTTTTTCTACTACTGTCAAGGACAGAGCAGATTTTAGCCATAAAACTAGACCTGTCACTTCTCCTGACACGCCACGCCAATTTTAGTAAATATTTGCATTTGTCATGAAATAGCAATTCTGGAGTGTATTTTCTCAAAACTCTGCCATTCCTCTGTTATTCCTTCTCGAAATGTATGAAAAAAATGGCAATGTGTCAAAGAGGTGTGTCCCTACACAATATGAAACTGACAGCAATGACTGACAGAGAGACATCCATAACTAGTAACACCCAGTTGTCTATTTATTCCTGTGATTGACTAAACTAATAGTTGTCAGAAAAGATGCTTCAGAAGTGTTATTTAATGGGGAATACAAGTATTTCTTAAAATAGACATGTCAGGAGAGGCAACGGACCTTCAGAGTAAAAACATTTGTTTGTGGGAATATATTGGCTGCATTTTGGGGGGTCATACAAATTAGCCTTTAAATTATGTAAATTGTTTTAGAGGTAGCTTGATGCACATCTGGTTGTGCAGAGTTGCAATACAGCAACCATACATGTGCATGGGAACTGTTTCTCTGTTTGCCTCTTTTATATGCGTCATGGTATGTCATATGAATAGAGCTTTTTTCTCAACTATTGCATAGAAACACATGGGACTTCAGACTCTCTGTCAAGTGCATGAGGCCTAAGGGGTTGTCTAAGATCTTAATCAGCTGTTTTCCCTATGAAATGAGTATAAAGCTCCAATGTAAGCTATATTATACAGTATGTGTCTATTGCTCAGGAAGAATGCTAGTCTACTTACATACAGTCTACATACATAGCTTGTCACAAATGATTAGCCATAACTATTATATAACTGGTAATTTGATACTCATACGGTAGTAAATTTTGTAGTGAAGTCACCTTTCCATATGTCCTTGAGACCCCGCTATCAACCAGAGTGGAGGGATGCTAGCAAAGGGAATCACACACTCAGGCAGACTTGGCCCATCTATGTATTACATGGTTGGTGTGGTGATCAATTGTTATATCTTAGTAAAAGGTACATGTCCTAATAGACACATTAAGCAATGAGAGTAATAACAATTACATAAGCACCTAACCCCTCTGTGCTGCCCTCTTCCTGACCAGGGACAGATAAGAACAGAGGTACTTATCTGATTGTTTTCCCATCATTGCTTGGAGTCTGTACCAGGTTGTTTATCTTTTGCTGCTATATCAGCTGTTGCCCATGCTGCGTTTACTTGCTGAGAAAACCCTAGTCTATGTCCAGCCTAAATGATATCCCTGCTTCTTTCACTGAGGATACAGCAGAAGCTATACTGTATTCTCCTGGGCGTGATTGACTATCAGAGCCCCACTACAATGATACCTAAACATTTTGTACCCGGGGCTGATCTAACAGGCAGATATTTGCAATATTTCTTCAAAGAATCACTGGTTCCTTTGGTGGTATGATACCTCAATGTCTCAAGACATGGTAACTAGTATTCATCATTGGATACTTCTGATAGATCATGATTGAAAAGTCCAGGGTATTCCATATCAAATCTTCATATAGCCAGTCATGTTCCTTATCCCTATCTAAAAACCAGGAGGGTCATGGATAAAAGAGGACAGAGAAGGGTGGGTGAGGACGCACATGAGGAATCACTTAGTATGAATAGTTTAGAAGATTACTCTACAATGTATGTTAAGTTTACTTTTAACTCTTCTCCTTTTATTAAAAGGAAAAAAGACCAAATTGATCAGGGTCATGGTGGCTATCAAATGATATATGCCATTTACCATTTTGTGCTCAATGACAGGTCCTCTTTAAGGACTACCAAACACAAATATGTATGGGAAACCTACAACGTCTGCCTTGAGTCGCTTGCAAGACATCTATTACATTTTAGCATTTCTTATTTCCTGTATACTGAAACAAATATTCTGAGACAAAGCCGAAGTCAGAAAATATTGTGCTGCCCTACTGAGTGATAGTACTTTCAATATAGTTAACAGGGGTTGAAAAATACAGATCCATTATAGTAATGAATATTGATATTGTGCTGTGGATCACCAGAGACACTAATAAACGTCCAGACTGTCACATTAAGACCATTATTATGTTGGAGGGAGGACATGCAGAAACCTTTCCTTCACTAATGGCATCTGCTCTATCCATATACAGTGTATAATTAAATAATGATAATCTGTATCAATAAGTAGTATGATATACAGAAAACTTCAGGGAAAAGTACCTAAAAATGAAGAAATGCTATGGTCTGTGCTGCCAATGGTAAAGTATTCATTCAAATCATGAATATAAATGTTAAAAAATAATGTATTTGTTGCATAATCTAGGCATTATGGGATCATACCGATCCCATCGCCAGGACAATTACATCTGTCATACAGACAAACAGGTATGTTTACTACAGGTCTCATGAGCACTCCCATCATGATATGCACATTGTCTATAGACCTATTTTAAACGTACCTGTTAGTCTGTATGTTAGATGTAATTGCAAATGGACTAGAGTTACAGGATGTAGAAAGAGACATTCTAACACTACAAACCCACAAAGTTGCATAACACATCCTGGTGAGCGGATAAATAGAAAGGGAACGCCCTGAAATAAACGCCAAGGACTGCCGTTATAACAGAAGCCCACCCTAGACACTATCTCAAAATATAGAGTGGTCATCCAAATGTCTAATGTGGTTCAGTGCCAGAGAATTAAAATAGCCCCATGCGTATCGCTGCTATCCAGCTTTATCATGGGACAAAATATATGTAGGCCCTTATCCAGGAGATTTGTTGCACTCTTAGTTTATAACAGCATTCAAGACTCTTACTTCAAGAGCAACATCTGGGGTGTCCATATAGATATAAGGAATCTCCAATGGCATATTCATAGTACAAGTATTTTGCATAGTGAGCCTAAGATGATATACAGTATGGTAGAAAGTATCATGTCACAAAAAGTGCAAATGCACCAAAGAATTTACAATGTCCATTTGTATATTTGCTAAAGATATTATAACAGTATTATTGAAGATCAGGGCTACATAGCTCTTAAGAACTAGCTCTAACGTGTGTATTATAAGCTTATTTCATGGTGTATTTAAGAAACATGTCAATCCTTGCCATTCATGAGATGTTGCCATGGCAATTTCCAGCATGTAATTATGTGACATAGCAACTTCTTCATTTCAAGAACTTAAATGGAGGAGCAAATGGCCTTGGGAGATCTAGTTCTCTGATGTACATAGATTATATTAAGATGTTTACAATTATAAACCATTACCTTTATTGCATTAATATTATAGCCATGCTCTCACTACCACCAAAACTGGTCCAGATGAAGACTGGCATTTTATATTCCAGTCTAAACCTGAAATAAACCCTGCTAAATCCCACCCACTTTTTTGCTACTTTTGAAAAGTGGGTATAGAAGCATAAAACATTGAAAAGTTGCAAATTATTGTGCAAATGTGTGATAATTTGTAGCTGTTCAATGTCAGAATTGCTATGGAAATGCAATAACAAATTTACCCCACAGCATTCTTTTTCATTGTTTCCAACAATGGATCCCTTTCTGAAAATGTGTTTGAAATGGATTAAGATTTTTATTGCAGGTAACGGAGCATAAACTGAAGATAAGAGGTATGGACAGGTAGACATGACATGCTGTGTCAAGTGTAATACCCTCTAAAAAATTTGTTAGATTATTCCTTGTAGTTACCATTGTGCTAGCATGTGTCCACATTGCCTCTTCCTCCACTGACAGCAACCAACAAAGGGATTGTCCAGTTATTATTGATGATCTATCATCATAATAGGTCATCATTTAAATATCAATGGTGGTCCAACACCTGGGACCCCTGCTGACCAGCTCTTTGTAGTGGCCACATGTGAACAACATGACCTTTTCACTGTTTACATTGTACACCATTTCTGTTATGGCAACCGTATGATGTCATTTTGGCCTCATACCATTCACTGCTATGAAACAAACAGCAAAGGGGTCACATTGCTCACATGAGTCCACGGTCCCTTCAAATGGCTAATCAGCAGGACTCCTGATTTTTTGTTGATCCATCCTCAATATATGCCATCAATAAAAAAGAACTTGTATCAAAATTACAAAATGGTAGTCAGTGGTTGTGATGATGATCACATGCTGTGTTACTGGCATTGCAGCTCAATGATGGAAGCCATGATGTATGACCAGTGGTCACATGCTAGCCACATGTAAACAGAAACCAGGAGTACTGTCACAGAGCCAGTGCCTGATCACCAGAGGCAATGGCAAAGGCAGGTACTGATTTTTTTAAATTTATGCCATTTATAGTTGTAAATCCATATAATACAGTGGGGAAAAAAAGTATTTAGTCAGCCACCAATTGTGCAAGTTCTCCCACTTAAAAAGATGAGAGAGGCTTTTAATTGACATCATAGGTAGACCTCAACTATGAGAGACAAAATGAGAAAACAAATCCAGAAAATCACATTGTCTGATTTTTAAAGAATTTATTTGCAAATTATGGTGGAAAATAAGTATTTGGTCAATAACAAAAGTTCATCTCAATACTTTGTCATATATCCTTCGTTGGCAATGACAGAGGTCAAACGTTTTCTGTAAGTCTTCACAAGGTTGGCACACACTGTTGCTGGTATGTTGGCCCATTCCTCCATGCAGATCTCCTCTAGCGCAGTGATGTGTTGGGGCTGTGGCTGGGCAACACGGACTTTCAACTCCCTCCAAAGGTTTTCTATGGGGTTGAGATCTGGAGACTGGCTAGGCCACTCCAGGACCTTGAAATGCTTCTTACGAAGCCACTCCTTCATTGCCCTGGTGGTGTGCTTGGGATCATTGTCATGCTGAAAGACCCAGCCACGTTTCATCTTCAATTTCCTTGTTGATGGAAGGAGGTTTGCATTCAAAATCTCACGATACATGGCCCCATTCATTCTTTCATGTACACGGATCAGTCATCCTGGTCCCTTTGCAGAAAAACAGCCCCAAAGCATGATGTTGCCACCCCCATGCTTCACAGTAGGTATGGTGTTCTTTGGATGCAACTCAGCATTCACTCTCCTCCAAACACGACGAGTTGTGTTTCTACCTTGGTTTCATCTGACCATATGACATTCTCCCAGTACTCTTCTGGAACATGCAAATACCCTCTAGCAAACTTCAGATGGGCCTGGATATGTACTGGCCTAAGCAGGGGGACACGTCTGGCACTGCAGGATCTGAGTCCCTGGCGGCATAGTGTGTTACTGACGGTAGCCTTTGTTACATTAGTCCCATCTTTCTGCAGGTCATTCACTAGGTCCCCCCGTGTGGTTCTGGGATTTTTGTTCACCGTTCTTGTGATCATTTTGACCCCATGGGGTGAGATCTTGCATGGAGTCCCTGATCGAGGGAGATTATCAGTGGTCTTGTATGTCTTCCATTTTCTAATTATTGCTCCCACAGTCGATTTCTTCACACCAAGCTGCTTACCTATTGCAGATTCAGTCTTTCCAGCCTGGTGCAGGTCCATAATTTTGTTTCTGGTGTCCTTCCACAGCTCTTCGGTCTTCACCATAGTGGAGTTTGGAGTGTGACTGTTTGAGGTTGTGGACAGGTGTCTTTTATACTGATAACAATGTCAAACAGGTGCCATTACTACAGGTAATGAGTGGAGGACAGAGGAGCCTCTTAAAGAAGAAGTTACAGGTCTGTGAGAGCCAGAAATCTTGCTTGTTTATAGCTGACCAAATACTTATTTTCCACCATAATTTGCAAATAAATTCTTTAAAAATCAGACAATGTGATTTTCTAGATATGTTTTCTCATTTTGTCTCTCATGCTTGAGGTCTACCTATGATGACAATTACAGGCCTCTCTCATCTTTTTAAGTGGGAGAACTTGCACAATTGGTTGACTAAATACTTTTTTTCCCCACTGTATATCAAGAGCCTAAGGGTTTCATCACTTTTCTTTTGCATACGGCTTCCTCTTCTTGTGTTATGGTCTTTAGAGCGTAGCACAGGAGAAGGATCTTTGTGTGACATGAGCATTGTATTGCTTATCAGGTCTAAGGATGTGCTCATATACAGTATACACGACCTCCGTTGTAGTTTCCTTCTAACGTGGTACAGAGATGATACCAGAATAGTGGCACTCAGTGGTAAAATGATGGGCCTCAACCTGTTAAGGAAGCGGAATGAAAACTGTCACGTTTTATGATCCAGCTCTTGAACAGGTCCAGCGCTGTCTGGCACAATGACAAATGATCCCATAGAAAACTAAAGAATATTTCTGACTTCTGTTCTGGTTTTTCCCTAACTTTCCTGCGCCATGCCAGTGGGAAACTACAACAGACTCCATGTATATGTAAATGCACCCTTGGGGACGACATGCCAAAAATGTTGCTGCAATCCCTGAGGAGCTCATCTGGTCAGAAGTACATCACTAAATGCTCTGCCTCTCATGAAAAGGTCTTCAGGTGTCAAGACCATTTTTTCAGATACAAAAAGCTTACATTTTTAGACCCTGTAAATATGAGGCACATATAAAAGAAATGCCATTACTCAGAAAATAGGTCAGTATGTCTTACTCACCAGTCGGCTCTTGCCAGAGCTGAAGGCAAGTGACTTTTAGTCATCTGAATAGAATGTTTTTATAACCAAATGCAGGTTGTATAGGATCTGTTCTGCCCACACTCTGCTTGTTCACATAATTACTGCGCTATTCCAGCGCTTTAGCTGGGCTCTGTTAAAGCAGAGAAATTGTCCCGCAGCCCACACGCATTGTAAGAATAAATGTCACTATCCATAAACCTATTTGTCGTACTGTTTGCCAGTGGCTAGGAGAGAAATTTCACAGCAGTTAATGGTTGGAGCTGAGGTAAATCCACTTTTAAGCCTTTCCTCCTTAATTTCATGGCACTTGTTCTAATTGACATGATTTTTGTTGAGACGGTGCAAAGAGAGACCATTTTGGAGTTTGTCCCGCTATGATGTGGCAGTCATTATAGCAGTCTAAGCTTGGTAATATCATTTTCTGAAGTGATACCTTTTTACCTCTCTATTCAGATTTTGTTGTTGTTTTTTTAGTTAAAGTTACTCATTCCCAATTCTTTCCTTTTTTTTTCTGTAAAAAATGCAGTTCTAAAATAATGACTGTATACAAAATGGTGTGGATTTTATCTATTAAAGTGAACCTGTCATGTTGAAAATTCTGTCTAGCCTACAGGCAGTAGAATACAGATGTAATGGGGAGAATAAACAAAAACTTAGAATTAGACAGTTTTGAATAGCAACAACAATAGATGCGCCAGATTGTGTCACGCGGCAATAGAAAATCTGGTGCATTTAGATAGAGTGACCTATTGCAATTTAGAAGTGGTCTATTTTGCGACTGAAAATCACATTTGCCTATTAGTTTATACAGCGTATTCTTAGACCGTTTTAATCATGCCCCTTTATCGGATAGATTTTACAAACTGGCGAGAGTGTTGCCATTTCTGTAAAATATAGGTACAAACCATTAGTTTATCTTTTGGAGTTTTCATTCTGGCGCACTTTTGTCAGAAAATCTCCAGCATATCTTGTCATTTGCACCTATGCATGTTCTGGGTTTAGTTGTCCAGTGGGTGGTCCTTCATGGCGATCGACAGTTATCTCTGTATGCACAGTCACTCGATAAGACTGCACACTGGACCCCTAAACATAGTAGGATTGAAATGAATTATATGCAACTTATATGGAATCTTTTCCCAAAACTATATATCAATCTGCTCAGTTTCTCCTGTTCTTTAATTCACCGCCTGCAGATTGGACTGGAGTTTTAACCTGACAGGTTCCCTCTAACATTTTTTGCACAGAGGACTTTTCTCTTCACCGGTTTCAGTATAAAAACGGTGGACACCAACGGGGATCATGTGGCATAATTGGAACTCCTTCAGATGTTTCTAAAGCATCCCAAGCTGAGCTGATGCTGAGCTGATGTAATTTTTGCGCACTTTCTACACCAATCTGGCACTTATAGCTGGACAAAAAAGTAGTGTTTTGTCTGTGCAATGCAGGGAGACATCAAGCAAAAATGATTCCCTGGATGCTGAAAATAATCGACTAGAAAAGCATGACATCAGTTTCCTTCCAGCATTTCTGTGCCACGCCAGAAGGAAACTACACCAGACATATGTGAACCCATTGTAAAACGTTTTTTTTTCCCCAGATGATAACATAAAATCCTAATATAAAAGGGTATGATCAAAGCTAAATTGCCAGGGAATCTGACTAATTTTTTTAAGGATCCAAATGTAGGCGGCCAGTGTAACGTGCCATCTGTGTGGCAGGACCAATTGGGATAGTGTAAAGGAAACAGAAATATGGTCTGAAATTTCTTACTATTTTAAAACACCCAGTAATCTAGTATTTCCAATAATCCGACACTTGCAAATCTCAAGCATGCTGGGATTTAATACGGTTCAGTATTACAAACAGTAACTCTTTTCAGATTAGTGCTGCCATGATTCTTAGCAAGTTGGCATTAGATCGTGGATTATGGCATGGGATATTTCAGTAGCAGCAGGCTGCAGGCTTCTGTCCTTGCTATTTTCTTTAAGGCTTTTTTAGTGAATTACAGGAAATCTTGTTTCCTTTTAATCCGTATTTCGCCAGTCACAGTGATTGGTGTTGTTACAGGTTAGCATCCGACACACCAAGGTAAAACCAATTGATGTCTATCTGTCCCACTTTATTTATTTCTCTTATTTCTCCTCCTGGATCTGGGCTCTACAGTACAGTAGCTCTCGAAACATCCTGCTGTTCCTTCATTAGAGCACAGTTTACTGAGAGCAGGGCTGTCTGCTGTTATAAATGTAGACTGGCTCCTTCCCAGAGGTGGCAGAGCTGCCAGGGAGAGACGTTCCTCACAATTCACTGCACACATTCAAGATTATATTGATGCTCTGTTTAACTTTCAGGTGACAAGAAGCTTCTTCAACCAGCTGTACTGGCTAAAAATATATGTATTTTTGAGTACATAGTATTATTAGCAATAACTAAATTGAGATTTTACGGCACTTGTGACGCAAGTACTAAGTACACTTTCTGTGCAGGACTACTGGATGTATTGGCACCATATGTATAAAGAATATACATCACTATAAGGGATAAACCTATAGCTGTATCTAGTCTGACTACATAATATCATATACCCTTCCACGGGTTCATATATTTAGCATATTCAGTTAGCATTCAGTTTTCATGAATTTATGTTTAGAGTCAGATTCTTCATTGTCTGGCTAGGAGTGGTTAAATATACAGTTTCTCAGTGATGCCATGGGAGAAAAACAGTGGTGGCTTTTCACCTTCAAGGTTACTGGAAGAAGGTGATTTACTCTTCTGTGATTAAATCTACTCACTTTTAGATTTTTTTTGGCCACATGGAAATATGTGACATTTATAATAATAATAATAATAATAATAATACAACATAATCATTTTTGACCAGTATAGGGTCACCTAAATGACAAGGGTAACGTTTTTTGGGTTTTTCATTGTTTAAAAAAATTATATTCGTTTAACAAATAAAATAAACCTCTGCTGTTCCCTTCCTGGTTCCTCTTGGCAGACATGAAATGGCCACTCAGTCACTCACTGGCTGCCTAAGCACCATTTCCTGTACGTTGAAAGGGACCTGGAAGTAGAGACTGGCAGGTGACCTTGAAAGCTTTGAAAATGAGGTGCAGAGGACCAGGGAGGTAAGTGTCACATTTAAAAAAAAAAAAATTCACTCTAAGCCTTTTTTTAAAAAAAAATTTATATTCAACAGCTATCTTCTTTTTAGACTGGCGTATAAAACCACATTCTTAATAAATCTTCCCCCATATCTTCTCCACATATTCAGTCATGATGAGTTCAATGAAATGTGACATCCTTTTTAAGTATATGGAGAAAAATGTCAACAGTTTCTGCAGAATGAAACTGTGCATTAAAGTACTTGACTCATCCCAGGGAAAAGTCTGGGTTGTAAATTTCGCGTGACTCTTCCTGTTGAGTAATGAGGAACATTTTGTTGGTAGTTTGTCTTGGTGCAGATGGTTATTGTGAGCTGCTCCCCTGAATCATGTAGCTGTTGTGTATAGGCTGCTATTTGGATTTCCTATCTGAAACCATAGAATTGTAGGTCCAGAGTTAGAAGTGATTTTTTTTTTTTTTTTTTTGGAGCTCTTACCCCAATTCATATGCAATATGTTGGGCAAATCATAATCTCATGATATCAACTGCAAGGTAGGCTACTCTTATTCCTTTCATTGTGCCCATGTGAATAAACAACAGCTGGATTTCCAGACCAATGGGTTGGGGAAAAACTTTTAGGTCGGGGCCCCATGGTGCGGAAACATAGCGTTTTGGTTGTTGCATTTTATAGTTCCTGCAAAGTGGATGGGATTCTGGCTAATCCCATCCACACATTGCCGAAAAAAGTCAGCAGCGGAAATGCTGCAACTTCAAAACTGCTTGTGCTTTTGTAAATCACAGCATGTCAATTATACCTACGGAAACGCTGGCGTTTTCCGTATAGGTATAATAGGGGCAGAAAGTCCGCAGAGGAAAACTCTGTGGACTTTTTGTGAAAAACGCTGTGGAAAAAACATGAGCGGTCTTTTCCACAGCATTTTTTGGTTGCGGCTTGCTACTTGGGGCCTTAACTTTAGGCCAGTTTCACATAGTTACATAGTAGATGAGGTTGGATGAAGACATCAGTCCATCAAGTCCAACCTATAACCCTACAGTCCCCTAAAGTGTTGATGCATAGATACATAGTCTTAATGTAGATTAATTTTCTTTCAGAAGACTCAGTGATTCTATAGAACTAAATGTAAATCGCCATAGCACCCTTCAAGATATATGCAAAACTGTGGGGCCTTCTGTGCATTTTAAAAACACAATAAAAATCCTATGTGAATAAGCTCTTAGACTTTGTGTTTTGATGCCCAGTAAAATAATCAGCAAACAAAAATTGTCTTGCACTTAGTTTTGGTTTTCTTGCTTAGACACAGGTGAAATTTTTTTATTAAAGGGGTTGTCAAGCTGAAAAAAAATATGTTTGAATGTGTTTTAAATTGGAAGATGTATAATTTATTCATAGAAATGAAGTAGCAAAGGTGTCCTGATGTCACCATATTAGTTCCGGTCTCAGATCAAACTATGCCTTTCCTACACATAGGTCATCAATATTAGATAGTTGGGGGTCCAATACCCGGCACCCCTATGAATCAGCTGTTCTCAGATAATGGAGCAGGAAGCAGACAGCTCTGTTCTCTGTGTAGTGGTCAGACCAGGTTACTGCAGAACATTTCCCATTCACTTGAATGAGAGCTAAGCTGCAGTTACTCAGTTTAGTCACTATTCAGAGAACAGAGCTGCCTGCTTCCTGCTCCACTCTCTGTGTATCAGCTGCTTAGAGCAGTTGAACGGTAGGGGTTCCCGGGTGTTGGAGCAATTTGATACTGATCCTTAAGATAGGTCATTAATAATTTTAACCTAACACAGAATCATGTTTTCTATGTTGGCATGTCATCAGTGATGTGTGTGAAGGAGTTTGCCTGACTAGTTCAGTGCACTAGCAAAGTCAACACCTTTCACCATCGGAGACTTAGTGATTTCACTAAGCTGCCCTGTGTCGAGACCAACCAAAAGTGTTACTTGATCCAGAGACAGATTAAGATTACCATGGGCCCTGGGCTGTAGGAAGATTGTGGGCCACCCACAGGCTAAAGTTTTCACGGCCTTTTAAGTGGGCTGATTATTAACTGATGGATCATTTATAGGAATTTATATTCTCAATCAATTTCTAGTGTCTGGTTGGATTTACACATTGTACATGTAATCTGTAGAACATGCACTGGGGTACTGCCAAAACCAGGGATCAGGTAAGTGTAGCTGAAAATTATTTTATTTTTAATGGCCACAGGGTACAGGAAGGGGGACTTCACTGTGAAAAGGCTGCAGGCTCCCTCGCTGTCTCAGGAGTAGATAAACACTGCCCACACTGTGATATTGCCCCCTTGCTTATGGAAAGACTAGTTTCAGCTATGCATGTATTTACAAGTACATGTAAAATTGTACTGGCACCACCGTCCACTTCTAAGTGACATTCACTTAAAGTTGGTAAGAGATTTGGGTAGCCATGGGCTCCCCAGGAGCCTTAGGTTTCAGCCACCCAAAAAAGCGGCATTTTAAAGTTGACGTAGGTTGGACATCACTATAGTTCAGTAAACTCTGTGGACCTTCTTTCATTTTTTTTTTCTGAGTACTAATATCCTGTGACCTTAGGATTTTTAAAGACATATCCAGGGCAATTACATTTGTTGGACAGTGAAGGATACCTGTTCCATGACCGCGAACCACTTTCTGCTTAGCAGATTGGAAACCCTGTGTTCAAACACTGTAACAGCTGCCGAGGAGATAATGAAATGAAAATTACCAGCGCTTGTCTAAACTTGTTGAACTCAGATGAAAACTGGGTAGGATCTAAATAGATTACAGAGGAACAGAGAATATAAATTGGGCAAATAAATGATGGATGATTAAAAAGAGTTGTGATACTCTGAAATGAGGCCAGATTTAGACTTTAATAACCTATTCCCAGTCAGGTTATTAATCTGTTAATGTTTAAGGTGGGAGGGAAGCATAGGGGATTATGTAAAAAGATTACTCCTCTCCTTTATTTTCTATTCAATATCTTGGAACAGTTGAAAGCCCTATAGATACCATGTTTTATTTGTAATGATCCATACAAACTCCATATACACAATATCTGTAAACACTATCTGTAAAACACTGAAGAGTATATTGACGCTATATACATAAGCGAAATAAAATACTGATATGGTAGATTGCCTTCTTATGAAATTGGCCCAGATTGTCTACACATTTAGGACAGGGAATGATGTCAGTGATTAGATGTTTTGTGCATATCATTGCTGATCCATACAGTTGCCTGTATGAAAAGCTGGGTGTCACATACGGACTGTCCTAGCATGTGACATGGATACGGCTGCTAGGGGTCAATTCACTCCACTTACTCAATCTTGAACTCACCCTTCACTCATTGCTCAAATTGAGCATAAATTGCACACCAATACAGTCCACACACCCCAAATACACGCTACCACCACTGCTGACTTACGAGGCTCAGTAGAAAACTCACTCACATATGCACACGTCTCTAAGATGCAAATACATTTTAAACAGGTAATGGGTTCATAGAGCAAACACAAATGAATGATTTAAAGAGGTTGTCCAGGATAAATTGATCTTTATAATCTAAGCTAAGCACCCTTTCCCCACCTACCTTCTAAATTACTTTACTGTACCAAAAATCTATAATTACCTAGATTGCAGGGGTGGTCATGTGAACGCCCCAGTCACATTTTCCCGTAACGTTCTGTTTCCTTCACCAATACTGACCCATCCCCCCACCATCAAACTTACCTGTCTTCCGGTCCGGATCTTCTGGACACGAGACATCACTTCATCTGCGCAATAGAAGGTCCTGTTCAGAAAATAGGTAAGTATGATGGGGGGGGGGGGAGTTGAGTTAGTTAGGAAGGGCTACTAGTGGGCGGGCTAGTTAGGGAAACAGGGAGGTGGTGTGAGTGAGAGAGGGGAGGGTGTCAGCTCTGAGTGGCCCAAGGTATCATGGTAGTTGTAGGAAAACAGAACAGGAAGATACCCATGTAAACCCTTTAATACCCAAGGAGTTCAGTGCTGATATATACAGTACAGACCAAAAGTTTGGACACACCTTCTCATTCCAAGAGTTTTCTGTATTTTCATGACTATAAAAATTGTAGATTCACACTGAAGGCATCAAAACTATGAATTAACACATGTGGAATTATATACTTAACAAAAAAGTGTGAAACAACTGAAAATATGTCTTATATTCTAGGTTCTTCAAAGTAGCCACCTTTTGCTTTGATTACTGCTTTGCACACTCTTGGCATTCTCTTGATGAGCTTCAAGAGGTAGTCACCTGAAATGGTCTTCCAACAGTCTTGAAGGAGTTCCCAGAGATGCTTAGCACTTGTTGGCCCTTTTGCCTTCACTCTGCGGTCCAGCTCACCCCAAATCATCTCGATTGGGTTCAGGTCTGGTGACTGTGGAGGCCAGGTCATCTGGCGTAGCACCCCATCACTCTCCTTCTTGGTCAAATAGCCCTTACACAGTCAGGAGGTGTGTTTGGGGTCATTGTCCTGTTGAAAAATAAATGATGGTCCAACTAAACGCAAACCGGATGGATTAGCATGCTGGTTCAGTATTCCTTCAATTTTGAATAAATCCCCAACAGTGTCACCAGCAAAGCACCCCAACACCATCACACCTCCTCCTCCATGCTTCATGGTGGGAACCAGGCATGTAGAGTCCATTCGTTCACCTTTTCTGCGTCGCACAAAGATACGGTGGTTGGAACCAAAGATCTCAAACTTGGACTCATCAGATCAAAGCACAGATTTCCACAGGTCTAATGTCCATTCCTTGTGTTCTTTAGCCCAAACAAGTCTCTTCTGCTTGTTGCCTGTCCTTAGCATTGGTTTCCTAGCAGCTATTTTACCATGAAGGCCTGCTGCACACAGTCTCCTCTTAACAGTTGTTGTAGAGATGTGTCTGTTGCTAGAACTCTGTGTGGCATTGACCTAGTCTCTAATCTGAGCTGCTGTTAACCTGCAATTTCTGAGGCTGGTGACTCGGATGAACTTATCCTCCGCAGCAGAGGTGACTCTTGGTCTTCCTTTCCTGGGGCGGTCCTCATGTGAGCCAGTTTCTTTGTAGCGCTTGATGGTTTTTTCCACTGCACTTGGGGACACTTTCAAAGTTTTCCCAATTTTTCGGACTGACTGACCTTCATTTCTTAAAGTAATGATGGCCACTCGTTTTTCTTTACTTAGCTGCTTTTTTCTTGCCATAATACAAATTATAACACTCCATTCAGTAGGGCTATCAGCTGTGTATCCACCTGACTTCTGAACAACACAATTGATGGTCCCAACCCCATTTATAAGGCAAGAAATCCCACTTATTAAACCTGACAGGGCACACCTGTGAAGTGAAAACCATTTCAGGTGACTACTTCTTGAAGCTCATCAAGAGAATGCCAAGAGTGTGCAAAGCAGTAATCAAAGCAAAAGGTGGCTACTTTGAAGAACCTAGAATATAAGACATATTTTCAGTTGTTTCACACTTTTTTGTTAAGTATATAATTCCACATGTGTTAATTCATAGTTTTGATGTCTTCAGTGTGAATCTACAATTTTTATAATCATTAAAATACAGAAAACGCTTGGAATGAGAAGTTGTGTCCAAACTTTTGGTCTGTACCATATATATATATATATATATATATATATATATATATATATATATATATATATAGACAAACAAGATGACAAACAAGCATAACAGTTTTTTAAAATAAAAGGAGAAAAGACTGAAAACTTGATAACTTAGAGTCCTTTTGTTTCCATTGAGGATTTCTCAGGTGAGTTGGGCACTCAGCTTGTTTGCTGGCTTCAAAGGTGTAACAAAGTGCCAAGGTATTCCCAGTTTTTTGTATGGTGAAGCTCCTGGCTTGTGCTTAGCCTTGCCACATGCCAAGTTGTTCCCCCCTTTCCTCATCTTGAAAAGCTGTAAAATGATCTGTTCCATCTGAACCCAGTGACTGATGTCACTGTCCAGTTACCTGTCTTATACCTGACTGAGCTTTGATCAGGACAACTAGTTGTAAAGGAATAAACCTGGCTTGGCAGGATATCTGGTCTTGTGATTGCAGGAAGTTAATAGTCTCACTCCTATACACACATACCAATGTAATATACTGATGACACATGCATAAATAATATATTTGCTAATGATATAAACAATATAATTCAGTAAGGATATATGCACGGATGGGCTTCTTTCATCACACTGGGTAACTTTGTATTTACATTACATACATTGACTTGCACTGACCTATAGTTTGTACCCTGTATATTAATTCAGAGCTTTGTCCACAGTTCTGCAGGTTTCAGTGCTGAAATAACCAAACTGCTTAGTTGCCTTATAGGGGCTCAGCTAGTGGTTTGTCTGACTAAAGGCTTGTTGACTGTGAATGCATCTCTAGACTGTAAAGTCAGATGTAAGGTATTGTAACATTATAATAGATACTCTCCACTGGATCCCGGCTGAATGGTGAGTGTATGCTATTGTCATTCTCTCTCTACGGGTTAAAAAAAGGAACTGGAACACCCTTTTAAGGACACAATCTGTTTTGGCCTTAAAGTGATTGTCCAGTTTCAGACCAAAATTAAGAGACAAATGTTATTGTTTGTATAATGAAAAGTTATACAATTTTCCAATATACTGTCTGTATCAATTCCTCGCTGTTTTCTAGATCTCTGCTTGCTGTCATTCATTCTGATTACTTCCAGAGAATAAGAATTAATCCATGTTCATGTGATATTCGGTTCATACTCATGTGATGAACACACAGGTAAATATCTCATTACCAGGCAGGTGTCTGATTACTGAGCTGAGCCTATAACAAGCTGTGTAGTTGTGTGTCTATCACATGACCATGGACCGTATAGCACATGATCATGGACTGATTTTCATCCATTGGAAGTAAGCAGAATGAATGACAGCAAGCAGAGATCTAGAAAACTGTGAGGAATTGATACAGAAAGTATATTAAAAATTGTATAATTTTCCATGATTCAAACAATAGCATTTGTGTGAAACTGTACAACCCCTTTCAGTCTCTTTTTTCTGTATTTTTCTTGGAAAAATTCAGTAAGCCTTTTTTATTTTTACGCCAATGTAGCTGGTTAAGGTCTTGTATTTTGCGGGACATGTAATTTTTTCTTTATAGCACCTTTTTGTTATGCCTGCAACTTGTTGACTAAATCTTGTTAACCTTTCCTGAGAGGGATGGGAAAAAACACCACTTTTCACACTGTTTTTATATGATAAATTTTACATATTTTACCTTAGAGCATACATAACATATTATTTATATATAAAATCTTTTTTTGTCGCCATGTGAGAGCCATAACTTTACTTTTCCATCATTGTAGCTGGTTGATGGCTTTTTTTTTTTGGTGAGATGAGATGTGCTATTTATTGATACCATTTTGGTTATGACTTTTTGATCACTTTTTATTTCATCTCAAAATATGTACGGTGCTAAGGACCTTCACTTTGTCCACACATGTATAAAATCAACAAAAATTTCTCAACCCTAAAAACATGATATCCAGTCTGGATCATGGTGCTTCTCTCTACTGTACCAGCTCCTTCTGCCCTGGAAGGGGATAGAATTATTATTCAACAACAGCAAGGGGTCCCTATTTTTCTTTGCCACCGAGGACTTTAGTCAGTGTTTCACAGCTATACCATATATTTTATATGGCAGCTTTGTAAAACAAGATTTCTGTGCTTTGTTGCTTACGCAGTTTAGACTGTAAATATAGTAGTCTTGCTGGCTCTGTGGTACATTCTCAGCTACATCTGATTTACTAAACCAGAGACACACAATATTGATGTCATTTTTATAGCCTTATCTATGATATGAATTACTTGTAGATAAAGCATCTGTATGGTATACACAATACAGGAGAGTCTATTTTGTTCAGTAATATTCTGGATTGATATAGTCTTGGTCGCGTTTAATGGACTGAATCATACATATTTTACACAGACAAGCATCTGAATATTATATGGTAAATTGCTTCTTATAACAGAGACTGTAAGACTGTCGGCTTATAGCTTAAGGTGCCAGTGCTGAATCAGTGATTCCCGAACTGGAACCCTGGGATTCATTGGTAGATAGTGAAGGGTTCCCCAGAACACGGCAATAGCAACAGTTATCACTTCTACAACAGAGATGGTAAAGTCAGCCTGTTCATAGATACATGCAGTCAACAAAAATATGAAATGCTTTATCCGTGCCAAAGAGGACCTGTCCCTCTCCTAATATTTTTAATAGAAACTTGTATTCCCCAAAAAATAATAACTCTGGAGCGTATTTTATTACAATTCTGTGTTGCAACGTTCCTCTGTTACTCCTCCTAGAAATGTTTAAATCATTTGACAAGTGGGTATTACCAGTTGGGGGGGCGTCTCTACAGACTGACACTGTCCAATCAGTTCTGACTTTGTAAAACAATGTAGGGACACATCTTTTTCACAAAGGGATAGTAACACCTCGTTATCAATTTATTTATACATTTCTCATTTCTAGGAGGAACAACAGAGGAACCAAACAACATAGACTTCTGAGTAAGGATTATTCAGAATGGTTATTTCACAGGGAAAACAGGTTTTTATTAAAGCAGACATATTAGAAGAGCGGATAGATTCCCCTTAAAGGAATTTTTATTTACTCTAGGTTCACACATGCACCCAGTTTCCGTTCTTCAGGTCCACTTGGGGACCCGAAAAATGGAAACCCAATCCGCTTAAGAAGACTATAATAGGGTGCACCGGGTTTCCGCCCGGTTTCTGCCCGAAAAATGCAGAGAGAAAAGTCCTGCTTTTTCAAGCGGATTCGGGGACGGACACGTAGAGCGAGTGCTGGTGGGAATCCAGCCTTAAAGACAACTAACATATGTAGTACAGTGGGGGAAAAAAGTATTTAGTCAGCCACTAATTGTGCAAGTTCTCCCACTTAAAAAGATGAGAGAGGCCTGTAATTGACATCATAGGTAGACCTCAACTATGAGAGACAAAATGAGAAAACAAATCCAGAAAATCACATTGTCTGTCTGATTTTTAAAGAATTTATTTGCAAATTATGGTGGAAAATAAGTATTTGGTCCATAACAAAAGTTCATCTCAATACTTTGTTATATATCCTTTGTTGGCAATGACAGAGGTCAAACGTTTTCTGTAAGTCTTCATAAGGTTGGCACACACTGTTGCTGGTATGTTGGCCCATTCCTCCATGCAGATCTCCTCTAGAGCAGTGATGTTTTGGGGTTGTAGCTGGGCAACACGGAATTTCAACTCCCTCCAAAGGTTTTCTATGGGGTTGAGATCTGGAGACTGGCTAGGCCACTCCAGGACCTTGGAATTCTTCTTACGAAGCCACTCCTTCATTGCCCTGGCGGTGTGCTTGGGATCATTGTCATGCTGAAAGACCCAGCCACGTTTCATCTTCAATGCCCTTGCTGATGGAAGTAGGTTTGCACTCAAAATCTCACGATACATGGCCCCATTCATTCTTTCATGTACACGGATCAGTTGTCCTGGTCCCTTTGCAGAGAAACAGCCCCAAAGCATGATGTTGCCACCCCCATGCTTCACAGTAGGTATGGTGTTCTTTGGATGCAACTCAGCATTCACTCTCCTCCAAACACGACGAGTTGTGTTTCTACCAAACAATTCTACTTTGGTTTCATCTGACCATATGACATTCTCCCAATACTCTTCTGGAACATCCAAATGCTCTCTAGCAAACTTCAGACGGGCCCGGATATGTACTGGCTTAAGCAGGGGGGACACGTCTGGCACTGCAGGATCTGAGTCCCTGGCGGCATAGTGTGTTACTGACGGTAGCCTTTGTTACGTTAGTCCCAGCTTTCTGCAGTTCATTCACTAGGTCCCCCCGTGTGGTTCTGGGATTTTTGCTCACTGTTCTTGTGATCATTTTGACCCCACGGGGGTGAGATCTTGTGTAGAGCCCCCGATCGAGGGAGATTATCAGTGGTCTTGTATGTCTTCCATTTTCTAATTGTTGCTCCCACAGTTGATTTCTTCATACCAAGCTGCTTGCCTATTGCAGATTCAGTCTTCCCAGCCTGGTGCAGGTCTACAATTTTGTTTCTGGTGTCCTTCCGCAGCTCTTTGGTCTTCACCATAGTGGAGTTTGGAGTGTGACTGTTTGAGGTTGTGGACAGGTGCCTTTTATACTGATAACAATGTCAAACAGGTGCCATTACTACAGGTAATGAGTGGAGGACAGAGGAGCCTCTTAAAGAAGAAGTTACAGGTCTGTGAGAGCCAGAAATCTTGCTTGTTTGTAGGTGACCAAATGCTTATTTTCCACCATAATTTGCAAATAAATTCTTAAAAAATCAGACAATGTGATTTTCTAGATATGTTTTCTCATTTTGTCTCTCATAGTTGAGGTCTACCTATGATGACAATTACAGGCCGTCCTCATCTTTTTAAGTGGGAGAACTTGCACAATTGGTGGCTGACTAAATACTTTTTTCCCCACTGTATGTATTGTATAAAAAGTTTCAGATACTGTAAGATACTGAAACTACAAATACTTCACTGCAATGAGGCGATTCTCTGTCTATGTCTCCCTCAAGACGATACCACTCTCAAAGACAAATTCACAGCAAGAAGAATGAACATAAAACGTAACTTTTATTAATCGTATCTAAAAGTAAAACATATAAAAAGAACCAGGCTTTTCTGCTAGTTTCATTTGGTTCATAATCAGCACACCCCATGTGACTACTAAGGCCCAGTCATAGGCCTCAGCGGTGACCTTGGGTCTGGAAGAGGATCCGGAGAGAGCTGTGGACACCACGAGGAGATCCAGAAGAGGTGAGAGTAGGTAAGTATAATTGTTTGTTATTTTTTTACACCTCCCTTGGGCCTCCTATTATACTTTAATGTCTGAAGAGACCCCAGAGTATAATAATTTCACTTCTGGTTCTGTTTGAACTTGTTCGACCTGAAACGACTCTTTGGGCCAAACAATCCAATCCTGTAACTACACGAAACTTTAGAGGTCGTCCATCCTTAAAAACTACCTAACATAAAAACTGTCTTGGTTGCCCAAAGCAAACAAAGCTCAGCCTTAATGTGTTAAATAGGACCTGTCATCTTTTCTGACATTGTCTATTTTAGTAAATACTTGTGTTGCTCATGAAATAACAGGTGTGGAGCATCTTTTCTTATAACTTAGTGTAAAATTAACCACCCTCTTACTGGGTCAGATTATAAGGTTAGACACATTAAATGAAATACAGGAGTGGGAGTATAATAAACATGTATATTTCATAAAGTGTAAAATTACTGTTACAGTTATGAGATTTCTAAGGATATACACACACACAGAGACAGGTATAAACAGTAAACATTACATACAGAGACACATTGGTTCCTTATGTCAATAATAATTACAATAATTATAATATAATAGTATAATATAATTTTTACACTTACATTATGTCCAATTTAGTAATGTTGTAGTTACCATACATAGACACCTATTTTCTAAGATTTATTTTATTTGTTGCCCATGGCAACCAGTCAAAGCATGGCTTTCATTTCTTATAGTTCTCTTGATGTGTTTCAGAAAACACTTTCAGAAACCTGCCCCAATTTGCTCAATAAACAACATGAACAGTACTGCTGTATCTGTTATTACTTGTTAGATTGTGTTATTACTTGTTAGATTTTGTTATTACTTAAAGGGGTTTTCCTATGAACATAACCACATTTACATTTTAAACAAAAGTTAAACATTTTGGGAAATATTAATAAAAAAATTGCAGAGTTTTATAGATTTTTTACAATCGTCTTAGGGAATAAAAGTCTGTTGTCTTAATAGGTTGCCAATGGATATGACCATGAATGCAGAAACTTTGAGCGGTCTGGCATTTGTCATAAACCCTGCCATGATTTCCTTATTGGAACAATATGGCTACAATAATTATGGCTGGGTTTACGACAAGTCTCAGACCATAGAAAGTTCCTGCATTCATAGTCATATCTATTGGCAATCAATAAAGACAGTCATCACCGAGATGGTTAGAAAAAATCTAAAATTTTTAATTACTTATATTTGCAAAAATGTTTAACTTTTTTGTTGTCTATAAATTTAACCCATTAGTGACTGATGTATAGACTTTCTTTGTAGGTCACTAATGGGACTTATTCCGCCACAGGTGACTCAGTTGCTGCGAAAAAATGCAGGGTCTCCCACATACTCCTAATGCCCAGGATAGGAAAACCATCAATCCCAGGTGTTTAACCCCTTCCTTAGATGCCGAGTCAACAGTGACCGCAGCATCTGTGGTTTTGGTGGGAGGGGCTCCCTCCTGGAGGGATAGGCACCCCTGAAAACAACATTGCAGGGATCTGATGTCTTCACATAGCAGCCGGGGGCCTATTGATGGCTGCCTATACATAATCCTATTATACTGTGCCTAATTTACAGCACAAAAAAAGCAATGGCAAAACTTAAGGTTTTTTTCTATTCCTTCCCAGAAAGAGTTAATAAAAGCTAAATAATAAGGTATATCTTCCCCAAAATAGTGGCATTAAACAGCAAAAATCCATGCCCTCATACAGTTACATTGATGGAAAAACAAAAAAGCTATTGGGCTTAGTATGTGACAACGGAAAAATGCAAAAAATGGTTTGGTTATCATGGCTTAATATAGGTCTCGTAGGGGTCACGTGATTGAAATGGCGATACAGGCAAGGGGGGCCTCTTAGGTAATTGCTGCACATGGGGAATGAATGGCTGTACAAGAATATTCATTTTTGGCCCGTTTAGCTCAGGCAATTGTTTATAAAAGTGATACCCCTTCTTCTTCACTCGATTCTAGTGGTGGTTATCCAGTGGTCTCTTACTGTCTTTGTTTTTGGTGCCTCAACAATGACCTGAATGGCCCCTTATCACTGACCTCAGTGGTCACATGTGGTATGTCTTAACGTCATTGCTGCTGAGAATCCGGCATTCTAGTGAAGATATGACCGCTTTGGTCAGTAATTTGTTGAATTCTTCATTTACAACTTCAATGGAGCACTGGAAAAAAGAAACCAGAGGGAGACCACTGAAAGCCAGCTGTAAGTCCTTTAAAGGGAGTCTGCCAACATCACCCAGCATGTCAACCCAGACCCACAAAAAGGTTAGGGTCAACTGAATCAAACAATGTCTTCCCTTTGTAAATCAGTGCCTCCATTGTGGAGATATCGCTCTTTGTATGAATATGCAAATGAGCTCTTTGGAGCAACGAGGGTGTTGCCGTTCTTACAAAGAGGTAGGCAGGGACTCCCTGATCACTTCAAAGATCTCATATTCATATCAACAAAAAAAAGTGAGATCTTGGCAATGGAGTCATCAATTCACAAGGGGAAACCTTAACCTATCTGAAGCAGCCCAAAAGTATTTCCACTTCATTTGCCTTAAGTCGAAGGATAGACATTCAGGTTTTGTTGATGCAGGCTTTGAGGAAAAACCAGGTGTGAATAAAGACAGATGGTAATTCTTTTTTTCATTAACACCTGGTTTGGGCTTTAAAAAACAGTCAACAAAACCTGAACATGTGTCTTTACCCTTATAATATAGTGAATCAGCACTTTAAGGCTATGTTCACACAATGAAAAATGAAGAGGAATTTGAGGTGGACATTCAACTCAGATGCCTCTTTTTTATCCCAGGTGCAATGCCTAATCAGCGAGATGTCTCGAGCCATTGAGCAGGATGCTTATTTTTTCAACATCCTTCTCCGATCTATACTTCCCATTGAATCCACCTCAAAATCAGCATCAGATTTCACCTTGTGAACATGCTCTAACTGTCCAAATTGATGACTAGTTTGTCTTAACTGACTCTCATTTTTCATGTTTTTGTGAAGCTTTCTGGTCTAGTTAATCTCATTTATATATAACTGGGGAATGAGGCAGAATGAACATTATGAATGAACCTAACAAAGACTTGGGGAAGAACGATTGATCTCAGAAATTAGCATATTTATGAGCCACATTGTGCTCCTTACTGGTTACATTAGATAGTGACTCATCATACTTAATTCAACTAATGTACTGGTCTTGTATCTAGAAAATTGATAGTTAAGATTTATTGGTGACTCTATATAGAAGTCCATGAAGTCACGTGCAGACATGTTAACTAGATTAATTATATTGTCATTACGACAACACAAGTCATCTAAATGTTGGTTTATTTGTAAATCTGTAAAACAATGCTGAATAGATCATGACTGTAACAATATATATATATAGGATTCAGAAATATAATTCAGCATTGTATGAGACCTTAGTGAGTGTTATCTGATACCCTCATGTAGAACCTTGAGACTAGGGCCCCACGTAGCGGCCCTAGCCAAAAAGCGCTGATGCAGAAAACATGGCGGGAACGCATCTTAACAGTATAGACCTGGTTGGATAATAGTTTTGTCTTAGAGGATAATTTGGCAGGACTCCATAGAAGTTAGCAAATCCTTGAGTACCCTTTGACAACCAAATGTACAGGATATATTTTTAGAGTAATGTATAGATCCTGTAACGTGTGATTGTGATATAACCCACAATACAAAACCTTAACAGAATTTAGGTGGTTGACTTTGACTTTTTTCCAAGAGGCTCAGAGTATACCTGTTGGCAACATATTAAGGTTTTTGAAGCTAAAAGACATCTGTGAAAAAAAAAATTGATTGGACATATTGATGTTGAAATTATGTCAACATGATATGGGCAAGAAATCCTTCTTTATTACAGAATGTTGCACCTGTCTTGGCTATATACAGTACTGTCAGTTTCTAGTGAAATGCAGTAGTGGTCAAAATTGGCAAATTCTTGTTCTCTGCAGTAGAGACCTTTTTCTTGACCAGAGCTCCCCAGGAGAGACTCATTTCTTCAGTAGCTACTTCAACAAATCGATTGCAGGGAGGTTAATCTGAAACCTAAGGAGAATATGATAGTTACTTGTTTACTTCAATGACATGTTAGTTCTCTCAATATATTTCCACTTATTCTATACACAATTGGACTTTTTATGTGCCAAATCTTTACTTTGACAGCCTAGAGCAAATATTTATGTGATTATTGGAAAATTCATATTGTCTATTTAAATGGTGTCTTCAGAATCAAATAATATTATCAACATTTATTGAAGCAAAAGAATGCATGTGTTAAGTAAATAAGTAAAATTCAGATATTTGGAATAGAAGACCTATTTATTTATTTCTATTATGACCAAATAGACATAATGATATGAGCACAACCTTGATCATGGCATGTGTTGCCCTGGCCTAAAGGTGATAAACCTTGGCTGCATAATATTCGCTTCACTGTTACTGTCGCTTTAGATGGATGGTGTTACTAGACCTTATGGATACTGTTGTGTTTGGTCCCTATTGTAGCACCAGAAACTCAGCTTATCAGAAGATACTGTGGATCAGGCTAATTTTGTGAGTAGAATGAGTCTTGTCTCACTTGTGCTAGTTGTCTTCTTTTCAGACAAAATTACATTTGGGACATGCTATTTTCATGTCCAGAATTTGGGAAAACTGAAAACTAAAAATCGAGAAGACACATAAATGTGCTGGTACTCAGATAGCGTGAGCTCATTCTACCTGAGTACCAGTGCCCACAATCAGGGCACTGGGAATGGCATTTTTCCTCCTCTTGTGGGGACTTCTTTAATATATCTTAGAGGTCCCTTTGGTAGAGTAGGTTTAGGACATATTATCTACCTTCACTTTTGAGAGGATACCGGCATATACCAGTCTGGTGGTTTAAACATCCCCCCTTTTTTTGCACTATACCTCACTATATTAACTTAGCCTCCTGATGTGCCTCTCTTTTGGCAAAAAGTGTTCAGGTGACGATTTTTGAGCAGTGTGGAAGTCTATATATTGAATTTCCCCAGATTGCGGTTGAGTTGGGGGAGTGAATCATTTACCCCATATCGACATAAATATGGATAGATGTGGGTTTGGGAGAGTGATTATTTGTCCCATACCAACCTAATAAATTTATCTGTAATAATAAGTAATTATTGTAGTAATTTAGAGATAAGCGTACAATTAAAAGTTAGATCATAAGTTTCTTTACTCCTCCCCGTGAACAAGGAATACATACAGACTGATCAGTAATAGAAATTACCCATAGATGGATGCGAGGAATACATACAGACTGATCAGTAATACATTAATCCTATCATATCACATCAATCAGTGTAATAGGACATGTTTGTTCCACAAAATCATAGTGTCTTATTGATGTGATATGACAGGGTTAATGTCTTACTGATCAGTATATATGTATTTCCTGATTTACATCTATATGATGTTAGTTATCACTCTAGATTTCATAGTTACATAGTAGATGAGGTTGGATGAAGACATCAGTCCATCAAGTCCAACCTATAACCCTACAGTCCCCTAAAGTGTTGATCCAGAGGAAGGCAAAAAACCCCATGAGACTTATGCCAATTACCCCATTTCATGGGGAAAAATTCCTTCCCGACTTCAATCTGGCAATCAGTATAAAACCCTGGATCAACGTGCCCTTAAAATCTAAAACCCATAACCCGTAATGTTGTTCTGTTCGAGAAAGGCATCCAGGCCCTCTCTGAACTTGTTCAATGAATCCACCATTACCACTTCCTGGGGCAGAGCATTCTATATCCTTGTTGTTATTACTGTAAAGAATCCTCTTCTATGTTGCTGGTGAAACTTTCCCTCCTCCAGTCGTAGAGGATGTCCCCTTGTCACTGTCACTGGCCTAGGGGTAAAAAGATCATTAGAAAGTTCTTTGTGCTGTCCCTTCATGTATTTGTACATTGTTTTTAGATCTCCCTGTCGACGTCTTTTCTCTAAACTGAATAACGCCAAGTTTTTTAATCTATCGTTGTACTCCAATCCACCCATTCCCCTTCTAATTTTGGTTGCCCTTCTTTGCACTCTTTCTAGTTCGATTATGTCTTTCTTGTATACTGGGGCCCAGAATTGTGCACAATAGTCTAAGTGTGGCCGTACCAGTGATTTGTATAGAGGCATAACTATGTTCCTGTCATGAGAATATAGACCTCTTGTGATGCATCCCATAATTTTATTTGACTTGGCAGCAGCTGCCTGGCACTGGTCACTAAAGGTAAGCTTATTGTCCACCACAATCCCCAAGTCTTTTTCATTGGCAGTCTTACCCAGTAGTTTACTATTAAGTGCATAATCATACATTTTATTTCGTCGTCCAAAATGCATAACCTTACATTTGTCAATATTAAACTTCATTTGCCAATTCTCGGCCCATGCTTCCAGCTTCCTTAGATCCCCTTGTAATAATCTATTGTCCTCCTCATTTTTGATTACCTTGCAAAGTTTAGTATCATCTGAAAATATGGACACCCTGCTTTGCAAACCGTCTACCAGGTCATTAATAAAGATATTAAACAGGAGAGGACCCAATACTGACCCCTGTGACACCCCACTGGTGACTGTTACCCAGTCTGAATATTTACCATTAATAAGCACCCTCTGTTTCCTATCAGTGAGCCAGTTGCGAACCCAAATGCATATGTTTTCCCCCAGTCCCAACATTCTCATTTTGCATACCAACCTTTTATGTGGTACAGTATCAAAAGCCTTTGAAAAGTCCAGATACACCACGTCCACTGCATTACCCATGTCCAGTCTTGAACTGACCTCTTCATAGATGCTGATCAGATTAGTCTGACAGGACTGATTCCTCATAAAACCATGCTGATTGGGTGTTATAAGATTATCTACATTGAGGTACTCCAGGATAGCATCTATTAGAAAGCTCTCAAATATCTTACCCACCACAGAAGTCAAACTTACTGGCCTATAGTTTCCAGGCTCACTTTTAGACCCCTTTTTGAAAATTGGCACCACATTTGCTATGCGCCAATCAAGTGGAACAGACCCAGTCATTACTGAATCCTTAAATATTAGATATAAGGGTCTGTCTATCACTGTGCATAATTCCCTCAGAACTCGGGGGTGTATACTATTATGTTGCTGATCAGTAGCTAAATATTTCTTCACATTTCTTGGACACTCACATTCCAGTTATACTATATATGGTAATGTCCATATGTCCAGACACAGTCATGAAAACTCCCTCCTGGCCCCTCCTAGTTCATATTGGTATAAAGATCCCAGAGGTTCTGGTGCAAAATAGTCTCAGCATGGACCATGAGCAGATGCCATGCATGTCTGGAAGTCATAGAATGATGGGTATATATCAGTGCATGATTCATAAAGGGGCTCCCCAACCAGTCAAGTATTGCATCATTTGTAACCACAGCTAAGTATTATCTCTTTTTGTTTATTAAACACTTGTTAACGCAGATCAGTTTGCGTTAATACTGCAAGATCCTGCTAAAAAGATTGACTATTTATGAAGAATTTAGATGACATTTTGTTGGTGAAGTATGACCTGCCCCATTAGAGAATACTGCTTCTTGTGAGCTGACATTGTCAACAATTATATCACAGGAAAGACCAACTGAGGCTTAACATCAATTTGCTACTGAAGTCTTAGGGAAACTTTTGCTATAAAAAGTACTTGGGAGTAGCTTAAAAAGTAGATGCCGCTCTTACAAATCAGTCAGCAAACTTGAATTTTAACATATACAATAGTCTTTTCAAGACTGGAAATGTAAGGAATGTGAGCTAAAATGGACCAAATGCAGACACTTCTTGGCACATTTGAGATATTTCTTCTTATCCTTCCATATATTTCTATTTGTAGAAGTGGGAGATTATTCAATACTTATACAGTTGGGAATCTCTTCAGTGAGCTAAGGGAACTAAATGCAACTCTTCAGTTTAGTTCAGTTGGGATTATTACGACAAATAACTTGTTCCTTTCAGGCATATATGTAATGAACGGCCTTGAGAGCAGCGGTTGAAAACATCCATAGCTCATTTGTTCAAGTAAAAAATCTGCCCTTTGTGAACGAATCCTTCAGAACACTTGTGCATTCAGGGGCTGTGCGTAAGAACTGTTCAATAAGCCTCTTTAATGTAAATGGCTGGGATCTGTCTTTCTTCACACAAAACCCAAATGATATGGCATTAAAAGTCATTTATATGCTTTATGTGCTCTCATTCGCTACCTAGCTTTGAACGGTTCTTTTCTTTCACTGTCAGTACAGAAAACCGAAGCACATCCTGTCCTCATTATCATTTTCTCAAAGCGGCCTCAAAATGAAGTTGTGTAGTCCTTTTTTATGCAGGTAAAGAGTTAAGCAATCTTCCCACTCTCTTTTGAGGCAGCAAAGACTCAGTGGGCAAATAGGAGTTTGAAATTTGACCTCATGACAACCGTCTTGTTTCCATATTCCCTAGAAGAACAACCTCTATAAGCTAGTGGAGAGCCACAAGTAGAGAGAGTGAGAGAGAGAGAGAGACTGTTGATCTGGTGAATTTTATCATAGACATTCACCAACCAGTGGCTTGGCACTCAGGTCAAAACCATATGACTGGCAGTTAAAGAGTAACTGTTTCCATTTTTTTTTTTTTGCAAATTAATAGTCCATGTGAATATAAGAAACTTTGTAATATATCTATTCAGAGGAAGACGCCTCTATCTCTTTTTATCAGACTCCTCTCCTGTCTGCTAAGCTGCTCTGTTCATTGCTGAAGACAGACTGCAGTTCATAGAAGTCTATGGATTGGGGACAGGCAGGAGGAAGATGAATGAAGGAGAGGCAGAGAGATACAAATGTCCTAGATCAGATAACAGAGCAGATAAGAATTCTATAACACCAGAGCTTTATTCACATCTATACTGCTTAGTACTGCAAAAACTACTATAAAACTGCTAGAAATCTGCTAAACAATAACTGTTATCTTAGGCAGCATATCTGAGGCTGCACTTGTCCTACTTCTCTCTCCATAGTCTTCTATGGACCCTGATATGTCTGTGAGCTTTAAACCATCTTTACGGAAGATGGTTCTGACCAGTGAATTGAGTAGTCTATCAGGCAGGAGAGAAGCTGATAACAGGAGATAAAAGCATTTTCCCCTAACAAGATATATTACACATTTTCTTATATTCACCTAAACTATTATTTTACTAAAATAAATTGAAGCAGCTGTCACCTGTCACATTTGCAAATGACTTGCAACCCTACCAAAGGTATTACATGGTGGGATATTTATTTGAATAGTTAGCATATACTAGCTGCGTAGCTATAGGGGGTGCTGCTGCAGCAGATGCTACTAGGTCCTGGACCTTGAGGGGGCTCCAAAGACCCCTCTGCCACCTAAAATATACCACTACTCTAAATGGTACAAGTAAGGTAGTAGACCCATTACAGATTTTTCATTGGGGTCCAGGAACTTCAAGTTATACCTCTGATACCATACATTTCTCAAACTTAGGCATGTATGGCTAATTCATATGTCCCTTGGCGATAATAATATGTCAGGCCCCCTTTAGTTGTCACCAAAAAGATTCTAGACAGTCCCAAGCTTTTCCTTATATTCCATCTTCTCTGTTCCTTTCCCATTTTGGTGATTACAAGAAAACCGTCTCTTGCATTTTTGGTGGGAACTATATTGCATCATGAACAAAGGTCACTTCTACCTTCTGCTAGTTTACAGTAACGAAATGAGACAACCCAACTCTTTCATATGCTGCCTCCCTGCTGACTATCTCTACAAGGCCATTCTGTTCTCCACAGCACAACCTTAGGGAAGCCTTATGTTATGTTACAGCAACAGTTTAGCCCTACCTATGATAGTTTCAGCCTACTGCTTCATCTTCATTTCATCAAGTGAATGTATTGGATTATAATATTGCCTTGTGAAATGGCTTTACTAGAGATAAGGAAGACCATAAATGATAAATATAAAGTCATATTAAGTCATCCCTCAGAGGATTCTGTATGATTGTAGATAATTAAGTTACGGCCATTCTTCTGTAAAGCCGAGAGTGGAGAGGGCAAATGAAAATGGATATCTCCAGCTACAATAAAGTCAGTCTTTTCCTCCTTTTTTTTTTTCTGCAATACTGGTTCTCTAAAATGTATAGCATTCTTGATGACCAGTATGTCTCCCTTAGGGAAAAACCTGACCAATCTTGCTGATGTTTTGCACAGCATGACAGTAGGATCTCACAGGAACATTTTTCACACTTAATGTAAGGACGGTCAATTTTACCTACTGGTTATAGTTTTATTGCTCGATAAATAACATTTTAGATGAAAGAAAAAATAAAAAAGATTTAACAGACCAAAACAAATCTATTTCCAAATGTCACCATTACTAATAGGCAATAAAAAGCGCTGCTATGACATTGTTATTTATACTGTCTGCACAATATGACAGTAAATAGGAAGATTACTTAAGAGCAATTCCAAATGAAGAGAAAATTCACCTTACACAAGACACATATAGTATACCTGAGTTAATCCTTTTATTTCAGGTTACTGTGGCTTCTTAAAGGGGTTTTCTGGGCAAAATTTTTTGTTTAAAAAAAAGGTCTGTTAGTACTATTAATGAGTTAAGTTCATCCAAATACCTTTAGCAGTGTTTTAAGTGATTTTTGGGTTTCTCTGAGAGCTCCTGGCATCTTCTGCATTTGTTTACATGGTTTAGCCTACAACTACCATGATGTATTGCTCTTCACTCAGATCCCCCTCTCACTCCCTCCCCCTCTCTCTCTCACACCGCTTCCCTAGCTAGCCCGCCCACTACTAGCCCTTCTCAAGTAACTGTTGCAGATTTTGCTGTGGTTTTTTGAGTCAAAGCCAAGAATGTCTATAAGAGGAATGGGAAATATATAGGAAGTTCTTATACTTCTACTGTTGCTCAATCCACTCCTGGCTTTGGCTCAAAAAAACACATCAAAATCTGCAACAAAAAAAGCTGCGTTTCCGCAACGTGGGGCCTAAAAGCTTTTTCCAGGAACAGGTAAAATTTGCCCAAAAGGGAAATGGGTTAAAATAATAAAAGTAGGGCTGGGCAAAAAATCTTCCATTTGCATCACATTTTTTACATACATTTAGCAAATGGATGCAAAAAAAACTGACATAAAAAGCGTGATGTGAATAGACCTTAAGGTTGAGGCCCCATGTTGCGGAAAAGCATTTTTTTTTTTTACAGATTTTGCTGCGTTTTTTTGAGTCAAAACCAGGATTGTATTGCGCAGGATTGTATATTTTATATTCATTTTGTAGCTGCTCTTGGTTATGGTTCTAAAAAGCGCAGCAAAATCAATGTTAGCCCTGCCCTGGAGACTGATATCTTTCATGCAGGCTATCTCATCCTACCGCAAGCTATACTCTGTAGTTACTGGTAGTAGGAGTAAGCCTGCCTCAGATACAGTGGGGAAAAAAGTATTTAGTCAGCCACCAATTATGCAAGTTCTCCCACTTAAAAAGATGAGAGAGGCCTGTAATTGTCATCATAGATAAACCTCAACTATGAGAGACAAAATGAGAAAACATATCCAGAAAATCACATTGTCTGATTTTTAAGGAATTTATTTGCAAATTATGGTAGAAAATCAGTATTTGGTCAATAACAAAAGTTCATCTCAATACTTTGTTATATATCCTTTGTTGGCAATGACAGAGGTCAAACGTTTTCTGTAAGTCTTCACAAGGTTGGCACACACTGTTGCTGGTATGTTGGCCCATTCCTCCATGCAGATCTCTAGAGCAGTGATGTTTTGGGGCTGTCACTGGGCAACATGGACTTTCAACTCCCTCCAAATGTTTTCTATGGGTTTGAGATATGGAGACTGGCTAGGCCACTCCAGGACCTTGAAATGCTTCTTACGAAGCCACTCCTTCGTTGTCCTGGCAATGTGCTTGGGATCATTGTCATGCTGAAAGACCCAGCCACGTTTCATCTTCAATGCCCTTGCTGACGGAAGGAGGTTTGCACTCAAAATCTCATGATACATGGCCCCATTCGTTCTTTCATGTATACGGATCAGTCGTCCAGGTCCCTTTGCAGAGAAACAGCCCCAAAGCATGATGTTGCCACCCCCATGCTTCACAGTAGATATGGTGTTCTTTGGATGCAACTCAGCATTCACTCTCCTCCAAACACGACGAGTTGTGTTTCTACCAAACAGTTCTACTTTGGTTTCATCTGACCATATGACATTCTCCCAATACTCTTCTGGAACATCCAAATGTTCTCTAGCAAACTTCAGATGGGCCCGGATATGTACTGGCTTAAGCAGGGGGACACGTCTGGCACTGGAGGATCTGAGTCCCTGGCGGCGTAGTGTGTTACTGACGGTAGCCTTTGTTACGTTAGTCCCAGCTTTCTGCAGGTCATTCACTAGGTTACCCCATGTGGTTCTGGGATGTTTGCTCACCGTTCTTGTGATCATTTTGACCCCACGGGGTGAGATCTTGCGTGGAGCCCCTGATCGAGGGAGATTATCAGTGGTCTTGTATGCCTTCCATTTTCTAATTATTGCTCCCACAGTTGACTTCTTCACATCAAGCTGCCTGCCTATTACAGATTCAGTCTTCCCAGCCTGGTGCAGGTCTACAATTTTGTTTTTGGTGTCCTTCCACTGCTCTTTGGTCTTCACCATAGTGGAGTTTGGAGTGTGACTGTTTGAGGTTGTGGATAGGTGTCTTTTATACAACAATGTCAAACAGGTGCCATTACTACAGGTAATGAGTGGAGGACAGAGGAGCCTCTTAAAGAAGAAGTTACAGGTCTGTGAGAGCCAGAAATCTTGCTTGTTTGTAGGTGACCAAATACTTATTTTCCACCATAATTTGCAAAAAAATTCTTTAAAAAATCAGACAATGTGATTTTCTGGATTTGTTTTCTCATTTTGTCTCTCATAGTTGAGGTCTACCCATGATGTCAATTACAGGCCTCTCTCATCTTTTTAAGTGGGAGAACTTGCACACTTGGTGGCTGACTAAATACTTTTTTTCCCCACTGTATATCTGACTCTCTCACTATGCCAGTTCGCCAAATCTTTATTAGTTTCTTTAAGCAAAAACAAGAAAAACAAGATTAAAAGAATGGCTCATAAACTTGAAAAAATAGAGATTAAATTTTTAGCCAAAATTGCCCAATCCTAAATGAAAGACTTGCTTGTTAAATCCCTATGCCATTATAGCTGTGTCACAATGGTGCTCCGTCAGTCTCTGTTTATTTTGGTGTAACAATGACATGCTGTCTACCACCAGTCACAGCTACTAGGAATCAATGACTTCTGCAGTGTACCACCAAAGCCAGCGAATGGCTTCAGCAGTTATGTATGGCAGACATCATGTCATCACTACATCTGAGTGACAGAGCTGGAAGGCAGAATGATTTAAAGGGATATCACCACCAAAATCACTCCTAAAGTACTTGCTGTTCTTGGGGTGGTTAGTGAGCTAGTGCAGTCTTGATGTCAAGAAAATAAACTATTAATCCATATGTAAATGAGCTGTTTGGTACACCTGTTGTGTGACATGTCTATCAGAGTATTTTCGCCTGTGTACGCCACATATAAGTATTTGTCAGTCTTTATATTAGGGGCTGGGGCTCGATGGCAAACATCAGTTGCTTTGACAGGCACAGCCATCTGGTGAGCACACCGAACTGCTCATTTGCATATGAATAAAAAGTTGATTTCTGGGCAGCAAGATTGCACTTTGACACAGAAAAGGTTTGTGCATGATGTCACTAACAGCAGCTACAACAGTTTTGGAAATGATTTTGGAGGTGGTAGACTCCTTTTAGGCTGAGGCCCCACATTGCAGAAAAGGTGCTTTTTTTGTTGCAGATTTTGCTGCATTTTTTTTTAAACCAAAGCCAGGATTGGCTTGAGCAGAAGGGAGAAGTATTAGAGCTTCCTAGATATTTCCCATTCCTTCTGTAGCCACTACGGCTATGTTCACACGGTGGAAAATGAAGAGGAATTCCTCTTCATTTTCCGCCACCAGCATTTTTGCCCGCGGTCAGCCGCAACCGGATGCTGATGCAGTACATTGGCATTTTGTCACGGCTTCCCGCTGCTGATTAGGCCTAGATGAATGGAATTTCGAGCCGTGGGCTCCATGGCTTAATCCGCAGCAAGATCGAGCAGACGCTTCTTTTTCCACCTCTTGCCGCCATCTCTGCCTCCCATTGAAAACAATGGGAGACGGATTCTGGGCAGAGTCTGCCCCGGATTCAGGGGCAAAATCCGCCCCCAAATCCGCTGCAAGTTCCACTGTGTGAACATACCCTACTAGGTTTGGCTCAAAAAACACCACCAAAATCTGCAACAAAAAAAGCTTTTAAGCAATGTGAAGCTTTAGCTTAAGACAAGCATTTTAACTGTCAGGCACAGCTGCCGTGGTATAGCCATCACTATATTTCCCAATAAAGTACATGCTTGTTTGTACGTGCATGCTACTAAAGAGAACTTACTTGACAAATAGTTTTCTCTCTCATTTACCAGCACACAGCAGTCATGTTATTTTTGTCAATAAATGTGGTTAAGGGCCTTAATGTCACATTTTTGTAAATTGCAGCATGTCAGTGGAAACGCTGGTGTTTCCGTATAGGTACAATAGAGACAGAAAGTCTGCAGAGGAAAACTCTACAGATTTTCTGTGAAAAGTGTTGCAGAAAAAAGCGTGATGCATGTCCGCCACAGTCTTTTCCGCAGCGCTGCGGCTTGCTACGTGGGGCCTTAGCCTCAAGGTCATTTTACATGACTCTATTATCAGGAGACAATGTCCATAGGTACAATTGTTTACGATTATTGGCAACTTAAATGTCCTGTCCATCAGTCGACGATCGAGTAAACACTTGTTTGTCAGCTATTGGCATCTTCTATGCTGCATAAAAGAGGCAAAATTTTTAGCAACCAGTCGCCCAGTTTAAACAGTGATACGTTGTTCAGTGCATCTGTTTTTTGGAGAAATAATGGTAGCGATTGTTCCTCTACCATGGATTTTGCACCATTCTGTGTAAAAGTTCAATGCAAATGAGCACAGATCAATGTATTATATATAAGGGCACTTTAAGAAAACTATGCAAAATAGCTGTCTTATGTAAGGAAGAGAACTGTCTCTCTAGTGCCACCTATAGTCATTGTTTTTACAAAACACGTTGCTGCAGAAAATATTCATGAGCAACTAGTATTCTAAGTGCATTTAGTCACCTAGAAATTTCCAAATTCAGGTCACTGAACTGCAGCAAATAATTAGTGTCCATAAAAGACAGATCTCAAAGGTAAAGCTGTGCCTGAAGGCTGCCTGCTTCATTCTAGTTTTTCCCATCATTGTGATAGAACTTGAATTCAGCGCCCTCGAATCAAATAATTGAGCTTTATTCTGACACAGCTAGGAGGGAATATGGCCATATTTGACAACAGTAGGAATCAGAACGGCAGCGTGTTTGTAATTAACATTAGTGGTTTCTTAGCAAAGTCATAATGAAAATTGAGTTTTTGGCTATTATAGTCATGAGCGTAAGGTCCATGCCAATATAACATTCAATAAAAATCTGTCAGCACAAAGACAGAACAGTACAAAGAGAGATCACATGCCATGTGCTTGAAATCCAAAGAAGAAGGGAATATTCTGAAGTCCAGAGCTATCTCATTTGATCGCTTCCTGACTGGCTTCAAGAGGTTGTCCAGGATAAAAAAATGTTTTACATTAGGCCGGGGAAGGTGAGAAAAATAAAAAACAAAGACATACTCACTGTCCCTGGAGCTCCCATGTCCTTCCAGCATGGTCTGGTCCTGCTGCTCTGCTGTCTTGTTTTGTCGGAAGTCCTCACCAGCTGTGACATCACATGACCACTGAGGCCAATCAGCGGCCTGAGGAAAGGACATGGAATGTTACAAGTAGTGACATCTCGTGTCCTTCATTGATGCCACTGATTGGACTCACCGGTCACATTTGACCAGAAGAAAACATAGGAGAAGCAGGACCAGACCGCGCTGGGAGGCACCGGGGACAGATGAATATGTTTTTGTTTTGTTTTTTGTTTTTTTTCACCTTCTCCGGCCTAAAATAAAAAAATATATATATATCCTGGACAACCCCTTTAAGGTAGCCATACACCTAAGACAGATGTTGGTATAAACTAGCCAAGTGGCTCATGTCTTGTTTGCTGAACTGGCATTCCATGTCAGCATGCATTGATGTACTGGAAGAGGACCACTGGCACTGAATCTGTTTGGTAAGTAACACTTCTTTTATTATTTTATGCATTTTCCACCATTCCTCTGTTTTTTGTTTTTTATTATCAAACCAAACAATTCCTTTAAGGCCTCCATAGACATTAGAGAAAAGTTGGCTGAAGCCCCCATTTTGTAGGGACCTGCTGGCTATACAATGTGTCTCCTGACTCTCTCCTGACATACTGTATGATGTCATGGTTGATTAGGATCTGACTGTAGTTTACTCCACTCTATTGAAAACACATACACACTTGGCCAAAGCAGGCGTGCATGTGTATGAAGGAGAAGGGAGGGGTGGCTTTTGACTGAACAAGCACTGAGCTGTTGAAGGTATATGGAAACCTTTATGCTACTTCCTGTCTACCGTAAATGATATACGGCTTACTGTACCTAGAAGTCAAGTAATGTTACTGCTTTCTGGCATGGGAGACCTGTGTGATTTCTGAAAATGATATGACAGCCAGAAACAGGCTCAGAATATCCTAAGAAACAGGATGGATTGACCTTTGCTATAGAGAAGTTGATGATAATATCATGTGGTCAAAATATTGCTGTTTGGCCACCTTGTGGTATAATGTGGGCACTATATTACACCATGTAGACAATATATTATGTGTGGACGAATTATGAATCCACTGGGTACAGTATTTTACTTTGTGAGCACAGTATGGAACTATGTGTGTACTTTATAACCGTTTGCACAAGCAATGGCCCACTGGGCAATGTTACATCCTCAGGGGGAGCCATAAGGCTGTATGAGTATCATTATGATGGCAAACAATGGCAGTTTGGGTATTGTTTGGTGCTAATTAGACACTATATATTTCTATGTGACCACTATTTTGCACTATTCAATGGCTCTACGTAGTCAAATTATAACATTTTCTCGGCCCTGTTCCCCATATGATACTATTTGAACAGCAAATGGCACTAACCATGTAGGACAAGGTTTGTCTTTCTGTGATTTGTGAAAATGGCAAGGAACTTTCATGGAACCAATATTGTTGTGCTATCAAATATAACTAAAATATGCCTAATACGATTTAAAGAGTTGTCACCTCTCCTGGTACATACAGTATATTAGTAAATACTTGTATTCCTTAAGAAATTGTCTTTTCTTAAAACTCTTTTATTGTTGCTATGTTCTTTCTATTAGAAATTTATGAATAAATTGACAGTTGGGTGTTAGCAGTTGGCAGTGTGTCCCTTCACTATGGCACTGTCCAATCAGTGCTGACAGAATTAGACTATATAGGAACACACCCCTTTCACAAGTACATTGGTAACACCCAGTTGTCAATTTAATAATATATTTCTATGGGGAACAATATGGACAGCACAACACAGAGTAATAAGAAAGACAGATCCTGTTCTAATCCCAGTACCAATTATATGTATATTTAAATCGCTGTTTTATTCATATACAAATGAGGGGAAGAGTGTTTTGCACTTTTCCCCTTAGCCTCTATTCAGAAAAATAATGTACTGAAAGGCTGTAAAAAAGGACATTTTTCAGTCATTTTGCATCTGTGGGACACACGTTTTTATCTAGTCTATTGGGGAATCCATGAAAAACAGGCAAAAATAGGACATGCCCTATATTCTGGCAGTCTGCTAAAATGGACCTTCAAAAAATCAATCATGTGAATAACTTTAATGTGAACAATGTTCGTGTGAATAGACCTTAATATGTATATGAGTACAACTGCAATTTATATGAAAATGGAGCTCCAAAGCTGAATAAGGCTAAGGCCCCACATTTCAGAAACGCAGCTTTTTCTGTTGCAGATTTTGCTGTGTTTTTTTTTATCCAAACCCAGGAGTGGATAGAGCAGAAGGAAGAGGTATAAGAACTTCCTATATTTTTCCCCATTCCTTTTACAGTCATTCATAACTTTGGCTCAAGAAAACGCAGCAAAATCTGCAACAAAAAAAGCTGTGTTTCTGCAACGTGAGGCCTCAAGCTAACAGAGGCATATTAGGATGCTGTGGATCACCTCTACAAGGTAGTGGGATTAGGTTTATTACCAATTAACTGCTGACAGACTCACTTTAAAACCTTGGCAGAAATGGACAAGTAAAGGACTTAAATCTGAAATAAATAAGCACATATTGCTTTCAATGGCCACCATGTAGTGAGTCCCCACAATAAGATTACCTTTGGGGAATCATTTTATTAGATTTATTAGTATTTCCTGTAAGTTACAGTATGTACCAGTATACAGTAGAACAAAAGTGAGTGCACATATGGCGTGTTTCTTTAGAACATTGCGTATAACTCCCGTGCCATCTCAATCAAGCCCAGATTCAATTCGTCATTAATTTTAGCTTAATGATTTTGTTTAGCTGCTTATTATTTCAGTGTTTTCCACAACACAATATAATGTGTGGGGACTGAATGCACAGCAGATTGTCCTATTATAATGGATCAGCGCCCACTATTGCACAAGAATGGTGGAACTCAGGTATGGTTCTTCACCACCCACATCTTAACTTGTGCTGTGCATTATGGGATGTGAAGCTTGAGCCAAAAGTAGAACAATTCCTTCAGCAATTTAAGCAATTTTTAGTTCCCAAGTACAGTTGAGATATCACAGTCCTATTTATACTGTTATTTATGATGTGTCAGACCTTCAGGTGTGCAGAATATCGAGCTGAGGAGAATGTAGGACACCTCAGGTTTATATTTAACACTGCTCTCTGTTCTCCTGACAGATCCTTCCAGAATAATTTTAAGGCTCTTGCCTTCCTCCCAAGCGTGCGTCACCGTTTGAGAGAGTCTTGACTGTAAAACTGCAGAAATTGCAAAAAGTATGGTAAAAATATATATGCAAAATTTAGTAAGTACGCACGTTTTAATCACGAGAACAGCAGAGCTGAAAAATGGAATGAGTTATTGTGAGGACGTATGCCGTAATGTATTATCCAAACAGCTGCGCTCAGTCTTATTTCTTCTAACCTCTTCTCTAGATTGCTTGCAAATATTAAATTATGCAAATACAACATACTGAATGCATCATGTGCGTGCATTGTATTGTTTGGGTGCAGGAAAGCTGCAGAAATGCCATTTCTATTCACTTCCAGAAACTAGATAGATCCAGTGCAGACATCTGCAGGCTGATACATCATAGTCACTTACTGGCCCTAATTTGCCAAGGCTGACATTCACTCCAGTGTGTAGTCACTTATAACAATTACCCTAAAATTAGGTTATTACTAGAGATGGGCGAAACTCTAAATATTCGTTTAGTTTCGGATTCAGACGATTCATTCCAAGAACTGGCCAAACTTGTTCAGATAGAACTGGAAGTGAAATTATTATTAGGTCGAGGCACAGGGGATTTGTAAAAAATAACAGACAGTTATACTCGCCTTCCCTTATCTCTTGTGGGCCTCTTCACGGCATCCAATGCTCCCTCTTCAGGCCTCCTGGGTGATGTCATGTGCCCCGGAGTCACCATTGAGGGTGTGATTGGGCCTCAACAGTCACTTTTGGCGCATCAACATCATCATCAGCTCCCTGCAGCATTGCTTTTGCCACTGACACCCCCTACTATCTCCTGTCTGCACTACTCCATACAGTGGGAATTGATCTTCTCACTTACTTGACATCACCCTTCCTACTTGAGCAGCAACAGCAGTGCTCCCAGGACTGAAGGCCCGCCCGCAGTGCACCAACTGCCTCAATCACTTCAAAGTTGTTTTTCTCCAACATTCATAAGTGACATACATAACAGAGGTCTGTTGTTTATCATTGTAATTTGCTCTGTAATGTGGTGGTAGCAGATGGATATATCTGGGGAATGTGGTACACTCCCTTTAAATGGAATTTGTCAACAGGTAATGCTGCTTTATCTTTAGCCTGGGCCCCCAGGTACAGGGATCACATCGGGCCTGTACTGTGGATATTAAACCTGCAGGATGTCAATTATTGCTTTGGGTTTTATCCGCACCTTTGTAGTGCAAATATTTCTGTGATAAAATTTCTGCAGTGTGTTCACACTGTTTGTCCCCAGCCTAGCTGTGTGTCACTCACATGTTTTCTTGCAGAAATCACAGTTTATCAGGTACAGCGTTGATTTCCTCTCACTAATGTGGCACTACTTTGCAGTGTTCAATGTTTATGAGAGGATGCTCTCCCTGCCCATCTGCCACTGATTGACAGCTTTCTCCCTCTGCACACTAATAGGAAGAATGCTGTCAATTAGGGGTAGGCGGAGCCCATGGCTCATTAATACAAGCACTGTGCCAATAGGAAAAATAGTGCAAGAAAGCAACACACCACGCCAAGAAAGCGACACATCACTAAAATCAGGTGCCTGCCTCTACTTTGTGCTGCTTTCAGATCTGATGACAGATTAAAAAAAATGTAGTTTTTTTATCTGTTATTTCTTCATAAATTTTCTGCCTTTGGTATTTTTGGTACTGCCTGGTACACGGAGCAGCTACAGAACGGCTTCATTGAAATGGGCACTGTGTAATGCTTCTTTTCCCCTGAGGTGGCGCTGCAGAGATATTGAACGCTTGCTTTTAGTTCCTCTGCAGATTATACTTAATATTTGGGCAGGGCTGCAGAGTAGGATGTGGAGTCGGGGCCAGTTTTGGATGGAGTTAAAGGTGGAAAAAAGTTACTGACTTCTAATTTAAAATAAAATGATTAATTATTTCATATTATACATTTGTATAATAAAATGCATACTTTATTGCATATTTACTTTCATACGAATTCAATCACTAGCTTTTTTTTGTAAAATAGAGGAGCTTTACTGTGTCTGTCTCCACCATGGCTGTCAAGGAGTCTGAGTTGGAGAAGGAGTTGTGGAAAAATAAAGGAATCAGAGTCATGGTCAATGTTTGGCCTACTGACTTCACAGCCCTGTTGTTGGGGTCATAGCAACAGGATAGCATATGTTCAGCTTATTTGGGGGACCCCAAATATGATAATAATGTTTATGTTAAACATGTTTTTCAAGAATTTTAGATTTTTTAAATCCTGCAGTTCTAACTGTGGTCTCTCACTTTTTGTTTCCTGGAGATAGACACAATAGTCTGGGGAAAACTCAGTTGACTACTATGGGAGCGTTTTCTAGGCATGCTCTGTGTCCTGTGGAGAGGTCATTGTGCAGAGACGGGAGTGGATAAGTTGTGAAATCACTTGTTGTGACTGGTGGATTCTATGTATAATCTACATATACTTGATATCGGTGATCATCAGTGTGGTGATAATTGAAGTGGCTGCTGCAAAAAAAGAAATCACCTACAAGTCAAGAAGTATAAGCATATAATTTGGCTTAGTGGCCAATGTGAGTACTGCAGGATATATAGGATTTAAAAGGGATCCAAAACTTTTTTTTTAACATTCTTGTGAGGCTTTCGGCTTAAAATAATAAACAGTATATACTAACCTCTCCGTTTAGAGGGGAATTCAGTGGAGAGTCTCCGTTTGGGTCCCCGATGTAACTAACTTTTGGCCCGCACATGAACGTATCCACCAATGAGTGGCTGAGCAGTGATGTTCTGTGAAAAGGGAGTATCAGCACTCAACCACTGACTGGCTGACACGCACGTGTACAGGCAGAAGGCAAACAATGACCAGGGAGTCAGGACCCAAATGGAGACCCTCTGCTGAATCCCTGGCTGAGTGGAAAGTTAAGTATATACTATTTAATCTTTGCTGGGGGGGGGGGGGGGTAAACAAAAGATTTGGAACACCCCTTTAAAATAGATAACATGGAAATATGACAAAATCACCAAGAATAGTTAAAAATCTGCTTTACATACTTGAACAAAAGCTCCTTTTCTGGTGACACTTTCCCTGAAATTAGTCAGATTTTGCAGTGTTTCTGTTGTCTGCCAGGTTACCTTATATCTGAGGTCACCTGCACTGTAAACTGTTATAACAATATAAATGTGTGCTTCTCTCTCTCTGTTTCTCACTTCCTCTCAGTCTCACTTTTTTATCTGCACTCTTTCCGTACAGATAAAAAAGGTCGAACAAGGTGAAGTCTTCTTGTTAGAACAGAGTTATAATTGTCTCTTTTGCTAATGCAGATTTATGGTTTGTAGTTATATGGTGTGCAGTTAATAATACAAAAGAGTAGCAGTGATGTCCGCCACTAGTTCCATCTCGTGCTGTGTCTGCAAAAAAAGATCAGCAATTTTTCTGCACAATATATCCATCACATATGATCTGTTACAGGATTACAAACATGCACTGTCTCAAAAGCCTGAAATGACTGATTAATAGATTGCATTAAACTCCAAAAACTATGGGGGTAAGATATTTTTTGAGCTTAGTGTCCTTTTAACTAGGCAACCTTATCATGCACAGTTCAGAATATTGGCTAATAAATCCAGCATGTGTTTCTGAATCGCTGCCATACCCGTACTGCATCTTTGACTAGTGAAGTAATAGTCATCATTTACGTAATTTACTGTCAATATAACTATGTAGTCAATAGGAATAAATCCAGTGTGCAATATAATAAGTGTGCTACTTACGCACAATTGTCACTTGTCTTTGACAATGAGAGCTGGGAGCAAGTAGTTGCCAGGTAACAAGGTATTACTATATGTATCCCATGTATTGCATACCTCTAGCTCTTAGTGACAATGCGATCATTATGCTTCGCATCATGTCCTGACTATGTGCAGCCTTCATGCTTTAACCTTGCACCTGTGTTCCTTCTCTTCTCTAGAGGGATGGTCAGGAATGTTTGGCTTTGATGAGTAGGCACAAAAAAATAGGCCCATGCTGTGGCATCCCAGAGCTGGCTATGGCTGGGCTGAGGGTGATCTCTGTGCATTGTATTATTTCCTGTTGCTTCATAGCCTGTGTGACATAGCAGGGGGTCCTGAGTCTCACACAACACAGCGCCACCTAGTGAGCCTCACACATGCATTACACCTCGCATAGGATTGAATAGTAACCAAATGTCCAATGGGAGGACATCGCCTGGGAAAAGGGGAGGAGTCAGCTGATCACTGGGTCCCCATGGTAACACCCCTGCAGGAAGGTCCTGCGTGTGAGGAGTTAGAAGTGTGGAGTGTTAGGAGGAGGAGGTGAGGAGATAAGTGTGATGTCCTTTGAAGAAAGCAGTGAGTTTAGTGCAGGAATCTCAAGTCCTAGACAGGCCCAGGAAGGTTGGAGAGCTGACATACTCCAGCTATTCAGAAGATCCTGTCCCCTGTCTGCCTAGCCATCGCCCTGAAGGAAGTCAAGCATCATTATCTTGTCAGCATGAGACTGTGGAGAGAACATTCTGGAACACGTGCTCCATAGCAAGTATCACAGGATCCAGGGGCCAAGGCCAGACCTGTGGAATATCCTGCCACCCTGACTATTGCACCCCGAAACTCTGAGCTATCAGGACCACATAACGTGAGTGGGGAATATTATGTACTAGTATCATGGTGGGCATCCTCCTATGAGCCAAATAGGAGCCCAGATGCACCTTAGGGCTGTAACACTGAAGTATAAGGGGCTAGGAACACCTTTCATCAAGTCTACCCTGCACCCCAGGACTTTGCTGTGTCACCAGGCGTACCCCGTTGTTTTGTATTGAAGAAACTGTTTAAGCATTTGTGCCTCCACACCCATGGAAGTAAAAGATCAACTTTACAACCGTTTCTGTGGCTGACTCTGCACCGACAACATCAGGGCGCCCCAAACACCACCAGTCGGCACAGTATAGGGGAAGCGCCCCGGGGGAACAATCACCACCAACATTTGTGCAGCCCCCTCATCACCGGTACCAGTGGTGGTAACGTGGGACAGCACCAGCGCTGCGCCCTCGTGCCCAGAGACCGTGACAAGTCTGTGCTGTTTGCACCCCGCAATCCCAACTGCAGCGTTACCTTCCATTTGGTCACCGCAATGCTATGTCACTATTAATGAAACATACCTTTTCTATAAACTATACAGTTGCCAGCTGTTTCAGAGCCTTAAGGATTTGTCCCTAGATTATTTCCATCTTTTCCCTATTAGCAATAATTGTCCTTTAGTCAAATGAACCTGGTAGGCTACATTTACATCTGTGTCAGGGTGTCCATTGTACTGGTCCCTTGGGGGGCCAGTACAATAGACACACAGATGCCTAAAATAGCGGACCAAACAGCGACCAACGGAACCCATTGACTATAATGGGGCCCGCCAGATGTCTGTTGCTTTTTAACTGAAAGCTCCACATGAAAAAGTTGTTGGTGCAGGACTTTTTCTTCTGGGAATTTAGGCAAACACCGCAAGACCCTTTGACGTAGATGTGAACATAGCCCAAACTTGGTATGGCTAACTGTAACATTATAGCAGTTTTTGGGAAAGCTGAGTGACAAATAATGTAGCCACAATTACAGTTTCCTCAGACCCCAGTTAGTTCAGCTGACTGTCCAAATTAAATATGCATCTGCCAAACCTGACAATTTCAATGGGTTCAGCTGACCATCTGGGTGCGTTCACATCAAATTTTTTAGCAGATGTATAGCAGATCCATTTAAGGCCATCGATTTAAATAGAAATCCGTGTAAAAAAAAAAACTAAACAAAAAAAAAAAACCCAACAATTCATTTCTGTCCATTTAATTGACAGACACAAAACTATTTGTGTCCTTCGAAAAAAAAAAACCAACACAGAGAATAATCTATTTTTTTACATTTATCACCATGTAAACAGATGGCCATTCCTTTGTATCCATTTTGTTGCATCCATTAAACAAATAGAATTTTGCATTTGCTAATTTTGCACATCTCCAGTTGTATAAAGCCATAATACGATACAAAACAAGATGTATGGGCCATACTTACTGTACCTCCATAGGCCTATCTTTTCATAAGCAATCCAACAAAATGTCGTGACGTGCTTTATTGGATGACTTATTACAGAGCTAGTCAGGACGGCTGCACGAGAAGCTGTAAGGACTCTGTGTTCCTCCATGCAGACTTTGTGTGCACGCCTCTGCTGTGTGCATGAGGCTTTAATGTGCCTAATTATGTGGTATTACGGAGGAAGGATATTTGCCACTATTTACTTATCTATAGTGGCCATATTGGATTGGATCCAGATTCCCTAGAAATACTTGTAGCAAAGAAACAGATTGTCAGAAAAGGGAATGTGTTCTTTCAGATCATAAAACATACCATGTGAATTTTTGATTCAACCCTTTAATTTAATGTCTAGGTAGGAGCAATTGGAAGCTATAAACAACCCACGGTCAAGCTCCTAGAAAAGCTACCAGGTACATCTGTTTGGGGTAGAGGTTATGTCCTCATTACAGCTGCTTCTCCATGCTGCTGCAGTATACAGAAAATCCAGCCCAGGAGTATGTCAGGAGCTGAGGAGACTTGGATCCTTTGGACATAATGACAGGTCCGCTGTGAATGAATTGTATATTATTTTCTTCCTTCATTACCTGTCAAACTGAGATGTTATTTATTGTCTCTGTAATTAGAAAGGGAATAGAGAAAGGAATAATCTAATCATCCCTCCCCGACAAGCCACAGATAAAGATTGTGGAGAGGAGATCAGCCATTGTTTTTAATGATAGCATTAATTATTGTAATGAGAATAAGATGTCTCCGAGCTCAAGAACAAATACTAAACATCTCTGTAATATAGCCAACACCTCTGTACTCGGGTAAACATCAGCTGGAGTAATGTACTGCAAACTGAAGCGGGAATCTTCAGTGCCAGGAGACTGCAGAGCCCCCGGCTGTGCCCCATCATGTGCCCCTTGTTATAAGACATCACATGTTGGCATTTCAAGAACACAAACTATCCTTAGGATAGGTTATCAATGTCTGTTCAGTGGGGGTGCAATAAGCAGGACCCCCACAGATCAGCTGATAGAAGTGGTATTGACACTTCAATGAGTGCTGCTTCTGCTTCATAGGGCAGTTGTCACATGGCCTTTTACAGCTCAGTCCTATTCAAGTGAATGGGTCTGAGCTGCAATACCAAGCACAATTGCTACACATTATACAGCACTGTGCTCGGTGAGTAGTGAAGACGCTGCAGTGCTCATTTGAATGCTGCAGTCTCTTCAAACAGCTGATGGGTGGGGGTGATAGATGTGAGACCCCCACTGATCTGATATTGATGACCTATTCTAAGCATAAGTCATCGATATTCTAGTCTTGGAATACCATTTAATAAAGTTTGTAAGAGTAAACTAAAATAAAGAATAGGATTAACATATATTGTTTCAGAAATATGAGACATGTAAAGATTTTTTATATGTGTATGTGACATAAGATGTCCCACAACAGTTTATAATGTTCTGCTAACTCACATGGGAGTACAATATACATTTTTAGCAGCAGTCTATGGAGTAATCCTGGTGGAGGTGGATTCGGAAAAAAGTGACCAACTCCAGATTGAAATAATATTATTAGTTATTTCAAATTATATTATACAATTATCAATATAGATAGTTTGTTACATAATTGCTTTTATAAGAATTCAGTCACTGGCTTTTTTGTGAATTAGAGGAGCTTTACTGTGTCTGTCTGACCACGGCTGTCAGATATTTATGAAGGAATAAAAAAAAAAAAAAAAAGATTGTTCATTCCACATCTAAAACTGTGGAAAAATGGTACAGTATGCAGAGGCATATCACCCAAATAATGCCAAAAGAGTATTCTTTTGCCATCAGGACAAACCTGTGGTTAAGTTCAAGGCGCAAGTGACAGACAGATAAACGTACCCTTGTCAATTGGTGTAAAACTTTGGACTTGTGTCTGTTTTTACTCTATATGTATGGGCACTCTTATGTATTATCCACCTCTAGTGATCAGGAGAATGGTCAATGGTACACATGCTTAGCCAGTGCTCCATTTACTTGCAAGACAGTGATTTATAGCAGTTCCATAGAAGTGAATGGAGCTCCCATTGAGCATATGTACCACTGCCCCTACACATGGGGCACTCGAAGGAAACTTTTAGGCACCCTTTCATGTGATCTCTGAGTTCCTAGCAGTCAGATACCAGCAAATATATATTTATCCCCTGTTTTTTGGAAACCTTAAGATTCATTTGAAATTGCATTTTAAAGTACATTTAATGGTTGTCCCACCAATCATTTCTCCTACTGAGTACTCACCAGTGATCATGTGACCACCGCAGGTCTGGCTGAAATTCTCAGAGATCAGTTGACAATAATAAGGAAAACTATGCATGTATGTTTGGTGCTGCAGAAGAAATGTGTGGAACTATGGTATCAGCAATTTTTTCAGGCCATCCCATCCAAGGCCATATTAACCATAGTTCAAGTGGTGCACCTGCTTTAGGTTCTATGGAAGCAGAAGGACCCCTGTCAGCTGTCTCAGGTCCAGAAGGACACTCACACAGTTCTGGTGCTGTCCTTCAGTCCAGTGTGGTGCTTCCCCTTTATTTGTGTCCTAAGGATGCACATAGTGTTGAATACAATGATGGTGTACAAAGCCATCAGCTGCATGCTACCCCACCATTCAGGCCTAGATTAATGCTTTCTGTGGCAGTTAGGCACTAGAGTGAGAGCCTGCAGTCAGGTCTGTGGAAAAAGGGCTAGGTAATTTATTTATTTAATTTTATTTTATTTATTTATTTTAATTTGTATGTAATATATTTTGTGAGGGGATACTGAGGGGGCACTATTATACTGTGTGATGGTCCACCAAGAGGACAATATACTGTGTGGTGGCCACTGAAGTGACATTTTACTTTAGTGAAGCTACTAAGGGGGTATTATTATACTATGTATGAGCCACCGAGGGAACATTATACTGAATGAAGCCGCTTAGGGAACATTATACTGAGTTGGGTCACTTTGAAGACATAGTATTGTGTGGGGTCACTTAGGGAACATTATAATGTTTGGTGTGAACTAAGAAGGCATCATCACTGTGTGTTATACATTGAAGGGTTCTATTAATGTGCTGACAGGGGTCCTAAGTCATGCCCCTAACCTTGTCCATGTCCTCTTTGACCTCAGCCATTCCTACTATGTTCCTATGTGATGTGTCCCAGCACATTAATGTGCCTCAATGTATAACACACAGAGTTGATGCCTTCTTTGAAAGTTAGGAAATATGTCTAAATTGTATGGGGGAGCACTTATGAAAGCTTTGCACTGGGTCCACCAATGGCCCTGATCCCATCTATCATTATCTATCATCTATCAATGGGGTTGTTTTATGCCCTTTTCTGCATCAGCAGTAAATTGTGACTGTCATTGCATATACACAAATAAAATGAGGCTAAACTTTTCCCATTGGGAAAAAGGTAACGCTTAGTTTTGATATGTTATAACAATTGATTTTTACTGAAAAACTTTGCATATGTGAGTAAATAAAGAGTATTAAAACTTGTCATCACTTTTATCCAGGGCAAGAAAACATTTCTTTTTTTGCCTTTTCTTCAGCCCACTGGTTGGTAAATTTGTTGTGTCATGCAGCTCACATTGGAAAAGTAGCGTGTAGCCAATTTATTTCACAGAGCTTTGTTAATGTCACATTGTGGGTATTCACAAGTATCAATGTGAATGCCTAAAAATACTCCTAAGTGGCATAAGATGTGCTAGACTGTTTCATTTTCTCCTTTATTTATTTCATTGCAATTGATCAATAAAACTATATTTTGACTGTTTCCAACATCTTGAAAACAAGATAGAGGTAAAAAAACAAAAAAAAAACTAACCTCATAGCAAAATAAATAAGAACAAACTTTAAAAAGGTTTCAGGTAGTATCTTTTTTTGTAGAAATTATTTGTAATGCTGGTGGAGGGTGCCGCTCTTTATAGTCATAGCTGATGCCAGGTTAGGGTTGGTTCACACTTGCGCTTGGTGGCTGTCCGCCGTGAATCCGACCTAAATATCAGGAAAAAGGATTGGGAAAGGTTTGCAAACGGTTTGTTTAAAAACCCATTCACTTTTTTTGGTTGGAGACAAAGTCGGACATGCAGGACTTTGTGTCAGACCAAAAAAGTGGCTTCGCGGCGCAGAGGGTGCAATTGGACACCTTCGGATTGCTTTAAAAACCCATTGAAGTGAATGAGTTTTTAAACAAACCGTTTGCAAACCTTTCCCAATCCTTTTTCCTGATATTTAGGTTGGATTCACGGTGGACGGACACCAGGTGCAAGTGTGAACCAACCCTTACTCTCTTGCAGTGTCACCTTAGAGCTGGTGTTCATGCTCACAGGCATACTGTTCCTCCCCGTGGGCTCAGATGCCAATGTATTGTAGTTCAGCTTAAAGGGGTTATCCAGATGGTAAAAAGTGATTCTCACCAATCCATAATGCCCTATTCTGCTGCTTCTAATGTCCCTAATGTCAACACACAGGGAATAACCATACTGGTGTTGCGCCACATTACCCATACTGCCCATACTGGTGTTGGGGACAGGAACATCTCCTTTCCCATAATGCCTTGTGATACATACTGGTGTTGTGCATCATTTCCAGTGTGTCAAGGTTACCCAGACATAGAGACCAGCAGGAACTTGGAGTAGTGGAATGGTAGCAGTGTGGGATCTTAATTTTTTATATTTTCTTTTTTTAATACTAGTCTAACAACCCCTATACCTCAGCTTCTGTAATGTATTTCAGTGTTTTTTTCGAGTATCAGATTGCTATACATTGCCTAATGTAAAGTCTACACTTCTCAGAATCTAAACTACTAGAGCAGTCTCTGTAGACACTGGACTCAGGATTTGCGTTCCCTATCCCATCAGTACTTTTTGGAGGGCAGGTTGGGCCCGTAATACTGTAAAGGCTGTAAGTCAGGATCCGCGCCATGTATATAACTTGAAGCTTCTGGGACCCAATGAGAAATTTCTAATGGGCCCCCCGCAGCTATTATGTCATTTATAACACAGGGGTCTTGCAATGATAGAGGTGTTTGTATACTTCTAAGTATGGGCCAGAACTGGACTTTCAGTCTTGTCTTAACAAAGAACTGGAGACATGGTCTAATTGGAAGAGCAATAAGTGACAGCACTGAGGTTGGGCAATGCAAGGATCTGGACTGCCTCATCATGTTGAACGTGCAGTCCTATCTGTGCTTAGCATATTACAGAGCAGGAGGAGCTGAGCAGACTGATATATAGTTTCATGGGAAAAGATTCAGTATAGCTTGTCATTGATTTATTGAAAACTCTGCTCTTTCATTGCTGTATAGTCAAGGAGGTGGACCTAACAGTGATTGACCGCTATCTCTATATGCATTGTCATATAGGGGAGGCTGACGATCACTGATAGCACCGCCTACTTGACAGAGATTTTAATGAATGAATTAACTTATACTGAATCCTTTTCCACAATATATAAGTCTTCTCAGCTCCATCTGCTCTCTACATGCTGCCTGCAGATTAGACTGCATTTTCCTGGTGAAAGGTTCCCTTACTAAGAGTTTCCAACTAAGGCTGAATTCACATGTGTGCTGGAGTCTATGTAGGAAATTCCGCTTAAAATCAGTGGAGAGAAAAGTCCTGCAATGAGGACTTTTCTCTCCACTGGTTTCAGTTTAAAAGTGTTAGAAACCCAGCAGACCCCATTATTGTCTATGGGATTGAAAGTTGTATTTCTTTGCTCATTCATCTTCTCCTGTTCTTGGGTTTGCCCACTATTTCTAATGGTTGGTTAGGAAAAAGAGCACATTGCCAACTTTGAGAGAGGATTGCCAGTGGTGTAGAGACTTATATAGGGACTTTAGTGATAACATATTGGTAGGTTCTGTTCACACCAGTGCCATTGCTTTTATTTATAAAGGTTCACTAATAAATTATGGCAAACTTGACGAACCCTCCATAGGGTTTTAGTATATATGACAATAGGAAAGGCTAACAGAAACTTCCCCTCAACTGCCATTGGAGGATCTCAACACAAATGTGAACGGAGCTTTAGTAATGTTATAATGTAAATAAATCCACAAAGCCGACTCACCCCCTGTGTCTCAGTGCAAGTCGGCTTCAGTGCCTAAATGCAGCTAGTATATAATAGGAAAAGAGACCAGCACCTTGCACAACTAAAACGTCTCTTTATTACAGTACATTAGGAACATAAAAGTGGCAGCAGCATAGATACCAATGAAACGCTCTACTCTCATGTTCCAGACTTGTCAGCCCTTATCTATAGCCCATGCTAACTATGAATAAGGACCAACTGGTCTGAAACACATAAAAAGAGTGCTTTTTTTGGTTTTAATGTCCCAGAGAAAAGAAGAGATGTTTTAACTGTACCCGGGTGCTGGTCCATTTTGCTACTGGGAGGCTTAGTAGCGTTGGCGCAGTGACCATGCTCCCGAATAAGTGGTCATCTGATAGGCACAATTATGCAAACAAAATTAGATTCTAATGTCTTCAATTAGGTTTCATTGTCTCACTTGGTTAAGTTTACTGGTTGTGCACCATGTGTAGGACATAAATAATTTATCATCTGTGTAAGATGACATTAATTTCCTATAGTCTGATCAGCATAATGTGATGCACATATCTCAGGCTGCATTGCCACAACTACAGCTGCTGTTTCAATGGTTGCAGCTATAAACGTGTGATCCTGTGCCACGGAGCTGATGGCCAGATGGTTTGCTACTTATACAATAAACAAATATACAGTAAGTACTTCCAGATTTTCAAAATAAGATCTGTGATTCTTGACAGGTTGCCCAGAATGTATGCATTTATTAGTGTCTGATGTGTGGAAAGACACAATGAAAGTCTCCCTTTATTAATGATGGACACAATTATCTAAATGAGCACCGTATCAGCTGCTACTTTGTATCATACTGCAGGTCCAGAGTTGTATCAATAGCAGCTTTCAGTGAAGCCATACTGCTTGAATCCATTCTGTGCTCATGGATAAAGTCTATGTACACACATCTGCTCTCAGGAACCTATATTACAAGAATGAGCACATTCAGGCCATTGTTAATAGATATCTTATTCTAAAACCTGGTAAAGTCTTCTAGCTTTTGTGTTTGTATTCCTACAAATGTGTGTTTAACAAATACTGATATCCAAACTAGGACAATGTGTTACTCATTTCTCCAACCCAAGGCTGAGCTCTCACCACGTAATCCCAATTCACTTTGTGAACATTTCTATGGAAACTTACAGGATTTCTGCCATTAGGGTCTAGAAGTTCACGTAGTTATATGGAGCTCACAGCATTGAGTAGCAATACATTTATTTCATCAAGCCATGACCTAAGAAATGAGATTTAAGTTGTACGTGTCATTTCATTTGTCGTTTCAGCATGAGCCATACACTATATCTGGTCATTATATGACTTATATTTTGTACTGTTTACCAGTTTCCCCCTATGCATGCTACATCACCAGTTTGCATTCCTCTCTGAACTAGTGGATGTAGACTATCTGTCATACACTTCTATTAAGGTCCAGCGTCAGTCTAAGCCTAGATTTCTTCTTTTATCTCCTGCATTTCCTGCTCACTTCTCCACAACATCATTCTCCATAGACTTCTACAGACATAAGTTATCTGAGTCATGTGACCTGCAGTCCATGTCGAGATGGATAGTGAGTGATTTTTAGAATGAAAGACAACTTAGCAGGGGGGGGGCATTGAATCAGCATGATAAGAGCAGAAAGAGGCATTTCTCTCTGAAAAGAATTGCCTGTACTATTCCTCTATGTCAAGTTTGACAAACCAATGTAAATACTGCTGCATTATCTGAGAGCAGGATATGATAGAGGGAGAGATACTGAGCTTAGTGATATATAGTGTTATAAGATTTGGAGCAGGATTTCTAAGTAAAAAGTAGAGTAAATCACGATAGGACTCCTAGGAGTGACAGAGAGTCACGGAGAGTCCTGAATACCCCGCCCACAAATTGATTGACAGTGTACTCTATGCACACACTGATAAAGGAAAAGCTGTCAATTACTTTATGTGGATGGGATGAGCCAGACTCTTCCAGTTTCTACCAGGAAAAACAATGTATATCACAGAGCTCTGTTTCATTTGCTGTTCTTAGATAGGGCAGGGGAAAAAAATATCTTGACATATTTTTTTTTTATTAATTCTTTATTATTCTAAAAAAAAAGGATGAGAAAATACAACATAAAATTAAACATATAAAGATATTCATAATCTTTCTTTCTGTATAGTATTGCCCAAACCCTCATTGAAAACCCACCTAACTATTGTGTGGCTGGATGTGACAGGTACCCTTAAATAATCCATTCCAAAAGGTGAAGATGTCAACTACATGCAGTTTTGATGCAATCTGTGCATGTCCTTGACCCACTGAACTGGGACATGTGATGGCACTTTGTTGTTCAGCCAATCACAGCAGAAATTCTAAGGGGGTCAATGGATGTGGAAATTGACCTTCTCTGCTGACAATGTCACACGGGTCCTGTCCTGTGTGCGACATTACGGCTGTATATGAACTGCTCATCTTAAACATGCTCAAAAAGGTGGAGATCACTGTCTGCAAATAATACTATGTATATACATATGAGATATGTGTTACTACTATGGATTGTGCCTTTGTTGAATTTGGAAGTTATCAATTATGTATATACTTATACATTCCCATTATTTTGCATACTGTTGTGGAAGGTTGTGATCACCCTCCCTCCATCTGTTTTATTTAATTTTTTTATTATTACTTTTTATGTACAATATAATAAATGTATATTTGTATTTTTGTATAACTTTGAGTTGCTGTAATTTTTGGGTAGGAGAACATATAGGATAAATGTATTAATAAAGTTTTCCATACAAAACCATGAGTTAAGGATGAAATATCTTTAATGCATAAGAGCTACTTACCTCAACATTGTATAAGCTTAAAAAAGAAGCCAGTATGGTCTTGTAATGTGCATCATTTATGCAATAAAGACCTCTTCTACCCAATTTTGTATATAATTTTTTCCATTTAATAGTATAAATTGTGAGCACTTCCGGTGACAAATTATTTAATCACTTCTTGTTAAAGAGGACGTTTTATGTCCTCGGAGATCTGTGGTATTATAAACCGCTAAAAAGTCGAAAGTGCGCTGAATTCAGCGCATTGTCAGCTTTGTCACTATGCGCCTCGATTAGTTTCGGCACCAATATTTCTCCACTGTCAGAAAGGCTGGGCTGTGAGGAACACCCCGCCTGATAGTATAAGGCTATGGAAAAGTACTGTCAGTTGGGGAGTTCCTCACATCCCAGTGATGACGCTGAGCTGTAAGGCCCACCTTTCTGACAGTGGAGAAATATTGGTGCCAAAACTAACGGCACCAATATCTCCGCCACCCGGGTGCATACCGGCAAAGCTGTCAGCTTTCTAGTAGTATATAATACCGCATGAAAGGTCCTCTTTAAAGGCAATTTCTCTATTATAAATCTTGCACTTGCTATTGGTCAGCACCTACTGGAGAGATGGTAAGCACAAACTGCAGTGTCAGCTGCCCTCACGTAATATCTACAAGTATTACCTACTACTGTTACTATTAGCCCATAGTTTAGCATTGGTACTAACCCGGTGTTGTTGCATTGTGTTCATAATACTACAGTATACTGTATTTTGTACGTTCACTGCATTTTTATGTTTGCATATATCAGCAATTTCCAACACTTGAAACTCCCATAGCTTAGGAATCCATATCCAATAATTGCAAAGAATGAAGTGATTTTTCTTGGAGGTATTCATAAAACTCAGGCTCTGCATAATTGAAAAAAAATAATATAAAGCAGCAATTAGAAAACACATCTGCTGTGTGGGAATGTTCTGTATGAGGAAACAGGATACAATTGAGGTTAATGTCCCCAGTATCTTCTGTAGGAGTGAATCCATCTGCAGCCTGTCACAGCAGGCCCGTGCCATCAAAGGAGAACCTATTCCTGCTCTATCTGGGTTATTGATAACTCCTTTCAGTAACGTAGGATGTTTGTAAACGTTTGTGGTCTACCAGAAATAGCTCTTTATGAGACTTTGGCTGGCAGAGAATCGATTGTGTTTTGCTTTCTTTTAGCTCAAAGACTTCTTGACACATCATAAAAGTCTGCCTTTTAAGATGCCAGTATTGGGCATCAAAATCCCATCAGTGCCTTGTCAAGACATAAAACCTCTACTTTTATCCCCCTTTGTCATTCATCAGCAAGTATAGTACTACAGCCGGACTTCCTACTTTACTAGTTGAAGACTCAATCAAGTTGTCAAAGACACACAATAGGGGTGAGTTATCAAGTCTGTGATTGTACCAGTGATCTCCTGTGTGCTGGGCTGAGATGTACCTGATATATTAAGAGGCCCATAGCTGTCCTCACATGCTCCAGGAACTCAAATTTGTGACAGCTCCTAGCTTAATTTGCGTAAGTTTCTGACATAAAGTATATTAAATTTGCAGGGATGCCCCACCTCACTAGGCCACACCCAAAATTTGCAACTTTTAACACCAGTTTCTTGCGTAAAGATGATCATACATTTGCCCCAATGACTTAAAGGGAGTCTGCCACCTCCCCCAAGTATATCCATCTTCCACCATCATGTTAAAAACAACTTTGAAGTCTTATGCAAATGAGATATTTGGTGCACTAGGGGCGGGCCTTCCACTCCCTGTAGCACTGTTTTTTACCACTAAGACATCTTATGTCCTGCCTGTGCTATCCTGTGTAGTTAGAATGGATCCTCCCACTGCTATGACATCACCTATCCTACTTAAGCAACAAGAGCAGTGCTTCCAGAGCTGAAGGCCCACCCCCTGTGCCTTTAGGTAATGTGGATCCTGCTGTGATCAAGTCATGTGATCTTGATCATATGATGCTCCAATAGTAATAAATATGATTTTTTTTTATTAAACTACAGGCCACTGCAGTTGTGGCCAGTATGACCAGGTTTAGAGGAACACAGGTATTTGTGATACTTCCCTAGAACAAATTGGATAATTTTGATGTCACTCCTTATGCAGGTTGTCTTGTAGTCTTAGGGATAAAGAGCTTATACCTAAAGAGGTTTAATGAGTGGTACAAGGGGTGTTACTTTATTTCTGTGTTATTACACTATTTCTGTGCTGTCACATCAATTCATTATTTCCGATACCTGAAAGGTGGAATTTTATTATCAGCTGTGATTTTTTTGTGCAAGTTAGGTATGCCTGTGATATGATATAATATGGATTACAATATTAAGACAGATTAATCAAGTTTGGGTTTGTTCAGTTTGCTAAAAAGATCTTTCTTATGATCTCTCTATACCATGGCCTGTAACTGGCATCCGCCATGTCTAGAGAAAAAAAAGGTTTTACCATAGTCATAGGTGGGACTTCTTTACCGGGACAGCGATGAGACTATGGAACTCACTGCCACATGATCACGTGGGCCTGGATGCCTTTCATGAAAGTAAGAATGTCATAGGTTATGGGAGCTAGAAATTTTTGTGATAGGATTTTGATCCAGGGACTTTTTTTCTCTGATGGGGCAATTGGTGTCAGTCCAATGGGGATTTGCATCTTTTCCTGGATCAACTTGATGGACTTGTATCTTTAACCAAAGTTATCTTCTACGTTACTGTGTCACAGTGTGCATTACAGTTTATTTAGTTGTTGCACTGCAATGTCTTTGTGTAGGCTATGGCATCACTATAAGCATTATGCTTGATTATTCAAGAAACCAAAATAATCCTACACTTTTCATGTTCTGAACTTGCTGCTGGAGGTGGTCATGCTGGAGTGAGACCCTGTGGTGTTTTGTTATAACTAGAGATGGGCGAACCAACTGATCCGAGCCAGGTTTGACCCAAATATTACCAATTGTTTGAAGCTTTTCCAAACAAAACTATTCCTGAGCGGTTCACCCATCTCTAGGTATTACCCCGCGCCTATAGATTTACTATTGAGGATTTTTTTGTTTCAAATATTAGCAAATTATTTAGGTTAAGAGTAAGAACGCACATTCAGGTTTTATTGATGCAGTTTTTGCAGCCAAAATGAGAAGTGGATTTTTTTTTAAAAAAGAGAGAGAAGTACCATCTGTCCTTTTATAGGTTGTCATCCTTTATGATCTACTCCTAGTTTTTGGCTTCACAAACTGCATCAACAAGGCCTGAACGTGTGCCCGTACTCTTTCTTGGACTGGCATGCATAGGTATAATATGCAATACCTGTGGCAACCAGCTTGTTGTCAATGGTTGGTGAGGCAACATTTCCAGTGACTTCACTTGTGTCTTTTCTCTGTATGTGATGCCTCTTGTCATACGTAGCAATTAAAACTTTAAGCCAGTTCTGTAGCCTCACAGTGGAGTGTATCCAAATATCATGGATAAATTAGGCGTATTTTCCTAGAGCCCATCTGTCAGTATTTCATATGAACATTTACTACGAAGCCAGGAGTGCTTGTGTTAAGTGACTCAGTGTCACACACAGGGCAGCTGAAAATGCAACAAACCTCGAGCTCCCTGACTTGCACCAGCTTGCTGTTAATCTCCCCAATATTGTCTGAGACCATTGGAGCATTGTTGTCACAGAGGTCTGTGCCCTTAGATCGGTGAGGTCACTGTCTGTATGGTATGATGCAGTGTTTCTCTGAATAAGGATTGTGACATAAAGGGTTTAAGGATTTTTATTTAAAGGACAACTAAATAATATAAAAATACATTGACTTGTACATTTTGTGCAAGTTAGATGCAATGTGCATTAGTCTCATATATGCTGTTGCCATAAGCAAATTGTCATAATATTCTCACAGCATCAGCATGATAGATATTACATACAGTATATGTGAAAGCGGTTTTGTATATTTCTATTTACCAGGATAACACTTTTCCCTAAAAAGGGGTTTCCTGGCCTCAGGATAGGCCATTGACATCTGAACGGTACGGTACTGACCTGGCCCCTGCACCAATCAGCTATTTGGGACTGCACCAGGCCCAGTACTATACAGTGTGTGGAGCTGGAAGCAGAGGGCCCTGTGCTTTGTATAGTGGCCATACAATGTTAATGCAGCTCAGCTCTTCTTGAAGTGAATGGGAGCAGAGCTTCAGTAACATGACACAGCCATTATACAATCTACAGATGCTTCCGACAATGGACACTGTATTGTATCGGGATTCGGACCTGATGGCAGTCCCTAATAGCTGACTGGTGCAGGGACCAGATGTTGCCCCCTCCCTCACTGATCACATATTGATGGCCTATTCTGAGTCCTCGACTACTGCTGCGGCTCTACATTTATTTCAATGATCACTAGCTGTGACTTTCAGCATAAAAGTACAATACACAATAAATAACAAAGAAAAAAACAACAATAAGCATAGCATACATCTACGCACTACATAATGCAATAACCTCTGTGTTGAGAAGGGAAATCTGGATTCCCATTTCTTACCTTTCTACTATAGTCACATGACAAAGAAAGTGATCCATTGGAGCTCCAGTGCTTTTCAGTCTAAATGGGGCCTGGATTCAGCTTTACGCATGCATATTACGTAACTTGAAACCAAACACATAAAGGAGAGATACTATGCATTTTATGTAGAATATAAGTATAGAAAGTTATAAATGTTTGCTTTAAAAAAAATTATAATCTAAGAGAACTTTCTCATTAATCGCTATAATATAACACAGAAATCTGTTAATCTAATGTCTGCAAATTCATGTACATTTAAAGGGGTTTTTGGCCCCAAACTCATTTTTCATACTGATGACTTATCCACAGGTTCGGTGATCAGTATATGATCTTTTGGGGTCCCACAACCGGACCCTGCACTGATCTGCTGTTCTAGCAGTCTCCAGGTGCCAAATACTGCTAGTGGACGGGTGGCACGTGCAGCACTGCTCCTATTCAAGTAACATCAGTAGTGTGTGTATGCAGGGTGGGGGAGGGAGAGGGTGCTACACTCTCTCCCTGTCCATTAGCAGCTTCCAGAATCAGGGGGCTGCTAGAACAGCAGATCTGTGCAGGGACCGGTTGTGGGACCCCAACAGATCATATACTGATCATCTATCCTGTGGATAAGTCATCAGTATGAAAAATGAGTTTGGGGCCAGAAACCCCTTTAAATTTACATATGAATTTGCAGACATTAGATTAAGAATTGAAGATTAAGAGATTTCTGTTTTATATTATATCTATTAATGAGAAAGTTCTCTGATATTATAATTTTCAATTTGTACAAGTCATTTACTGAGAACAAGGATTCTCACAGAGATGTTATTTAACTGAACTTAAAGCAAGATGTCAGCCCCATTTTTCATGTGCATTAAATCTATATATAACCGTGCGGTACTTCTTATATTTCCCTGTTGACAGAATAAATCAGAGCATGAAATGATACTGTCTCCGTGGCTGAGTTATTGCACCCATTAAATATCTCTGTGCTTTCATCTAGAGACAAGTATTAAACTATCAAAATGAAAGGACTGAAGCATGTAGCAGTGATCGCTGCATAGCGTTGTGTGGCGTGAAGAGAAATACCTACTAATTGCTAGCAATGTTCTGTCAGGTAGATAAGCTGCGGATCTTAAAGGTCCCTGCACCAAGGTTCACAACCCATACCACATCCGCCCTCACTTGTGGAGTGCCACAGAAAAGTGACAACCATGTCCATGATCCATAAATGTTCTCCAAGTGGTCGTCACTTACCTTCCCCCACACAACAGCAGTGATGGGAAACTGAGTTCTCCTAATCCAGGTACATGACCAGTACAAACCAAACATCAGCCTAACTCATTGGAAAGGACAGTTGTGCTTAGAAGAGCTGATGGAAGACAGAAGGATTGAGCAGCAAGATAGATTGCTGTGACACACGGTAAATTACAGAAATCCAGACCTAAACAGAAATAGGACACATTCTGGACATAAATTGTTCCAAAACTCAGAAGTTTCTTGTGTCACTTATGTAAGGCAGTATTCTTCACAAGTTTTCATTCACATTATTAACTACACTTATGAAATGTTCAAGATTTCCCTTCGTTTATTGTTTTCAGTTTTTTTTTTCTCTTGGTCATTTAGTTATGTAATACCCATATTGAATCACATTATTCTGAACAGGGGCTAAGACTGTGAGGGGAGTCTTGAGACTGCAGGAGAGATTTATAAGTGTTTGCTTATTGTGTTTTTATATTTGATGTATTTATTAGGATTATTACATGTTAGGTTTAATCTTAGGATACGATCTTGGGCTTTGTGATAGTCATATACAATAGCTAGAACAAGGTTTATGATTGAGTAATCTTTGAATGAATGATCATCTTATAGACACTGTCTAAACACATGTCTGTCCATATTGACTGTTACCGTTCAGACCGGTTACCCATGGCACCTGGCGAAGGAAGAACAATCTTTATGGGAATGCTATTTCACAGAAAGATCACTAGTGGAATAGAAACTGTTGGATGAAAATTATTACATACTCAACTTCTTTCCAGGCGATGATGTTCTGTCAATGGTTGGATGAAACAATTGTTTGTTATTAAATTTGCTGAATTCATCCATTTTGAATGACTTTAGACTAATGTGTATGGCCTCTTAGGGTATTATTACAATAGGTGATATTATATACAATATGATGGTTGACACAAATGTAGAACCCCGTCTCTTATTGACATGTCTTGCTGGGTATTATATATCATATAAGTATTGTATATGTATCTATGTTGTATCCCATGAAGTATGTACCAGTGACTGGGGGTATTACTCTGATCCACCATCGCCTCCACATTCACCAGTCCCATTCAGATTTCACAAGCAGAAAATTCATTGCATCCTTTTTTTTAATCTTCTTTATTTTTTTTAATTCAATTCATGCATATTTTAACTCAGAGTGAAAGGATTTTTTTCCCCAACTTGGTTATAAATAGCTGGAGATGACATAACTGGGGCATGGTGTAGCGGTCCCTAGACACAGAGAGCCTTAGTGCATTTCTCTGTTTATTCGCGTTTGGTCTGTGCTGGCTTACTTTAACAAAGCTATTACACTTCTTCCTCTGTTTATTGATCCTTTTCCCTTTAGTGTTTGATATAAATCCGCATGTAAGATCAGCACTTGCACTTAATAGCATGTACCCTCTTGTTCGCTTCTTCAGTGTGTTCATGACTGAAAGGTGAGAACAGCAATAAGAAAATGAGAAGAACAAAAATTATTCTTATATATAGTATGTCTAGATCAAGACTGCAGTTATGAAGGCAAGCTAGGGATATACCCCCGCAGTACAGGTAGTACAGATAATTTAGGCTTGTTTCATCATCTTTTCTGATGACAACCTATGATAACCTCTGCAAGACCTTAAGGTCTTGGGAAGAGAGGGTATGGCAAATAAACATTGGCTGCCCTGCCCTAGATGGAACGTTTGCACACCCGTGATTAGAAGCGTAACTTGAAATTTCTGGACCCCAATGCAAAATCTGTAATGGAGCCCCTACCTATCTTGTGCCATTTAGAATAGTGGTATATTTTATGTGGCAGAGGGACCTATGAGGCCCCCTCAGGGTCCAGGGTCCGGTAACAACTGCTACCTCTGCTCCCCCTATAGCTGTTAGGGATGTTACATCTGTTGTTGCTGCTTTAAAGTTGCCGGGTCTACATAAAGAATGGTTGGTGGTTGCTGCTTTAAGGTTGCCATGACAACATAGGGAAGCTTCCTGAGCAGGCCTTTTTAAACCACTCCCTATAACTCAGCTGTGCTGGCTAATCAGTTTCCTAAACTCTTGCTAAGCGCCTAACTGCGATTTGACTTCTCCTATACCCGACCTGTGGCTGTGTACTTGGATTCCTCTTTTGTCTTGCGATTTTGTTCTGGCATTCCTGATCGGTTCTGACTATTGGCTTGTTTCCTGGATTTGTCTTCGTCTCGTGATTTGGATCTGTGTTGCCCTCCTCAGCTGCTGACCCGTGATTGTCGACCATTCTGTCTTCTCTGTCCCTGTGAGTTGTGTGCGGATTTGGTGTAGGCTCCTGCTGCAGTGCATTTATTTGTAATACACTTTCTGTTCTGGTGACAATTCTGGTCTTCAGATTCTTGCGAGGCGCTCTGGTGAAGGTGTCTGAGGCCGGTCTTGGCTCGCAGTAGTGTTTTGCCTTTAAGTAGCATTTTCTACTGCTCGCAGTTGTCAGCCCTTTTCTGCTGCTGCTCTCCTATAGACTCGTACATTTCTTACCTTGCATCTGAATCCTAACAATAGCTATGCCCCTGCCCCGATGTGTACTTATATTTTGAACATGAGTTACAGAGTGCTATAGAAAAATCTGGTTTCTAAGGTTTGGTATAATTGACAGTATTTATTTATTTTTTTTTGTAAATCAAATTTTATTGAGTTTTTCAAAGTTTTTAAAATCACAAAAACATGAACAAAAGTAGAAGTGACTGAAGTTCCACAACAATAGGATATGAAGTGTAGAGACATTCTTGACATTCTGATAAGATACTAAAGGGAGGGTTATCTAGCCCATACTACTTCTGGGAGGGAGGGCGGAGGAGTATTTTCATGAACAGAATAATGAAGTTCTTCTAAATGTTCTTACTACATGCATAAGCTGGAGTCATTGGGGGTTGTATAGCAAGTACATCTCGGTGACTTTAGATACTGTGTACGTAATGTGATTTGGGATGTTGGATTGGTATTGTCTAAAGAACGCCAAAATTTAATAAAGGAAATTCATCCAAGCCTATCAATTTCTGTGGAACCAGTCAGCTATCTAACATGAGTGAGGGCATCCTAACTTTCACAGAGGATGCTAAATTTCAACATCCAATTCTTCTTGAGATGTGCCACCACCAAAGGTGTCCAATAGTGACTTACTCCTCTCTTCCCTTTGAAGACACAGAAATGCTTGGATGGGCCAATAGTGTATCTGGGCCAATATCTGTCAACAAACAGATATTAAAGGTGTCTGGACACCTAAAAAAACTGTAATGATGTTTTGATTGATTTATACACGAAGACAGTCTATAAATATGATATGGCTGTTGAAGAGTAAGACGGTAGTAAGATACTGCAAGACTCCTCTGAGTGTGTGTAATCTATCTGAGAACAATAATCGAGCTGTCGAAATCCAACTGCTTAGTCCTTTGTCTCCCCCAAAATCTGCTCTCAGGGGAGAGTCAGGAGACCCTCATATACATGGTGGATTCGTTCCCACCACAGTCAGCAGGGTCAGTCAAAATTTATATAATGTGTAAATGAAGGGGAATGAGGCTCTTATCTCACACAGCAAGTAATAATAATAATGCTTTTTGTGTCTTTCAGAAGATGGTCGCAAGCTTAAAGGTGCTATTCAGCGCAGTACTGAAACTGGACTTGCTGTTGAGATGCCAAGTCGAACTGTACGTCAAGCAAGCCATGAATCAATAGAGGACAGTATGAACAGCTATGGATCTGAGGGAAAGTAAGTCATAAATCCCTTTGTCTGTCAATATATTATCCATCTTGATATAGAAAACAATTAACAATTGTGGGGGCACTGTAAGGACTGTTTCCTTCCATTGTTTCTTCCATATGACATGAAGAGTGCCACACATGTCCACAGGTTGTGAATGGTACTGCAGCTCAGCCCTTTTCACTGCAGCTGAGCTACAATACCAGAGACAACACACAAGCAGGTATGGCACTGCTTCTAGAAGTCTTATACAACCCCTTGTATGGATGTACAACCCATTCTATGGATTCTGGACTTTGTTCTCTAGATGGATGGTAACCATTTATACAAGGGAAGGTAAATAAAGCAGATAAATTCTGTAGATGCAGGTGCACTGGTCACTGCTTATAGCTTTGAGATTGAGTTTGTGAATCCACTGGTAGACCCATCTAGTATACAAATGACATGACTAGCTTGTATAAACATCCTTTTGGGGAAAATACATATTTATTGCAAATGGAACATATTTATTCATTTGTTTAATGTCTATTTTTCACAATGGACAGTAAAATTGACTTGCAGCAGAAGTGGGTTGTTGTATTGTTCAGGGAGCTAGATGACATAAAATAACCGCTCAGTGAGCTGATCTGTGAATATTTCACTGATACTGAGCAAACTAAATAAAGATATCTTCTAAAGGGAAAACTTCACCTTTCAAATACAATTTCATGGTGCTTAAAGCTTTTCAATATTGTATAAAAGTGTTGTTCACAGATAGCTTTGTATTAAAGGGCAATGCCACCTATTCAGTGTATAAATAATATTAGTACCCCTGTATACAGCCCGGCTTAAAGAGGACCTTTCACCACCTCCACAATAGGTGATGCAAAGCTGACTCTGGCGCAGTTGGATTTTTTACTGTGGATACCACCATACCGAAACAATCATTGCTGTTTTTCATCACAGTTATGCTTTTTGCTGTCAGATGGGTGGTCCCTGTATTTCTGCTCCAACCTAGGACCACCCACCTGACAGTAGAGAATATAACTGTGCTGAAACAGTAATGATTTCTTGGGAATGGTGGGCGCTAGAGAATAAATTCCAAATGTGCTGGCCCTATGGAAATATGTAATGGGTTGGAGTTGATAGAAGTTGATGATAGGTCCTCTTTAACTACATTGTAGGGTACTATAATGTAAGAAAGAAAGAGGTGGCAATGACTTGTTCTGACTAGTTTAGTATATTTACTAAGTATTCCCCATGGACTAAAACTGATATTTTTTTTAGAACTGTGCTGTTCCTCTGTTATTTCTCCTAGAAATTCATAAATATACTGGGTGTCACTATTCGCCTTGTCACTGACCCATATCTCTTTACAGCCTAACACTGTCAAGTCAGTGCTGAGACTGTCAGTTTGTAGAGGACACACCCTATTGACAAGGGAAATGGTAGGTCCCAGTTGTGAATTTACTGACACATTTTTCAGGAAGGATAACAGAGAAATTGCACCTTGCAGAGCTCTAAGAAAAGATGCTCCAAAATTGCAATATTATACAGCAGGTGTGTTTGTTCTTTAGATTTCTGATGCTCTATCTATATAATAAAGTACAAGCTGTTTGTAGGACATTACATGCCTGGGTTCTAATATTCATGTATTTGGGTGGATCTCCCAATGTCTGGCATGCACCAGGTGCTACTCTACTCTGTCCTGCTAGCAATATATTTTACTGGTGGTTAAGGCACTAGTCGTATGAAACAGAAAACAACAGGTTGGCAGGCAGGAGAGGAGTGCCAGACATTGGGAAACTCTCCTAGCTCCTGTCAACCTAGTCTTTTTTCATACAGGCAGCGTACTGACCACCAACAACTCTGTCCCAGTGGGAGCGAGCAGGGAGCACCAGGCATGAGTCAGTCTTTGGGGGACACAATGGACCCCAGGTAGGTAACCCTCTGGAATTGCTGGATTGACCCCATTGTCAAGTCATGCTTTGTAAAACTGTAACTTCAACAATGTGTAGAATTATGTCTAATGTGACCTAACCCAAGCATGGTGATCGGTGTGCTCTGATGATGATGATGAGGAGAAGCAGATTGTAATGACCTTCAATGTGATGACTACCTTATATCTTATGTGATTCTGTCTGTCTGAACCGTATGTAACTCCTGACTAGTAGAAGTAGCGCTTGTACATTCAGAAATGCAGGATTCTTCGACCCTGGTTCTTCTTACTTCATAAAAGTCAGTGGATGTCAGTGGCAGACAATTGTCATGCTTCACTTACATGGGGTAGATTGAGGGCGCTGGCAGGATCACCAATAGCACAAATATAAATACAGTATATATTATGTTCTATCAATCTAATTTCAATACATAAAACTGATCTACAATAGATGAGAATTTGTTCAAATCTATCTACCCTTTCTTGGCCAGATGTTGAAGGTTCTTATAAGAGGCTTCTATTTCTTCCTACATGGCTCTGATTTTGTCTGGTGTCGTCTGAGAGTCTTGTCTAGACTCTTTAATCTCGGGGACATTGATGCCTCTTTTTTGCAGTCTGTTCCTCACTTCACTGACTTTTTTGCTGAATCCAAGGAGCTCTTCTGCTACTGTCTGCCATAGAATAGTCTAAATCCTCAGTAATATGCCTTCAGCATTGGGCTCATCCTTGCTCACTGGTCAGCATGATTAGCCATGGTGAGATGTTACTTGTATGAACTATGTTTGTTGGTTACGCTTTGTTGTAGGTGAAATGATCTGCAAGAGATATTATGCTTTCCACTATATTGTCATGTATGTTTAACAAGAGGTGAGTTGTTCAGAACTGATTTAAGTCTAAATAGTAGCAGATAATAATAATAATACAGCTGTTACAGCAGCAAAGATAAGCAGATACAAATACAAATACAACATGAACAGGAATGTTCCAAGGTAAGAGGCATTACATTGATAGTAGACAGACAGAAAGTAGCAGGGGGGGGGGGATTTAACAGGCAGAAAGATAGTTCTCTGTGTGTATTGCTCTCCGCTTAGGTCGGTGTTGGTTGTACAGCCTAACCGCAGCAGGGAGAGAGACTTCCGATAGCGCTCCTTCTCACACTTAGGGTGGAGCAGTCGGTCACTGACAGTACTGCCCAGCGCGATCACGGTCTCATGCATGGGATGGGACTCCCGCATGGAGCTTAGATGCTCTGATTAGATGCTCTGCAGGACTGTGAATATTTAGCATCAGGTTAGCTGCTCTGCAGAGCTATACATCTTGAGGCTTATGTTTTAAAATGGCTGAACCCATTACAATATGGTGATGTGTTTTAATTGTCTTACATCATAAATGAGTGATAAAGTATATTGTTGACCATTATACAGATTTTACTGCCATTGCTCATCTCCCATGCAGCAATACTTGTGGCCCATAAGTAGTACTATTGAAAGTGTTTAGTCACGGTGTGGTGTTATCCAGTCACTGTATGGTGGTATTACCTCATCACAGTATGGTGTTGTTATTTTGTCATGGTCTGGTGGCGTTATCCATCATAGTATGGTAGTGTTATCCAGTCACAGTATATTTTTATTTTGTCACAATATGGAGGTGTTTTCCAGTCACGGAATGGTGATGGTGTTATTTTGTCACAGTGTAGTTATCCAGCAACTCTTTAGTAAGTTATAATAAAAGATGCTCCAGATCATGGATCTAAGGATAGGTCATCAGTATCAGACTGGTGGCAGTCCGACACCCGGCAAACCCAACCATTAGCTGTTCTCAGTAGCTGATGCACAGAGAATGGAGCAGGAAGGAGACAGCACTGTTTTCTGTTTAGTGGCTGAACTGAGTTACTGAAGTTTAGTTACTATTGAAGTGAATTTATCTAATCAGATATTGATGATTTATCCTTAAAGGTGCTGGCCATTTTCAGACCAATATTGAGAGACAAATGTTATTGTTTGTATTATAAAAAGTGGTACATTTTTCCAGTATAAGTCCTGTATCAATTCCTCATAGTTTTCTAGATCTCTGCTTACAGTCATTCATTCTGCTTACTCCCAGTAGATAAATATCCGTCCATGGTCATGTGATATACGGTCCATGGTCATGTTATATATGGTCCATGGTCATGTAATGGACACACAGGTGCACAGCTCATTACCAGGCAGATGTCTGATTACTGTGCTGTAACTATAACGAGCTCTGCACCTGTGTGTACATCACATGACCATGGACTGTACATCACATGACCATGGACTGTACATCACATGACCATGGACTGTACATCACATGACCATGGACTGTACATCACATGACCATGGACTGTACATCACATGACCATGGACTGATTTTTATCCACTGGAATTAAGCAGAATGAATGACAGCAAGCAGAGATCTAGAAAACCATGAGTAATTGATACAAAAAGTATATTGGAAAATTGTGTAACTTTTTATTATACAAACAATAACATTGGTCTCTGAATATTGACCTGATAGATTTATAGTAGATAAGTCAGAAATGGTGACAAGTCCTCCAGCTACTGCAGACTACATACTCCATAGTCACAGTGGCCTGGAAATGTTTATTCTGTTGCATTATTGCAAGCTTTATTTCTTTTTGTTCTTGTGCTTTTCCTTTTAGGTGAAGTAGAGAATAAAACAGGATGCACCATGCTTAAGAAGTCAAGCATTTTCCTAGCTGGTGGAAGACCTGCTCGCTGCTTTCTTATAAAAATAAGGATGAGCTATTTTCTAGCCTGTCAGGCAGCAAGTAAAACAATAATTTTAACAAACTGCTGCAATTTACAGTTGATGACATAACGCCATCAATTTCCCTGTCACTGCAGAAAGGAAGTCATTTTAAGCAATGTGCCTGGTTAGCAGCGCGTGTAGAAGAAGTTACTTTAGAGGCTTCAGATATAATCTGAAAATATAATAAATTTTTAGAATTTCAAATGGTTTCAGAAAATTGCACAGGATTGCTCAGAGTTTTGAAAAGCACGTGTATATGTAGCCTCCTGTGTACAGCAGATTTGTAAATGCTTTGGGGTGTGCTATTGCCCGCTTGAGCCAGCCATGTCAACTTTGTTAAGGTTTTCATGAGGCAAAGTCCACTCTACACATATGTCTTTGAAATATACAAGAAATGACTAGCATACTACTACTAGACCTTATACAGAGTACATTCTCTTAGAATTCTATGGTTTTACTTATTAGGGCATAATAAAAACTGTTGGTCCTGGTACATGACAAATTACACTGAATCATTATTTATTAAGCAGGGTGTAAAATGAAGAACATCTTCATTACTCCCATAGGAAATAAGAGGGTAATTAGCAGCCAGGTGCTGATAATCAAAGGCCCTGGATTAATTGGTTATCAGCAAGTGTGAAAACCTTTATGAAAACAGAAATTTTAGCAGTTTGGTGGTCTGGAGTATTCAGTTTTTGTTAACACATTGCCAAGGAGGAAAGAAATCAGCAATGATCTTAGAAGATGTATTGTTCCTGCCCATTAATCTAGGAAAAATTTTAAGACCCTTTACAAACAATTTAAAGTCTATCATTCTACAGTGAGAAATATTATTCACAAATGGAAAAACATTCAAGACAGTTGACAGTTGTTCCCCAGAGTGGATGTCCCAGCAAAATTACCCCAATATTGACCCCAAGATCAGACTGTGCAATACTTAGAGAAATTGCAAGAAAACACAAGACTTACATGTAAGACTCTACAGGCCTCAATTTGGTGAAAACCAAACACAACATAGCACAAACATCTCATCTCAGTGTTAAGCACAGTGGTGGAAGGATGATGATTTAGACTTGTTTTGCAGTCACAAGACCGGGGCACTTTGCAGTCATTTAAACGATCATGATCTGCCTTGTATACCAAAGTATTCTAGAGCAAAATGTGAAGCCATCTAAGCTTGGCTGAAACTGGGTCATGCAACAGGACAATAATCCCAAGTACACCAGCAAATCTACATTAGAACGGCTGAAAAAGATAAGCATCAAGGTGTTGCAATGGCCTAGCCAGAGTCCAAGCCTCAACCCAAGTGAAATGCTGTGTCGGGACATTAAGAACGCTGTGCATAAATGAATGCCAAAAACCTCAATGCACTGAGGCAACCTTGTAAAGAAGAGTCAAACATAATTCCTCCAGAACAATATAGAGAGACTGATGAAGTCATACAGAAAACCATTGCTTCAAGTTTTTCTGCTACATTTAAGTTTTGGCTTCGTTTTTGTTAGATAAGGAAATGGTGTAATCTGGTATGGGGTTGTTGTTCATCTGAGATTGTAGTTACCTAATTTTAAGATCTTCTAAGGACCATATGTTTATTATTTTATTATGCTTATACTGTTCATAAAACTAGAGAATTCAAGAGGGTGAACTTTATTTTTCTCATGAAGTACTGGTTTTATCTTTGTCAGTAGGTCATCTTGATCAGATGATTGTTCCATAGGATGGACCAGAATAACACACAGAAAACTAGTTGATCTCCCGGAACACACAGAGAAATTTCTTTATATATTTCTATCTATGTTTTATTTGCAATATGAGACAAATACGAGCAAAGGAAAGGAGCAAGTTATGGAATGTATTGCTGGGATTTTGTTGTTTTTTTTTTGCAGTTCTATGTTAACTGTTCTGTAAAGATTCACTAAGTAAGGCTTTATACAAATTTAGTCATAATTCCTGTGAATTATTCTCTGTAAGTAAGTGGGCATAGGAAAACACTTTAATCTCCAAGTGCAGTTCTCTCTAATGTAAAAAATATTATTCTTTGGGTCAACTTGTTAAAAATTCTGTACAGTTGTTGGTTTTTCTTTCTTTCTGAGAAAGATGAGTGATAACCACTTCTTTCAGCAAATCTGTTTAGCTCTTCAGAATACATCTCCCACTCCCATGATGCTGCATAATGTCAGATTTAGTTGGGTGACCCAAGTAGAATCTGTAACGTTGACCATATTTTTGTCACTCAGCTTTCTCGAAAGAAATATAACCATAGTAACTAATTTGAATTTTTGAAAACAATGGACATGTCAAGTAGATTTTTGGAGGGAAGGAGAAATGCTCATTTGAGCTGTCTACCCTGGTGATCATAATCTGCTGCAGTAAAACCAAGGAACTGATACTTAGCTCGAAATGTCAGTAAATTGTTTCAGTTCTAGACAATTATACCACTATGGTGAATCAATAGATCAGTGTTATGTTGACAGCAGCACAAAATGCTAAACACACTGAGTGGCTGACTTTATTGCTCTGCACCAAAAACACTCGCAGCCCAGAAATTAAACCATTTGTCACTGATAAAAGTCAAGGCAATGCTCATGTAAGAGATTTGTCCTGGGGGTAGAGATCTTAATGTCATCTCAGATTTGTGCTGCTATCAAAAGTCATTTATCAGTTTTGAAACATGGGGAGTCTCCTGGTGTCTGGTGTATCATCTACTTATTCTGAGAAACGGAAGACATGTTTTCCAAGACTCCAGTATACAAATAAAACCAGGGCTACCATAGGGACATTAGTAGTGATACAGCAATATGGGCACTACTGCCTTCCACCGCCTTTGCACACCAGACACAATGGAGCCCATATAGTGTCACCAAGTTCCAAGGAACAGGTACATAATGTCATGGGGCCATTCCCTGAACCCAAATAAAACTACGAAGGCCCCAACAAAAGATGAGGGCTGCCCTGCCATTATCTCAAATTTTGTTATCTTGCCCGCTTTTCTCTTCTACTTTCAGTCATGCAATGTGGGTCTGCATCTGTCTAAAGAGCTGGAGCTGGCCTTGTGGCAAGTCACAGCATTGGGAGTCCTGAGTACTTGTCAATGTAATCATCAGCAATGTCAGCTAAGTGGTCAGTAAGACCAGTCTATGCAGCAGTGTCAGGTAGGAAGTGTGTGTCAGGTGTGATGTAGCAGCTGAGTATATGAGGCTTTTTGCTAAACACTATTTGGTGAAATGCCTATTCATTTGGATAGCTAACCATTATTGTAGTTTACTATATCAAGTTTATACTTGAATATACAGTTGAAACCAGAAGTTTACATACACTATATAAAAAGACACATATGCATGTTTTTCTCACTATCTGACATGAAATCAAAATAAACCTTTCCTGTAATTAGGATTACCAAAATAATTTGTATTTGCCAAATGCTAGAATAATGAGAGAGAGAAAAAAATTTTAAGGCATTTTTATTACTTCCTGCAAAGTCAAAAGTTTACATACATTTCATTAGTATTTGGTACCATTGCCCTTAAACTGTATGACTTGGGTCAAACGTTTTGGATATCCTTCCACAAGCTTCTCACAATAGTTAGTAGGAATTTTGGCCCATTCCTCCTGACAGAACTGGTGTAACTGAACCATGTTTGTAGGCCGCCTTGCTCGCACCTGCCTTTTCAGCTTTGCCCATAAATTTTCAATAGCATTGAGATCAGGGCTTTGTGATGGTCACTCCAAAACATTGACTTTGTTATCCTTAAAACACTTTGTAACCAGTTTGGCAGTATGCTTCGGGTCATTGTCCATTTGGAAGATCATGGTCTGTAGATGTCAGGAGTGGAGAGGAGACTGAACAGTACTAGACGTTGGGAAATACAGTACATAGTTTGTTAGAAGTGTTTTGGTGGGCACTTTGCAGGTGGTAACTAGGCAGACAGGTGGGATCGCTGGTCTTTCCTCTTTTTGAAGTATTGGTGCTACTTCATAAATTTCCATTAATTCTGATCTTTTATGTCGTCTCATTTTTCTTCCATTCGTATTCAGAGCCACAAAACCTTGTATGAAGTCCCAGGGAGAATTCTTCAGCTTAAGAAATAATTAGCAGAAGGTCGCAGGTCACGGTGATTGATATTTAGCTACAGATAATGAAAGACCAAATTTAAATGCAACAATTTAGATATCAGTGACTGCGGCAATTAAAACCTGTGAAGCCAGCGCCAGCCATGTGAGAAATGAAATGGCTCATTGTAAGGGGTGAGGGCTTTCATGAGTGGTGGGGAAGTTTCATGAGAGGCTGGAAGAGAAATGCTGAACGCTTCAATGGCTGTTTGGATTAAGAAGTGCCGTAGTTACCATAAAAGCAGAGCATGAATGTGAAAAACACCACCATTGACTCAGGGTTCACTAAGACTTCATATTAACTACCTATCCTTAGGGTATGTTCACATAGAGAAATTTGGAGCTGATTTTGAGGCAGATTGCACCTCAAAGTCAACCCTAAATTCTACCTGAAATCTGCCTCCCACTCATTTCAGTGGAAGGCCAAGACAGAAATTTTTTTGTTAGCTTATATTGTTTTAGCTAGCAGACAAAAGAAATGTTCTGCATGTTCTTCAGGCAGATTCTGCCTAAAACTCCCATTGAAGTGAATGGGAAGAAGATTTTGCTAAGTTTTTTAAGGCCAAACCCAGGAGTGCCTACAAATGAAATGGGAAATATATAGGAAGCTCTTATATTTCTCTCTTCTGCTAAATTCACTTCTGGTTTTGACTCATCAGCAAAATCTGCAACATAAAAAGTTGCATTTCCACAATGTGGAAATTTAGCCTTAGGCTAAGGCCCCAGGTTGCGGAAATGCAGCTTTTTTTGTTGCAGATTTTGTTGCGTTTTTTTGAGCCAAAGCCAAGAATGGCTACAAAAGGAATGGGAAATATATAGGAAGTTCTTATACTTCTACCTTCTGCTCAATCCACTCCTGGCTTTGGCTCAAAAAAACACAACAAAATCTGGAACAAAAAAAGCTGCTTTTCCGCAACGTGGGACTTTAGCCTTAAGCAGATTTTGCTTGCAGCAGATTTTCGGACAAAGCATCATAATCAGCTTCAAAATGTGCTTAAGGTTAATGCCCCATGCAGCGAATTGTTGCAAAAAACGCTGCAGAAAAGACCATGTCGGAAATGCATTGTGTTTTTTTCCACAGTGTTTTTCACAGAAAATCCGCAGAGTTTTCCTCTGTAAACTTCCTGCCTCTATTATACCTATTTAGAAAACACCATCATTTCCACAGGTATAATTGACATGCTGCGATTTACAAAAATGTGAGTGTTTTTGAAATCACAGCATTTCCGCTGCAGATCTTTTCTGCAATGTGTGGATGGAATTAGCCAGAATCTCATCCACTTTGCAGGTAATGTAAAATGCAGCGTTTTTAGCTGTTGCGTTTCTGCCGCAGCCAAAATGCTCCGTTTTCGCGTGGGGCCCTGACTTAAAGTTCTTGAAGCTGATTTTTTTTTCTGCCTGATCAAATTTCTCTGTGTGAATATATTCTTAGTTACCAGTTATCGATTAAAAATTGATTTTAGATAAATCTTTTTTTTCCTTGGAAATGTAAATAACTTCTATTTTAGCCACTTTTATATGTCCAGGTGGAATTGTCACCCAGCTTTTCCAAATACTTGCATGGGAAATTTATGAAGAAAAATATGTTGCTTCTGTGGCAACTATAATGGTGGCCATAGTTCTTGTCACTCATCCAGAAAGGAAACATAAGACTCCTTGATAATAACGTGTAAGGGAATTAATGTTTATACAATTTCCTAATATACACACGTGGACAAAATTGTTGTTACCCCTCGTTTAATGAAAGAAAAACCCACAATGGTCACAGAAATAACTTGAATATGACAAAAGTAATAATATATAAAAATTCTATGAAAATGAACAAATGAAAGTCAGACATTGCTTTTCAACCATGCTTCAACAGAATTTTTTTAAAAAAGAAAACTCATGAAACAGGCCTGGAGAGAAATAATGGTTCCCTTAACTTAATATTTTGTTGCACAACCTTTTGAGGCAATCACTGCAATCAAACGATTCCTGTAACTGTCAATGAGACTTCTGCACCTCTCAACAGGTATTTTGGCCACTCCTCATGAGCAAACTGCTCCAGTTGTCTCGGGTTTGAAGGGTGCCTTTTCCAGATGGCATGTTTCAGCTCCTTCCAAAGATGCTCAATAGGATTTAGGTCAGGGCTCATAGAAGGCCACTTCAGAATAGTCCAGTGTTTTCCTCTTAGCCATTCTTGGGTGTTTTTAGCTGTGTATTTTTGGTCATTATGTTGTTGCAAGACCCATGACCTGCGACTAAGACCAAGCTTTCTGACACTGGGCAGCACATTTCTCTCTAGAATCCCTTGAGTCTTGAGATTTCATTGTACCCTGCACAGATTCAAGACACCCTGTGCCAGATGCAGCAAAGCAGCCCCAGAACATAACAGAGCCTCCTCCATGTTTCACAGTAGGGACAGTGTTCTTTTCAAGATATGCTTCATTTTTCCATCTGTGAACATAGAGCTGATGTGCCTTGCCAAAAATTTTGATTTTTGTCTCATCTGTCCATAGGACATTCTCCCAGAAGCTTTGTAGCTTGTCAACATGTACTTTGGCAAATTACTTTTGTCAAATTCAAGTTATTTCTGTGACCATTGTGGGGTTTTCTTTCATTAAACGAGGGGTACCAACAATTTTGTCCAACTGTGTATATCAAATCTTTCTGTTTATGATATATATATTTATAGTGTTTGTATGTTATAAAAACACCAGGCACCACAGTCAGTTCACAGGCCCAAGTTAATAACTTTACATTGTGTTGCTGAGCAGAATAAATTGGACACATCCATAATTTATTAACTGGGGTTTATCATCTGGAGCGTGCTTGCCTCTGAATGTTTTGTTCATACATTTCCGATTTTTTTCAGTGCTTTGGGGAGTTTTTGTTTTTGAGTTGCATGGCTTTTTATAGATATGTGGGTTATTACAAAATGTGAAGGTCTTCATTAGAAGCTTTATGAGCGTCCTGTGGCAAGAAGGTGTTTCATAATGATGTTCAATTATTATCTGTTATTAAATCTGCAGGCTGGTTGACATGTAAATATGGGCAGCAGTCTGCTAGATATCCTAGAAAATATGTTTCCTTATTTCTACAGACATCAGCATGGATGGGGGATACAGCCGGGAAGTTACATCAAATACACTGAGGCATTATAACCAGTCCAGGACTTAGTGTGCAGGCTCTGAATGTAACCGACAACAAGTATAGATTCTGCAAATAATGAAAAGTTCTAAACATAAAGTATGCCAGAAATGTGCATAATGCGAAGATTAGACTATTTATATAAAAGCACCTCTTTAGGCCACCTGCACACAACCATACTTTTTATCTGTGCCGTATACAAGGACCGCAAATTATGAAGCATGACCTATTTTTGCCCACATTTGCAGCACATATAAGTGTAGGGGATCATACAAGTCTTTTTGCAGATCTGTGATTGCGAATAACATGCATACATGTTTTTTGTGGATCACTGTTTGCGGACAGTAAAAACCACTACGGTTGTGTGAAGAAGGCCTTAGAAAGTATCATGTTGAAGGTCCTGCTTGAAAGCAGCATATCATAGAGTAGAGCAAATTGCTATATGGCTGACATTAACCACCCTCTGGCCTCATAAACCCAAAGTGAACCAATAAATAACGTTATGCTAAATAATTTCCCATAAAACTATATATCAATCTCAGCTAAGCTCCTCCTCTATAACACACAGCAGAAGGTTTCTTCGTTAGATATGAACATTGGCTTAATACTTAGAAATATAACATGAAGCATCTGGTGTAATATTAAGCGTCTTACTTTAACATTGCTATTTTTGTTAATCAGTTTTTTTTCAATGAAGGTAAAATACATTGTCATCTAGAAACTACCAGCAAGCAGGCCAGCTTCTTCTCACGGATATTACTATGGCTATTTTTCACCAGTGAATAGGTGATAAATATTTGACACAGTGGCTCAGATTTACTATTGTAGACACTGGCGTAAACATGGTGCATTTTTGACACTTCTTGCCTAATCTGGTTCAGGCTAAAATTTTTCGACATGCTAGACATATGAGTGTGGATTTTCAGAAAACAGTGGCGTGGCTTAAATGTGCTAAGATGCGGCAAAAATGGGCCAAAGTAAAGTCTCAAAGTAAGCCAATTTAGGCAACGGCCCCACTTTGCAGAAACAGTGTTTTTGGCGGCTACAGAAACGCAGTGGAAAGAAAATGCTGTGGGTTACAGTACCAGCAAAGTGTATGAAATTTTGGTTAATCTCATTCACATATTGTGGGAAAAAAGAAATGCAGAAAAGCTGCTTTTTGAAAAACACAGCATGTTAATTTTATCTGTCAAATGGCAAACATTTTCCCTATAGATTTAATAGGGAATGGGAAAAAGCCGAGAAAATCGCAGCAAGAACTCGTTTTCGCCTTTTTTTTTTCTGCAGTGATTTTAACTGCATTTCGCTACGTGGGGCCTTAGCCTAAACTGCTTTTTTTTGTTGCAGATTTTGCTTGGTATTTTTTCAGCCAAATCAAGAGTGTCTTCAGAAGGAATGGGAAATATAAAGGAAGCTCTTATATGTCTCCCTTCTGCTATATTCCCTTTTGGCTCAAAAACTGCAGCAAAATCTGCAACAAACAAAGCATCTTTTCGGGAACGTCCGGCCTTAGCCAAATTTAATATAAATGTAGTCTAATGATACACCAGATTTATTGTCTAGAATCAGCCACTGTGGCAAATCTGGTGTATTTTCAGACTACCCAGTAAATCTGGGCCATTGCTAGCTTGCAGTGTGAGTTAAACGTCTGTTCCAAGTGTTATAAAAAACTCTCCCATTCCAGTGCTTATGTTTCTAGAGTCCCCCACCAGTACTTGTATAAAAGGCAATGATGTGCTGTATTGTAATGTGACTGCAGCAGATAATTGCTTACAAAGGTCACATAGAGGTGTGACACATCATTGTGATGTAACCACTTTAAAATATAATGTGAAAAAGTCCAAAGTCAACTTGCTGACAGTTTCTATTTCCCGATTAGACATTTGTTTTCTAAACTGAACAAACAACACTATAAAGTTAAAACAGTCAAAAACAAAACAAAGATGCTACACAGCCAAATTCACATTAAAACTTGACAGAACTTAAAGAAGTGCTGCAAAGCTGAGTACAATCTTTTTTTTTCTCTGTAATCAGCCATTTCTTGCTGACTGTAGAAGACGCAGACTATTTTCTTCTTGGATGGAAACCAGAATAGTCCCTGCTCCCATGATACCTCCTTCTGACACCTTACACTAGATTCACACTTGCACCTGCTATCCGTCCGCTGCCAAACTGTTAAAAAAATAAAAAATAAATAAATAAATAAAGGTTCACACTTGCGCCGTGCTCTCTGTCGTTTGCATACGCCGGGGGACCTGAATGATGGAGAGCCAACCCGCTAAAACAGCGATTACCCGCGGACCCTGTAGACTATAATGGGGTCTTCCAGGTGTCTATCAGGTTTTCCTCAGTATTAAATTGAAGTCCTGCGTGCAGGACTTTTCTTTCTGCCGAATTTTGGCGGAATCTGCAACGGAGTCTCTCACGAAGACTCCAACGCAGATGTGAATGAAACCATAGTCTGTCATTTTAGACGGATTAGTCAATGAGTGTCCGTCGAAAAAACTGTCAGTTTGTGTCTGTTTTTGACAAATCCGTTTTGGTTTTTTTTTTTTCCCCTTCTTCACTCTGAGCATGCGCAGAGTGAAAAACGGATTGCAAAATGGACAAACTGATTGCTATCCGTTATTAATCCCTTTGTGTCTGCCTTCCATAGACTTCAGTGTTAAAAAATAAAAAAGTGGATTAGTTGCTGTTCATCTGGTATCCTTATTTTTTAGATGGAGAAAAAGTCCTGCAAGTCCGACTTTTTTCTCCGCCCAAAAGATTTGATACCAGATGAAAATGGTACAAACATACACCTGCAGATGGTTTTTATAACACATTGAAATCAATGGGTTTTAAAATTAACTGTTCAGAATCAGTTTTTGAGGATTTTGAGACAGTTTCAAAAACTGATTTCACACGGAGAGTCAAACCTGATGTGGCCTTAGGCCAAGGCCCAATGTTGCGAATACACGGCATTTTTCCCATGGCAGAAATGCAGCGGCAAAATCGTCACTTATTACAGTACCTGCAAAGTGGATGGGATTCTGTCTAATCCTATGCACACATTACAGAAAGAAAATCTGCAGTGGAAATGCTGTGATTCGTCTTCCGTATAGGTATAATAGGGGAAAATGTCCGCAGAGGAAAACTTGCTGCATGGGGCCTTAGTCTTAGAAAACATTTCCATATACTATATGTGTGGATGGCATTAGTAGTCTGCTTCTCTAGCCTGCTTTTTCTGCTTTACTTTTACATGCTGCTGGCTCCTTTAATCTGTTTAATACATCTGTGCCACAGTGACTGACCTGAACTGCTTAGCCGTGTCCAATCCTTAAGATTTGTTGTTATAAGTTATGGCTGTCTACACAATCTATTTGTTCTAGAATGCTGCATCGGGTCAGTGGATTGGCTTTGTACCCGTGTGCTTTGTATGCCAGTGCTGCTTTTAAGCGCTATTCCAACCCTACTGTTTGTGACCAAGAGATGGCCTTATAATATTCACCTTGCACGTGTAAACATGTTTGCTGTAGATATTGAGCATTTGTACTTTTGCTTGACAAATTGCCCGGTCCCATGATGTTTTCTTGATGAATTGCTGGACTGTGGTCATGGGTGGAGGCCCATACATGGTCGGAAAAACATAACAATGATATTCACCAGCTACCACAGCATGCTGCAGCCTGGGATAATGTGTTCTGCTGAATGTTTGTATAAATGTGCCACCTGCTGTGTATTAATCTAAACCTGGGATAAAAGCTTGTGCTTTATTATAGCCGTCTTTTCTGCACCAACACTATTAAACATGTCTTGAGTGTATTTCTTTCTCCTTCTGTGCCTTGCAGGGTCTCTACTGTAACGCTTAATGCTTCCGTCAATAATAATGATAAAAATCTATTGCTAAATTACACATAAATATTACTGCAGAGCGCAGAGTCACTGTTTAGTCAAGACCTACATCAATTCTGAATCTACAAACCGTTCAGTATTAGAATATTCACATGGTGCGGCTAAAAGTACATCAAAACTGCATCATCACAACAATTATGCATGTGCTTTTGTCATGGTTTTTGATCCTCTTTAGGTTTTTACAGGTGAAACATTTCATCTATAAATACAGTAACCACTTGGAAAACTGTGTCAAAAATGCTTGCTGTTTTTTCCAAAGCAGATTCAATGCACCACATCCAGACAGGGCATATATGCGGTGGGTTTTCTGCTACTAAAGTGCAGTCAGAAAATCTGCAGCATTTTAGAGCAGCAGTGAAGTGGATTACATTTTAACAGATCTCTTCCACATTCTGCACTCAAAATCTACTGTGTAAAACTGACCTACTGTACAGATGTCGCATCCATAGCATGTTAATTTACACTGTGGGGTTTACACTGCAGGTTTTACCCTTTACGATGCTATTTTGTCTGACAGCATGACAGACATCAGAAAAAAAAACTTGTGCACCCCATTGGTGTCTGTCATGCTCTATTGGTGTCTGTCTCGTATCGAATCTGAACCTTACTTATATTCCATTTTTCTATTTCTGTGATGGAAAAGTAAAACAGTGGCCCAGATGTTCTAATGGTTACACAGTGTAACTTAGACAGGCAGTCTGAAATGTGCCAGATTTATCAAAGTAATCCAGTGCTGGATGATAAATCTCGTGTATCTTTAGACTTGAGACCACCTCTTAGCAGAATTTTTTGACACTATTTTGGAGAATTTTTGGCACATCATGGTGCATTTAAACCATGTCCCCTTTTTTCTGAGAATCCACCCCCACATATCTAGAATGTCGAAAAAATTTTAGCCTAAACTAAATGCACCAAGATGCTTCACAATTGTGCTACTCTAGTCTTCACTGTCCAGTGATATATTCCATATTCCTGTACCTCATTGTATAACTTTACATACAGATGTAGCAAAGTTCAAGCTTCTGCATTTGGTTAAACTGCTACAACGTAATATTTTATAACAGAAACCAACACAAAACAAAGAAAAGTCATTGAAAAATGTTTTCAAAAACTTTTCTTTGTTTTTTGTTGTCTTCAGATAGATATCACGCTGACACAGTTTAACCAATTGCAGAAGTTCAGGTTAACTCTGCTACATCTGTATTTATTGAGGAAGCATGAGGGCTTTTCTTTCAGAGGTGGTGAATAGGGCAGTTCCTATAGCCTTCACTTCTTGGGGTACAGACAGCTGTATCCTAAGAGTAAAGGTGTAAATACCCACACTGGGGGTAAAGCAGATGTATACATAAAGAAAGAATGAGAGAGACCAATGTTGTTTTAGATTTGATGGGAAAAATATTTCACAACTTTAAGAGGAACTAGTGGATAGCTGTCATTTGCAAGCAGTAGAAAAAATGGCTAAATGACTGTCCTCCGAGATTTTCTTTAAAACCTGTGTATGTGACCACTGTGACAGAACTTGCCAGCTAAACAGATTAAACACTTCGGTCAGCAAGATATATTCTGCTGAATTGAAGCTTACTATAGCACACAAAGTGTTCATTTAAAACGACATGTAAGTGTTGAGACGCCAAGTCTCCTCACAGTGCTGAGTAAATCTGAGAGATCTAAATCACCAGCAGTGAGGAGGAGCTTTTCCCAGAAGTGCACAACTCAAGATAATGTAAAATCTTTAAAACGGGGTAGATATATGTGCATTTTACCTGGGATGATAGGTACCCTTATACTGCTTCTCCATGGGGAGACATAAAGAAGTGTGGATTATACTAGGGTTGTGAGCTCAGCACGAATGATAGCAATGATAAATGAGCTCTTAGTTCTAACACTGTGAACATGAACACAAAATAAATTAGACAGTATATGGGGACTTAAGTGACATTAAGTAATTTATCATTTTTTACAGTAGAATAGCTTTACATAGATACAAAAGTAGGTCATATACCGTGTGTATACACACATATACACTATATGGACAAGGTGTTGGGGCACCTACACATTACACCTACAGGACCTTTTATGACATCCCATTCTAAATCTATAGGCAATAATGTGGAGTTGGTGCCCTCTTGAAACCAAAACAGCTTCCACTCTTCTGGGAAGTCTTTCTGCAAGATTTTGGAGTGTGTCAGTGGGAATTTGGGCTCATTCATCCAAATGATGTTAGACAAGAGCCCTGACTTGCAGTCTTAATTCTTATTCATTTTAAAGATGTTCCATGGGGATAAAGTCAAGTTCTTCCACAACAAACTCACCCAACTACGCCATGCCTTCATGGACTGTGCTTTCAGCACAGGGGTACAGTTATGCTGGAACAGAAAAGGACCTTACCCAAACTATTCCCACAAAATTGGAAACATATGTCCAAAATGCCGTGGTGTTCCGAAACATTAAGAGTTCCTTCACTGGAACTAAGGGGCCAACGCCAATCCCTGAAAAACAATCCCATAGCATTATCCCTCCTCCACCAAATTCCTAAACACCTCCACTTGTTAATAATATCACTTACAGCTAAGGCTATCTAGGAGGGAAGGAATGTCATGAACTGACACATGGAATTCAGTGAGCTCTTTAGAATAAGCCATTCTTTCGCAAATGTTTGTAAAAGCAGACTACATGGCTTGGTGCTGGATTTTCGATACTTGTGGCAATAGGACTGAGTGAAACACCTGAATTCAATGATTAAAGTGGTATTCCGATAACAAGTTACCTCCTATGAAACTTGCTGGCCGCTGGGACACTCATTGATCATGAGAACCCCAGTTTGAATGGAGTGGCAGGTCATAAATATGCGCTGCTGCTCCATTCATCTGAAAGAGAACCGCAAGAGATAGCCAAAGCACGGGACAGGTAACTTTTGCTCCTTTAAGAGGTGTGTCCCAATATTTTTCACCATATAGTATACAGTATATTCGTCATTTAGCCGCATTTCTCACATAAGCCTTTTAATGTCAAGGCATTTATTTGCCTATCTATATGTCAGACTTGATGCCATTGGCATAAAATGAAAATGTATAGCTAAATGTATAAATGAAAAGAAACAGTTAGGACCCATTTATAAACTCCACTTTTGGAAAAGTTGCCTTACACGTCATATATTGTTTTAGACACTTTTTGCATGTTGGCTTAAAAGAAAAGTAGATGAGGCTTAAGATGCAGTGTACACCAAACTGCAAAGTAGGCCATCTAATAAGTGATGTGTAGACAGAAGTCCAACAAATTTATTAAACAGCATGAGCCATTGTGATACATTTGGTGCAGTTTTAGATTGTCTAGTTGAAGCATATGCTGCTTAAAAATTAGACAAGATTAGTAAATCTTACCTGGTGGTTTTTTTTGTTGTTTTTTTTTTTTTTTAAAGAAGCTGCTGTTTTTTGTGACAGTTTTTATGCAGTTTTTGAAGCCGAGGCCAGAAATACATAAAGAAGGAGACCAAGACATGAAACATTGAGCTGATATTATTTTGTCATGAACATGTTACTATAAAAATACATTGCTAGTGTGATTATAATGTGATAATAAATGTATACTTAATGCCTTTCTATATTTTGTTATGTTTTTTGTAACATACGGTAACAATCATTATGTTACATAATGAATGCCATGTAGAAATCCATGAATGTAGATTTCTGCACAGGGGAGACCTGAGCCTCTTAGTGATCCCATGCATGAGACTGTGATCGCGCTGAGCAGTACTGTCAGTGACCGACTGCTCCACCCTAGGTGTGAGAAGGAGCGCTATCGGAAGTCTTTCCTCCCCACCGCGGTTAGGCTGTACAACCAACACCGACCTAAGCGGAGATCATTACACACAGAGAACTGAAATATCTCTCTGCCTGTTAAATCCCCCCCCCCCTCTGCTACGCCCTATCTGTCTGTCTGCTATTAATGTAATGCCTCTCACCTTGGAACATTCCTGTACATGTTGTATTTGTATTTGTATCTGCTTATCTTATCTTATCTTTGCTGCTGTAACACACTGAATTTCCCCATTGTGGGACTATTAAAGGATTATTATTATTATTATTATTTAGCCACAGTTGGGGCCAGTGGCAGAATGGATTAAGACTGACATACAGAACAGTAATCTTAATAAATTCCCCCCACTGTCTGTAAAACCCTTCCAAGGCCAGCTTCACATAGCCATGATATAGTCTAATTCCTCTCCTACGACGCTACTGGACCAAACGTAATCCTTCTTTCCTCTCCTTGGTGTGTCTGTGCTTTCTTTCTTTAGAACAAACTTATTCTACAGAGCTGTACACAGATTATCCACACTTACATTGGTCCCTAATCTTATTGGGGCCACAATGCCAAGTTAATCAATCTGTTATGTGATCAATCAATCAATATGTTATGTGAGTGTCGGAGGAAACTGAAGTAACCAGAGCGGAAACCCACACAATCGAACCCACGACTGGAAGGCAACATGCTGTCTCACCATAAAATCATGGCAATGAAAACTTGTTTCATACAGTACAGTTGTGTCACAGTTTACACTTATTCTTTGTAGCATTTAAAGGTTTATATTTCTCTGTTCTTTGAGACATATTCTGTAATGGCAATAAACCTGTGTAAGGTGTTCTGACAATATGAGTAGACAAAGTGCCAAATTCAATATCATCTGACTTGAGGAGACATTCTATCCAAGTAAGAAAGGGAAACAATAACCCTACTGGTTTCTAAACCTTGCGATTCAGACCTCAAGAACAGCACAGCCATGTATATGGAGTCTTACAGTGGCATGCAGTGTTCTTACGGTTCTATACTACAGAGTAGTAAGCACACAGTTTGTCATTATATGATGTGTCTGTAGGTAAGCAAGTTATTCTTCCCTAGAAGCATTGCTTGTATGGGAGATTATCTCTGCAGTATTGCTTATTTGTTTGTGATATTCCATGAATCTGAGAGGAAAAATCCTCTATATGCCTTTGTATAAAATGAGATACATAGAGAGGTGTAGTAAAGGCCCATAGACCTATAGATGCCATAAAGGTTGGAGTTTGGACAAAGACTTTGTGCGTGAGTTTTTACTGGACAACAATGACCTATACACTCAGCTGATTATGTCCGTGAGCTCAGTGCTATTACCAGACAATAATGCATAGAGGAGACATGAAGATCGACTAGACAACATACACCACTATTTGCCAACTAAGTTTTCTTAGATTCTGGTAAAGGGGTTTCCCTGGACGATATCAACAGCAGTAGTCACCCCTGACAAGACCTGGCCACCAGTCCTGATGTTTATGTGCCCATTGTTGGCGCTTTTGGCAGTAGACAAGTCACAGCATTGACATTCTGACTTGTCTGCAACCTTACAGCCCCACATACAGTAAGCCCCTTGTGTTCTGCCACCTTTTATCACAGCCAACTTTATCAGCACTTTGAGCTATAGTAGCTCTCTGGGTTTGGACAATGTTAGCTAGCCTTTGCTGCTTACAGGATTGAATGAGCCATGGATGCCCATGACTCTGTTGGCAGTTCACTAGTTGTCCTTTCCTCGACAACTTTATGTATGTACTAACCACTGCATACTACGAATGCTCCACAATACCTGACTTTTTGTAGAGTAACTGAGACTGGGTTTATACAGTGCTTCCTTGCTGAAGAACTACATGCAGTTTTTAATTGCAGTAATGCCTAGCACAAGGTACCATACATCTCACGTGTACAGTAACGGGTATGAAGTTACAAACCTCTGGTGTACTGGTTATTAGCATACAGGTGACATGTATAATAACATGTGCTAGGCATTACTGCAATTAACGAATGCATGCAGTTCTGCAGCAAAAACCGCCATGTAAACCTAGTCTAATTCATTTTAACTGTTGAGTGTCAGCTGCAGCCCTTGCATTCATTTGGACTGTAGTTCAATAGTTAAAATCAATTAGCTGCGCTACAAAAGTCGCAGTGTAGCAGTGGCCGTATTCATTTCACCTGTCAGTGGTTTTAATGATATGGCTAATCCAGGTACATTTGTTTAATGACTGGTTAGTTATTATCCAGAACAGGTCTCATAAATGAGGACTATTCTTTACTTCTACAGTCATTTCCCAGAAATGAAGGCTGCTGTCTAAAATGAAGTGAATTCAGTGTCTCTGTAAGTGCCTGCGCTGCTAGACAAATTAACAGAAAGTAATGAACAGAAGAATTAATGAAGCTGGCTTGTGTGGATTATTCTGAGCCCAAATCTGCCTGACGGATCAAATTAAATCTTTGTATGAGAAAATCAGATTGTAAAAACCTTTGCAGATCATTGAACACATAGCTCATGTTCCATACACATACTAAGATCTAGCGGGTATCAGATAGAAAACTGGCCGGTGTGACATTTAGGCGATATTCACAACATCCTCTGGAGAGATTAATTGAGAATGGAGCCTCTAAGCTTTGTAAATATGATGCTTTCATAAAAATAGAATTTCATAAACAGTAGCTCAAATCCTATGAGAACTGAAGGCTTTATGAATAGTAACAGGATTTATGAATCATGGAAGTTTTGCCATTTATGCAATGACCAAGTCTTGTGTCCGTCCCATTATTTCTCAATAGAATATTTGGGTTATATAGGAAAACTCAGTATGGGCCCCATAAGCAATGAGAGCTCCCCAGATGCACTACATTTATTAAACATAATGATCACCATTCAGATTTCAGAACCAAAACTCTGTGCTCATTCATTTCATTATATATCTGTATTGGGGACTATGTTCTGATTTAAAGGGAATGTGTCATGAGAAAATGAACTATTATGTAAATATAAAAGATAAATATAAAAATGTTTTTGTATTAAACATATTTTTAAAGAATTTTTGGTGATGTTTTTTTCAAAATTTACACGTTTGGAAAAAGCTAAAAATCTTGCAGTTCCAATGGTGGCAACAAAGCGTAAAATTGTCTGTTACTTCATGCTTCCTGGAGATGGACCATGGGCCATAGACACAATAGTTTGGAGCAGACACTATTGACTTCTGTTGGAGAGTTAGTTGCCCCATTCTTGCATCGCTGCTGACTGTTGAAGGGTTGCACGCTTATTCCTGTGTTACTCTTCGTAGGGGTAGTGCAAAGACTGACAACTACAACAGCTACTTTTTCCCTTACTACTATCTTGCTACTGCCACAAGGCATTCATTGGCACCCTAACATATAGAGCACATATAAGTCCACATCAGGATATTGCCAGGAGCGGCTAGGAGGGTGCTCACATGTGATCCAGCCTCAGCCCAGTATTGTGGCTTCCAAGTCCACCAAATATCAGTATCTTATAAATAAAATAAACCCTTAAAGAGGACCTTTCACATCTTCATGTATATGCGGTTTTACATACTGCTAGAAAGCTGACAGCGCGCTGAATTCAGCGCACTGTCGGCTTTCCCGTTATATGCCCCGGGGCTGGAGATATCGGGGGTCTTAGTTTCACCATTCACTGTCAGAAGGGCGTTCCTGACAGTCTAGCTGCGCTGTGAGGAACGCCCTCCCTGACAGTGTTCCTCCATAGCACTGTACTGAGGGGCGTTCTTCACAGCTCAGCGTCATCACTGAGCGGTAAGGAACGCCCCCCCCCCCCCCAGTACAAGTCTATGGACAAGCACAGTCAAGGAGGGCGTTCCTCACAGCGCAGCTAGACTGTCAGGAACACCCTTCTGACAGTGAACGGTGAAATTTAGGCCCCCGATATCTCCAGCCCCGGGGCATATAACGGGAAAGCCGACAGTGCGCTGAATTCAGCGTGCTGTCAGCTTTTTAGCGGTATGTAAAACCGCATATACATGAGGACGTGAAAGGTCCTCTTTAAATAAATAAAGTTTATAATTTTTTTTTATACATCAACTTTCTTTTTTTTATTTATTCCTATAGTGCCTTACCACACACCCTCACACACCCGCCCCCTCCCCCTCCCACCCCCCCAATCACCACCCCGGGGTTTTTTTCTTCTCCCCCTTTTTTCTTCCCCTTTCTTCTTGCCCCGCTTTCCCCCCCCCCCCCAAAAACACATAATAAAAAAATATAGATTGTGAGCCCTATATGCGACACACTCAAAAAAAATATATAAACATTGTGAAATAGAATTGTATTATATAATAAAAATATAAATAAATATATATATATATAAACACTTATACCAAATATTTATAATTTTTTATATTTATATATATTAAAAAATTTAATTTTTTTTATATAATAAAATTATTAATATTTTTTAAATTTTTTTATTTTCTTTCCTCACCCTCCCCCAGCCCTTTTTTTTTTTTCTTGGCTCGCCACGGATAAAAACAACAATAAAAGAACCTTCTTTAAAAGGACAAAAACTCAGCGGTTCCTTTATCGGGGCCGGGAATTTTTCCACACATAGTGGTTTTCCACTTTAAAACCCCCCACAATAAAGAAAATCATGGCTGGGTTTTTCATTTCAATCAGTTTTATTAAGATTTTTATAAGGTCATATTACAACATTCAAAAAAAAAAAAAAAAAAAAAAAGCATTATCGGATATTCTACTGAAGTAGCTATAAGTCAAAATAAACATAGAATAAACAGGGTACTAATATGCAAGAAGATATGTTAGTTATCTAAGAGTTGTTGGGTTGTTAGGATAGAATAAAGAGGTTTATACGGGTATAAACAACAAGAAGTGACAGTAATATTAGTTATGATCTTCTGAGGGCGGCACAACCGGATTTACGGCCGATGCAGCTGGATCTTTAATGTCCACGGAAGCCAGTTCTTTTGGAATTGGCTGTCCCCAAGGACGCCATGGGAAAGAACTCTTTCATGTTGGTAGGTCAGTTCCACCATGGTCACTAGGTCTCCTCTAGATGGGATGTTAGCAGACTTCCAGTTGCGTAGAAGAGCCAAGGACGCTGACAGTAAGGCATGGCCAATCAACACTCTATGTACCGCTGGGAAAGAGTCGATCTGCAGAAATAGGAGTGCCAAAGCTGGTGAGGGGGGTATGGAGTATCCCACCAGAGAAGAGATCCACCGGAAGACGTCTTGCCAATACGGCACCACTTGGGGACATGTCCACAATAAATGGAGTAGAGTTCCTTTCTCGCTACATCCCCTCCAACAGGAGTTCGAAGTCTGCGGAAATATTCGGTGTAGTCGCTCTGGGGTATAGTACCAGTGGAGGAGAATTTTGACAGTGGTTTCATAGTGAGTTGTACACCGGAATGTCTTTTTCGCGAAGGCCAGTGCTCTCTGCCATTGTACGACCGAGAATTGTTGATGAAGTTGCGTTTCCCAGCTGAGTAACGGAGTAGATTTGACCAGACGGTCTTTAGAGCCTATGGTGTTGTAGATGGAGCTGAGGGTCTTGGTGGCTGGGTTGGGAATTTTGAGGAGGTCCAACAGAGATTTGTTATACAGAATTTGTTTGTTGTGGTTGGAGGTTAGGAAGTGCTTGATTCTCAGGTATGTAAAGAAGCAAGTGGAGGGTAGGGAAAAGGTGGATTGCAGAGACTGGAATGGGATCAACGATTCTTCACTCCACATCTGTGAGATAGAGGTGATACCCGACGATTTCCAGATGGATAAATTGAGATCTAGAATTGCTAACTCCAAGAATTCAGTCGGGGCCCTCTTAACGTTTAGTGACTGTTTCTTTCCTATAGAGTGGTGGATATGTCGCCAGCTGTCTATAAGGTGTTTTAGAATTGGAGATGTAAGTGAAGGTATCTCCTCAGTCCAGAGGGGAGTAGAGAAGCCAAGATTGGAGGTTGTGTTGTGGAATCATATAAGACTCGATACGTAACCAGGATTTGTGAGCGTTGTTGTGCCACCAGTCCTTTAGAGTAGAAAGGTGTGAGGCCATATAGTAATCATAGATGTTTGGTACTCCCAAATCTCCTACTCCCCGTTTCCTGTGCATAATAGAAGATGGGAGTCTTGGTTTCTTGGAATTCCAGATAAGCTTGTTGAGCATAGCGTTAGTTTTCTGGAGGAATATAAGAGGGGGAGCTACAGGAATAGTTCTGAATAGGTATAAGATTTTTGGAAGCAGCATCATTTGAAAGGCAGATATCCTGCCTAGCCATGACAGGGTATGTTTTGCGTAAGATTGGAATTCTCTCTCTAGATCTATCAGTCGATACATGTAATTGGCTTTGGCCGCTTGTGTAATAGAGGGAGTGATCTTTATTCCCAGGTAATCCAAGTCTGTCGACCTCCAATCATAAGGAAATTCCTCCTTAAGCCGTTCCAGAAGTGGCTTGGGGACTCCCAACGGGAGAATTTGCGTTTTAGACTCATTAATTTTATAAAAGGAGAGGGCTCCATATTCTTTGAGAATTCCGATAGCAGCTGACAGAGAGGATTCTGGGTGAGTCAGGGACAATATGATATCATCCGCGTAGAGGGAGATGAGATGAGATGAATCCAAGATTTTCACTCCTTGAACTCTGTCGCTTTGCCTCAGGGTCTGCGCCAATGGCTCAATGGTGAGTATAAAAATCAAGGGAGAAAGGGGGCATCCCTGTCTCGTTCCATTCCTTATAGTAAAGCTATCCGACAGTGTACTGTTGGTAAACACTCTGGCCGATGGACAGGAATACAGATTGGATATAGCAGTGAGGATAGGGCCAGAGAATCGCATTCTCTGCAGGACAGAAAAGGCGAAGGACCAGTTAATCCGATCAAACGCCTTCTCGGCATCCAAGGCTACCATCAGGGCTGGAGTCCTCCTGCGTTCCAGAAGATCTATCAGATGGAGGACACGTCTGGTGTTATCTGGAGCCTGGCGGCCCTTGACGAAGCCCACTTGGTCTGCACCAACTAAATCTGGGAGAATGGGAGCCAGCCGAGCTGCTAAGATCTTCGCATAGAACTTGAGGTCCGAGTTTAGCAGCGAGATTGGCCTGGAATTCTGCGGTACATCAGCCGGTTTGCCTGGTTTAGGGAGGGTGATAATTAGTGCCGCCAGGGATTCGCGTGGAAGCGGTGCACCTGACATAGCGTGGTTGAAGAAGTTCATGAGATATGGGGCAAGTATTTGTTGAAAGTAAATTAGATACTCGTTAGAGAAACCATCTGGCCCTGGGGATTTGCTCTTAGGTAAGGACTGTATGATTTTCAGAACTTCTGGGAGAGTAATAGGGGCGTTTAGGGCCGAGAGATGGTCATCTGTCAGGCCTGGTAATTTTAGGTTGCCCAAGAAGCCGGACACCAAAGTGGAATGATCTGGCGGGAGAGGAGTATGTTCTTGTAGATTATAAAGCTGTGCGTAGTAATCTTTAAAGGAATTGGCGATGTCTCTCGGGTCTGTTAATTGTACTTTGGTTATAGGATGCTTGATGTATGGGATCCTTGATTTAGCTGCTCTTGCTCGTAGTTGTCTAGCCAACAATCTGCCGGCTTTGTTACTTTGGGAGTAAAATCGAGCTTTAGATTTTTTCAGAGCTTTTTCGTAGTCTTGTAGCAGAAGCAAACGTAAATGTTGTCTAACCTGGTTGAGTTGTTCCGAAGTGGTCGGATTAGGGTTACTTTTGTTTGCAGCTTCCACAGTACGAAGTGTAGACATTGCCTCCTTAATTGCTTTCTGACGTTCTTTTTTATTCCCATGCGCTATTTTTATAAGTGTGCCACGGATGTACGCTTTATGAGCATTCCAGAGAGTATAGGGGTCATCGGTAGAGGTGGAGTTTGTCTGGAAATAATCCTGGAGGTCTTTTTCTATTATCGGGCGATAATTAGGATGACTCATGAGGTAAGTGTTATTTCTCCAGAGTCTAGTAGAGGAAGGTGGTGTCTTTTCTTCTATAGTGAGAGTAATAGCTGCGTGGTCAGACCACGTGATTGATTCAATTGTAGATTTTATGGAACTCATCAGGGTCGGAAGGTCTACCAAGAACATATCGATGCGGGAATAGGAGCCATGGACTGCTGAGAAATAGGTAAAGTCCCTTTCGCCCGCATGATGCGCGCGCCATATATCATGTAGATTTTCATTATGCGGAAATTGATGCAGGCAGGAGGTGCTCTCCCTACTGGTGTTAGTCGAATCCAGAGAAGGATCCATTATGTTGTTAAAGTCTCCACAAATTATTAATTCACCTTGTTGGATGTCTTGAATTTGTCGTTGGACTTTATGCAGAAATGCCAGGGTCTTTCGGTGCGGAGCGTATACATTGACTATTGTAAAGGGGGGCATTGTTGAGGAGGCAAACTATGATGAGGAATCTGCCTTGGGGGTCTGCTCTTTGTGCTGTCAAAGAGAATGTCACGGAGTCTCTAAAGGCGACAAGGACTCCACGTTTTTTCGATTGGTGGTGTGCATGGCAGATTACAGGGAAGGAGGGATGTTTTAGCCTGAAGGCGTCCTTTTGTAGAAGGTGAGTTTCTTGCGCACAAAACACGTCCGCAGAAAGTGAGAGAGCCTCCTTCCAGATGTATGCACGCTTCTGTGGGCTATTGAGGCCTCGGACATTGAGAGAGGCCAATTTAAGCACCATATTGTCACTGTAAAGTGAGAACGTCCGGAGTGTGTTAGGTCCTCAGAAGAAGGGTAGGCAGTGTCGCAAGTGAGAAGATCAATAAACAAAATGAGTGAACAAACGGTTCAAAGACGAATACAGGTTGACTGTATGTTTGGGGGTATCTATTAGAGGCCTGCCGGTTAAGCCACTAGAGCAAAGGGAGGTTGTGCACCTAAGTATAGAGGTGTAGCCATCTTGGAAAATCATTTATGATTTGTAGGAGATCCTCGTCCTGCAGTTGAGGGATGGGAGGCACTTGCCGTATCTTGAGGAGATGATATTGGTATCCTCCAGGTCGATAGCAATGCTTTACCCTGATTCAGGTTGTGGATGGTGAAGGTGGTCCCTTCTTTCAGGATGATCAACTTCACAGGAAACCCCCATCTATATTGAATTTTATTTTTTCGGAGCGTTGTCGTGACCGGGAGCAATTCCCTGCGGAGGCGTAGGGTTGTAGCGGAGAGGTCTGTGTAGAGCTGTACATCTCTGAATTTGGGAGGCCAAGATTTCTGCTTGCGAGCTGCTTCTAATAATTTTTCTTTAACATGAAAGAAGTGAAATCTAGCCAATACGTCTCTTGGGATCTCATCTCCTAGGTGTCTGGGGCGAGGAAGCCTATGCGCTCTTTCAATAATGATATCCGTGTTTGAGGAGTCGGGCAGTAAAAATTTGATATATTCCTGTAGGTATGGAAACAGATCAGCTGTTTGAACCTGTTCTGAAATGCCTCTGAATTTGATGTTGTTTCTACGGGAACGGTCTTCCATATCGGCCATCTTCGCCTTGAGGTTTTCAACATCGTCTTCAAGGTCATTGTGTGCATCAATGATTTTGTTATGTGACGTAGCTAGGTCGCCCATCTTAGTCTCAATATGCGTTACTCGCTTATCCAATGCACTGACCGAGGACTGGAGAGGCTGTAGCAGCTGTGTAAAGTCCGCTTGAAGGGAGCAGCGGAGGGCTAAGAGCATGTCTCTCAGCGTATGTTCAGAGGCGGGTCCGCTGGTGGTTGGGAAGCCGTCTAGACCAATCGGTGGTACGGATGTAGAGGCCTCAAAGGAAGGTTGGTCTTTGGAATAATCTAGGTCTCCAGGAAGTTCCATCCGAGGCTTTTGTTTAAGTGGGCTAGTATTCGGAGACAGTGGCTGTCGCAGAAGAGAGCTCCGCTCCTTGGTGGATTGAGCCGATGTAGAGTAGTTTTGCTGTGTTGCATATCGGATATCGTCAGGGGTGGGAGGTAGATGAAGATCCATCAGTTCTTCGGCGTGGTTAAAGTCTGCCCCCTCTATGATTGTCGCAGTAATTCCTGCAGCAGTCGTGGGCATTGAGGGTATAAGCTCTATTTGGACAGTGGGTGGGAGGCCCGGTTCTCCGTCTACGCCACGGTCCCACTCAAAATAATTAGTCAGGTTATTGTCCGGTTTTTTGGCGGGTTTCCTACCCTTCACCATATTGGCAGGTAATTATCTCCAATAAATTCAACGTTTAGAGGTATGATATACCAGAACAGGCTATTTGTCGCTAATGGTTGCTAGAAGGTGCACTAAATCCCCAAAACTAGGTCGCCATCACCCAGAAGGTAGGAACCAGTGAGAATTCTGTGAGGAGGATGCGAGCTACGGCTCGGTGATATTGCAGCCAGAGATTGAGGTATGGAAGCCAATTGATAATCACAGAGCTGAAGTGGCGGTGTAGGCCTGTAGAGGGCAAGGATCCTGCAGAGTAGGAGTGCCAGTGAGGGTCCGTTTAGGGCCTAGTTATGCCTAGATGGAAGGGAAGGCAGAGGACCAGGTCGGGGGGTCTCCTTAATGCCTATGGAAGGCCTCAGCACTCCCCCTCCCCTTGCTGTCCGCAGTAGATCTCCTACCTGGGAGCCGAGTCACAGACCTGGGACAGGCGAAGTCGTCCAGGGATGTAGGCCGCCTCCGCTGAGTGTCTGGGTCTGATGCTTCCTGCCTCAGGCCTCAGCGCGGTGTCCACCGCTCCAAGCGAGTTGCCGCTCCGCACGGCGGCCCGCACCACACGGAGGTATCGCCGCCGCTGCTCTCCGATCCTGCAGAGACGCAACGTCGGCAGCAGCAGAAGAAGCAGGGAAGAGCGCGGTGTCCGGGCCGGCCGGTATGTCAGTTGAGGTGTGGAGCAGATGCTGTGTCAGGAGCCCGGCGGTAAGGTAGGCCTCAAGTCCCCGTGCTACTTTCTCCCCGTGAAGGTGTCCTCCAAACTGCCACCGGAGTGTACCCCAAGGTGTAGGGGAAAGCCCGGAGGCAGGGGCCCGATATTGATGCTAGGATGCTGGTACAATCCTTTGGATCACGGAGCTGCTGGCAGGAACTCACAGAAATGTGTCCATTAACGTCGCCCCCCCCCCCCCCCCCTTTTGCCCCTTTTTTAAATAAAGAGGGGCTTATGGGGGGGGGGGGGGGGAGATGTGGAGAAATAAAAAAAAAAACAGGGGGGGGGAAACAACTTTCTCAATGAAAAGGGAAAAGGGGGAAAAAAAATATAAAAAAAAAAAAAAGAGAAAAAAAAGGGGAAAATTTTTTTTGTATTTTTATAGAAAAAATAAGGGAAGAGTTATTTGGAAATAGATTTTATTAAGAGATATAGAAAATAATGTATTATAGTAAGATATATAAAAACCGCCATCTCATCACCTAGCCATGCATATTGGCTCAGGCGGGCCTGACATACGTGTGCATATTTCCCCTGTTAATGTGCCGCAGCCTATTGATTCTTTCTGCCAGTCCTCGAAACAAGATGAAACTTGGGATTACAAATTCCCAGTCAAATTTGTCACTGAAAACACATTCATCAGCTACGTCCCCCATTTCCGCACACAGCAGCAGATTTATCCTCGTTTATTTTTAACACCCTCATATGTACGGTATTGTTCTTAAACGCCCATAGTGCTGACACCCAGGCGTGAGGTACGTTTCCTACAACTTTACCTCACCCTGGTATCTTTTGTGCGTGGCACACATTTAAGTCAGCACTGCTGTGTTTCCAGCCGTCATAAACAAGTGGACATTTTTATTGCCATGGCAACAATGTGTTCACAGGCTTTTCTGCTGTCTGCCAGGAGGTGGGGGTTGGCTATGTAGGTATTTGCTAATTCAAATTTTAGCATGCTGCGGCCTTACATGATGTTCTCCATCAGACGTATAGTCCATAGGAAGCCCGTTCCATCTGAAACAATACTGAATAATTAGTAAAACCCCAGGATGTGCCACTTTCCCTCCCTCCGCAAGAAGCCAGAAATTAGAAACCAAGCAGCAGCTGAAGACCTTCACAGTCTTATTCTCCTCTGTGTCTGGCAGTGCTAGCAGAGCTGGTTTGTTCTTGAGTGATCAAAACTAAAATTAGATAACCAGGTCAGTAAAAAACACTGGAATTTCTGTATAGATGTACGTGTCCTGCAGATCTGCATTTAGGGGGCAGGAATGATCCAAATAAAGGTGATTAGTCATTTTTTTCATTGGCCACCTCGCATTTCTTTATTTGTACACTATGAATGATTTAGGCCGTATGCACATGACAGTTATGTTTTATATGTCCATTTTTGACATCCGTTTTGCATCCATTCCATTCCGTTTTTTCATTTTTGATGGGCAACTCTCATCCGTTTTGCATCAGTTTTTAACTGTCAGTGAAAAAAAAACAGATGAATTTCATTGGTCTTTCTTTTTTGACATATGATCCATTTTTAACAGACATCAATCCATTTGATATCCGTTAAATACAGATCCACTGATTTCTGTTGAGACTTTGTGTCTGTGAAAATGGACAAAGGTAGAGAATGTCAGTTCTCTTGACGGCCGTTGAAAACAGACTGTAAAAAAAATTGAAATGTGAATAAATACATTGAAATCAATGTGTTCTCAAAACAGCCATGTGACTGTTGTGTGAATAAATCCTTAGCCTGTTCAGTACAATAAGCTGAATTTATGAAGTCTGGCCTTTTCAACTCATAAATCAGGCGCACCTTCTATGTAGGACCATAAACCTGCACTGAAATGTACACCAGCTTATAGCTGGCACACATTTCAGACATAATTTACGCCAGTTTATTGATGTGATGATGATAAATCTGACGGGCTAGTGGGCCTGGCACCGCCATGCCCCTTGCTAACGATTACTGGTGAATTGGTAGGGAGAAATAAGGGGGTGCTCTATGCTGGGATATTGGGAAAACAAGTGGCTCATAACTATTCTTGAACAGGGGCCCTCAGGTGCCTGTGTCTGCTTCTGACTGGGAGCGTATTTGGCACATGCCAGATACTTCACCAAGAGAATGCTCTGCATCATTGGCACCTGCCTTTCATTGGATTTAATGATAGAATGATCACGGTTGTCCTACTGCTGGGACCTCCATCAATAAGACAAAGTCCGCTGTACAAGAATTGGCAGCAAGTGTTCAGTTCTCGTGCAGTACTTGTACATGGGTATCAAATAGATTACATATTTGTCATTAAAATTGCTGCACAGACAGTGTAATGTACAGATGTGGTGGATCCACTAGTGAAAGAGAGAAGACCCTCTTTGTATCCTTTATCTGCTGTGGCTAGGAGAGGGAGATCTTCAATGGAGGTCACCCATATAACAGGTTGTATATCTTTCTTCTAATCCAGACACTCCATTTGATGAATGTATATGTAAAACACTGCAGCACCCACATTTAGTCACCCATGTAAGACAATTTGCTCCTAGAGTTATTGAGGGTTTAAACTACTTGATCTAATACTAGATAAATATTTTTGAATGTTGTATTTTTGCAAAGGTAAATATATGATGCTGATAATCAATAAAGATCAAAGACTTTACATATATGTCATACATTACTAGTAACTAGAAGCGGATTCATGGTGGGTCCAGATGGTAATACTGGTGAACAGGCCAGTCTGATTTCGCCTCATACTCAACTCTTGACACTTGTACACTCATTGAGGATTGCTAAGTGTTTTGCTAAGTATTCTGCCAGTTCAACCTCCTAATTAATAGTTGCCAGTCAAGTGCCGAGTGTGTCATTTTATTGCACTCCTTTGAAACAGCACTTACGTAAATAGCTTTTATTGATGGTGCAGGTCTTAAGATAAATTAAAATCACGCTTGGAGGGAGATGAAGAGACTGTCAGGCTCTAATTGGAAGTAGTCAATATAATGAGCATGTATTGATGAACCTGTACAGGGCCATTTTTGAGCTTTCATTGTGGATTCTATTATGTTCATTGTTTCGTGTTATATAATCAAGTGCCGAGCCTTATTGAGAACCTCCTGGTGCTGGGCCTGTGTGATGGGGTTTATCTGTAACTGGGAAGAATGGGGAGAGTAAGTCAGCATATATATTGCTATTGTGTTGGTAATATACTTAGAAATCCTTAAGCAAGAACTCCTAGCAATTCCCTCCCCTCCTTGTAACTGTGATGGTATTCATGATATGGAGCTTAATAAACTTACTAATTGTTTTATCCAAGTAGTTTTTTTCCTTTATTCCGTTTCCTGATCATGTTACATGACTGTTAGTCAGACACTCACATTCACACTGCATCTTATGTGTGGACCAGAAGCCAGTTTTTTTATTCATTCCTATGAAACACTTATAGTTGTCAGTCATATAGCCTAGCCAGGACCGGAGTTGAAGATAAAAAACTACATGAATAAGGCACCTAGAACATTTTTAAAACATACCTCCAGTTATAAACCACTTCTCATAAATGAACAGTGCATTTGAATATAGGACACATTGTAATATATCTTATTAAGCAGATCTGTTTCCTTCTCCACTTATTAAGCTGTTTTCCTGCTCCTTATCTTGAGTCTGACTGCTTGTTTACATTATATTTGTCTCCATATACAATCTCATACATAGAGCTCTAAAGAGAAGGGAGGGACAGAGTAAGATTTTCAGCTGAGTAGTTAATTGATTTATTGCCTTACTCTGTGCACTAGTAGCCTTTTATCTACAATCTAGCAGTGTTAAAAGAATTCAGGATAGCAGCAATTATTTGAGTCTCTTTTCTATCCCCCTCCCCTTTTCATAGACTCAAGATTTGTAGACAGTAATTGCCCGTAAAGTGGAGAAGAAAACATTTCTTTAATAAACGTATATTACAAAGTTTCTTATTTTCACCTGAACTATTCATTTATGCAAAGTTGTTTATAACTGGAGGTCTGATTAAGATTTTTATGAATGGAAGTGAGCTGCAGCATGGCAATGTGACTAAATGACATGATGTCACTTCCCAAGAGGACCCTGACTTTCCTGTGGTGACAAATGTCAGGGAACATAAGTGCAGCGCTGTTGAATTTCAATATAGCCAATCCTCTTGTTGTTGTGTAGGTTTGGCGTTATAAGAAGCGTCCAGCAGCATATTTCTTCTCCCTCCCCATTCAAAAGAGAGCCGAGCATTCATGTATATGGAGGGAGTCTTGAGATATATCTCTTGGCCAATGAAACATTTGGCTGACAGATATTTAATGTGTATGGCCAGCCGTAGGATGATTATTCCTATTTCAGAATGCCTTGCGCTTAGTTAGAATACCTTCTTGCAGCTCCATCTTATTTTGTGTAGAGAGAATAGATTATTAAGACGGTTCTTTGCTCTAAACTCTAGTACCAAGACTGAAAGTTTCCTGCTAGATGTGGAAGTGCTGAAGGTGGCTAGTAATATGTATTGGGTACTAGGAGAATGTAAAGCGATCCAGTGTTGTCACCCATGTCTAGCAAACAGTACACAAAAATAAATATATTAGTTTGCATGACTACTTAATAAAAAGTTACAATAAGAAGCTTAAGGGAGGCCTGTAGAACAGCTGCACTGGGCGGTTTCTATAACTCTTGACCATCTCAGGGAGGCGAGGGCAGGCCTGTTTTTATCTCAGCCATGATATAATGGGGATAATCTTTTCATTTTTAGCACAAACCACTATGATCTAATTAACTAAACCAAAAGGTAGAAGTGACTGAGTAGACATTGTATACATGTACTGTATTTCCTGCAAATAAAGGCTGCTATATACTGTATTGATAAGGCTCTGTTCACATGGCTTCCATTATTAAAGGACAATTTTTTTCACTTTTTTGAGGTTGTGTTCACACGGTGTGGTCATATTATTTTTTTACCCTAAGCGATTTAACTATACTGCGTGAATGAACCTTGAGGAATCCTGAGAGGATTGATCAATCCAATATCAATAAATCCATTAAATAATACATTAAAATGTATTATTCTAAGACTACTGCAGACTCCTTTGTAAATTGTATGTAGTGATAAATTCTTCCTATCTTACAACTCAGTGTAGCTCCATAAGGCACAATAAACACAACTCTCTGCCGTTTCATCCATGTTTATTATAATGTATAAAGCCTATATAATAACAGTAAAAAATGCATCTTCACACCAGGAATCTCTCACATTCTTGTTTGTCCTTGAATAATCTTTCCATCCTGATACTGATACGTTGATGTCTTGATGATCTAACAGTATTTGACTGGACACCTTTCCTGTGTAGGTTTCATGATGGATTTTTATTGCTTTCTGTCTGTCTGTTCATCTTCATGTATCAGTGTCGGCCATATTCTCAGAACTAGGGTTCACAAGCTATAAACTGTATAGCTTGCAAGATTCATTTTCCTTTCTCCAATTTCTGCACCCCCCAACACCCATTTTTTGTTATTTATATAGGGGGAGGAGAGGGGTTTTTTTTTTAAAAAAAAAAAAAAAAAAAAAATATTTTACTTTGAGAGGGGTTTCAAAACTTTTTTTTGTATATAAAGTGATATAAAAAAATTTTGGCACCCCTATTAATCTTAATCATTTTTAGTTCTAAATATTTGGGTGTTTGCAACAGCCATTTCAATTTGATATATCTAATAACTGATGGACACAGTAATATTTCAGGATTGAAATGAGGTTTATTGTATTAACAGAAAATGTGCAATATGCATTAAACCAAAATTTGACCGGTGCAAAAATTTGGATACCCTAATCATTTTATTGATTTGAATACTCCTAACTACTTTTTACTGACTTACTGAAGCACAAAATTGGTTTTGTAACCTCACTGAGCTTTGAACTTCATAGCCAGGTGTATCCAATCATGAGAAAAGGTATTTAAGGTGGCCAATTGCAAGTTGTTCTCCTATTTGAATCTCCTCTGAAGAGTGGCATCATGGGCTCCTCAAAACAACTCTCAAATGATCTGAAAACAAAGATTGTTCAACATAGTTGTTCAGGGGAAGGATACAAAAAGTTGTCTCAGAGATTTAACCTGTCAGTTTCCACTGTGAGGAACATAGTAAGGAAATGGAAGACCACAGGGACAGTTCTTGTTAAGCCCAGAAGTGGCAGGCCAAGAAAAATATCAGAAAGGCAGAGAAGAAGAATGGTGAGAACAGTCAAGGACAATCCCCAGACCACCTCCAAAGAGCTGCAGCATCATCTTGCACTGTGCATCGGTCAACAATACAGCACACTTTGCACAAGGAGAAGCTGTATGGGAGAGTGATGCGAAAGAAGCTGTTTCTGAAAGCACGCCACAAACAGAGTCGCCTGAGGTATGCAAAAGCACATTTGGACAAGCCAGCTTCATTTTGGAAGAAGGTCCTGTGGACTGATGAAACAAAGATTGAGTTGTTTGGTCATACAAAAAGGCGTTATGCATGGCGTCCAAAAAACACAGCATTCCAAGAAAAACACTTGCTACCCACTGTAAAATCTGGTGGAGGTTCCATCATGCTTTGGGGCTGTGTGGCCAATGCCGGCACCGGGAATCTTGTTAAAGTTGAGGGTCACATGGATTCAACTCAGCATCAGCAGATTCTTGAGAATAATGTACAAGAATCAGTGACGAATTTGAAGTTACGCCGGGGATGGATATTTCAGCAAGACAATGATCCAAAACACAGCTCCAAATCTACTCAGGCATTCATGCAGAGGAACAATTACAATGTTCTGGAATGGCCATCCCAGTCCCCAGACCTGAATATCATTGAACATCTGTGGGATAATTTGAAGCAGGCTGTCCATGCTCCCCCCCCCCCCAAAAAAAAAAAAAAAAAAAAATTTTTTTTAAAAAAGGATATTTGTAAATTTTTTTAAAAAAAAAAAAAAGAAAAAAAAAAAAAAAAAAGGAAAGAAAAGAGGGGGTTTTTTTTTAAAAAAGGGGGTTAATTTTTTTTTTTTTCTTTTTTTTTTTTTGGGGGCCCCCCCCTTTTGCCCCGGCCAAATTTTGGTTTAATGCATATTGCACATTTTCTGTTAGTACAATAAACCTCATTTCAATCCTGAAATATTACTGTGTCCATCAGTTATTAGATATATCAAATTGAAATGGCTGTTGCAAACACCCAAATATTTAGAACTAAAAATGATTAAGATTAATAGGGGTGCCCAAACTTTTTCATATGACTGTATTATTGAATGTCTGTTAGAAATATTCACTGTGTGGTTGAATGTAATTATAATCCAGGAGTAAACCAAGTAGATAGTATTTGTGTAACTTGAGACATGAAAGATTGCAGGACAGAAATGGAAGGTCCACATTAGGGTTGTAATTTAAGGCTATACAAAGTCTAATGTGAATGTCCACCTTTATAAATATTTTTGACACGCTGCTGAGTATTGGATAGTAGCCCCACAAAACCACCGACTAGACAAGGTTGCAGAGTCTAAGGGATCCCCTGGTATGCACTTTTAGAGTAAGGCCCCACGTAGCGGACCACAGCAAAAAAGTGCTGTGGGAAAAACCGTAGCGGCAACGCATTGCGGTTTTTCCCACAGCGCTTTTCACAGCTAGTCCGCTGTATAATTGACATGCTGCGGTTTCCAACGGTTTTGGAAACCGCCGTTTTTCTTCTGCACGTATTTTTGCACAATGTGTGGATGGGATTCACTAGAAGTGACTGTAAAACGCTGCATTTTTTTCTGCAGTGTTTCTGTGAAAAACCGTCACAGTTTTGGAAATCGCAATATGTCAATTATACCTACGGAAACGCTGGTGGTTTCCCTATAGGTATAATGGAAGCAGAAAGTTTGCAGAGGAACCCTCAGCAGACTTTCTGTGAAAAGCGCTTTTTTTTGCTGTGGCCCCCTATGTGGGGCCTTAGCCTAAAATTGGTTTTACAGGACTTTTCAATTGATATAATAAATTAACGATCCATTGAGTTCCAACACCTTGGACCCCCACAGATCAGCTGTTTGAAGCGGGAGCCATATGATGTCACGTTCATCAGTCACATGTCCTGATCGCAGCTCAATCCTATTCAATGGGATGAGCTGCAATACTAATCACAAATGCCTGGGTGTCAGAACCCTGTCAGTCTTTATTTGATAACCTATCCTAAGAGTAGGTCATCAATTAATAACACCCGGAAAACCACTTTAACTTCCACACAGCTATCTCCATGTTGTAGTCCCCAGAATAGTCTCACAGCAGAGGTTCTATGAATGGATGGCGAGGTCAAAAGTAAAATTAGGAAACACATGGGGAAAACCAGAAATGCCAAAATCTGCCATTTCAGCTTTTTTTTCAACTTTTTTCTTATGTGTATGGACAGATCATTTGGAGCTCTGTGCCAGAAAAACAACTTTGGTTATATTAAAACTGCATGGTGTTGAATATTAACATTCACGACAACCCCTTTTAGACCAGAGCTATACTACAACTTTCTGTAGCACTATCAATTGATTTTGGCTATTGCTTATTTGAGTTCTATACAGTCTCCCTGGTGAATATATTATGTATACCTTATAGTGACCCTCAAGAAATGTCTCAAATATATTGGTCCTTGTACTGATTCCCATTGCATAGATACATAAAGTACATTGGGTTCTTACAATCATGAGAAAGAGAAAGTATACGCTCTTTGAATTCTATGATTTTATGTATTAAAATCTGGTCCTTAGAAGGTTTTAAAATAAGGTAAATCCAACTTCAGATGAACAACAACAGATTTCACCATTTTATTATTTAACAAATAATGAATCAATAGCTGGTAGAAACGTCTTTAGCTGCAACAGCTTGACATAATTTTCTGTATGACTTCATCAGTCTTTCTGGAGTGTTCTGGAGGAATTCTGGTCACCCTTCCAAACAAGCCATACTTGTACTATCATGAACTTGAACATTTAATATGCTTGCTGAGGCCTGTAAAGTTTTAGATATAGATCCTGGGTTTTTGCAAAATTTCTCTGAGCATTGCATGGTTTGACCTTGAGGTGAATTTCCTTGGATATCCACTCCTGGAAAGATTGTCAGCTGTCGTCATTGTTTTCCATTTACGAATATTATTTCTCATTGTTGATTGATGACCTTCAAATTGTTTGTAAATAGCCTTATAAACCTTCCCAGACTATTGGGTGGCAGCAATTGCTTCTCTAAGGCTAAGTTCACATCTGCGCCAGAGTCTCTGTTGGAGACTCTCTTTTAGAGACTCCGCTGCAGAAACCACCAGAAAAGAAGGACTTTTCTCTCTGCTGGTTTCAGTCTAAAAACAGCAGACACCCGGTGGACCCCATGTTAGCCTATGGGGACCGCAGGTGTCTGCGGGTAATCGTTGTTTTAGCGGTCCAGCTCTGCGTCGTTCAGGTCCCTCAGTGAACCTGAATGATGGAGACATGTGCGCAGATGTGAACTTACCCTGAGATCATTGCTGGTGTCTTTTTTTCCCTTGACATTTTGTTAACACATGCTCCAGACCAGAAAACTGCCAAAACTTTTTATGTTATAGAGTTGGTTGTACTTGCTGATAAGTCCATCAAGCATTTGATTAGTAACATCTGGCTGCTACTTACCTTCTTAATTCCTATGGAAGCAGTAAGGGTGTACTTAATTTTTACAACACTGCTTCTGCATTTTATCCCAGTTTTTGTTAAATAATGACACGGCATGATTTATCGTGTGTTGTTGTTCACCTAAGGTTGTATTTGCATAATTTTAACATTTTTTTTTTATTATGTATGGATAAGTAAAATCTTAGACTTCAAAGAGGGTGTACCTTCTTTATCTCATGACTGTATATCTTCTGGACCCCAGTGATATGATGTTCTGCCTTATCTGATTCAATGCTTTTTTTAATCACGCAATAGAAATATAGCATTCATTATATTCCTTTAGTGGTTATATTCCATCGCCTACTATTTCCTGATCAAAGACTTCCTGTAATTGAAGGTGATAGAGGCTAAAAGAGCTTTTCTGTATTTAATATCATTTCAGTAGTTTATAACCAAACATAACAAATATTTTAGGTTGAGTTTTCTAAGGAATAAAACCATTAATCATACGAGGACTGGTCGCAGCTTTTTCACTAGTAGAACACATAAAGATTAAGCCCATTTAATATATAGAAGTTGTTACAAACAATAGGAAAAAGCTGCAACAGCAAATTATCCCGCTGAACTTTCTCCTAATTGAATCAGCTGATTTTATTTTTACCGTCTTGCTAATTGTTACAAATGAAGCACTTTCTTCTTCTGTATTTCTATACAAATTAAATTGCAGACCATAGGGAAGCATGATCTGGTTTATAACCTTCATTTTCATGATGCAAGGATCTTTCTTAATTAAACTCATTTGAGCTTTTTCAAGCTTAATTTTAAGTCTTAAAAACTGACATCTTTGAACCGTAAATATGCTTGCAACGGCAGAATGTGATAGTGGTAGGTACAGAGCTTTATGGGAGATTTATCAATACCCCGCCACAATACAAACAATGGGACAGATTTATGAAAAGTGAAAACAGTAGCAACCAATCATGCAGAATGCACCAGATTTATCAGTAGGGCATGGAGACTCTGACATCTTGCCCATTACAATGATGCTAAAGTGGCAAAGGGGCTTCATAAAATTGGCACCCAGTCTCAACGCTATATATAGTTATGATGTACTGTATATTGATGAATGAATATGCCCTATTGCCCCCTTTGTATCCCAGTTTCTAATATTGATGGTCTACCTAAAATTAGATTTGGGTCTGTCTGACATCGGGACCCCTAATCAGCTGTACAGTGTCAGCGTGGCTTCTGGTAATGTTCACATGCCGAGGCCTGCACTGCTCCCTCGCCATACAAATTGTAGCACTGCACTGGTTTTAGTTCTGCAGCGGTGTCTCATTGAAGTACATGGGACAGTGTTGAAGTTTCTAAACTCACCGCTACAGTGTTATTTTATGGGGAAGTTGCAGCGTGGCATGTAAACATTACCAGGAGCCGTACTGCCCTGATATCCTGACCTGCGAGGGTCCTGGGTGTTGGATAAGGATAGGCCATCAGTATTAGAAACTGGATAACTACTTTAGGCTGAAGCCCTTCGTTGTGCAAATGCAGCACTTTTGCCATGGCGGAAATACTGCAAAAAATGCTGCGCTTTATAGTACCTACAAAGTGGATGGGATCCTGGCTAATCCCATCCACACATTGCAGAAAAAAATCTGCAGCAGAAAAGCTCACTTGCGTTTTTGAAAATCGCAGCATGTCAATTTTACCTGCGGAAACACCGTCAAAGCGATACCTTAACATACTTTTTATGGAAATCAATCCATTTTTTAATGGTCTAATAAAACAGTTGCAAAATGAATGACTAGTATGGACAATTGGCGACAGAACAGATACAATTCATCCATTTTTCACAACTGAGAAGCAGACATTGTCTTATGAATAAAGCCTTAAAGGGAACCTGTCACCAGGAAAATGCAGTCTAATCTGCAGGCAGCTTATTATATAGAGCAGGAGGAGCTGAGCAGAATGATATATAGTTTTGTGAGAAAAAATTCAGTATAACTTATCATTTATCCATTTATTTCTTTGTTTCTATGCTTACAAGGAGTAACTGAGTCCAGTGGGCAGTCCTAACAGTACATGACAGCTAGAGATGATCGAATTGAAGCTAACGAAGTGGAATTCGATCCGAATTTCATCACGCTTCGTGGTAACGAATCTCATTTTTTTCAAAATGGCTGCTGCCCATGTTAGAACATGGGGCAAGGAACTCTGGGAACGTGAGATCACCCACAATGCCATGCGTGCAGCCAATCAGCAGCCATCCCTGTGATGTCACATCCCGAGCACCCACGGCATGTTTGACCGCTTCATCCAAGGTGTTAAACCCCCCGAGCGGTTATGGAGCAGGGTGTTAGCTGTAACTCAAACAGGACAGCGGCATCCAAGGGGTTCCGCCATTTTGCCGCCCACCCCAGCTCTCTGCAGACAGGAAATAGCTGTTTTTTTAACGCACTTCGCCGCGATTTAATTCGGATCAAATAGAATCGTATTGGAAAAATTCGTCAAAGTTGCCGAATCGAATTTTTGAATACTTCGCTCATCTCTAATGACAGCCTCCCCTCTATGACTGTACATACACAGATAGCTGTCAATCAGTGTTAGGACTGCCCACTGGACTCAGTTACTCCTTCCAAGCATAGAAATAAATGGATACATGATACAGTCATATGAAAAAGTTTGGGCACCCCTATTAATCTTAATCATTTTTAGTTCTAAATATTTGGGTGTTTGCAACAGCCATTTCAATTTGATATATCTAATAACTGATGAACACAGTAATATTTCAGGATTGAAATGAGGTTTATTGTACTAACAGAAAATGTGCAATATGCATTAAACCAAAATTTGACCGGTGCAAAAATTTGGGTACCCTCATCATTTTATTGATTTGAATACTCCTAACTACTTTTTACTGACTTACTGAAGCACAAAATTGGTTTTGTAACCTCACTGAGCTTTGAACTTCATAGCCAGGTGTATCCAATCATGAGAAAAGGTATTTAAGGTGGCCAATTGCAAGTTGTTCTCCTATTTGAATCTCCTCTGAAGAGTGGCATCATGGGCTCCTCAAAACAACTCTCAAATGATCTGAAAACAAAGATTGTTCAACATAGTTGTTCAGGGGAAGGATACAAAAAGTTGTCTCAGAGATTTAACCTGTCAGTTTCCACTGTGAGGAACATAGTAAGGAAATGGAAGACCACAGGGACAGTTCTTGTTAAGCCCAGAAGTGGCAGGCCAAGAAAAATATCAGAAAGGCAGAGAAGAAGAATGGTGAGAACAGTCAAGGACAATCCACAGACCACCTCCAAAGAGCTGCAGCATCATCTTGCTGCAGATGGTGTCACTGTGCATCGGTCAACAATACAGCACACTTTGCACAAGGAGAAGCTGTATGGGAGAGTGATGCGAAAGAAGCCGTTTCTGAACGCACGCCACAAACAGAGTCGCCTGAGGTATGCAAATGCACATTTGGACAAGCCAGCTTCATTTTGGAAGAAGGTCCTGTGGACTGATGAAACAAAGATTGAGTTGTTTGGTCATACAAAAAGGCATTATGCATGGCATCAAAAAAACACAGCATTCCAAGAAAAACACTTGCTACCCACTGTAAAATTTGGTGGAGGTTCCATCATGCTTTGGGGCTGTGTGGCCAATGCCGGCACCGGGAATCTTGTTAAAGTTGAGGGTCGCATGGATTCAACTCAGTATCAGCAGATTCTTGAGAATAATGTACAAGAATCGGTGGCGAATTTGAAGTTACGCCGGGGATGGATATTTCAGCAAGACAATGATCCAAAACACAGCTCCAAATCTACTCAGGCATTCATGCAGAGGAACAATTACAATGTTCTGGAATGGCCATCCCAGTCCCCAGACCTGAATATCATTGAACATCTGTGGGATAATTTGAAGCGGGCTGTCCATGCTCGGCGACCATCAAACTTAACTGAACTGGAATTGTTTTGTAAAGAGGAATGGTCAAAAATACCTTCATCCAGGATCCAGGAACTGATTAAAAGCTACAGGAAGCGACTAGAGGCTGTTATTTTTGCAAAAGGAGGATCTACTAAATATTAATGTCACTTTTCTGTTGAGATGCCCATACTTTTGCACCGGTCAAATTTTGGTTTAATGCATATTGCACATTTTCTGTTAGTACAATAAACCTCATTTCAATCCTGAAATATTACTGTGTCCATCAGTTATTAGATATATCAAATTGAAATGGCTGTTGCAAACACCCAAATATTTAGAACTAAAAATGATTAAGATTAATAGGGGTGCCCAAACTTTTTCATATGACTGTATATAACCGACTATACCCAATCTTTTCCCACAAAACTTTATATTAATCTGCTCAGTTCCTTCTGCTCTGTAAATGTTGCCTGCGGATTACACAGCATTTTCATGATGAAAAGGTTCCCTTTTAGGCTGTATTAGACAGTCAGATCTTGGCCGGCCAAAGTCCCGATCAATTAAAAACACATTGATTGACACTCGTTTGCCTAATTACATAGGCAGATGCAAAGTGAATGGGGGAGGAACTATCTCTACTGTGATCATTTCTTCCCCCAGTCGGCTGTATGGACTAACGGCAGCACATGACTGATCACACAGTGGGATGTGCTGCCAATAATCTGCATCTTTTATTCTGCATAGAAGATGCATTCCCTTGCTAGTCAGCTGATCAGCAGCACTATTAGATAGGGCTCTTATTGGCAGCGAGTGTTTCTAGGAGCGCTTATTGGAGATAATAGCCCTGAATATCAAACTATCTAAATGGGCCATCACTGCAGCAAATAAAATGCTTGAGATCTATCACAATAGATTTCAAAGCACTAGAGATGGGTTTACTAAACCGAGCAAATGGAGATTTGTCTCAGGCACACTAGAATGGCTGCTGTATTATACTCTGGGGCACACTGAGCCATTTTTTTTTCTTAAGGCCCCATACACACACCCATATATTATCACAGGTCTGTATAAGGGGCTGGGAACCTGGGGTCGAAACTCAGGACAGGTCCTATGCTTGTCCGTTTTGCGGTCTGGGCTCGTTAATTAAATGAATGGGTCCATGGAGGATGTGAATGGCACAGAGATCATCCATGCTGTTTTTCATGGACCTACACATGTGCACATGTGGAGCTTTCAGCTGAAAGGGAATGTATAAATCCTTTACATTCCTTTATATTTCCCATCCCTTTTAAATCTATTCCTGATTGTGGCTCAAAAAAAAAAAAGCAGCAAAATCTGCACCAAAAAAAATACAAAAAAAAAAAAAAATCCATCTGCAACTCCAGTCTCATTCTTCCAGCAAGTTGTAAAGTGAGATGTACTTAATGCTGCCATCTAGATACTAATATGAAAATTGCAATAACAAAGACACCCACATTTATGAAAATTATTTTTTTCCATTAAAAAACCATTCCATTAAAGAATATTTAATTTCTGATTATTGATTCTAATTAACATCTTAGAGAAGATTTATTCTGTATCATGACTTAGAACTGACCTCCCATTGATCGTATTGTTTGGACTGTGCTGATCTTCCTTAATGGACTTCTAATAGTAATTGGCTATGTTTAATAGCAGATTATGATGCATACCCCAGAAATTGTTCATGTTGATGATATAGCAGTGGTAGAGGCTTGGGATATATTCAAACACATCAGATTTGCTGCAGAAATTTCAGCAACTGTTCCATTCATCTGAACAAGGTATGTAAAATGTCGTACTTGCTGGCAAAAGAACCCCATTCAGGTAAATGGAACTAATATTCAGTTATAAAAAAATGTATCCTTTATATCCTTTATGTAAGACATAGTAATGGGCAACTAGATGACCATATACTTTTTGTCTCCATCACTCATGTACTTCATCAAATTTACCCCATAAAGAGTTGAAATCCAGTTCATAATATACTGAAAAGAAAGTTATCATCTTGTATGAGTGCTGTCACTGATGCTCTTGTATCTTATGACCTGCAGCTTGAACTACAGTGGAATGTGCCTGGCTTCTGATGGGCAGTTTAGTGACTTCCTTTCTGGCATGGGTCCGGCACAGTTTGTTGGTCGTCAGACACTAGCAACCACATCTATGGGTAAGTGGCATGAATTAGACTACAGCTACTTGAATATGCACCTGACCATAACATATACAGTATAATGGACAAATGTCCTGGTATACTGGACTGGTATGAACAATAAACGTCCAGCTACTTGCTTCAGATGCACACAGATCAGTTTCGAGCGACTTCCATCCTACCACACCCCAGTCATTCACCATGAACACTTTCATTTTCTACATGACCCAAAATCCAAATACTGTTAAAAGAGTGAAGGTTTATTAAATCAGGTTCCAAGATGTTCTAGAATACTTAATATGACACCTTTAAATGATGGACAACTGGTGTAGGTTAGAATGAATACAGAAGTCAATAGGGTATGTATATTAAAAAGGTTTTAAGGATTATACTTGTCCAATGTTAATGTGTAAAATAACAAGATAATCAATACCTATTTGTTAAACTTTAGTGTGCTCTCTCAGGGGTCCTGCCGGGTCCTATCCACATGACCGCTGTAGCCTATCATCACCAAGGCCAGCAGTGTATGGCGTGAGTCCACTAAGGCGAGTGATTGGCTGCAGTGTCATGTTAGTTGATGGGAACGTTAATGCAGCGAGAACACTAAAGTGGTGCGGAATTTAACAGGTAGTTATCTGTGATTTTATTATATTCGCTTCTTATGCATTATCTCCCCTTTAATACATTATTTTATCTTAGGGGACGTTGAGGTTGGACTTCTGGAGAGGAATGGACAGCTTGAAGTAGAAATTATTCAGGCTAGAGGTCTGACAGCAAAAGCCGGTTCCAAAACACCACCAGGTATATTATCTTGTATAATATGAATGTGCTTAGCTTCTGTCATCTTCCACCTTATGTGATACTTACCAGATAATATTCTCTCTTCATTTTCTGCCTTTTTACATCCCACATAATCACCACTTATCCCATACCTGTATTCTGTCCATAATACAAAACCTTCAAATGCAGTTCAATTCACTTTATTAGGACTCTAATAATGATACAGTACATCATTGTATCACCAATGTATATCTCATAATAAATACCTAGAAAGCACTGCGAGGAGATGGACAAGAGGACTTATTTAGGTAAAATACTGAAACTAGCTGATATACATATATTGTCAATAGTAAAGAAAATTACATCTACTGTATGTGATATAATGTAAAGAGTCAAAAAATATATAGGAAACCACACACCATTTACTCTGCTCCTGAGACCCCCTATTAAGGCACATCTAAGTTCCTGTGAAGTCCAGAAAAGGCACAAATAGGAGACCCAGGACTCATAATCCAGTGTTTTGCCACTTGAATCCAGGAGTCAAAATAACTACAACAATCCAGCACATCGGAGACTGCAAAGAAAGTGACACGTTTCGCCTACTCAGGGCTTTATGCAAAGATTCTTTTATATCATATAACATACATGAATTGTGATTTGCTTCACTATTAACAATATATGGAACTGTCTAGTACTGTCTTCACTTCCACTCACTATTAATCATTTCTATGTATTTATCATAACATATGTATTGGTGACGAATGATGTAGTTTTTATTAGTGGAGTGCTAATAAAGTGATCTGACCTTTATGTGCTGGCGTTTCCCTGTACAAATGTAGTTTTTGTTTTACGTCCCATATAGTTCTATTTGGAATAAGTGACCTATACAGGGAGAATGTAGAGTAATAGTTAGTAAGGGAAAAGGACTGCATCCTGCAGAGTACAATGAGAATGATATTCTGTCTTACACCTGCCTTGGAACATCTTACAGCATAGGAACTGCTGAATTAACACAATGCATAACAATAAGCTTTCTATAGAGAGAAGTCCAGCAGTCAGTGAGAGCTTCTGCAGCAATCTCCTGCTGGTTTAAAGGGCTAGTGTAGCTGTGTCTGCCAGGGTCCCGAGAAACTGCAGATATTTTATAGCTTCAAGTTGTACGAAAACTGGGTTATAATGTCAACCCACCTTAGGTGTCCAAGTTGTGTTTAGAAGCTCCTGTAAGTAAATCCTATCAAGGTGCTGCAGACAAAATCATATTATGTCACCTGCAATGTGAATTTTAATTTTTTCTGCTGTATTTACGCACAAAATCGGCAACAGAACCTCAGGATTTGGGGTGGTTCATGCCACTGTGGGATTCAGGTTTATAAATAGCCGATTTTTCACGGTGGAAAACCCACATACCCATACCCTTATTTGTGCAGCTTTATCTTTAGACCCGAGGCTAGTTGATCACACAATCGTTTTCCTTGGTTCTGGAGAGGTTTCAATCTACTGCATTTTTCTGTGCTGTTTTTAGAATGAACTATATTAGAAACACGTTACTTTATAAAGTACAAAGTCTGGACTTTCAACATCTTGAGTTCCCTTTAAAATCCCGGCTAATCACAGTGGAATCAGAGCTCGACATAAAAGAACATCTTAGCCTTTAGAAGACATGCAAGAAGATGTTCAGCTTTTATATATTAGAAAGGATTCTTAGGTCTCCGAAAGGAAATTTAAACGGAAAAATACATTATTCATCAAGATTACGTTGTTTGCCAAATAATTGTAGCACCAGAGATTACCGGCCTTGCGGCTTTGTGTTATTATTGGAAATTGAACAAGAGCCGCAGCTGTTTTCAGGAAGCTCTTCAAATAACTAAATGGAATTCAACAGAGGCCTGCAAAATAGGGCTATTATTTTAAAGGAAATATTCAATATCTAATAAATGGGGACTGGAGCAGTTACATAATAAAACAACATTTCTTGACTGAGCATCCAGATTAAAGGAAGAATTTTCCTATTTGTTCCCATTTATTCTATACATTGAAAGAGGTTTCCTGCTGTGGACAGTACTCTGTTATTAAAAGGGGTTTCTGTTCATAAGGTGATCTGACATCTGGGTAATCTGGCAGCGACTTTTCACTTCCCTCATTGTGCCACAAGAGGGGAGATTTAGAATGGCATGGCACTTATTGCAATAAATAGACTTTATGTATGTTTAATGCACAGTTCTGTTCTTTGAGGTTGATCTCTCCTCCTGCAAATGTATGAAGATCCTATATAGGTACCCACTTTCTATTAAGTCACTGCTTACTTGGCTCTTTACATAACTCCCATAGATTACTGTATGGCCCCTTTATTAAAGTCTATGGGACCCTTGTTCTCCCAATAGGTTAGGGTTCTGTATACAGGAGGGGAGTAAAAATTGAAAAATGGGTGGGAAGGAGAATTTCCACTTAAAATGTAAAATTGACTGTATATTGGTAAACCAAAAGAGAGCAGCAGCCATACTCTAGTAATTATATTTTATGTCCATTTTCTATTCTGACACAGCATACATTTTAGCACGTAGAAATGTAGCTGTCTTGTTTGCATTGCCTATGAAATAGCCGGTGAAAAAGAATTGTAAAACTTTTGTAAATTTCATCTCATCTGTCTCTTAAAGATGCACACATATGTTATGACTAACTGTACTCAGACAAAATCCCACTTGTGGTAGGTTATGGATGCATTATTACTTACAAAACTGTGGCCTTGCCCCCCCATGAGTTGGTGGAGTTTTTATGTGGCCTTGCCCGATATCCGTTGGCAGAGTTTTTATGTGTTCTTGCTGACCATGAGTTGGCAGGGTTTTTATGTGGCCTTGCCCACCATGAGTTGGCGGGGTTTTTATGTGTTCTTGCTGACCATGAGTTGGCAGGGTTTTTATATGGCCTTTCCTACTATGAGTTGGAGGGGTTTTTATGTGTTCTTGCTGACTATAAGTTGGAGGGGTTTTTATGTGTTCTTGCTGACCATGAGTTGGTGGAGTTTTTATGTGGCCTTTCCTACTATGAGTTGGCGTGATTTTTATGTGGCCTTGCCCACCATGAGTTGGTGGACTTTTGTACACATGCTGCTTTCTCTTTATAACTGGTCTCAAAAAGTAGAAGTTAAAACCCAGTTGCTATGTGCACCAGCACAGTTTGGGGAAATAAAAATCACTGACTGATCAGAGTCATTCAGACATGTTCCATCTTAAAACACATGTCAATAAAGATTAAGGTGACATTGATTAACCACTTGTGAATCAACAGAATCTAATTAAATTTCTGTCCTTTGGTATCACCAGGGAATATGCACTGCTGTGTCTTTAATATAGAATCAATCAATAAATAAATAGACCTGTCTCCCCACAGACATGCAAGTCATACAGTATGGGTCAAGGATTTTAAATTGTGGGGAGGGGGTTCTGAAGACCCAAGAGATTTCTGTTATGACGACATACAGTTATGATTTACTATAAGTCAGTTTGTTTCTGTTTGCTACAGACTGAGAGATCTGACATACATACTGACTCAAAACTGAGTTAGAACAAAAAGTGGCAACCAACCAGAATTCATTTGTAAGCAACATAGTCAACAAGGCGTGTTGACTTTATGTTGCAAACTTAGCACTTTGTACTCCAGACTTCACCTACCTAGTTTTTTGGACAAGTACCATTTTCAGCAACTATCTTGTATATGGTGGAAAGTGGTTCTGCACACTGTGTTATATCTTAGGGTGTTATCATAAGGGCTTGTAATTTCTTGTAGTGCAAGATTATCACCTGGTCTCTCACCCTTCTCCACCAGCTCTCCTTATAGGGTCTAATACACAGGACGATCATTGCCTTATCTAGATATGCCAGTGATCAGCCTACACATTCTTCCCTTCCACCATTCTGACATGACATGTTTGTGTGAAGCTGTGTGTGATATTGCAGTGCTGCCCCATTCATTTGTTTTAGACTGAGCTGGGCTGTTAAGTGTAAGCTACCTCAACTAAGTGTGACTGCCACTTCAAGCAGCTGATCGATATATAAGTCCCAGAAAGCCCCTTTAAATTTTTATTTCCTTGCCGGAAAAAAACTTTAACAATTAATGCCTTTACAAAGCAATTGAAAATATTGTTATAGCCAAATGTATGAAATACTGAAATTGTGCATAAAACTATGGAAAAGTTTATATTCTAGAAATAAAATAGAACATTTTTAGGAGTCTTAGATTTTTGTCCCTGATAATGTTAGCTTCAGCAGTTTGCAGTGTGTATTGTCCATATGTTGCTCAGCATGCAATCTGTTTGTTGCATTGTTTGGTAAATGGTTTTAATATTGCCTGCTTTTATATCTTCCAGCTGCTTATATAAAGGTTTATCTACTAGAGAACGGATTGTGTGTTGCAAAGAAGAAGACAAAAGTTGCCCGGAAATCATTAGACCCATTATATAATCAGGTTCTTGTATTTTCAGAAAGCCCACAAGGGAAAGTATTACAGGTAAGGTAACCCTCATTCTGAATATAGGAATATAATATTAAATTAATATTGTTATTATGAATAAACACTATGATTAAGGACAAACTAATTAGAATAGATGGAACCGTGCGCCAACTCAACAGTCATGCATGGCCAGCTTAAATGTGCTAAATTTATCATAGTGACTAATGCTAGATGATAAATCCAACACATCTTTAGACTGTCTAGTCCATTTTATACCACCTATTTGTTGACATAGTTTACACCAAGAATTTGCCTCAATTTTGTCTATGTGTGCCTACATTCTGTCCACCAAAGACTTTAAACTAAGTCTGTATTGGTCTATACTGTGCCACTTTTTTGCACCAGAAACATGGTTTTCAGCTTGAGTTTTAGAGTTTGGAAACAGAAAATGTTAAGAATGTCAGGAAATTGAGATGTATCAAAATGTTGGTGCAGACTATGCTATGAAAGTGGTGCTATTAATTAAGCAAATGTTATCCATTAGTTTGTAATGAAGGTCAGAGAAGACCTTAAAGGGAATCTGTCAGCAATAAATTGGTTATACACCAAATCCAAATACCTTGTAGGGGTGATTGTATAGTTTGTAAATATGCCTTTTTTATTACTTGGAGTCCATTTCCATTTAAATTGCCATTTTATTCATATGCAAATGAGATGAAAAGTGCTTTGCTCAGAAATCTAGAGCTGAGACGGGGCTGAATAACAGAAGCATATCTGGAAACTGTAGAATCACCTATACAAGATCTTGTGGTTGGGTTTATAGCCAATTTACTGCTGACATTCTCCCTTTACTGTAACAGTTACAGTGGGGAAAAAAATTATTTAGTCAGCCACCAGTTGTGCAAGTTCTCCCACTTAAAAAGATGAGAGAGGCCTGTAATTGACATCATAGGTAGACCTCAACTATGAGAGACAAAATGAGAAAACATATCTAGAAAATCACATTGTCTGATTTTTTAAGAATTTATTTGCAAATTATGGTGGAAAATAAGTATTTGGTCACCTACAAACAAGCAAGATTTCTGGCTCTCACAGACCTGTAACTTCTTCTTTAAGAGGCTCCTCTGTCCTCCACTCATTACCTGTAGTAATGGCACCTGTTTGACATTGTTATCAGTATAAAAGACACCTGTCCACAACATCAAACAGTCACTCTCCAAACTCCACTATGGTGAACACCAAAGAGCTGTGGAAGAAACAAAATTGTAGACCTGCACCAGGCTGGGAAGACTGAATCTGCAATAGGCAAGCAGCTTGGTGTGAAGAAATCAACTGTGGGAGCAATAATTAGAAAATGGAAGACATACAAAACCACTGATAATCTCCCTCAATCAAGGGTTCCACGCAAGATCTAACCCCATGGGGTCAAAATGATCACAAGAACGGTGATCAAAAATCCCAGAACCACACGGGGAGGACCTAGTGAATGACCTGCAGAAAGCTGGGACTAACGTAACAAAGGCTACCGTCAGTAACACACTACGCCGCCAGGGACTCAGATCCTGCAGTGCCAGACGTGTCCCCCTGCTTAACCCAGTACATATCCGGGCCCGTCTGAAGTTTGCTAGAGAGCATTTGGATGTTCCAGAAGAGTATTGGGAAAATGTCATATGGTCAGATGAAACCAAAGTAGAAACATAACTCGTCGTGTTTGGAGGAGAGTGAATGCTGAGTTGCATCCAAAGAACACCATACCTACTGTGAAGCATGGGGGTGGCAACATCATGCTTTGAGGCTGTTTCTCTGAAAAGGGACCCAGACGACTGATCCGTGTACATGAAAGAATGAATGGGGCCATGTATTGTGAGATTTTCAGTACAAACCTCCTTCCATCAGCAAGGGCATTGAAGATGAAACGTGGCTGGGTCTTTCAGAATGACAATGATCCCAACCACACCGACAGGGCAACGAAGGAGTGGCTTCGTAATAAGCAGTTCAAGGTCCTGGAGTGGCCTAGCCAGTCTCCAGATCTCAACCCCATAGAAAACCTTTGGAGGGAGTTGAAAGTCCGTGTTGCCCAGCGACAGCCCCAAAACATCACTGCTCTAGAGGAGATCTGCATGGAGGAATGGGCCAACATGCCAGCAACAGTGTGTGCCAACCTTGTGAACACTTACTGAAAATGTTTGACCTCTGTCATTGCCAACAAAGGATATATAACAAAGTATTGAGATGAACTTTTGTTATTGACCAAATATTTATTTTCCACCATAATCTTCAAATAAATTCTTAAAAAATCAGACAATGTGATTTTCTGGATTTGTTTTCTCATTTTGAGGTCTACCTATGATGTCAATTACAGGCCTCTCTCATCTTTTTAAGTGGGAGAACTTGCACAATTGGTGGCTGACTAAATACTTTTTTTTCCTCACTGTATTATTTATGCAATAGTCCTACAGACTTCCTAATGAATAAATTGTCCGCTCTATCAATATGGTAGGGTTGCTGTTTACTAAGTAGGTAATCTCCAAGTAATACATTTGCTCCCACTTCCAGTTGCCATCTTTCACTTTTATTATGGTAGGGTTGACCAGGGACCTTACCTATCCCTATCAGTTATCAACCATTTTATTATATTTTGAACTTGTGATCCGAATAAAAGCATAGCATCAGAAATGCCAGAGACACTTCTTGTTCTTTGCTCAGCACAGGTATGGCTGCAGGCTATAGTCGCTGTTACTTGATGGCCTAAAAACACAACAAAGTAGGCAGTATATTGTCTTTGACTACAGATCTGAATATACAATTTCAGAATAATTGTAAATGATAGGTTTACCAATGATTATTTTGTAGAAAGGACTGGTAGATATCCTAAAATAGACCAGAAAGGAAAAGGGAGCCATTGAGGATTCATAGAAAGGTTAACACTTCTCCTCTGTGATAAAAGGGGGAGTGCTCTATGCAGAATGCATACTTTATACTTTGGCTTTGTGACAATGCTATGCGAGATGCGTCTCGGTATCTGTGCACTTAACAGCAGAGCTGACTTGCAGCCATGTCCTTTCTCTTCAAGTACTGTATAATTTAATCTGAAACCACATCCCAAAGAAAGCAATTAGTCACTCACATCCTATTCCAGCTCTTTTAAGACTTGATTTAACATCATTGTGACTGTTGGCACAGCAGCCCATCCGTACACAGCTTTTTACAGGTTTAATAGATCTGTACTCAGGAGAAGGTGCATGGCAATTTTCTTCTTTGGTCTTCTCTGTAGCCCATAAATGAGCTGATGGATGGCAGTAACAGTAATATTGTAAAATAGTAAAAAGTGTGTTTTATAGAAGAAAATGGAAGAGACAAATGATCACAAGGTGATCTAACACATGGAAAAATGGTACAAAAATCAATAAAATCATGTAAAATTAAGGGAGACAATACATAACAAGTGTTATCCAAAGTAAATATGACTTGGCAGTAAAAACGAATAATTCAACATAATTGATAAGCCGAGTTAACACCAATAATTAGCCCTTTTATGGTGATTATCTCTTACAATATGGTGTAGAAATGCTAATGAGTTTTCTCCTATGTAGCCAGTGCAGTCTATAACGTGAACCATTTTCTGCGTAAAAGTGTAAAATTTATATATTACATTGTTGGAAAGTGAATTCCCCTAGACAAAGTGAATATCAAAAGTATTCATTCAACAAGGTGGTGTGTAAAGATGCAATTTTAAGAACATTACATGTGTTAGGTTAAATCAGCTTAAATTATATAATTTTCCAGAATGCATTGTTTTCCAAAATATCATTCCAGGTCATCAAATGTACATATTAAGTTTAAAACTGGCCAAATATAGTACATTCATTTTGGCTGAACCTAACCATTTTTCTAGAACTGGTCTTTCATCTAAAGTCTGTGGGGCCTCCTAACAGCCCCTCGATGGCAGATGTCAGGACAGAGGAGACTTGAGCAGTTCTACATGCCCAATCCGTTAACTAAGCCACCACCAGAAGTGCCTAGCAGTGGCTTTGGCTGCCGTCTGAAATATATGGACAGTTTCACTTTATTCTCATGGCAAATAATTAAAAAAATTACATGGAACAAAATGAATCCAAAATGGCATGTGCACCGTTGTATAATGATGATTTATGTGTTATCTTAAAGGTGATGGTTTGGGGAAATTATGGAAGAATGGAAAGGAAGCATTTCATGGGAGTTGCCAGAATACTTCTAGAAGAGCTGGATTTATCAAGCATGGTTATTGGCTGGTACAAGTTATTCCCGACCTCATCAATGGTTGATCCATCAACAGGTCCTCTTCTTCGTCAAGCTTCTCAACTTTCCTTGGAAAGCACTGTGGTACCATGTTGCGAGAGATCTTAATAGTAAAGAAATTGACCTCTTGACTTGTTTTTTATAACCCACTACCAAGGCTTTGTTTGGATCTCTGACCTCAAACATCTTGCATGTTTGACCAATATTTTGGAAGCTGAAAGCAACCAAACAACCTTCTGAGAGGAGAAAGTGTGGTTTCCCTTTGTGTATGAAAGTAACCTTGGGTGACTATCCTAGGTCTACAATCGTACAATTACCTCTATTCTCACGTTTGATGTCTTGTATACTCCCAAATCTGAAAGTGAGAATTGTTAAAAGTTGCAGTATCTTTTATTCTAGAGAAAGGTATTTTCATAACTTTCTATTAAGAACTTTTTAAACATTCCTAGAACAAAGCGTGTGGCACCTGGAAAAAGTGACTACTGTGTAAAATGCTTAGAAAGAACTGCAACTTTTCATTGGGGATGATGTTTTATTTATTGTGTAACAAAAATATCTTTGTGATTTGAAAACTGTGCCAACCTACCAGGAAGTGTCTTTACTACTTGGCCAATGCAGTTGATAAATCATTTTGGGAATGAAGTAAATAATTGAATTAGAATAGGAAAAGAAATAGGTAGTATATATATATATATATATAATTTGATCAGGGAAGCACTTTTTTTTCTCAAAGTGCTAGTAACCAATATAAATTTAAGCCATTGTATACCAGCATATAGTTTAATTATGTAGTTCATCATTTGCAAGCTGTGTACATTTTCAGCATGATTTTAGCAGTGTGAAAAGAAATCGTATTTTAAAAATTCATATATTTTGAACTGTCTTCTAACGTAGCTCGCAAAACTGAACGAACACAGAAAGAACAGAATGATTTCAAGTTAATCAAGTTTCTTCTTAGCAATGTTAATGGATAGAAAGTATTGAGAAAATGTTAGAAAACTAATGTGATAGCTAATTTAGCCAATGTGATAGCAAACCAGAATTATAGAAACTAATGTAATTTCTCTTTAAAATCATGGTAGGTTATCTTACAGCTATGCTAAAGCCTCACATCGTAGAGGCAGTCGGTGAATAGAGGATGAATTGAGTCTTGTTTAATTTGAAATAGTGAAAAAAGTAAAAAAAAAAACAAAACAAAACAAAAAAAAAAAAAAACTTCCAAGCTGAACAAGCAAATAGAAATGTATAGAACATTCTGTATTTTCGAACATGTGTTGCTGCTGGTCCCAATACCAAAATAATGAAGGTTTGAGTTTTTGAAAGAAGATAGCGAATTCTAATATGAGTGTACATATATTTCAGGTGAATGTCATTCTATTGACTACATATTGTATGTTTTAATATTTTTGTCATGCATACTGAGCACTTTTTGCAATCATATGGGTAAAGAACCATTTAGGTTAGCATGTTGCAATCCATAGAGTGGAGGCACAAGCCATTTTGTTCCACTTACTCCAAATACTTCTGTACAGTGCGTGTCAATATCTTCTATTTTTTTAATGTAATTATGCATAACAAATACATCGATAATGAATTAAGAGGAACTGTGAAAGCCAACCAATAGTCCATGAGCGAATCAATCTGGGCAGATCTACTTGCAGCTCGTCTGTCATTAGGATACATTGTGGGAATCAATTTCAGTCTTGAGGTTTACTTTTGGAATTTGCAAAAAATAGTAGGCACATTGATTTGCCCATTGTATCAGATTTGTTGGCCAATTGTTGAATTTTTTATAAGGTGGATTTATTCGCTCATCTTGGTTATTTTAAACAGATGGTGTTTAGAAATGTTATTTTTTTAATGTAATTAGACTTTAAAGAATTATATGGATTCTGAGGTTACAATTCGATAACTAAGGAGTCTGTACGTATCATATGTAGAAGCAATATACATGTTCAAATTTGGGTGTCACAAGTCTGTTTTGGTTAGAGAAGACTTTGGGTCAACTTTAGTTTATAATCAATAGGGTCGAAGTTAACTTTTTGACATAAAATATTTTGCCTATTCTTTAATGCAAGATCTGATATTTTGCTTAAGAAAATCAAACAACAATACACAAGAGGCACAATTATACTTTTGACTATACATGTAATGATAATACCATAGCTGTAAAGTATTGTCTTTGGTATTTCTCCCTAAAATTTGAAGTATTGTCTAAAGTATTGTCTATGGTATTTCTTCCTAAAATTTCTAAAATGTGTGGGCAACCGAAAACATTGAGAAATAAATCCCAAATTCTTCATTAGGTTTTACTTCGTTTTAACCAATTTACACCTCAAAGTCATGTATTTGTTTGCATGTAGTATAGAATATAATGTCTTATGTCAAATATATTTTAATGTAATATACAAAAATGTTTTTACAAATGAAAAAAATGATTTAAAATCTATAGGTGCAATCCCTTATAGTCTGATAGATTTTTTACAGGGTTTCCAATTAATAACTACAGTAACAGATTGACAGTAGGCCAATAGCTCAGTGGCAGCACCGAATGGCTGCTCTATCCTGGTTGAGTGATATTGATTGATTAACTACCAAAATAAGGCAAGTCAATTTCCCCCAGAGCTGGGTCTCTTTAATTTACTGAGTTTCATCATTAAGCACATCATTCATGCTATTCTCATTTTAACCCTAGTATGCATAACCTGGGCCTTTTAGGCCAAGTTTGCTATTACTTGTATGTGTAGACTTCTAATGTCATGCATACTAGGGTTAACAAATAAAACCCAATAGTAAGTTAGTTACCTCAAGTCTGTAGTGAAGAACCAGTCCTTTTGTAAAATTATAAAATGGGGTGATATTCTGATTGTAGTTGTGAATATACAGTATATTTCAATATAAAATAAAAATATGATGTATACAATACAAAAATGCCTTCAATGTATAAATGTAATTTTTTCCCCTTTTTTCTATTTTGACATGACCCCAGGTGTTCCTCATGTAGGAATGGTGGTAGTTACCCATACAACTTCCTGTAGTGCAAACAAGGTGACTATATCACTTCCTCCTGCTTCTAACAAGTCCTAGTATGTCATTAGCTGATCCAATATTAAACCTAAAATGAAAGTAGGTTATTATGGGGAACCCTGTGCTGTATTTAAAAGATTGGGTACCAGCACAGGTGACACTGATCTGATACACTAATGTGGTACATATTTATTTATGTCCTGTTATGTGATTCTTTGTTAAATTTACCAGTGGACCTGAAATTTCACCTATTTGGTTCCCAAGCTAATTTTTTAATTATTTTTTGCTTGGATAAGTGCCAAATTTAAAGCATTATTTTTAAGGTATAGTTTTAGCTCTTATGAAATGCAAAAAAATTTACTGTTAAAAATTTAACAAGAGGAATATAAAGATTTGTCACAACTATGTGATCAAAGTGCTGGGCCAAAAATAGAAGCCCAAGAGGCAGATGTCATGGGTATAACATGGCTAAGATGTTTGGTTCCAGAATTGAGTACAAGCATCATTTCTGCATTTCAACTTATGTTTAAAGGGTTTTTTTACCTAAAATATTAACCTCTTTATAGAAATGTATTACCATAAGGGACAAGTGAGTTACACTCAACTATAATGCCAATTTTATGATTGAAAAGGGTTGTCTCAATTGGGCAGTTCCTTCTCAGATTTCAGCTACCCAATGGTTAGATGATTATTGTATATCCTGCTGAAATCCCCAATATCAAAGATGCAGGTTGCTGGACATTTGCAGTGAAATGTAATATTACACCGCACCCATTTACATTTATGAGTGATCCTATGAATTATGATACATGGCCATGCTGAGTTCTCCAGAACAGGAGACACTATTTCTAGTGTCTGTGCTCTAGATAATAGAGGAGATCTTGACTAGTGGACCTGTTCCATGGTTAGTGTGTAATAACTCTGTATAGAGTTCTTATATCATGTTGCATTTAGGACAATAGGTCATCATGTACCAGTAATTTCTAGCTGTGCTGGAAATTTATCTGTAATTTAGAAGATTCCTATCACTTGGTTAGCTAAGGATCCATATTACTGTTATATGTAAGCTACATTGCATTAATGTATAAAATGCTCCAAACTTTTGAATGGTCCTTTAAAATTGTAGAAAAACTAGGTTAAATATAAAATTTGGAGTCACTGGTGCTGAGCATGGCTGGGCCTTTTTTGCACTAAAAATAGTTTCTAATATTGGATAGAATTACTTCTTCACATTTCCTCTTAATCTCTTACCTGCAAATACCACTGCATGTCCTATTACTTTAGAGCTAATCTTGTGGTAAAATTTGCCTTATAAAACCACTTGATGCCATTAAGAAGTCTTCACTTTTCTGCTAAGATATTTTCCTTGGAACTTTTGTAAGCAATAATGATACTTTCTGGTACAAAAATGTAACCATTACCCAACGCATTCACAATTTAATGACTTTCTAGAATAAAGCAGGACCCTAGCGATATAGGAAAAGGAAGAAAAAAAAAACTTTCTTTAGCACATCACACTCACTCTCCCATAGCAGGCTAGAGCAAGTTGTGATCAGATGTTGTCAGACTACAAGTCCTTGCACATGCTAGGAGTTGTAGTCCTGCAGCAGTTAAAGAGACACAGGTTGTTCAGGCCAGCTCTACAGCCTTAATAAAACATATTTATGCTTACAATTGAGAGAGCTGTTAGATATAATATTTTTGCATGAATCGTATCGGCATTTAAACCTCCATTTTATATTATATTAGATTTAAACCTCATTTATTAGCAGATATATAATTGTTGCATTAAATATTGTAATATTTTTGTATGTTTACATCTATGTGGTTAATGCATAGAAATAGGTCTTTAAGGAAAAGTATAAATAGTAAGAGTTATATATATATATATAAAAGGAGAATATTTGCTACTGTTACATTGCTTAACACATGGTAGCTTTGTTTGGTTAGCATTTTTGGTGCTGATTATACATGATACACTTCAATATGGCAGAACATGAATTACCATTATTGAAAGGGTTAATTTAAAAATGGGTGCTTTGATACCAGCTTAATATAAATTAATAAGAATGTTATTTAGGAATTAGACCTATTACTGACCTACATTTTAGATGTAGAGCTTAAAAATTTGAAATGCTAGAAAATGAATATGCATGCTGCTATTTTAATGCCATTTCCACTCTGCTTCCACTAGGGTGCAGCAAGAATTTTAAAGTATTCCAAATGAATTTGGCTAGAAACAGAAAATAGATGTTAGATCCCCCATATACAAGGGATATAGCCTAAAAGGGTTTATGTACATGTTCTTCACTGCTGCCCTATAGCTGTTGATCATTATAAAAGACGTCTTGTTTGAGAAGATCTTGTCCTTAATTAAAGGGATGTTTAGTCAAAACTGATATTGTGTTAATACTACATGGCCAAAGGGGACAGTGCTTGACACCTGTGTTCAAACAATAATCAAACAGAGCATGCATGTGCCATGTACCCTATATAGTGAGGTAAATTTACTAAGGCCTTATGCACGCAAACCAAGTGTGTAAGCAGGTGCTGATTTTTAAAAGGAAGGCAGAGCGCCTTTCGTGACTTATCCATTTCTATGGGGGCTTCAACCCATTCTGATCTGATATCAGGGAGCAGGAGGACCTGCTCTATAATTAATGGTACAGAGCATCGGAGCCCTCCCTGGATGGCACACTTGGTTGTGTGCATGGGGACTAATACTATCTAGTTTTTAGACAGTGCAAACTTAGACTAGATAGTCTTAAACTGTGCCAGTGGTCTACGTTGTTTGAGAAATTAGACTGTCTCTAATATAACTTTACACTACTTATTAGTTGACTTAGTTTCCAGCATATTTGGGCAAACAGTGTCACATTTTTTTTTTTATATCTTAAATTTTATCGTAAAACAGAACACAACATAGAATTTAAAGCCCTATTTCTTTTCCAATAAGCCACATCCATTTCCCGTGTAGTCCTTTATATAAATTGTAAAAAATGTGTCTAAAATACTTAAAATAAATGTGGCACTAGGCATGTTAGGCACACAGTATCTTAGAATACTATTGCTTATTGAGTCTCCCCCACTGTATCAGTTTTGTCTGAAGTGTTACTTTAACTTAGTTCTATTTATGCCCTTTAGGATAAACCATATAACAGAAGAAAAATACTAGAAATATTAGAAGAAACATATAATGACATATTCGCAATGTACAAAACATGCATATAAACAGTGATAAAACGTGCACATTTCATGGGACAGTATTCCATGTGATTTGCTTGAAAACTATACTGTGTGTGTAACACACATTTATATTGTAATGTTTCATAATCTTCTATTGTTTAATAATGTTCATCTCCATATTATATTTGTTGAAAATGAAACTGGTTAAAGATTTCAAGGCGACTGCTAGGTAGGATGGCCTGCAGGCTAAATGTATATTTTATCTTTATATAAATGTATTATTATAATATTAAGATGGTCTTCAATGGGGAATGAATATGAAAATTCATGTAACAAAAAACTAGCAAAACCCATAGCAACTACATATTTGCTGGTGAATGACAGAATGCTATTAGTTGCTATGTACTGTTTATATAAAACCATACTTGGACTTTGTTTGTTAAGAATGATGTTCAGATATTAACCCAGTAACCCAGTTTAAAATTGTCTCTGGAACTGGAAGTTTCAATGTTTTGATGAATATCCATTTAAAGAGAATCTGCCAGGTCTAAAATGTCTCCCAAACCAATAATAGTCTTGTATAGGGGTGTTAAATAGGGGAAAAAAGGTACTTCTGTTGCTAGAAACCAATTCAGCAATGCAGAGATAATCATATTTTTATGGCTATGCATATAGCTTATCAGCCAGCAAGTGCAATGCAGGTGAGTCCAATTCTTCACATTTGCGTAAAGACACATGTGCTTCGGTTCTGCTCTGTTATGGTTGCCCAGCACTGTCCCTTTAGCTATGAATGACATTTTCTGCTTCAGCCTGTATCAAAGCAGTCTGTGGGCCAGTCTGGCAAATCAGGCCCCACCCTTATTGCATTTCAGGACAATTTGCAGTTCCATGAAAAGAATTATGTGGCCACAAATAAATAATAAAGGCCCTACATGACATGATTGGTTTGAGTGGCACTCCTTTAATGGGTTATTCCCTCAATTAAATGTTCATTCGCTCTGATATCATGCAGGGCACCATGTTTTTTATTTTAAACAGATATTGCTGTTACATATTTGATATAGTGCCCCCTACTGTTCTTTTGATTCCCTCTCTGAACTCATACCTAATATGTTAAATGCTGATAAGATGAAGCTGCTTCTAGCACCCTAATTCTTACTGTCTGGCCTGCACTACAGCAGGAAGGATTCGTGTACAAGAGGATCTAGGTGGTGAGACACAGCTACTGAGCATGTGTGACCACTAAACACATTAATTGAACATTTTAAGGTGAAAACAAAAGAACACCAGCAATATCTAAAGATTTTTAATAAATTGTTTCAATTAATATATCAAATTGTTATGTTTTGTGTGATCCAACAGAGTAAATAAATATTAATTGGTGGGATGGTCCCTTTAAGATCGGAACCATGTTTAACTTTACAATTAAAATATATTGAACAAAATAATGAATATTGTTTGCTTTCCCTTTGTATGTTTTGCTGCTGTTTATATTTCTTATTTGTTTTGCTTTTTTTAGTGCACTATGTGTAAAATTTCTGTTTCTAACCAAAATCTGCTTACGGCATGTTCACACAACCGCCATGCAAAATCTGCTGCAGAAAGATTTCTACTCCTGTTTACTTTAATGGGAGGTTCAAGTGAAATTCGCCATAAGATCAGGGAGGACACTTAATTTTTCAACTAGCTTATTTTTTGATCTACTGAAAAAAAAGAAGCATCTGCTTCCTACTGAAATGAATCAGGGGTGGGGTTTGTGTGGCAGATTCTGCTGCAAAAAATTCCGCCGTGTGAATTTACCCTTAAGTATTATTCTAATATAAGCCAAAGAATAGCTGTGTTTGATTTTAAACAAAGCACAATTTCCTTTTCAGGTACAGTAATACCTACCATGGTGATGTTGTACTTCCTCTTAGAATAGACCTAACTACTATTAAAGGATTATGCCAAGAAAAATATTTATCATCTGTCCATAGGATGGAGGATAAATTGCTGATCGGTGGTGAGACTCCTACCAATCCTGAGAACAAGGGGTCCTTTCCCCCCAGCTGTGCACTCATTCTGTGTTTTATCCCTGCTGTAAGCATAGTGGATGTACCTCTGCACCATTCATCACTATGGGAGCACCGGAGATAAAGTACAGCACTCGACTGTTTCTGGCACTCCTACATCCACAACAAGGGTAAAACACTCCCTATTCTCAGGATCAGAAAGGGTCTCAGTGGTCGAACTCCCAGCAATTTATACTCTGTGCTTTAGAGGCTAAATATTTTTCACAGCATAACTCCTCTAAATATAATTTCTGAATCGTAGGGAAATCAGTAAACTTTCAAAATAAAGCTTATAGCCACCAATTTACAATCTATATAGAGATAGCATATATATATATAAATACTGAACACTTACAAATATACCATAGTAAAACCTGTGCAAAAAAACAAAGCAGCTTTATGAGATCACTCCTAATCTAGACCAAATATATCTGTGATAGATTTAAAATTCTCATACTGTGTGTCCTTTGTATATTAGCCTTCTATTTAAGAGGTCCATTCTTCTGGGACCTTGGTTCTTAACTGGTGGTACATTTACCCAGAAGGTAGATGCCATGGCTGTAGAGATGTACTTGAACTGTCCTAATTCTGTGCTTTTGATGTGCTGAAAATATTATCATGATCATAGTCTTAGAAGTTCTTTAATATAATTTATTTAACTTAGAGGGCACTGAAGGATGATCTTTCATCACCTCCAACTCCAGCCCTTTAATAGGTGCTGCCTCACAGATTCTGGCACCGTTGGATTTTTCTTTAGATCTCATTGTTCCCAAGCAATAATTGCTGTAGTTTCAGGATAGTTATGGTCTCTGCTGTCAGGTGGGCGGTCTCTGTCTTTCTGGTCCGGCCTAGGACTGACAGTAGAGAGCCTAATTGTGCAGAAATGTGTCCTCGGGAATGACAGGGGCTACAGAAAAAATTCCAACTGCGCAAGAATCATTGGAGAAGTGCCTTACGAAGGGGATGCAATGAGCCGGAGTTTGTAGAGATAGTGAAAGGTCCTCTTTAAAAATACCAAGACCACTCTTCATTGCCATTTTTGTGTGGTTGTCTCAAAGAAGTTTTACTGTACATTGTATTACTTATGTTGTATTTATTCCAAGTTGTAGCCTGAGTTATGTGTATTGTGCATTACAGTCTAGACATGCCCAAGAGGCAGACATCCATGTGACCTGTATTAGCATAATCACCATAAATCCAGGATGAGGGATAATTGAAACCATCACTGAAGTTTTAACTGCTAATAAAATTGCTGTAAAACCATATTGTAAATTTAGTTTTATCAGAAGGGAAAAAAATGTAAGCAACTTCCCAACCATCATAAAAAAAAATCTGACATACAAACATTGAAGTTGCAATTGTACTGCAAATGTCAGCCTCACATGACTGTGTGTGGGAGTCTAAATATAACAAAGTCATATTTTACGCCAGTTAGAAATAATTGATAGTAAATGAAAATGCTAATTCTAATATATAGAAATAGTGTAGTAGAACAATATTCTTGTTTAACAACTTTAAATTTCTTATTTATTTAATCTTTGCTTAAAATGGAGGAATAAAGGTACACAATCTGTACCCAAACCATATTACATATGGTCTACGGATGCATTCTACTGCCATACAAGTTTCTCTGCAGCCTACAAATAGGCATCAAATAGAATCATTTGAAAGTTAGTATTGTTTACTATACATCCCCAACCCATAAAGCTTAAATAGGCCCCGTCATTTCAACAAGCTTTGCATAGTTGAAGAGTTCAAGTGATTTTGCTCTTATCAGGCTATTTTCTTGCTCATTCCCCATCTGCTAAATCGCCTTTGACTCTGAAAATCTCTGCTATATCAAGAGTCTCAGATTACTCATGTCTATAGAAGTCTATGGAGAGGGGAGGGGTGGAGTGAGATGCCAAAGTCTCGCCTGGCCCTGTGCTTGTGCCATGAGTTTCCCTATCAGCATGTGTTCTTCCGGCCTTGTCATACTCCGATGCACTGCAGCCAGGAGGCCAATCAAATGCAGGGGGTGTGAGTAGTCTGGAGTTCCAGTGATGCCTTCATTGCTCCAGGCGGCTGATTTGCATAATAAGGTTTATTTAAATCATACAATGGAAAAATTTGAAAAAAAAAGGAACCTTAAGGTATGTGATATGTTTAGCTTAATTTGCTCATTCCTGGTGACAAATGCTAAAGCCCCATGTAGCGAGCCTCTGCCAAAAACCACCGCGGAAAAGACCGTGGCGGAAATGCATCACACTTTTTTCCACAGCGTTTTTCACAGAAAGCCCACAGAGTTTTCCTCTGTGGACTTTCTGCTTCTATTATACCTATACAGAAAATGCCAGCATTTCCCTAGGTATAATTGACATGCTGTGATTTGCAAAAATGCTCGTGTTTTTTTAAATCGCAGCTTTTCCGCTGCAGATTTTTTTTTGCAATGTGTGGATGGGATTAGCCAGAAACCCATCCACTTTGCAGGTAATGTAAGATGCAGAGTTTTTTTGCTGCAACGTGGAGCCCCGACATAACACACTATTGGCCTTTGAAGATGTTACATGCTACACATCACCCTCTGTTCATATTGGCTTCTAATATTATTCCAGGAACTACCATAGATATATATTATCAAGCAGTTAATTCACCATTTGTGGTGATAACTCATTATATGGGATGTTTAGCACCAGGACATTTAGAAAAAGTTAGTTTAGCCTAATGTCATTGTGTCATCAGTCTCATTTCCAGCATCATTAATGATATAAGGGATAGTTTACCTACAATAGATATATCTTTGTTGGGGTGAAATAACCCAAATTTTATTATTAACATGAAAGCTACTTGTATACATTGTGAAGCAATAATACATAGTATGGCATAATCACATTCCTATTTAAAAGCTGTTTCAGCTGAAAATATAAAGAAGCCAAAATAAGTTTTATTTTTCCAAAAATACCTTTCTACAGTTCCACAAATTTATTTTTTATATACTCTATACAATAGATAATGTTTTGCTGCTGAGAAACTCATTAAAGCCCAAGCTTGGGACTGCCTACATCCACCCATTGCTTGTTTCATAATAGACCACATTTTGCCCTAGAAGTCTTTTTGAGACAAATTTAGTAATACTACAATGTATATGGGGGAAGGGGAAACATTAATAACCATAGTGCAAAGTAAACCTAATTTGACCCATAATAAACAGAAATCTCTAATGTACTGTATGATAAGCTATCATTTTATACAGTAGGATCTAGTATGACTGCTTATGTTCAATTACTTGTAATAGGAGGACCAGGGCTGCAGGTCCTATACTTTATTCATATGCTGTCATACCAATTCTGCTGTTGACACATGCGTGATAAATGACACTGACAGCAGAGTTATCCACTTATGTCATGATATACAATATTTATGTATCTGTCAGTTTGTATTGAAAAAATGTGCATTGCCGATGTTTTGGCACCTAGAAATACCTGTTACTGTGAAACATATTTTTTGTCTTGTGAAATACCATGAATGAGTTACATATACTCATAAGCTTTCATGTTGTATCTAACGTACATTACACAAATATTTGCAGGCATTGCATGAGTCAGATTGTGCCCCAGGTACAGTATATAAGGTTCAGGTGCCTCTTATACATTATATTTCTTTATGGAAGATTATATGTTTATTGCACTTTAATCTGAATTTTGAATTATCATTAAAATTAATGGTAGAACATGTAGGAAATGTCTAAATAATCCAAACCAAAGTGATGATGATGTGCAAGGAGTTTGGCATTTAAAGGGGTATTCTGGTCACAGCGGTAACTTGCTGATAAATGGAGGTCCAACCACTCGGACCCTCACCAATCATGAAAACTGCACCACAGTCTGAATGTAGCAGCAGGTTGGAAATGTGTGCCAACGCTCCATTCTTTTTACTAGTCACAGCCAGAGTTCTGTAATTTGGTGATCTCTGGCAGTACATAGAGAGTAACTTGTTGTGACCAGAATATCCCTTAAAAGTTATATTAATTTCAGAAAATAAGGTCCCCAAAAGATAAGCTGATTACAAAGTAACCTTCCATAACCATTGGGTTACAGAAGTGTTCATTTCCCTTTAGCACCACCATAGAAGAAATCAAGCATTACATGGGCTATCTTTGCTATACAATAACAAACTGGGTCCTGCGGAGAGGTAAAAGATCTTTGTAGCTGCTCTCTGTTCTACTGGTCCCAAATGAGGCACCGTCTATAAACTCAGAATGTCCTAATCTTTTCATGTGTGAAATAGATTTCTTAAAGGGAGTCTACGCCCACTGAAATCACATAATCACATAACTTTCTTGTGTTAAAGTGCTGCTGAAATCATCAACTTTTATTTAGTATACAAATGAGCTGTTCACTGCGCTTGGAGTGGGGCCACACCTCCTGAAGCACCTATTTTTTGTGGTCACCACCCAGGGCTACCCTCCACAAAAAATATTTGACATGTCCCATGGACAGCAATTTGCGGCGAGTACAAAAGAAAGTGGTGCTCCAGCAGGTGTGGATATGCAAAAAGTTGACTTTCTTAACAGCAAGATTGCTCTTTGACACAAGAAAGGTATGTTCACTATGTCACTAGCGATTTTGGTGGTGGTAGAATCCCTCTTAGTTCATTTTGAAGAGCTTTAAATGCAAAAAAAAGTGTCTGCTATTAGACCATATGTTACTCTAGTTATACTATTAAAATGCCAAACCAAAGCAAAAATATGGCCTCAATCCTGCCACAGTTTGACCATTGTAACCTACATTCATTTGAAACCACACAAACATTCCTTTAAAGCTACCACATTTGGATTTCTTGAGGTACATCATGTTATAATCAGGATATCTGAAGGTATGTAGAGACCATTAAAGCTTTAGTAATAGTACCTGATGATAGTGAGTCAGTCAGTCATTTTCTATCGTGCTAATATCATGTTTTGTAGGAAATTAGCTTACAGTGAAATAAGGGCTAGAATTTTTCAGGATAGTATAAGTTAGTATAAAACGCAAAAAAAATTCTTATGATATCATTTTGTACTATCTCGTCCAAAATAAGAGGTCATTTCTCTTATTTGTCCAGTAACTGAAATTTTATAAACAAAGAAGAGTACTTTCAATGTATGCCTACGAGGGACTGCATTTAATGAAAATCGTCTGGACTACTGAAGTCTTGAAAATCTTTTACCACTCATCCGAGTGAGTCAAACAAGTGGTAAAAATTTCCCCTGCATGTACACATTTGTGAGTAATGTATTGACCTTAATCCATTCCATAAAGAGCCCTGAACCTTGTAAAGATAGGTGTTGACTCTTTGAATGACAAGGATTGGAGGTGTGAAAACTTGTAAATCATTGGCTCTTAAGGATTATATTCTAAATTCATGTAATTATATCTGCAGTTGTTAGCGGTGTCAATGATTATATTACACCTAATAAAGATATTTATTTTAGCAAGCTTAGTAAGGCTGTTTATGAGCTAATATAAAGGATGGCCAATATGTAATGTAAAAATGTGTTACAATTTTGAAGGTTTAAGAATAGCTATATGTGTTATACAACTTAAATTTGCTTAAAAGTTGTTTTTCTTTTAACTTTTAGAATTGTTCACCTGAGTATTAAATGTGGAGTATACTGATGAAGCCAAGTCTTACATAAAGTGTCATAATTATTTGAAACCATGAACAATTAACATTTAATAATATTAAAAGAACACATTTTTTTTAAAAAATATTAATTTTTGTGCTAATATGATATAAAAGAAAGGCTACCGAGAATTTGAAGTTTAGAAAAATGCTTGGAGGTGAATAAAAAAAAAAATACTCAAATGTAAAATGTATCAACTTGATAGTGGCTTAAAAGTTGAATTATTTTCATAAAACAAAACAAAAAAAAAATCAGGAGAGTTCTTTATGGTGTTTATATCTTTCCTCCATGAAGCCTTAATAGTGAAAGCTTGACACCAGGACATAACTGGATCTTAATACTTTGCTTTACCACTTACAGTAGAAAATAAGCAAACAACCTGTCAAGCCCTAATAAACAGATCATGTTAAAATGCAAAAAAGAAAATGTATTAAAGCAGATCTGTCAGCTTATTTTGTTTCCCTATGTAAGGGGAGCATACTACAGCTACAGTCCTGTACTCGTAGTAGCCAAAACAGTGCTGTGCTGCTAATAAGAGTACTGGAAGAATGCAGCAGACTCATAGTTATGAGTCCAGTATACTCATGACAAGAACGCTTCTCATGAATTCATTGGACTCATAACTTCTTCTTTGTTCTATTAACTGATGGATATGCTTTAGTGATTATTACGGTTAAAGTATAGTCAATTTTTAGGTAAGATTGGGAACAAATATTTTGCCTCCTGAAACTTCAGCATACCATCAAAGCAAAAAAAAAAAAAAAAAGGTGCACTAATGGTATTCTATTGGAATTTCTATTTTTGTATACTTATTTCTTAAGCTACTTCATTTTATCTTATTTATAATTATTGTGATCTTTGTTTGTTTCATCCTCAAATAACTAATTTTAATGGAGTTGTTCACCTTGGATATTTTTTTGGTTGCAATTGTCTCCTCAAAATACAATAATTGTCCCACTACTGGGAGCACCAGGGGTCCCAGCAGCCAGTGTTCAATTTTGTGCACCATCACCAAAGGGAAGATCTAACATTACATGTGTATATTGAAATGAGTTGGTGGTCTATGTTCTACATGGACAGGATGAATCCTCCAGATGGAGATCCCTGCTGTGGCCAACTGAAGGAGGTCCTGAATGAGGAACCCTCCTTTGTTTACACACAATTCACTCAGAAGTGGGTATATAAAAATGGATTTTCTAAACCAGACAACTCCTTTAGCAATTGAAAAATGTTCTAAATTGCTCTTAAATATTATTAATATTAATTAATGAGGAATTGCATAGTTTCAAAGGAGAAATCTATCTACATAGTAAATGAACAATTTCACAATATTAATCTAAGTAATCTCAATTTGAAACATTTTGTAAATCTGTACAATTTTAATAATCATCCTTTTTTCAAATCCTGTTAGTAAAAGGCTCTCAGGGGTTAAAAAAAAAAACTTGAAATATCCACATTACATACTTGGAAACATTTCTGATGTTTCTTCTTGTCTACAAATGACTTTATTCCAAAGAAAGGGAAATATAAACTACATACGAGATCAACAAACATTAGGAATAACTGAAAAATAATCTCATGTAAGCATATTTTTATTTTATTCAATGTTTAGGAATTTAGAGAAATTATTTAGCCTTAATATAAACCATATTTCAGTTTATCACTTTTTATTAATAGTTAAAATTTCTAAAAAAAATAAAAAAATAAAAAAATGCAGTACACATATAGCTCTATAACCATCTATTAATTGAAAAGGCATGAACGGTCATTAAAATACTTTCATATATTTTGCAAGAAAGTGACAGTGAAAATACAACAATTTTTAGTACCATTCTTTAATATCGTCAGGTGCATGTAGCTCTAGGTTTGGCCTACAAAGTAGACTGTACTGTGCATATCAAATTATAGTATGTTTAATGTAATGTTTGGCTTGCAGTATTCTGGACATTTAGCTAAGTACTGCAATTTGTATACATGAAAAAAATTATACATGACGTGTTATTTTATTGTCTGTAGATTCAATTCAGAAGCTGTGTAATGGTTGATTACATAATTTATTGTTACTCTTGGGGTAAACTGTTCATACTAGTTGCAAAAAAATAAAGATTTTTTTGTAAAGATGATGTGTATTTCAGTCATTTGTGTCATTGTCTTCTAATCGCCATATAAATCTTTTTATTACAGATTGTAACAAAGCAAGAGACTCAAGTTCAGTCAGGGCTAGATGGAACATGCAGGGAAATGAATGTAAGAACAAATTTTAATAGAAGGTTACAAGGGTTGTCCAAAATTTTTAAAAAATCTGTTTCTTTGATTTCCAGAAACAGCACCACTATTGTCAATGGACTGTATGCCTGCTTTTGCAGATCAGTCTTACTCAAGTGAATTAGGCAAAGCTCCAATATCAGAAGACGAGACCTGACAGTCTTCCTCAAAAATTCCCTGAGGAATTTGCTTTTGATTCTACCGACTGTAGTCCTAAGGATAGTCCTATAAGCTGTCCTAGGGATAGGTCATCAATGTTAATATCCAGAGAAAACTCCTTTAAAAATGTCACAGTAATAATAAATACAATAGAATAAGGCACACCATACAAAAAAATACTCAGAGCATGGTTAGGGCAAAGATGGTATCAAGTAAATAGATAAGTGAAGGTTTATGTATAGTAAAGGCATAGTCCATGACAATACAGGACCTAGTACAATTGTAATACTACACAGATATAACTCAGAGGACAGGGCACCAAATGTCAACTCCTTGGACAAGTGCTAGAGCAGATTGAGAAGTATACCCATAATTGACTTCCACAAGTGAGATGGTGCAATTACGTCTACTGTTTCATCCTTAGCTGTTGTTTTTGAATTCTGTCCTTATAAAAAATATTAACATCATGAAATTTTATTAAAATCATTTGAATAAATTATAACATAATCAAGCATAGCAGCTTATAGAACAAAATACAGCTGTGGCCATTAATATACTATTAAGAAATTAAACTGGAACACACCAAACTGGATAATAGAGACTAAAAAATAAGAATGCAACAATTGAGGGTTAGTTCACACTTAGTCCCTTTGCCGTGAATCCGACCTAAATATCAGAAAAAAGGATAGGGAAAGGTTTGCAAGCAGTTTGTTTGAAAACCCATTCACTTCAATGTTTTTAAAGCAACCCGCAGGTGTCCGATTGCAGCCTCTGCGCCGCGAAGCCGCTTTTTTGGTCGGAAACAACGTCGGACAAGCAGGACTTTGTGGCCGACCAATAAAAGCGGCTTCGTGGCACAGAGGCTGCAATCGGACACTTGCGGGTTGCTTTAAAAACCCATTGAAGTGAATGGTGTGATGAACCGACCCTCAGTTATATATCTTTCTTGGAAATGTATTTTTACTTGCCCATATCACTGTTACCTACTTTTAGGAATGCCATGTTTAAGTTGTCTTTCCAATGGTGGTCACTTCGCTTCAGTGATGTTATGTGCATACCATGGGGGATGGTCACTCTAGCCAGCCAGCTTTATTACCCCCTCGACAGCAGATGCCATGGGGGAGGGAGGGGCTGGTGACCTTAAGTTTACCCACAGACACACATCTCTCCCAGCACCTAGGAAGGCATCCATCTCTCCGAGGGTTCTGCAAAGGAGGGAGAAGAGGGGGTGCCTGGGGAGGAGGTGTGGGTGAGGCACTAGCCATATGCTGAAAGGAGACCTAGATTCTTTGACACTCAGCAAAGAGGCAGGAAGAAGGTCTTATCTTGGAGAAGATGTGAGATCTTGTCCTGCTGTGGACTGGGCATGGGCCTAGCATTAGGCCTGAAGCCTTTTGTCTTCTGAGTCTGGCTAGCATGTAGGAAAGACATGCTTTGTAACTTGCGTAAGGAAGAACCCTGAAGCCTACCACATGGGTTCGTAGAACCTGACTACAAATTTGTGCCATTATTTTTCTATCTGTTATTTCCCTTTTTATTTGATGTATTTTACTTTTATACATATTTTTCTTGGTAATTGATATATATTCCTGTATATGTTAATGCTTAGTACCGACCCACTTGGGTTAATAAATATATAAAATTTAAAAAGCTCGTTTCATATTATTCTATGACCCGGTCTGCTCACGTTGTGTGAGTGGGAGGTAAAGAAGGTTGGTCGCAGGTGTGCCAAGCGGCTTGGCAAGGCGAGAGCCTTCACAAATGGGTTTTTAAACAAACCCTTTGCAAACCTTTCCCTATCCTTTTTTCTGATATTTAGGTCAGATTCACAGCGGACGGACTCTGAGCGCAAGTGTGAACCAACCCTTATAATGAACCAGTAATATCACTCAAAACCAACCTGTGGGCTGAATAAATAGTGATAAAATATAGGATATCAATCCTTTACTGTACATTATCATGCATAATTGATACATTCTTATGGATTCAAGCCTCTAGAGTGGTAGACACTGCCCACTATTGTGTAAGGGCCGCGGAGGCAAGTAAAGGTTTGTCCAGTTTCAGCAAATAAATGTTACTATTTGTATAATTAAAAGTTGTACAATTTTTCAACATGCTTTCTATATCAATTCCTCACAGTTTTCTAGATCTCTGCTTGCTGTTATTCATTGTTTACTTCCACTGGATAAAAATCAGTCCATGTGATGGACACACAGGTGCACAGTTCGTTACCATCACCATACAGTAATCAGCCAGATCTGTCATGAAACAAGCCGTGCACCTGTGTGTCCATCACATGGACTGATTTTTATCCACTGGAAGTAAAAAAAATATGTATGGTTATCAAGTAGAGATCTAGAAAACCATAAGAATTTGATACAGAAAGTATATTGGAAAATTGTATAACTTTTCATTATACAAACAATAACACTTATTTGCTGAAACTGGTACCCCTTTAAATTTCTTTGATCTCTAGCTTCACAACTTTTTCTGAAGACTATGCATGAATCATAAGACATCTGTAGTCACTACATAATAAGAATGTGACTATTTTTAGGTTGTGCTGTCTGTATGCTATAAAGAAAGAATATGCATAAGGTCCAGAACTGACTGCAAAACTAGAAGTAATATTGTGACCGGTACATGTCTCTTCTTGTTAGTATCAGTGCTGAAAGTTGCAGCCAGGTCCCAGGTTATCAGTTGCCTAGCAACCTTTGACGACGGTTCAGAATGTAGCGGTATGGACAGCGAACATGTGACTAATGCAGATGTAAATGTGTCATCCATAAGCCAGGGTTATTTATCATTCATATTAGTGCCGCTAAGATTGGGAGAATTACTGCAGCGCAATGAAGGCTTTTAAGAAGTGCAAATAAGCATAAGATCTGTGCACACTGGTTATGTCAATGCTCATTTACATTCAGAAGATCCAGAAGAATATGACGAAGGTCAGTTGCAGATATTGCTTTTTAATAAGTTGCCTTTTCCTTCTCCAAGATAATTACTCAATAATATATGGAGTTAGTAAACCTGCTAAAATATTGCAACTCTATTGCTTTTTGGATATGGATACTAATCTAAGTAATTCTGTGCTATATGAAATGTCTTAATATATCTTTACATGGTAGTTACATGTTTTCTTATACAAAGCTTAGACTGAGAGGAGAATTTAGTACCAGCTTTACAGCAGAAGACTGTTTACAAAAGTTGTAAAATTTGTGGAAATTCTCATTTGTGCATACAATTTACAGCTTTTAGCCATTTTTCACTACTCTCATCACTTTTTTAAAAGTGAGAAAGAAATGAGGATTTATCAGGATGGGGTAGCGTATTCCACAGACACACAGATTTACTATAAGTTACGTCAGAAACTTTATCTGTAGAGTTAAATGCCAATGAAGCTCTGGTTGTTTGCAGTCATTACTAGTGAGAGCTTTCTGAATACATTATATATTTATTATTTATTTATTATTATGCTTACTTATATAGCGCCATCATATTCCGCAGCGCTTTACAGACATTGACAGTCACTGTCCCATATAGGGCTCACAATCTACATTCCCTATCAGTATGTCTTTGGAGTGTGGGAGGAAACCGGAGTACCCGGAGGAAACCCACGCAAACACGGGGAGAACATACAAACTCCTTGCAGATGTTGTCCTTGGCAGGATTCGAACCCAGGACTCCAGCGCTGCAAGGCTGTTAAAACAGTATGTAGTCAACTTAACTTCCTAAAGGGAGTCTACCACCACTTCTTACACACTGTTGTTAGGTTTGTTAGTGACATAGCAAACAAGTGCTAAAAAAATCAACTTTTAATCCATATGCAAATGAGACGTTCAGTGCATCTGGGGTGTGTTCACATCTGCCGGGACATCTGTTTTCATAGAGTGACAGCCACTATGTTGGCTACAGCAGACAGAATGATACCCACCTCTGAATTGTAATAATGTTCTGACAGTAAGGTCACTACGCTATGACTTGCTGAATGCAACATCATCACTTCCAGTAAAAATGGCAGCTAGAGAAGATTCAGGCAGAATTTTAACAGCAAGCCAAATTTAAATAAATAAATAAATAATAATAAATGTGATGTTCACTGCAGGGGGAAAGTTAAAAAAAAAAATATAAATATTAAGATATATTAAGAAATAAAATACTGCCTGGAGGGCATAGTCAAATGGTAACAACACCCCTTAGAAGGACTTAAAGGTCTCAAACAGTTGGAAAGTGATTTCCAGTGGCGTAACAATCATGGTTGCAGGGGGTGCGACCGTGTCCAGGCCCGTAGGGGTAAGGGGCCCTGGACCACCATGATAGCGGTCGGGGAAAGCCTTGTTCCCTGACCGCTATACATATTGCTAATGGAAAGTGGCCCGGCATTTCAGTCCTCTTCCAGCCAATGACTGAGGTCACGTGCTCCAGATGTCACTGCTGGGGCCTATGATTGGGCCTCAGTGGTCACGTCTGGGGCACGTGATCTCAGTCAGGCTGGAAGAGTACCGAAGAAGATGTTGAAGAGAGCTATATGGAGTGAGGCCCAAGAGAGGTGAGGCAAGGTGAGTATAAGTGTTTGTTATTTTTAATCACTTCCCATTGCCCTCTACCTATTATAGTCTGGATTCTGAGGAGACCCCAGAGTATAATAATACCACCGAAGTGGAGGGCCGAACCTCCCTTGAAGCAGCTCTAGGGGAGCATTTTATTCTGTGTGGGGCCACTGTGGAGCATATTATACTGTGTGGGGCCTACTGTAGAGCATATTATACTGGGGCCATTGTGGAACATATGATACTGTGTGGGGTCACTGTAGAGAATATTATACTGTGTGGGGGCCACTGTGGAGTATATTATACTGTGAGGGGGCCACTGGAGCATATTATACTGTATGGGAGCCACTGTGGAGCATATTAACTGTGTGGGGCCCCTTCACTCTTCCCATGACATGCCATCTGTTTTATAGCAGCCGTGCACATCATTAAAGGCTGTAATAACATTGCATGGTTATGAAACCGATACTGTGCAATGTAAATATTGAAGGAGTCATAGTGCTCGCAAAAGCACCACAGTACTTTCAAATAGTTGATCAGCAGGGGCCCCGAGTGTTGGACCCCTCACTGATCTCTTACATCTCTTATACTGTTAGGACCCTGCAGATCAGCTGTTTCCCACAGTATGCAGCTCCCAGTATTGTTTACATGCTAGGTGCTGTGCCGTTGTGGGTACTATAGCTGTATCCTTTTCAAGTATCTGAGTTACTGCTGCAGCATCCGAAACCATCAGTATCAAGAATACGCTGTAGGAAGGGGGTAGGTGGCCCCAGACAAAGTTTGCACCAGGGCCCACAAGACTCTAGTTATGCCACTGGTGATTTTCATTATAAATTGACATAGTTGAGCACCTATGTCAGAGAGGGGAGGACTAGGGGAGGATTGCCAGAGGTACTCTTACATATATATCATAGAACCTTATGTTATGTTTTTATAAATTTAAGGAAGTTTTTCAATAAAATAAAAATTCACACACCGTGTGCTTTATTAATATGGTGCTACAGTGTAAAAAACTTGCTGCTCGCAGCCACCACTAGGGGGAGCTCAGTGCATAGGAATTAATACAGCTACCATTGAACTGAATGGAAGCTGTAAAAATCTTACAATGTGCACCCTCTACTGCAGGTAATGCAGTGAGTTAGTGTCAGGAAGCAAAAGAAGATCAGTGCTAGGGCCCCATAGCAGCTGTGTGCTTTGCCTACATGGTAAGTACATCATTGTCCCCATGGTTGGTCCACACAAACCAACAAAACAAACACCACTAGCCAAAAAGTGGAGCTTAAAGAGGGCCTTTCATGTCCTCATGCACATGCAGTTTTACATACTGCTAGAAAGCTGACAGTGTCGGCTTTCGGCTTTCCCGCTATCTGTCCCGGGGCTGGAGATATTGGTGCTGTTAGTTTAGGCATCGATCTCTGCCCACTGTCAGAAGGGCATTGCTGACAGTCTAGCTGGGCTGTGAGGAACGACCCCACGCTCAGGCATATGTGCTTGGCTGTGTACTCATAGCCAGGCACCTGCTCCTAAATCTTTGGACTGGTAAACTGCTGATCCCAGGTGTTTTAACCCTTTAGATGCCACAGTCAATAGCAACTGCAGCATCTATGGGGTTTTGGAGGGAGGGGACCCCCTCCTGGAGGCATCAGCACCCCTGTGAACAAGATTGCAGGGATATGTTGCCTTTACATGGCAGCTGAGAGCCTAATGAAGGCCCCCAGGGATACCGATGCATAAATCTATTATGAGGCTAAAGGCACGGCCTAATAGAATGCCTGTCAGAAAAATACAGGTAGTATAATGCATTGCACTACATAGATCGCAACTTAAAGTCCCCTAGGAGGACAAAAAAAATAGTGTTAAATAAATTAAAAAAATTATAAAAACATAGTAAAATCACACATACCACATTAATACCCCATTCCAAAATGTTATTAAATTATAAAAAATAAAAACATAACATACATAAGGACCATAGCAATACAATTGTAATATTATTGTACCTGCACCCTGAATGGTGTAATAAAAAAAAAATGCCTTTTTTTTTTGTTTTTTGGCCACCGAATAAGTTTTAGATGTCAGCTCTTCCCACAAAAAATAAGCCCTCACACAATTCCGTTAATAACAAAATAATTAAAGGGGTTGTCCGGCAAAAGTTTTAATTTTTAAATAGACTGGGGGAGGTGAAAAATTTTTTTAAAAAATCATACTCACCTGTCCCTGGTGCTTCAGTGTCTCCCAGCACAGCCAGTCCTGCCCATCTATTGTTGTCTTACAGTAGAAGTCCACACCTCAGCAAAGGACATGGGACATCACTACCTGTGACGTCCCTTCCTGAGGCCGCTGATTGACCGCTGAGGAAGGGACCAGGGACATCAAAGCGGGAAAGGAATTTCACTTCAAGATGACAGCCGAGCAGCAGGACCAGATCATGCTGGGAGGACATCAGACCACCGTGAATAGGTGAGTATGTTTTGGTTTGTTTTTTTCACCTTCCCCGGGGATAAAAATAAAATTTAAGCCTGGACAACCTATAGTGCTGGTAGATAAAAAGCGTTTACCTTGGTGTGAGCACTGGTTTATTATAGTGCTGGTAGATAAAAAGCGTTTACCTTGGTGTGAGCACTGGTTTATTATAGTGCTGGTAGATGAATGTGTAGTTTGCCGTGAGCACTGGTTTGTCTATGGTGCTAGTTAATTGTAAATTCAAAGCGTGACTGCTTCACCTGTGCTGCTTCAGTATAGAAACCAAAGCTGGTTTAGCCATCTTGATACACCAGAGCAGATACCTATGATTAATGAGGCAGGAACATTTATGGTATATAACAATCCTTGAAATTTACAATTGTTGAGAATGAAAGAGACTGAGGTCTGTACATAGCTGTAGGTTTGTAGTTACTTTACAGCTATTATACATATAAAGTTGTTATATCCATGGAAATGAATGCTATACACAACTCTCTCCGATTTCTATGTAAATTTTAGGCGACTAGAGCCTTTTAATTAATATTGTGCACCCAATGTGTTTGTGTTTTGGTATCTTTTAAGTTTATTTAATAAAGATTTGAATTTTTATACATCCATATAAAATTAGTGAGTGACTCTCCTATATTTAGTCATATACTAGCCTTGGCATGTAATACTGTACAACCTATTATTTCAATATTGTAATATCGACCCCAAAATAGTGCCATTAAAGATTACCACATGTCCCGCAAAAAAATATGCCTTCATACAGTTACATTGACAGAAAAATAAAAAAAACTATAGGGCTTGATATGCGATGATGGAAAAATGCAGAAATTGGTTTGGTCATCAAGGCCTAAAAGACTACTGGTCAGTAAGGAGTTGAAAAGAATCTTTCACCACTTCCACCAACTAATAGGTGCTCCAATGATTCTGGCGCAGTTGGAATTTTTTTCCTCTAGCCCCTACTGGAGAAGACAAGGGGGCATGATTCTCAACTCTGACATTGTCTGTCTCAGATTTGACAGCATTAGAGAGCTCAGAATCATGCTTTCTTGCCTGCTCCTCCCTAAGACCACCCACTTGACAGTACTGAGTATAATTATTATATTAGGAACCAAAAATAACAACACTTACTGCTCAGGAACTTCGGGCACTAGAGAAAATATTCCAACTGTGCCAGAATCAGTGAAGCAAACTTGTGAAAGGATGCAAAGAACTGTAGCTGGTGAAAGTGGGGAAAGGTCTCCTTTAAAGAAGGGAGGGGTCAATTACTGTTCGTTGCAGAAGGGTGTGGTTGATAGGAGCACCTGAATGTAGAAGAGGCAACATATCAGTAAAGAAAAGTTTAATAACTGAGCCTATACAATTAGTAGAGGTCAGTAGGGGATGTTAATGCCAAGATGTTTACTATGGAAAGTCTGCCATTTAAACGGTACCTTACTGTTCATGAATGTTGAATATGTGCAGGATCTTGTTTGCCGGTAGTTTGTTCTATGACTGTATAAGTCTTCATACATAGTGGCCTATCGCTTTTTCTGCTGCTAATAATCACATTATGGCTGAAACACTTTACATTTGTCTCTGAGGCTGTTGGCATGTAGAATAAGGAGCAGTCTTCCCTCTCCCCTAACCATTACTGATACTGTTCTGCCATTCTGCCAGGAGTAACTGTACAAAAGCAAACAAATAGATGAGAAAAGCTCAAAATAATAAAGGATACCCAGGAACACTGTACTGCAAATGCAGGGCAAGCAACTAAAACACAAGAGAAAAACAATCTATGAGCACAGTCACTAAAGCTGATTGCTGTTTGTGAATAATATACCATTTGTAATCACACAAGTAGCCAGAAGAAGATACAAGTACATAGAAGACTTTTTTCTTAAAGCTGTAAGATTTTCAGAATGTTCAGTTCTGCGCACAAAGCAGTTTGCAGTTTGTGGAGTCTGTGAGGAGAATAAACCCCTCCCCTTTATATTCACTGTGTGAAGTGAGAAAAGCACCTGCCCCTCCACTCACTGTGAAAACATCTTGCTTATCTCATGTATCTATGGACGAACCTTGGCTAGCAACAGGGAGTCAACTGCAAATTAGCTAGAATGGAGACACCTTCTGGCAGGAACTTTAGAGAGGTCTTTCAGGTAGAAAGCATCCACATTTTTTAACTAAAGTGCATTCCCTTTTGGTCCAGAATCACATGCTCAATGAAATGAGTCTACATTGTATGAAAAGTTAGTGACCATTTAAAGTGAAAATGGCGAAAGAAATGATGAACCTTTGTGGCAGGAACAGTCTCATTGAACACCTCAGTCTTGTTGAGACTGACTTTAAAATTACTGAAGTTGTTCAATCTGGTAAACTCACTTAGATAGAAAACGTGGGGCTGGTTATTTCCATTATATTTCCAAAGAATGCAACAAAAAGCTTCTATATCAAATTGGGGATATATGGATATATAAGGCCCAACAGAAGTGTATGAGTGCCCTAGTTCAGCTCTATGCACCACAACCACATACAAGTGGTTGTATGAAACAATAGTGAAGCCATGTGCGTGAGCTCTAGGACTCCTCTTCTTACTTCTTTTATATTCCATCACATTTTATGGTGCTAGCTTATTGTCATAAAAAATTCATGCCCCAAACCTGAAAGTGTTTCTCTTACACATGGTACACGTGAGCAAAACCGGCACCACTAATTGATGCTTTATAATTAGACACGTGCCCGTTCACGCTTCAGCTCAGTTACCTTGGTGATAGGTGAAGCAGAAAGAAGGTATGAAAAGGCATGTGAAGCTTTAATCATCTCAGAGACAGAAGTGTTAGTCATATCATTGTATGTGACCTTGAGAAATATCACATAAACACGCAGTGGTCAAACTAAATATTTTTCAGCAGGGTAGAAGGACTCCTCTTAGCAGGGTCGGACATAGACAGCTGTTATGGGACCCAGTTATGGGACCCTTGCTTTTCAATAGATCAGCATAGTGAACTCATGTATGTCTCTAACACTCCACCCATAATGGACAGTAGAAAGCTGTTATTAAGGTGATGGGCCCCCATGATCTACTTGGCCCCTGTGCAGACATAACAACTCACTTGGGAGTCTGACGGTTTTCAGATCCCCTCACCCTAATGTTTAGTCTCTTTCACCCGGCTCATTAGTATTCACTGCTCAGTGACATCACCTCAGTGCAGTGAATATTAATGGGGAGGTTGCCCATTAAATATAATTAAATAAGACTTTAGGAATTTATTATTAAATGATTCTAGCCATATATATATATATATATATATATATATATATTTATACACACTGTATATATACACACACACACACACAGTATATATTCAGTATTGCCAAAAATTTAGAAAGTGATGACTAAATGACGTAAATAAGAAAAGCTCAATTGTTTATTTTAATTAACTAGTAATAATCTGGAGTCTAATATTATATAAGGTCTAGATATATATAGGTGTACCCTTTTCTAAAGACCACATCCCTCAAAAGGCCACTCCCACTTCAACCATGGCTTACCATTGGAATCACCCTGTGAAGAGCTTTCCCTGGTTGAAGTCTCTGTCTGTGCAGTTGCGCCAATGACAGGTCTGCCACTGCATATACACATACATAGATGTACATCATACTTGCCTAATTTTGGCTCCTGACATGAGGGAGAATTTTTTTTTCGAAATTCACTCTGTATATTACATCATTATTGTGGCTCCTTGGAGCGGTTAGTGCCCCTCACATTGTCTCTTGCCCTCTTATAGGCTCTGTTACTAGATATGGCCCAACTGCTCTGATACAATTGCATAGAGGTAAATTGGAGGCAGATTATCTTGATTGTAACCCTCTCTGCTTAATTGTATTATTGACATACTATGGCAATACTTATATTGCAGGCCATGGTGCAGCAGGAAATCATGTGGCATTTTAGTATTTATAGTCATTGTTAATGGCCGCAAGATTTTCCTGGTGAACAGTAACATGATTTTAATTTTGTAAAACCTCTGTTTATTTGAAAAATATATTAAAATACTGTATTGGCAGAATACCTGCACAGTGAACCAAAAATGTGAACACAGCCCTAGAACAGATCTCAACATGAAAACAGACCTCAAACCAGATTCCCAAATAAATAGAAATAAAGACCTAAGACCTCCAAACAAGGTATAGAACCCATATCCAAAAATACCAAACATGAGTAGAAACTGAGAATTACAATAAGTATATAGGACAATAGAAGTGGTACTGTGTAGTGTATGTGTATATATATATATATATATATATATATATATATATATATATATACACACATATATATATATATATATATATATACCCCTTTGACATTACAGAGCACATGACATCATAGACAACACGTGACATCACAATTGATGTAGAATATATAAAGTCATTAACCTGAGGCATCATGTGTCACTTTAGATTGAAGAGGACAGACGTGTAGGTAAGTAGCTCTTCACTTAGTACTGAAGACTCCTTCACACATTGTGTAGGTCAGTGATGGTAAACCTATGACACGCGTGTCACAGGTCACACGCCAAGACATTTTGGGTGACACGCATCGGCAGCTACAGTGGGGAAAAAAAAGTATTTAGTCAGCCACCAATTGTGCAAGTTCTCCCACTTAAAAAGATGAGAGAGGCCTGTAATTGTCATCATAGGTAGACCTCAACTATGAGGGACAAAATGAGAAAACAAATCCAGAAAATCACATTGTCTGATTTTTAAAGAATTTATTTGCAAATTATGGTGGAAAATAAGTATTTGGTCACCTACAAACAAGCAAGATTTCTGGCTCTCACAGACCTGTAACTTCTTCTTTAAGAGGCTCCTCTGTCCTCCACTCATTACCTGTAGTAATGGCACCTGTTTGAAATTGTTATCAGTATAAAAGACACCTGTCCACAACCTCAAACAGTCACACTCTAAGCTCCACTATGGTGAAGACCAAAGAGCTGTGGAAGGACACCAGAAACAAAATTGTAGACCTGCACCAGACTGGGAAGACTGAACCTGCAATAGGCAAACAGCTTGGTGTGAAGAAATCAACTGTGGGAGCAATAATCAGAAAATGGAAGACATACAAGACCACTGATAATCTCCTTCGATCAGGGGCTCCATGGAAGATCTCACCCTGTGGAGTCAAAATGATCACAAGAACGGTGAGCAAAAATCTCAGAACCACACAGGGGGACCTAGTGAATGACCTGCAGAAAGCTAGGACTAACGTAAAAAAATGCTACCGTCAGTAATACACTACGCCGCCAGTGACTCAGATCCTGCAGTGCCAGACATGTCCCCCTGCTTAAGCCAGTACATATCCGGGCCCGTCTGAAGTTTGCTAGAGAGCATTTGGATGTTCCAGAAGAGTATTGGGAGAATGTCATATGGTCAGATGAAACCAAAGTAGAACTGTTTGGTAGAAACACAACTCGTCGTGTTTGGAGGAGAGTGAATGCTGAGTTGCATCCAAAGAACACCATACCTACTGTGAAGCATGGGGGTGGCAACATCATGCTTTGGGGCTGTTTCTCTGCAAAGGGACCAGGACGACTGATCTGTGTACATGAAAGAATGAATGGGGCCATGTATCATGAGATTTTGAGTGCAAACCTCCTTCCATCAGCAAGGGCATTGAAGATGAAACGTGGCTGGGTCTTTCAGCATGACAATGATCCCAAGCACCCCGCCAGGGCAATGAAGGAGTGGCTTCGTAAGAAGCATTTCAAGGTCCTGGAGTGGCCTATCCAGTCTCCAGATCTCAAACCCATAGAAAACCTTTGGAGGGAGTTGAAAGTCCGTGTTGCCCAGCAACAGCCCCAAAACATCACTGCTCTAGAGGAGAGCTGCATGGAGGAATGGGCCAACATACCAGCAACAGTGTGTGCAAACCTTGTGAAGACTTACAGAAAATGTTTGACCACTGTCATTGCCAACTGTAACGTCTCTGCCTGTTCAGGTCTCTGCACCAGCCTCCGCCCGCCCACGGCAGCGCAGGAGGCATGTTCAGTTTGATTCCTTGTTTAAGATACTTGTTGCTCAGTCTGAACACTGTCCTAGACTATGTAATTGATTTTCTGCGACACCCGTCTCCTTCACCTTAATTTTCCTCTGCTCCACTAATAGTTAATTTTAGCCTTACCTGTGTGATTGACAGCCTTTCATCCTATCAAGTCTGGGGAGGGTTTATCCTTCCTATTTATTCTTTGCTCACAGTCACATTAGTGCTTGCTATTGCTTCTGTGTACCTGCCTTTACTCCGTGCTGTTTTGTTACCTGCATTCCTATTTCTGATCTCTGGCTTTGTCTGTGACTATTCTCTTGGATTGTGATTTTGTACTGCATTGCTCGATTGTTACCGACCCCTTTGGCTAGCTGACCTCCCTTTGTTGTTGTTCGTCCTGTCTGCGTTCTGTGTTATCACTTATAAGCAGGGACTGCTGACTTGTTGCTGGCTGTTGCCTAGGACAGATTAGGCAAGTTAGCCAGGGACAGTGGGGGGATTCAGCTTAGGGTCCACTGTCTTGTTGTGCCCCTCCCCCCAGGGCTCTGCAGTAGCACTGGGGAATTGCTCAACTGGCAATTCCCTTACACCAACAAAGGATATAGAACAAAGTATTGAGATGAACTTTTGTTATTGACCAAATACTTATTTTCCACCATAATTTGCAAATAAATTCTTTAAAAATCAGACAATGTGATTTTCTGGATTTGTTTTCTCATTTTGTCTCTTATAGTTGAGGTCTACTTTTGATGTCAATTACAGGCCGGCCTCATCTTTTTAAGTGGGAGAATTTGCACAATTGGTGGCTGACTAAATACTTTTTTTTTCCCCACTGTATGTAGGTAATGTGACCTACATATATTAAATTATGTACCTTTCTGCTGATGTAATGGGACTTCGGTCTAATCCAGATGCTGACCCGTTACGTCAGTGTAAAGGCCTTGCCCCCCAGCCCCTCCTCCCCAGCTGACCTGGCCGCCCTCTGTTGCCTCCTCTAGGCGGCGCTACCCTGACATCATGACACTGAAGAACGCCGGAACACTATGTACAGCATTCCGGGCTTCTTCGGCATCGGCAACAGCACACCCTGGAGTCGGCAGCGGAGGGTGTCCAGGTCTGGAGCGTGGACAGGTGAGTAAAAATTATCAGGCACTACTCTGTGTGGAGGTGGGGAGATAAAAGGGGATCATATACTGTGGGTGGACTTTAAAAAGGGAGTCATATACTGTGTGGGGGGTATAAAAGGTGTCATAAACTGTGTGAGGGCCATAAATAGAGGGATCATATGCTGTGTGGGGAGGTAAAAAAAAAAGGGGTTCATATTCTGTGGGGGGCAAAAAATGGGGTCACCGTGAGGTGGATAAAAAAGGGGGTCATATACTGTGTGATGGGCCAGAAAAAGGGGGTCATATACTGTGTAATGGGCCAGGAAAAGGGGGTCATATACTGTGTGATGGGCCAGAAAAAGGGAGTCATATACTGTGTAATGGGCCAGAAAAAGGGGGTCATATACTGTGTGGAGGGCCAGAAATACATATAATATAAATACATACAGTATAGACCAAAAGTTTGGACACACCTTTTCATTCCAAGAGTTTTCGGTATTTTCATGACTATAAAAATTGTAGATTCACACTGAAGGCATCAAAACTATGAATTAACACATGTGGAATTATATACTTAACAAAAAAGTGTGAAACAACTGAAAATATGTCTTATATTCTAGGTTCTTCAAAGTATCCACCTTTTGCTTTGATTACTGCTTTGCACACTCTTGGCCAGGACCTTGAAACGCTTCTCAGTCGTCCTGGTCCCTTTGCAGAGAAACAGCCCCAAAGCATGATGTTGCCACCCCCATGCTTCACAGTAGGTATGGTGTTCTTTGGATGCAACTCAGCATTCACTCTCCTCCAAACACGACGAGTTGTTTTTCTACCAAACAGATCTACTTTGGTTTCATCTGACCATATGACATTCTCCCAATACTCTTCTGGAACATCCAAATGCTCTCTAGCAAACTTCAGACTGGCCTGGATATGTACTGGCTTAAGCAGGGGGACATGTCTGGCACTGCAGGATCTGAGTCCCTGTCGGTGTAGTGTGTTACTGACGGTAGCCTTGGTTACGTTAGTCCCAGCTTTCTGCAGGTCATTCACTAGGTCCCCCCGTGTGGTTCTGGGATTTTTGCTCACCGTTCTTGTGATCATTTTGACCCCACGGGGTGAGATCTTGCGTGGAGCCCCTGATGGAGGGAGATTATCAGTGGTCTTGTATGTCTTCCATTTTCTAATTATTGCTACCACAGTTGATTTCTTCACACCAAGCTGCTTGCCTATTGCAGATTCAGTCTTCCCAGCCTGGTGCAGGTCTACAATTTTGTTTCTGGTGTCCTTCCACAGCTCTTTGGTCTTCACCATAGTGGAGTTTGGAATGTGACTGTTTGAGGTTGTGGACAGGTGTCTTTTATACTGATAACAATGTCAAACAGGTGCCATTACTACAGGTAATGAGTGGAGGACAGAGGAGCCTCTTAAAGAAGAAGTTACAGGTCAGAAATCTTGCTTGTTTGTAGGTGACCAAATACTTTTTTTTCACCATAATTTGCAAATAAATTCTTAAAAAAATCAGACAATGTGATTTTCTAGATATGTTTTCTCATTTTGTCCCTCATAGTTGAGGTCTACCTATGATGACAATTACAGGCCTCTCTCATCTTTTTAAGTGGGAGAACTTGCACAATTGGTGGCTGACTAAAATGGGATTTTTGTACTCACCGTAAAATCCTTTTCTCGTTGTATTCACTGGGGACACAGCACCATGGGTATAAACCTGGTCACTAGGAGACAAGACACCAGGGAAAAGAAAGCTGTTGGCTCCGCCTCCAGGCTATACCCTGTCACAAACACTGTGCATGAATCAGTTTGTAACGTAGCAGTAGAAGAGAGAGACACAAAGGAACATGGAACCAACAACCACCAACAATGCCTGAACCCGAAAAGGAACCAACACAGTTCAGGCAGGAACACTGAAAAGCAAGGGGGGGGGGGGGATCTGTGTCCCCCAGTGAATACAACGAGAAAAGGATTTTACGGTGAGTACAAAAATCCCATTTTCACTCGCTTATTTTACTGGGGGACACAGCACCATGGGATGTCTTAAAGCAGTCCCAGAGGGTGGGAATAACATGGCCATGCAAACCCTTAACGCTAAGCTGCTTCCAGAAACTTACAACCCAAACTGGCATCGGCAGAGGCCACAGAATGGATTTGGTGAAACTTAGAGAGAGAGGATGGAGGCCCAGTGGGATACTTACAGACCTGGGAAGCAGAAGCCTGATGCCGGAGGCCCAGGGAACTCCAACAGCTGTAGAGGAGAGAGACGTCACACGGAAAGGCAGAGCCTTATCCTTAAACCTATAGGTCTCCCTAATCTCAGACCAAAGCCATCGTAAGATGGGAGCTCTGGAAGCAGGCAGGCCCTGGCAAGGGCACTCAGGGAGAACGAGCAAAGGGTCCGAATAACAGAAAGGATCCGTGAGGGACAGTATACACGCAAATCGGCCGGGCAACAACCGGCAAGGAAGAGCAAGCACTACATGGATGCCTGAGGACTGAGCAGAAAGAGGGCAAGACCAAGACCTCGATGTGGAAGCAGGAAAAACACCCTAAGAAAAAAAGACTGTGGCAGACAGAGGAAAACCTTATCCTTGTGGAGGACCAGAAAGGAAGGCTGCTGAAAAAAAAAGGGCAGCCAATTCGGGACCCCTGCGGATAGAGGTAATGGCCACCAGAAACTCATTCTACCAGGACAGAAGGCAAAAAAAGGGATATGAAAGGCTCGAAGGGGGAACCTGAAGCCCCTTAAAGACGAGGTTAAGATCCCATGGATCCAAGGGTGTCAAAGGAGCACAGAGTGGCACTCCTGTAGGAAAGTCTTTAAAAAGGAAAGAAGACTAAGACCTTGATCCAGACCAGACTGGGGAAGATCCGCTGAGAATCGTTACTCTTCCAACGGTGGACGTAAGCCTTCCACGTTTGATGGCAGATATAAGCTATCTGGAATTTCCGGGCCTTGAGTATGTTAGGATAAATGCCGAAAAAACCACAACGCCTCAGACCTCGGATTCAACAGCCACGCTGTGAACGCAGCTGAGTCAAGGTGGGGTGGAACAGCAGTCCTTGAGACAGAAGGACAACCAGCAGAGGAAGAGGCCAGGAGCATCTGCCAACAGGAACATGAGATCCATATACCAGACCCGGCAGGGCCAATCTGGTGCTACCAGGATAGCTGAATCCCCTTGGTCTTGAGATTCTGGAGGACCCAAGGGAGAAGAGGAAGTGAAAAACTGAACTCACAAGAGCGCCAGCGGTGATGGTTCGAGGATCCATAGACCTGGCAATTTAGCCGTGGACCTTGTGATTCCGGCGGAGGTAAAAAAAGGTCAACGTTTGTCACGCCACAGCGGGAGTACAGTGGAAGGAAGATCTGCAGGTAAAGCGACCCTCGCCCGGAGCAATATTTTCTCGACCCAAGTAGTCTGCCACCCAGTGGTCCACGCCAGAAAAAAAGGTTGACCACCGAAAGAGCTGGAACAAGGGCTCCACCCAAGGAAGAAAATGTGAGGCTTCTACTAAGGCCGCACGGCTCCTGATGCCCCGCTGAGGGTTCAAGTAGGCGATCATGGAGGAGAGGTCAGTCTGGACTGTGACAGATGTCCTTGGAGAAGAGAGGTCCAAGGAGAAAGGGCAAATAAGATAGCCCTGGGTTCCAGCAGGTTGAACCAGAGGGAGGAATCGGCCCTGGACCACAGGCCCTGAACAGTCAAAGCATCGAGGACCACTCCCCAGCCAGGGAGATTGGCGGCAGTAGGAATCACCTACCAAAAGGGAAGAAGGACTTCCCTTGAGAAATTCCTGGGGAGGAGATACACTAAACAATCTCTCAGTGAACCAAGGTGGAAAGAGAATCAGTCACATGAGGCTGTCCGGAGATTTGTCCCAGCAGGCCGTAATCGTCAAGTGGAGAGGACAACAGAGTGAATGAAAGGTACAGCCTAGAAGGTTGAGGCGATCATGCGCAAGACCCACATGCCGATTCAAAGAGAGCAAGGAGAGTATCTCCGAAGGTGGGACACTCAGGATCTTGGCCTCTGGAGGGAGAATCACACCCTGGAGCGAGCAGAGGATCATGACCCGGATTCCATGTGCTTAGAGGGCATGAGACATCCTCATTGTTGAGCCAGCAGAACTGGCGAAGAAGAACCAAGGTGAGCCACAAGCTGGTCAGATTGTCTGACCTGGAGGGGCTTCACCATGAGGTCGTCCAAGTCTGGAAACACGGCAACACCTCTGACGTGGAGGATGGCCATGAGAGACTACATCACTGAGGGGAAAAAAAAAAACAAACCCAGGTGGCAGAAGCCAGCCTGAAGGGGAAAGAGAGAACTGGAAAGGTCAAGGATCCACCACCAAAATGAAGAAACCGCTGACAGCACAGCGCGATGATGTAGATGGACGAAGAATTCGCCCATCTCCAGGGATGCCACCACAGACTGCATAGACTACAACGGAGCCTGCAGACATGGAAGAACCTGTGGAGCCCTTTCAGGTCCATGATGGGACGAAGGAAGCCGTCCTTCTAGGCGAATGGAGAACAGGTAGAAATAGTAACCCAGGATACACTCTGAAGCGGGAACAGGGATGCTGACTCCCTGCCGCTGGAGATTGGAGACAGCCTGGATTGTCCGACGTAGGGAAGGCAAAGAGACTCCAGCGAAAGCTGGAGTAGCCGGACGACACCACCTCTCAGGCCCAGGACCCAGACGTCCCGCCATTTGAGATGCCCAGAGAGGGGAAAAAAAACTTCATGCTGAGGAGGCTAGGAAGAGGAAGACCTGGACGACTTGGTGCAGAACCGCCAGGGAGGCCTGGACTTGAAAGAAGCTTTCTGGAACAGGAGAACGGCTGACACATAGGACGCCTCTGAGGGAGGAAGAATCTATTCCCCCGTGGCCTCAGGGATAAGCTTCTCGATGTCCTTAACAAAAATTTGGTCCAGGTCGACCTGGAAAGGGAGAAGGGCTGCATTCGCCTTCTTGGAGGCGGACTCAGTATTCCACAACAAATCCAAACGGTATGGCGGATAGTCACTGCATTGGCGGCCGCCTTGGCAGATTTGGGAGGCATCTCCAGTTATTGGGAAGGGTTCAGGATCTCAGAGACGAGCGGCCTAGCCCCAAAATCAGGACTCTGCTCGATTCTCTGCATGGCTGTGGCTGCCTCCATTTCAGCTATACGCTCAGGATCTCCAAAAGCCTGGTTCAGCAATTCTTGAGCTCTGCTTCTGAGCCCACTAGCCATCCACTGGTATTTGCCAAATAAAGGATAGGATAGAATACAAAGAGTATGGGAGGGGAACAGCACTGTATCAAACTTTCACTGTATCTTAATGCTTGCTTTAATACCGAGCTTGTCTCATAGGATTACTACAATCCCCAGCGTTTGAGTGACAAAGGCCACCAACACACGCTGTTTATCCTAAGATCCCACTACGCTGCCACCAATGTGAAAGATCCTCAGTGCGCCAACCCCGCGGTGGCCCACACCTGAGTCTTCTTTCATATAAAAACCACACTCACCGCCAGTTAGTGCTGGGTTCACAAGATAAATACAGGACAAGCTTTCTAAATTTTATATATTTATTAACCCCTAAATGGGTCGGTATTAACATCTAACACATGCAGTTCAGAACAGATATAGATATATATAACGATGTAGATATATGCAAGCATTAACAGTTACTAGTTACAAGATACAGTGCAATGAAATAAAAGGGACTAAAATTGAAATATTTACTTTACCACGAATCTCCTTGATGTGGCTCTATAATCCAACACTCACACATGCTCTGTCATGTGTGAATAACCAGTGGAGGCTTCCTAGCATGTGGCATCACCACAACAATAATCCAGCCTGCATGCTCTTCACAGTGGTCTGTCTGTAAAAAACTCCTGTAGTCTCCTGTAGTCTGTGATGGTCTGTTATAACTCCTCATAGTGTTCTCTTGTAGTCCCAGCACAATCTCCCCCCACTGACCTCTTACCTCATCTTATATACCCTTTATGCCACCTCCCAGAATGAGGTCACTGGCGACAGCAAGTCTGATTGACTAACGCACTCAAGTCCAGATTCTTTGTATTGAGCGGAGACCAAATGAAATGATACAATGTTATCAACCATGTCTGATCTACCAGTGCAGACTGATCAATGCATGTTTCTTTGATCACTCAGGGCTGTGTATGAATTCAATGAAGCCCTGCTGGGATGGATACAAAGCCCTATTGTTCCAGTCCGGCCACTATTGGCAATATACCTATGAGTAGGCTGTACACATTATGAGTAAAGAGAACTAAGAGAGAAATACGCTACCCAGAGATCAAAATACATCTCTGAGTTATAGCCATATTTAAGCAGAATCATCACAGAGGGAGACTGCATCAGGGAGGTTTGACTGAAGCTGTTTGGCCCAGAAAAAGAAGGCCTTGATGACCCAAGAGTCAGTGAAGGAGAGCCGCAGAGAGAAACCAGCCACTACGAAGGCCACCCTGGCGAGGGAAGCCACCTTCTTGCAGTAATACAATAGCCAGAATTTAGGACAATGCAATCTATCAGTTCTGCATTGCAAACAAAACAACAGAAGCGATCCAATCTCACTCCGAGGGATCACTGAGGTAGGCAAAGTCCGCAGAAGGCAGACTAGAAGCCTTGGAGAGCCTAGCTATCATGGGATCCACCATGGGAGGCTCTTAGTGATAGGAAGGGACACATGGGGCGGCTCGCTGACAAGATGTCAAGACAGGCCGGCTTGCGCTCACTAGTTACTGATATATAAGTACCGTGCACTAACCGATTGCACCACTGGAGCAACTTGCTTCCTTTACCACGGATGTTCATCATTGCCAGCCAGGGAGAGCTAGAGACATGTGTCATAGCATAGCCTGGCAGAACTGCCCGAGCTCACCTTCCACTTGGAGACACACAGGTCAAGGGAAGTGATGTCCGACTTCCTAGTCGAAGGCAGAGGATAGTCCAGGGAGAAGTCACTGTGCCCTCAAGATGTGATCAAACACCCAGTGGCAGAAGGAGATGTCCACTTGAGAGGATGAGTCCGGGTCCTCAGAGATCTGTAGGGTCTCTATCGCATAGATGACTCTCGTGTAGCAGCAAATATAGATGAGCCTAGCTGAAGCTCCGAGTCGGAGTCAGAGGCGTCCCCAGTTAAGTAGACCGAGCAGAGGGAGGGAGGGAGGCCTGTCGGAGTGGAGCCTTGAGCTGTCCCTATCTGGGGAGTACCCAGAGGAAGGGGTGGCGGACCATGAACCGTAGGAAGACTTCCTGGTCCTTTTGAGGCTCCTGGAGCTGCGACCGGAACTATGATGGTGTCCAGGGAGATCCCTAGAAGCAGCCGACTGAGTGGCGATCTGGGAAAGCAGCCATTCCAAGTTTCCAGCCCTGACTAGTTAAGTCTGGTAAGGACACCATGGCCAAGGTTAGGGAGGCCGCCCAATCCGGGGGATGGAAGAACCGGAGAGGGACAAGGAGGTTCCTGACTGGCTGAGGCAGAGAGAGCACATGGGCTCAGGCTGTCCGCATGGCAACTGTTTTTGATACAGCGGGTGCACGTATAAAAACGTGACGGAACCAGAGGGGCCGGAGGGTGAGAGATAAGCAGAGGGAGCCCATGGAAATTAGGGGTAAACCAGGGGGTTAGCCTATCAGATTGCAAAAGATGGCCGCTCACAAACTACTGCAGAAAGGGTTCCACAGGTGCAATGTCTCCCAGGGAACTGTGAGGAGAGAAAGAATCCCTGCTGTCCCAGCAAGCCAAAACAAAAAAAAGCAAATAAAAAGAGATTATGAGGAGAGCAAAGCTCTTCCCCTGGAAAATACAAGCTCAGTAGCTACTGAGCAGGCTGGAAGGCTTGCCAGGACAGCCCCCTGGCCAATGGAAGGCCCCAGGCGGAGTCTGGATGCCAGAAAAGCCTGGGAAAGGGGTGGGCCAGTTGCGGCCTAGTTCCCGGCCAGGCCTCAGACTCGCGTAGAACGCGGCCAACCGCGAGGCACCGTCGGCGGCACGGCGCGGCTGCGAACTTCGGTGGTTCCACGGAGGCCTGGGAAAAGGTATTGGGGGGCCAGGAAAGGGGGTCCCCACACGAGGGGGAGGAAACCGGGTGTCCCCCCCCGACGGGGGGCCGCTCGGTAGGAGCAACCAGAAGGCCCAAAAATGCCCCAGAAAAGGCTTATTTACTAAAATTTAAGGCCCAGCTCTGGGGGACCATGTGATGCCCCCCTAAACAGGACCCATGCTATTTTCCCCCTGGGAGATGGAGGGGGAGGTGGAGAGGGCCTGAGGTGGAGGAGGAGAGGGGCTGAGGTAACTTTCATACTCACCTGCCTTCTATTCTTCTCATACTCACCTGTCTGGCGTCTTCAGGCGCCGCAGGGTCACCCCCTCGGTAGGACCTCGCACGTGGAAATGGGGTCACCGGGTATTCCGGCCGCCGGTGCGGTGAGTGGTGAGTGGGGACTGGGTGACCGGCGAGGCTGCTCTTTTGCAGAGCGCTGCGCCCGCAGGAGGGTACGACTAGTGTGGCGTACACGCTGATGACCCCCTGCACCTGTAAGAAAGGTAAAAATAAAAACGATGCAAGACAGAAGACCTGAGTCAGGTCATGTCTGCCTCCTATGACACTAGGTTTCAAACTGATTCATGCACAGTGGCTGTGGCAGGGTATAGCCTGGAGGCGGAGCCAACAGCTTTCTTTTCCCTAGTGTCTTGTCTCCTAGTGACCAGGTCTATACCCATGGTGCTGTGTACCCCAGTGAAATAAGCGAGAAATACTTTTTTCCCCACTGTATAGCAAGAATCTTAGGAAATATAATGATGATCATCCTGACAAATTTAATGCAAAACTTCAGTAAATACTGACACCATAGCAAAGCAAATATATATGAAATTCTGGTTCAAGTTTTGGATACCATAGGGAATATGTATTACTACACATACACACACAAAACAGAACATGTACACACACACACATAGACACACCACATGTACACACACACAGAACATGTGCACACACACATGCACACACACACACACACACACAGAACATGTACACATACATGTACACACACACACACACAGAGCATGTACACACACACACACACACACATGTACACACACGTACACACACATAACACGTACACACACACAACATGTACACATACAAAGAACATGTACACACACACATACACACACAGTACATGTACATACACACATAGACACACACAGAACATACCTGGAGCCAAGTCAGGGATCGATTACTCTGGGATGCAGCAGCCCAATGTAGTTGATCATCCCCTTCAGTGCAAGACTCCGGGAGGAGGAGGAGGGGGAGGGAGCTGTCAGCCTGCGCCGGTAAGTGAGAGAGGTGAGAGAGGCATCCAGCACCTGGCAGTTTGCCCCCCAACGCCCTGCCCCCGAGGTTGCTGATCCTCATTTATATAAATGAATTATATAAAAAAAAACCTAAAAATTAATAAAAATAATACATATTTGGTATAGCCATGTCCATAACAACATGTATAATAAAACTGAAACATTATTTAACCTGCACTGTGAATGTCAGGAAAAAAAACGGGAAAAAAATGCCGGAAATAATGATTTTTCACCATCTCGCTTAAAAAAAAATGCTACAAAAAGTGATCAAAAAGTCATATGTACCCCCAAAACAGTACCAATAAAAAACACAGGTTGTCCTGCAAAAAATTAGCCCTCGACAAACTCTGTCAACCAAAAAATAAAATTGTTACGCATCTCAGAAGATGGTAATGAAAAAATAATTGATTTATGGTGTAATTACAAAATGTATCTCATACTGCAAAAAAGAAGTCCTCATATGGCTACATCACCAGAAAAAAAAATATATATATATAGCTTGTACAATGTGAAGACAAAAACCCCAAATTTAGAGTTTACAAGGGACAAGAAACCAGAAGTGACCCCCAGAATGACTCCCCAATCATAGGAGCTATTGTAGAAATAGTAGGGAATTTGGTGTTCCCAATGTACTCCGCACAGCTTACATATTCACTTTTCACCATCTGCTGTGCATTCAGGTCTGGGATACTAATGCTCACTACACCCCTTGATAAATTCTTTGAGGGGTACAGTTTTCAAAATGGGGTCACTCCCTAGGGGTTTCCACTCTACTGGTAACTTAGAGGCTCTGCACACATGACATGGCGTCTAGATACCAAACATCTAAATATACACTTCAAAAGCTACATAGCACTTATTCCCTTCTGTGCCCTGCTGTGTACCCAAACTGCAGTTTATGCCACATGTAGGACACTGTTGTACCCAGGATACTGTACTTAATGCCATATGTGGGTATATTCTGCTGTTTGGGCACAGCCGGGCACAGAAGGGAAGGAGCGCTATTTGAATTTTGGAGCACAGATTTAGACGGTTTGGTTTTTGGATGTCATGACACTTTTGCAGAGCCCTGAAATGCCAGTAAAGTGGAATCCCCTGACATGTGACCCCATTGTGTAAACTACACCCCTGAAGCAATTTATCCAGGGGTACAGTGAGTGTTTTAACCCCCAAGTGTTGCATTAATTCATTATCCATAAATGAATACGCAGCTGATGGTGAAAGGTGAAAATGGCAATTTTTCCAGGAAAATGAAATTTCAGTGCGTAATATGTTGTGCCCAGCTTGTTTCAGAGATGAACGTACCAAAATCTGTTGTGCCCTGGATACCAGCTTAACAGCTTGTCTCTGCTGACACAAGCTGGGCATAACATATTGGGCACTGAAACTGCGTATCTCTGGAAAAATTGCAATTTTATTATCAGCTTCGGAATTCATTATCAGCTGCGGAATTCATTTCTGGAAATTAAATAAATGCAAACGCTCAAGCGATAAAAATGCTCGCTAACCCACTTGATAAATCCCTTCAGTGGTGTAGTTTCTAAAATCTTGTCGCCATTTGGGCTTAATGAGGCTAAGGAGATAGTATTATAGACACAACCTCATTATACTACTGCCATCTCATCCTTCCACCCATCCTTCTCACTAACAGTTAAGAATGGAGAGCTTGTTCATTGGCAAACACTTACTAGAGTTGGTGCATCCCTAGTGTGTACGAGCGCTATCTCTTTAGTGCGCATGCGCAAACCCAGTAATCGGCTGGCTGAGTGCAGGACAGGTCAGTTCATCATTGTTCCGGTTTTCAGCAGCTTCTCCATGGGTATCTCGGCGTCCTCGTGCATCTGAGACCTGCTCTTTTGGGAAACAATTCTGTTTATGACACTAGTTACACCACAAAATCAAGGATTTATGTCAGGTATTAACCCTATAACGCTTTCTTTTAATGTAGTTTTATGAGTTATCATTCATGTTATATATTATATAAGTTTTTATTATTATAGGTTATTATTGATCTGGAGATGTATAAACAAATTATTTACCTGGAGATGTATAAAGTAATTGCCGTGTATAGGAGATTTCCTATTTTCCACCCCTAAAGGATAGGACTATAAGAACCTCATTTGTCAATATCATGTTATGTGCATTGGATTTGAGAAAGGGGTTGTGAACCCTGAAACACGTTATCTTTGTACAGCTACCTTACTATTTAATATTTTTATTTTTTATTTTTAATTATATTTATTTTTAATGATATTTATACCACTGTTCATCAGTTGGTTAATGATTTTACTAAGAAAACAGAGGTTTTTTAATACACTGACTAACAGTGAAGAGTGCTAGAGGTTGCCTCTATTATCCAACACATACATAGTATGATACGTTTTTTTTTATAAAATTTGCGATACCCTGGAATCCTGAGGATCCACAAGGAGAGACAGACCGGAGCAGCTATCACTATTCTTCTGGACATGCAATAAGAGTGGCTGTGACTGTTCACAACCATATGAGGTGAGCCCCAAACCGTAAGGGAAGGGTTCATTGGGCGTTATATGTGTTACATAACAGGTTCCACACAGGGAGCGCTTTGTTATGTTTAATTTTCTTATATAGTTTCTAAAATCAAGTCACATGTCTGCAGATTCCACTTTACTGACAATTCAGGGGCTCTGCAAAAGTGACATGTTATCAAAAAAAAAACTGTGCTCCAAAAACCAAAATAGCGTTCCTTCCCTTCCCAGCTATCTTCAAACAGCAGTTTATACCCACATATGACATTGTTAAGTATTTTATCCTGGGTACAACAGTGTCATACATGTGGGTATAAACTACCGTTTGGGTAGGAGCGCTATGTGCTTTTGGAGCGCATATTTAGTTTGTTGGTTTTTGGACGCCATGTCACATTTGTAGAGACCCTAAAACTGCCCCTACAAAATGGGGTCACTTCATGGGGAATTCCAATTTACTGGCCCCTCCAGGGCTCTGCAAAAACAACATGGCATCCAGAAAGTCCCTCTAAATCTTTACTCCAAAAACCGCAGTGCTCCTTCCCTTCTGAGCCCTGCTGTGTGCCCAAAAAGCAGTTTATGCCCACATATACAACTTTCTTGTACCCGGGATAGCCCACTTAATAGTTTTAGGAGTGTATGTCTCTGATGACACAAACTGGGCACAACATATTGGGAACTGAAATGGAATATTTCTTTAAAAATTTAAATTTTCACTTTGTACATTAATTTTTGGAAAGCACTTTTGGGCTCAAAATGATAATAGCCCTTGAGAATTTCCTAGAGGGGTGTAGTTTCTAAAATGGGGTGAATTTTTGGTTGTTTCCATTGTACTGGTAGTTTAGGAGCTCTGCAAATGTGACATGGCATCTGAAAACTATTCCAGCAAAATCTGCCCTCCAAAAGCCAAATAGAACTCTTTCCATTCTGAGCCCTGAAATGTACCCATACAGAAGTTTACAACCACATATGGGGTATTGCCATATTCAGGAGAAATTGTGTAACAAACTTTGGGGAGCATTTTTTCCTTTATACTCTTGTAAAAATGAAAAATTTGGTGCTAAATTGATGATTTATTGGAAAAAAGGAATTTTTCATTTTCATGTCCCAATGTTAATAAAATCTGTGAAACAGCTGTAAGGTCAAAATGCTCACTATACCCCTTGATATGTTCTGTGAAGGGTGTAGTTTCCAAAACGGGGTCACTTTTGAGGGTTTCTACTGTATTGGTACTTTAGGAGCTCTGCAAATGCGACATGGCACCTGAAAACTATTCCAGTAAAATCTGCCAAAAGCCAAATAGCGCTCTTTCCATTCTGAGCCCCACCATGTACACATACAGCAGATTACAACCACATATGGGGCATTGTCGAGTTCAGGAGCAATTGTTTAACAAACTGTGGCATGCTTTTTCTCCTTTAAACCCTTGTGAAAATGAAAACTTTGGGGATAAAGTGAATTTTAGTAATTTTTTATTTACACATCCCAATGTTACTAAAATCTGTGAAACTGCTCTGGGGTCAAAATGCTCACTATACCCTTTGATAAATTCTGTCAGGGGTATAGTTTCCAGAATGGGGTCACTTTTTGGGGGTTTCCATTGTATTGGTACTCTAGGGGCTCTGCAAATGAGACATGGCACCTGAAAACTATTCCAGCAAAATCTGCTTTTCAAACACCCAGTGGCGCTCCTTCTCTTCTGTGAACTACCGTGTCCCCAAGTATCAATTTACACCTACATGTGGGGTATTTCTGTGCTGAAGAGAAATTGCATAACAAACTGTGAGATGCATTTTCTCCTTTAACCCTTTGTGAATGTGTTAATTTTAGGGCTAAATTTATGTTTTATTGAAAAAAAATGAAACGTCTAAATTTCACCTCCATATTGTTATAAGTCACGTGAAATGCTTAAAGGGTTAACAAACTTCCCAAATGCTGTTTTGAATTATTTGAGGGGTTCAGTTTTGTAAATGGTGGATTCATGGGGGTTTCTAATATATAGGCCTTTATAATCCCCTTCAGAACTGAAGTGGTCCCTAAAAAATTAGTTTGAGAAATTTTCTTGTAAATCTGGAAAATTGCTGTTAAAAAAATTAGGCGATTAAAAGATGATGTCAATATAAATCAGTGATATTTTAGATAATATTTTTTATATATGTATTTAGGTGATATGACTATTTGTCCGATAAGCAAAGCATTTCACACTTTGAAAATTGCGATTTTTCCAAATTTCCTGTTTTATCTTTATATATATAAAAATGAGTTTCTGTCTGTCTGTCTGTTCTTTATGCGCGACCAAACGACTGGACCAATCCTCACCAAATTCGGCACACATGTACATCAGGTGTCCGGGAATATTTTAGGGTCTCAGCTCTCTTGGATGTACCGTTCCTGAGATACAGTATTCCCAAAAAATGACCAGCATTAGCTAATACAAGCCTGCGAGTCTTTCACTCATATTCCAACTGCCATACACACGGTCACATGTCCCTTATCAGCCAATAAGAGCTCGCAGGCGCTTACTCTCCTCAGGCACACAGGTTTCCATAGCAACCAAGCTATTTATGACCTGTATTAGTCAATAGCAGTTCGCAGGTCCCTTAAATATTCAGTCATATCACGTGTATCAGCTGATATAAGTTCATTTGACATGGGACCCCCCCGGCAACGCCCCCCACCCTGCATAAACTGCATTCCTGCACACACTATTATGCCCCATAGTGGCCCGTGCACACACTATTAGACCCCATAGTGGCCCGTGCACACACTATTAGGCCCCATAGTGGCCCCTGCACACAGTATCATAGTGGCCCCTTCATATAGTATTATGCGCACTCCCCTCTATCTCTTCAATGTTGGACCAGATGTCATGTGAGCCAGGCATGCATCGCGATGCATAATGATGTCGGACTGGCCCACCGACGTCTGGGACGTCACCGAGGCCCGAAGCCTGCTGAAAAGCCCCCGGAGTATAATGATAGCAGTGTTTGTGGGGTTCACGGCCCGCAGGCCTTACTTACCGATCCCCGCTCCTGCTCACAGCCGCCTCTGCAGAAGGTGAAGCGCAGACGGCCGTGAGCGGGGATCGGTAAGTAAATAGGGCCCGTCACCTGCTGGTGTTACACCAGCACGTAACAGCCTATTAAAAAAAAAAAAATATCAGGGGCCTGCCGGGACCCCTAATGTCCTGGGCCCTGTGGCAGCCGCTACCACTGCTACCCCGGTATTTACACCACTGACTGGACTGCCAAACTGGATTTCAGCATTCTTATAAATTGAAATGTTTTTTAAACTACTCATGCCCCCTGCAGCCAAACACAACACATGGCTGCTGCTCGAGCTAATGAAAACTCAGTAGACCCAAGCCTGTCTCCAATCTGACAAGGCATTGTCAGCCACATGCACACAGTGGCACTCCATGTTTCCATAACAACCCAGCCATTTTTCTTCACTGCTGTAGGTCAGCTTTAAAGGGGCAGGGCGCTGTGGATGACACTATTACACAAGATCACATAAACACAGCTTTACTCCAGGTTTTCCATAACAACCGATCGCATGTCTTTCACTGATATCCAAACTGAGATACACATGATCACATGACGCTTATGGACCAATGGAAAATCGAAGGTTCTTCAGTCTTGACATACACACAGCTTTACACCAGATTTCCATAGCAACCAAACTATTTATGACCTGTATGAGTCAATATCAGTTCGCAGGTCCTTAAATATTCAGTCATATGACGTGCATCAGCCAATATAAGTTCACATTTCATTTACCAGGTTTCCATAGCAACACAGCCATAAATAGACTATACCTATACTGGACTACCATACTGGATGTCAAGTGCAAAACTGGCCAATTCTTATGGGGTAACTACACAAACAAAAAATGAAATATACCCGTGCAAAACCGGGTCCTTCTGCTAGTTATAAATAAATACAAAAATATTGATCAATGTTTACCACTAACATGAAGTACAACGTGTCACGAAAAACTGTCTCAAAATCACTTGTGTAAGTTCAAGCGTCTGAAAGTTATTGCCATATAAAGTGACACTTGAATAGTAGCAGGGCTGCCTCCGGCTGTGTATCTAGTATATGGCTTCTGGCAGCCAAAACAGATGATCAGTACCCGGTCTGGGTGTCGGACCCTAACAAGTGTGATACAAATGACCTATCCTGTGGATAGGCCATCAGTATCAAATAGCTTCAGATGCTGGACAACCCTTTTAATGGCAATACAATTCTACAATATGACTATGGGTTTATTAGAAGGATAATGAGAAGGGCACCATTGCTTTCTATATCCTGCATATATAACCATTACATATAATAATGGTAACAGTAATGTTTATTTATATAGTGCCAACACAATCCACAGCTCTTTACAACTCGAGTAAAATGACAAAAAAGTAATGAAAGCAACTGAGCAATGAGATAAGTGCTTGCAATATAAATGAAATAGGAGGAGTGATGTAATAGATGCAAGTAATAGGTAATAGGTGCAAGGCTCTAATATTGTCCAGGGACCACCTTCTTGTGTTGAAAGAGAGTCTAAAAGCTGCATGAACCCTTCCCCTAACTAGTATTTGAGTGGATATAGCGTAGACTGATTTTTTTTATAGCCACTTGTAACATCATTAATTCATATATTTACTTTCACAAACATGCTCTTCCAATGTAATACTGATTATAACCCATAGGTGAAACAGCGCCATCTAGGGGTTAAATTGTCAAAATAGTCGGAAGATAACAAAAGCATAGTCTGAAAATTTGTCTACTTTCGTACATGCTAGCTACGCTGATAGAGCAGTGGGGTTAGGACAAGAACATTTCCCAACATACTGGAAAATATGTTATTTCCAGCATTTCTGATCACTCTTGATACCTTCTACATATGTATTACTTAATTTTCAATGCAATTATGCCAAACTCTTGACCATACCATATCCCAGATTTTTTTTTCCTTTTTGGAATATAATATTTTTCTAGAGACTCTTCCCCTGCTAGTGTTAGGACATATGGGAGTGCTTATTCTGACAATACTATACTTATTAAGCTATATTGCTAGAAAAAAACAACATAAGAACATGTGCCAGGGAGTATAACGCCTGTATGCTTGTTAGCATTATGTGCATTCATGCTGAATTGGTACTAGCACAGTAAACTAATCAATGTGGTGATGATATATAGTGATCTCAATTTACTTGTATTGGGAACTAGTTTGACAAACACGTTTTCATGCTATAAATCATCAATGATGCCATTAACTAGACTGGTAACACTGAGGGTGGTGATCACAGGAGTGGGGCATAAATCCTTCATGAGGTCATAATCAGGCTTTTCAGCAGGCCGTAGATTGGATTTCTTACTTCTCTGGTCTTTACCATCAATCTCTTTTACCCATTAGTAACTTTTTATACGCTTCTATGTCAAATCTAATCTGCTCATTTTGTATATTAAAAATTTAACATATCCATTATCAGAGCAAAATCTCATGTAAATGTTCAGTCCAGAATGTAGCAGCCTCTTTCTGAGATGGATTCTGCCTTACCAGCCATTAGAATAGTTCTCTCTCCTGTGTAATGATTATACGTTCTATTTCTGTTAGAATGTACAGATGAGGGAAGTGCTGGATGGATATTGTCTGAGGGGGCCACATCCCACAGGTCAGTTAGAGAACTATTTTTTTTTATTAACCCAGTCAAGTCTTTTATGGCTATAGTGGTGCCCATGTCCCTCTAATGGCATTTTTTTTTTTTTTTAAGTTCACAGCTTGTGCATGTTGATTCCACTTGTAGGAGAAGAAACTGGAAATAAGTGCTCCTTGATAGAAAAAGGAAAACTTACTCTAGTACAACCTTTGGGAAGGTAGCCCCTGATAGATCAATGCCTGGTTTTCCAGAAACACAGTTGTATGATCTGGGGTTAAAGCCAACCCAAAATGGCTCCTTGAAAAGGAAGAGAGACCCAACTGCAGAAAGAAATTGGCGTAAAATGTACGATAAATCTTCCCCTTTGTCTCCTAGAAGCATTTCCTCTAGGAGGAATTATGGTTCCATTTGGATGTACCATATGGGAGCCTACAGCTCCAGAGAATGGAACCATATAGACTATATGTGATGGACATGAAGCCTAAACATGAGGTTTTTCAATTCCGACTAATGGGATTGAGCCCTTCTTTTGACACAAAGTAGATAAACCTTACATGGACCATTACAATATGCATGTGAATGCAGCCTTATTACAATGGGAGGAAAGAGTTTCTATGGAGTTTCCCTTTCAGTCAGGGCTCCATGTAGCATAAACGCTGCAACAAAAAACGCAGCATTTTGCAGTAGCTGCAAAGTGGTTAGAATTCTGACTAATCCCATCCACACATTGCAGAAAAATATCCACAGCACCCATGTTGTGATTTAAAAACGCTTGTGGTTTTGTAAGCATGCATGTCAGTTATACCTACGGAAACAGTGGCAGTTTCCCTATAGGTATAAAAGAGACAGAAAGTCCGCAGAGGAAAACTCTGCAGACTTTCTATGGAAAGTGCTGCGGGAAGAATCTGTGATGCATTTCCGCCACGGTTTTTCCCACAGCACTGTTTGGCTGCGGCTCGTTATGTGGGGCTCTAGTCTTCCAGGGATTTTCCTCTGTATAAACTTATATTCCGTCCACAGGATAGGATATAAGTATTTGAGCACTAAGACCCCTAGTGATCAGGAGAATAGGGCCCTTCCCAGTGGCGTAACTAGGAATGGCTGGGCCCCAAGGCGAACATTTGACATGGGGCCCCCCCAAGCCGCCGCCCCCAACCCCCCAAAGCCGCCGCCACCAACCCCCCCCAAGAAGTGAATAGAGAACATGCACACCAGCACTCCATTCACTTTCATGGGGCTGCATACCAGAATTCCAACAGAAGTAAATGAAGCGGCGGTCATGCATGTGACCACTACTTGCCGACATGAAGCACTCTGGGGAACTTGCAGGTCCATGTTCTAGTAATTGCTGTGGTTTCACCATCAGCGAGCCAACACTGATCGTCTATAGTGGGACAACCCCTTTAAAGAAATGTAACAAAATCTTTAGATTAAAATCCAGTAGCTACTGTATGCAGTCATACTTTCATTTGCATATATTTTGCATCCTAGTAACTGGAGGAATGTCGTGATCATATAGGATTATGTATAATTCACCTACTTTTTGCAAATTCTTTTTTTTTTCTTTGCACAAACTTAGCTATTGTAATTATACACCATTCATGACAACTACATCAGTATCTAATTTTGTATGGGGCTATTCATATCCATGTACCTGGAATCTGCCTATTGGCTAAAATGGGATTTTACAGGGCTAGATGAAGTTAATGCTTTTTCTTTAGCTAAGCAGTGCCCCCTAGTGTTCAGGCTTCTTCGTGTAGCTGCAATAAGGGTTTTAAGAGTAATAATGCAAATAATGCAGCTAGATAATGACTGACCTCAGTTAATTCACCTGTTGGGTATTAAGAAATGTTTCTCAACCTTCAGGTCCATAGCGTCTTATTTATTTGAAGGCATCTGTGAGAGAACAAAGACAGTGTGAATTAAAGGCATACTCCCTTTAGGACCTGAATTCTGTGTAATACTTGTAAAATGTCACTGAATGCCGCATCCTCACACATCTGCAGCTCAGGATGAGTGGTAATCTTATATGTCAGCCTCTCAGCAGGTTAGGGAATAAAAGAAAGTGACCTGAATACATAAATATTAAAGTAAAAAAATGAAATGTATGGTAACAATGAAGTAAATCTCAGGCTGGGATTCCCATAGGAAGCACGCTGGCTGTAAAATTGCACACAGCAACACAAAGCTGTGGGAATGTGACTCAAGCATGCCTAACAGTGATTGACGGCTGAAACTTCTAAGGGTTAAGAAAGCTCCACCAGAAAAGTATAAAGTGGATCTAATTATACTTAGGCCATGTGTAGGTGTATACATTACCAAGTGCTGTGTATGGCACGTTAAACAAAAGCTTTCTCAAGACAGATGGTATTTATATACTCCTGCTGCATAATACACGTCAAGAAGGAACCTCCACTGACAAATCTTTTAATGAGATGTGTCTAAATTGCACATTCTGATGTACAAATGAATAAATTCTATAGGATCTGTCAAGAGCCTGCTACCGACAGTGCCCCATAACTGAGACATCCGCACTGCTCCAATAACATAGCCAGCCACAGTCCCCCAGTACAACCTACCATATAGCCAGGTACAGTACTCCTATCACAGAGCTATGAGCCTTGTCTCAATATCAGAGACCTCATCATTGCCAAATTTGCTACATTTCCCCTGTAACAAAAATATCAACAATGATCCAGTAGCAGAGTCAGCCACAGTGCCCCTACAAGTGCATCTCAATAAATTAGAATATCATCAAAAAGTTATTTTTTTTTTTTTAGTAATTCAATTGAAAAAGTGAAACACATATATTATATTGAGCCACTTTTTCAAGTGTTTATTTCTGTTAATGTTGATGATTATGGCTTACAACCAAGGAAAACCCAAAAGTCAATATCTCAGAAAATTAGAATATTATATAAGACCAACTGTAAAAAAAATTATTTAACACAGAAATGTTGGCCAAATGAAAAGTTTGTACAGTAAATGCACTCAATACTTGGTCGGGGCTCCTTTAGCATGAATGACTGCATCAATGCGGCGTGGCATGGAGGCTATCGGCCTGTGGCACTGTAGAGGTGTTATGGAAGTCCAGGTTGCTTTGATAGCAGCCTTCAGCTCGTCTGCATTGTTGGGTCTGGTATCTCTCATCTTCCTCTTGACAATACCCCATAGATACTCTATGGTGTTAAGGTCAGGCGAGTTTGCTGGCCAATCAAGCACAGTGATACTGCGGTTATTAAACCAGGTATTGGTACTTTTGGCAGTGTGGACAGGGGCCAAGTCCTGTTGGAAAATGAAAATTCCATCTCCTAAAAGCTTGTCAGCAGAGGGAAGCATGAAGTGCTCTAGAATTTCCTGGTAGACGGCTGCACTGACTTTGGTCTTGATAAAACACAGTGGTCCTACACCAACAGATGACATGGCTCCCCAAACCATCACTTATTGTGGAAACTTCACACTAGACCTCAAGCAGCCTGGATTGTGTGCCTCTCCACTCTTCCTCCAGACTCTGGGACCTTGATTTCCAAATGAAATGCAAAATTTACTTTCATCTGAAAACAACACCTTTCACCACTGAGCAACAGTCCAGTTCTTTCTCTCCTTGGCCCAGGTAAGACGCTTCTGGCATTGTCTATTGGTCATGAGTGGCTTGACACATGGAATGTGACACTTGTAGCCCATGTCCTGGATACGTCTGTGTATGGTGGCTCTTGAAGCACTGACTCCAGCAGCAGTCCACTTCTTGTGAATCTCCCCCAAATTTTTGAATGGCCTTTTCTTAACAATCCTATCAAGGCTGCGGTTATCCCGGGTTGCTTGTGCACCTTTTTCTACCACACTTTTTCCTTCCATTCAACTTTCCATTAATATGCTTTGATACAGCACTCTGTGAACAGCCAGCTTCTTTAACAATGACCTTTTGTGGCTTACCCTCCTTGTGGAGTGTGTCAATGACTGCCTTCTGGACATCTGTCAAGTCAGCAGTCTTCCCCATGATTGTGTCACCTACTGAACCAGACTAAGGGACCTTTTTAAACGCTTAGGAAGCCTTTGCAGCTGTTTTGGGTTAATTATTCTAATTTTCTGAGATAATGACTTTTGGGTTTTCCTTGGTTGTAAGCCATAATCATCAACATAAACATAAATAAACACTTGAAAAAGTTCACTCTGTTTGTAATGACTCAATATAATACAGTCATATGAAAAAGTTTGGGCACCCCTATTAATCTTAATCATTTTTAGTTCTAAATATTTGGGTGTTTGCAACAGCCATTTCAATTTGATATATCTAATAACTGATGGACACAGTAATATTTCAGGATTGAAATGAGGTTTATTGTACTAACAGAAAATGTGCAATATGCATTAAACCAAAATTTGACCGGTGCAAAAATTTGGGTACCCTTATCATTTTATTGATTTGAATACTCCTAACTACTTTTTACTGACTTACTGAAGCACAAAATTGGTTTTGTAACCTCACTGAGCTTTGAACTTCATAGCCAGGTGTATCCAATCATGAGAAAAGGTATTTAAGGTGGCCAATTGCAAGTTGTTCTCCTATTTGAATCTCCTCTGAAGAGTGGCATCATGGGCTCCTCAAAACAACTCTCAAATGATCTGAAAACAAAGATTGTTCAACATAGTTGTTCAGGGGAAGGATACAAAAAGTTGTCTCAGAGATTTAACCTGTCAGTTTCCACTGTGAGGAACATAGTAAGGAAATGGAAGACCACAGGGACAGTTCTTGTTAAGCCCAGAAGTGGCAGGCCAAGAAAAATATCAGAAAGGCAGAGAAGAAGAATGGTGAGAACAGTCAAGGACAATCCACAGACCACCTCCAAAGAGCTGCAGCATCATCTTGCTGCAGATGGTGTCACTGTGCATCGGTCAACAATACAGCACACTTTGCACAAGGAGAAGCTGTATGGGAGAGTGATGCGAAAGAAGCCGTTTCTGAAAGCATGCCACAAACAGAGTCGCCTGAGGTATGCAAAAGCACATTTGGACAAGCCAGCTTCATTTTGGAAGAAGGTCCTGTGGACTGATGAAACAAAGATTGAGTTGTTTGGTCATACAAAAAGGCGTTATGCATGGCGTCCAAAAAACACAGCATTCCAAGAAAAACACTTGCTACCCACTGTAAAATTTGGTGGAGGTTCCATCATGCTTTGGGGCTGTGTGGCCAATGCCGGCACCGGGAATCTTGTTAAAGTTGAGGGTCGCATGGATTCAACTCAGTATCAGCAGATTCTTGAGAATAATGTACAAGAATCAGTGACGAATTTGAAGTTACGCCGGGGATGGATATTTCAGCAAGACAATGATCCAAAACACAGCTCCAAATCTACTCAGGCATTCATACAGAGGAACAATTACAATGTTCTGGAATGGCCATCCCAGTCCCCAGACCTGAATATTATTGAACATCTGTGGGATAATTTGAAGCGGGCTGTCCATGCTCGGCGACCATCAAACTTAACTGAACTGGAATTGTTTTGTAAAGAGGAATGGTCAAAAATACCTTCATCCAGGATCCAGGAACTGATTAAAAGCTACAGGAAGCGACTAGAGGCTGTTATTTTTGCAAAAGGAGGATCTACTAAATATTAATGTCACTTTTCTGTTGAGGTGCCCATACTTTTGCACTGGTCAAATTTTGGTTTAATGCATATTGCACATTTTCTGTTAGTACAATAAACCTCATTTCAATCCTGAAATATTACTGTGTCCATCAGTTATTAGATATATCAAATTGAAATGGCTGTTGCAAACACCCAAATATTTAGAACTAAAAATGATTAAGATTAATAGGGGTGCCCAAACTTTTTCATATGACTGTATATGTGTTTCACTTTTTCAATTGAATTACTAAAAAAAATAACTTTTTGATGATGATGATATTCTAATTTATTGAGATGCACTTGCATATCAGTGCCAATAATAGTTCCCCAACAGCATACCCAGCCACAGTACCCCAGTAGCAGAGCCCTAAATAATGCCTCAATAGCAGATCCAGTCACAGTGTCCCTATTTTAGAGCCTGCAATACCCCTATAATAAAGCCATCAATAGTGTCCATCTAACACAAATCCAGCCACAGTACCTTAAAAATGAAGTTTCACCACCTCCACCAACTCAAGTTCTTTACATCCTTTAATAAGTGCCACTTTACTCTTTTTGGCAGAGTTGGGATTTTTTCTTTAGTCCCCACCATTCCTGAGCAGTCAGTGCTGTTAATTTTACTGTCTGATATGATATTTAGGCTCTGTACTGTCAAGTGAGTGATCTCGGTTAGGAGCAGACAAGAAGGGGTGATTAAGATAGGCAGTGTCAGAGATCTCAGAATCACCGTCCCCTTGCCTGCTCCTGCCTGAGACCAGCCACTTGACAGTAGTCTAATATAGCACTTCAAACACCAAAACTAACTGTACTGAGCACTCCGGAATGGTAGGGACTAGAGAAAACATTCCAGCTTCACTGGAATTAGTGGAGTTTTCCTTGACTCTTTCTCTAAATCTATCCCTAAATGCTGACCCTAACCCCAGACACCATTAATCCTCATTGTCCACAATGTATCCCTCATGAAACCTTAATCTGTAATACTAACCCTAACATGAACAACAAGAGAGCACTAGGACCCAGAGAAAAGAAAATCAAATTAAGTTAACCTTAACACAGCAATTTTGACCAGGAGCAGATTCCTACATGAAACTGGAAACAAACAGTACACTGGACACTAGAACAAACCACTGGTATTAAACTACACTGCAACAGGAACACTAGCTAGACTAAGAGAAGACACAGAAAGCATATAGGGGATGTAGGGAACAGCTCACATAGTGGGGGTCGGCAATGACCAAGTTCACACAGGCAGCGGGTTTTAAAACTCCAACGGTGCTTTATTTAGACGCTTCAGCACAAAACGATATTAAATAAAACAAAAAGCCTAAGCCTGTCCGGCTCTTACTAAACAGTATAATGCCCCTCACTAGCCTAGTGCAGGCAAATACAGTGGGGAAAAAAAGTATTTAGTCAGCCACCAATTGTGCAAATTCTCCCACTTAAAAAGATGAGAGAGACCTGTAATTGACATCATGGGTAGACCTCAACTATGAGTGACAAAATGAGAAAACATATCTACAAAATCACATTGTCTGATTTTTTAAGAATTTATTTGCAAATTATGGTGGAAAATAAGTATTTGGTCACCTACAAACAAGCAAGATTTCTGGCTCTCACAGACCTGTAACAACTTCTTTAAGAGTCTCCTCTGTCCTCCACTCATTACCTGTAGTAATGGCACCTGTTTGACATTGTTATCAGTATAAAAGACACCTGTCCACAACCTCAAACAGTCACACTCCAAACTCCACTATGGTGAAGACCAAAGAGCTTTGGAAGGACACCAGAAACAAAATTGTAGACCTGCACCAGGCTGGGAAGACTGAATCTGCAATAGGCAAGCAGCTTGATGTGAAGAAATCAACTGTGGGAGCAATAATTAGAAAATGGAAGACATACAAGACCACTGATAATCTCCCTCAATCAGGGGCTCCACGCAAGATATCACCCCGTGGGGTCAAAATGATCACAAGAACGGTGAGCAAAAATCTCAGAACCACACAGGGGGACCTAGTGAATGACCTGCAGAAAGCTGGGACTAACGTAACAAAGGCTACCGTCAGTAACACACTATGCCGCCAGGGACTCAGATCCTGCAGTGCCAGACGTGTCCCCCTGCTTAAGCCAGTACAAATCAGGGTCCGTCTGAAGTTTGCTAGAGAGCATCTGGATGTTCCAGAAGAGTATTGGGAAAATGTCATATGGTCAGATGAAACCAAAGTAGAACTGTTTGGTAGAAACACAACTCGTCGTGTTTGAATGAGAGGGAATGCTGAGTTGCATCCAAAGAACACCATACCTACTGTGAAGCATGGGGGTGGCAACATCATGCTTTGGGGCTGTTTCTCTGCAAAGGGACCAGGACGACTGATCTGTGTACATGAAAGAATGAATGGGGCCATGTATCGTGAGATTTTGAGTGCAAACCTCCTTCCATCAGCAAGGGCATTGAAGATGAAATGTGGCTGGGTCTTTCAGCATGACAATGATCCCAAGCACACTGCCAAAGCAATGAATAAGTGGCTTCGTAAGAAGAATTTCAAGGTCCTGGAGTGGCCTAACCAGTCTCAAGATCTCAACTCCATAGAAAACCTTTGGAGGGAGTTGAATGTCTGTGTTGCCCAGCGACAGCCCCAAAACATCTCTAGAGCAGATCTGCATGGAGGAATGGGCCAACATAGGAGCAACAGTGTGTGCCAACCTTGTGAAGACTTACAGAAAACGTTTGACCTCTGTCATTGCCAACAAAGGATATATAACAAAGTATTGAGATGAACTTTTGTTATCGACCAAATACTTATTTTCCACCATAATTTGCAAATACATTCTTAAAAAATCAGACAATGTGATTTTCTGGATTTGTTTCCTCATTTTGTCTCTCATAGTTGAGGTCTACCTATGATGTCAATTACAGGCCTCTCTCATCTTTTTAAGTGGGAGAACTTGCACAATTGGTGGCTGACTAAATACTTTTTTTTACATATCAGTAAACACAGAGTAAAGTGTGCAAACCTCCACTCCAGGGGTGCTCTCTCTCCCCGGCTGCCCCTAGTCAGCCCTCCTTTTGCCAGGCTTCCTTCCTCAGTAATCATTTACAAGAAGCCTCAGCTGAGAGCACCTGGGAGTAGGGGAAAACCCAGTAGTGGACAAAGGGTGTGGACTGGAAGACTCCCACTGACAACCTGTCCTCCAGTCCAGAAAATCCAGCCCATGTAATTTAAAGAAAATCCCTAGCAGACTACATTCTGCTAAGGCAATATTTATCTTTCTGTATTTCCGTTACCTCGTCTGGCTGAGGAAACCAGGCGAGATATACACCCCGTCCAGCACTTTACCATACACTTTACCACAGGGAGTAACTGGATTAAACACACATATAACATACATTGTTACCAGCACAAAACTTCAAAAACAGGAGTTGTAAAACATCCAATCTGGTAAGTCTTTGGAAGTCAGAGACCCCCATTAGGTGACCACACACATGCCAAAGACAACCTAAAAGGTAGGAAAAGGTGAAAAACATGACCTGTTTTTTTGGGGATCAGTTCTTGCATTAGCTTAAAAAAACATAAAACCTGCAGTGTGTCAACAAGCTTTATAGGTGACTCACAGCTTATGTAGAGGAAATGTTCTAAATTATGGATGTATCAAGCTTAAAGGGGTTTTCCGGGCAAAAAAATATTTTTTTAAAAAAGGTCTTTAAGTGGTATTAATGGGTTAATAAGTGCACCCAAATACCTTTAGCAGTGTTTTGAGTGATTTCTGGGTTTCTCTGCATCCTCTGCATTTCTTTACATGGGTAGCGTCCTGTTCTTTTATCCTACAACTACCATTATGCATTGCTCTTCACTCAGATCCCCCTCACTTCCTCCCCCTCCCTATCTCACTCCTCCACACCCCCTCCCTGTTTCCCTAGCTAGCCCGCTAACTACTAACACTACCTAACTAACTAACTCAGCCCACTCCCAACCCCTACCCCATCATACTTACCTGTTTTCCTGTCTGGATGTTCTGGGCACAGATCACTTCCTTCTGTCCTTCTCCTCTTCGCGTCTGGCTCTATTGTGCAGGCGTGGGAGGTTAGCAGACATCAAGAAGAGGAGGAGCTGGCCCCCCTGAAGGAAGTGAAGTTTCGTGCCTAGAAGATCCGGACATGAAGACAGGTAAGTATGATGGGGTGGGGAGGGGGAAAGTATTGGTGATGTTCCATTTCTGGAAACGGGAAAATGGAACGTCACTGGAAAAACAGAAAATGTGCCTGGGACGATCACATGAATGCCCTGGTGATCTGGGTGAATATATATTTTTGATAAAGTAACTAAGTTAGAACTTAGGTGGTTGGGATGGTATTTAGTTTAGTGTTTAAGTATCATTTTATCCCAGACAACCCCTTTAACAATATTGTTGTTCAACTGGATTGGATGAACTAATTAATTTATCTTGCAGGAGAATTGTCCCTTTTTTTTTGGAAAGCCAAGTCATTTTAGAGGTCATAAAGCCTATTTTGGCAATGAAAACCAATTTAGGCCAGTGGTTCTCAATCTGCAATAAATGTACTGGAGGCGGACGTGCCACAGTCTCAATGAGTACACAAGGAGTCATTAAAAAATAATAATAACACTGCTGTAGTGTCCATGTATGTTACTGATAGGATTACAGAGTAAGCATATCAGTCCCTAAAACCTGCCCAGTTGAAGACTTTCTACTATATGTTTTGGAGTGTGTCAGAAAACTGTTGCAGTTTTAGAAATCGCAGCATGTCAATTATACCTACGGAAACAACGTTGGTTTCTCTATAGGTATAATGGAAGCAGAAAGTCCGCTGAGGAAACCTTGGCGGACTTTCTGTAAAAGTGCTGCAGAAAAAGCTGGGATGCGTTGCCGCTTTTTTGCTGCAGCCTACTACGTGGGGCCTTATAGTGTTAAGGTCAGGGCTCTGTGCAGGCCTGTTAAGTTGTTCCACAACAAACTTATCCAACCATGCCTTTATGAATCTTACATTGTGTGCTTGGGCAAAACTCTTCCCAGAAGGTTGGAAGTATATAATTGTGCAAAATTAAGATTTCCCCTTCCTGTAACTAAGGGACCTAGGCCAACCCCTGAAAAACAATCCATAGCATTATCCCTCCCCCAAATGTTACAGTTGGCACAATGCAGTCAGATAGGAAACATTCTCCAATCCCAGAAGTGTCCATTAGACTGCCAATAGAGAAGATCGATACATCATTCCACATAGATTGTAAGCCCTTGCGGGCTGGGCCCTCTATCCCTCTGTGCCAGTTGATCTCTGTTAGCATTATCTGTTTTGTATATCTGGTGTAGCGTATGTAAATCCGCAAATGTAAAGCACCATGGAATTAATGGTACTATATAAATAAACAATAATAATAATAATAAAAAAATATACATTTTCACTGCTCCAGAGTTCAGTGGCAGCGTGCTTTATACCCCTCCACCCAATGCTTGGCATTGTGCTTGGAGATATAATGCTTGCATGCAGCTGCTTGGCTATGGAAACCAATGCCATTAAGGTCCCTGCACCGTTTTTGTGCTGATGTTAATGCCAGAGGAGGTTTGGAGCTCTGCAGTTACTGAGTCAGTAGAGCGCTGGTGACTTTTATACAGTATACACCTCAGCACTGGATAACCCCACTCTGTAACTTTATATGGTCTGTCTACAGTCATGGCCAAAAGTTTTGAGAATGATACAAATATTAATTTTTACAAAGTCTACTGCTTCAGTATTTCTAATGGCAATTTGCATATACTCCAGAATGTTATAAAGAGTGATCAGCTTAACAGCAATTACTTGCAAAGTCAATATTTGCCTAGAAAATGAACTTTATCCCCCAAAACACATTTCAACATCATTGCAGCCCTGCCTTAAAAGGACCACCTAACATCGTTTCAGTGATTGCTCCATTAACACAGGTGTGGGTGTTGATGAGGACAGGGCTGGAGATCAATCTGTCATGATTAAGTAAGAATGACACCACTGGACACTTTAAAAGGAGGCTGGTGCTTGCCATCATTGTTTCTCTTCTGTTAACCATGGTTATCTCTAAAGAAACACGTGCAGTCATCATTGCACTGCACAAAAATGGCCTAACTGGGAAGAGTATTGCAGCTAGAAAGATTGCACCTCAGTCAACAATCTATCGCATCATCAAGAACTTCAAGGAGAGAGGTTCCATTGGTGCCAAAAAGGCTCCAGGGCGCCCAAGAAAGACCAGCAAGCGGCAGGACCGTCTCTTAAAAGTGTTTCAGCTGCGGGATCGGGCTACCAGCAGTGCAGAGCTTGCTGAGGAATGGCAGCAGGCAGGTGTGAGTGCATCTGCACGCACTGTGAGGCGGAGACTCTTGGAGCAAGGCCTGGTCTCAAGGAGGGCAGCAAAGAAGCCACTTCTCTCCAGAAAAAACATCAGGGACAGACTGATATTCTGCAAAAGGTACAGGGAGTGGACTGCTGAGGACTGGGGTAAAGTCATTTTCTCTGATGAATCCCCTTTTCGATTGTTTGGAACATCTGGAAAACAGCTTATTCGGAGAAGAAGAGGTGAGCGCTACCACCAGTCTTGTCTCATGCCAACTGTAAAGCATCCTGAAACCATTCATGTGTGGGGTTGCTTCTCAGCCAAGGGAATCGGCTCTCTCACAGTCTTGCCTAAAAACACAGCCATGAATAAAGAATGGTACCAGAATGTCCTCCAAGAGCAACTTCTCCCAACCGTCCAAGAGCAGTTTGGCACTCAACAATGCCTTTTCCAGCATGATGGAGCACCTTGCCATAAAGCAAAGGTGATAACTAAATGGCTCAGGGAACAAAACATAGAGATTTTGGGTCCATGGCCTGGAAACTCCCCAGATCTTAATCCCATTGAGAACTTGTGGTCAATCATCAAGAGACGGGTGGACAAACAAAAACCAACAAATTCAGACAAAATTAAAGCATTGATTCTGCAAGAATGGACTGCTATCAGTCAGGATTTGGTCCAGAAGTTGATTGAGAGTATGCCAGGGAGAATTGCAGAGGTCCTGAAGAAGAAGGGTCAACACTGCAAATATTGACTTGCTGCATTAACTCATTCTAACTGTCAATATAAGCTTCTGTTACTCATAATATGAATGCAATTATATTTCTGTATGTGATAAAAACATCTGACAAACACACATAAAAACCAGAGGGCAGCAGATCATGTGAAAATATAATATTTGTGTCATTCTCAAAACTTTTGGCCATGAATGTACACTTGGTTCCTAAGCGCCTCCACTTTCCAATAATACCACTCACAGCTGATGGTGGAGAGTCTAGGAGGATTTCATGTTACATCGGTGTCATACTATTACAGTACCACACAAATTCAGTGAGCCGTTTAGAACAACCCATGATTGTAAAGGCGGACTGGATGGATTAAGGGGTTAACAGCTGCAATAGTATTCGTGTTGTTTTCCTTCCCTCGATGCTGCCTAAATGGGGATGAAGGGGGTGCGTTCAAAGAATTTGTTAATATTGGAAATTGTTGTTATTATTATGGTGATGGTAAGGTAAGGGCAGGGTCACTCCAGACAAATGTGTCTAGTTAATTATTTTAGGATGAGATAAGAGATAACCGATTAAGAGCAATCTATAAAATATGACATTTTTGTTCATTTTTAAATAATTTTGTTTACTTATATTTACTAGCTATCTCATAAACAGAACAGAAGTGATATCTGCACCCAAGAAGAACATGACTATCCTACTCTCATATAGGGTGGGGTAGAAAGCTAGCCCAGGTACAGTGGGGGGAAAAAAAGTATTTAGTCAGCCACCAATTGTGCAAGTTCTCCCACTTAAAAAGATGAGGCCGGCCTGTAATTGTCATCATAGGTAGACCTCAACTATGAGAGACAAAATGAGAAACAAATCCAAAAAAATCACATTGTCTGATTTTTTTGTTTCAATAATTTTTATTCAAAATTTTCAGAGAATATATACAGTGCAGTATACATTTGATATACAATAGAGTATATTTCTTATCAAGTCACATTCAGTAAATTGTATACCACTGAAACAAAAAATTACATAGAGTAAACAGTAACACTAACATTTGGCACATTCATAGGGTTATCATGAATTATTTAGGTGAAATTTCTCTGTATGGAATCTATTCTTTATTCACGGGTTTTATGCTTATGCTCATGGTATTCGACACATACCTGTCGCACCTTGCGCTCCTTCTCTACTCCGTTTCTTAACTGGGTTAGCTTGTTTGGTATCCACCCCCACACTCGCTGCTCCCCCGCGATTGACCTTTCTGTAACAATTCAGGTTCCCTACATGGCGAATTGAGAGTGGGTCCACGCATCCCACGTTTTGTCAAAGCTGTAAAAAGAATTATTTCCTATTGCAATCACCCTTTCATAGGAGTATGTGTTGTTTATGGCTGAGACCAGGGCCGACAGTGTCGGAGGAGCCATCGTCCGCCATCTTTGCACCAACATTAATTTGGCTATGGTCAAGATTTTACAGATGAGTTGTTTATACCTGTTCAACTCACCGGGGATCCCAAACAACAGGATAGCCATAGGTACGGCATAAGGGAGCTGCATGCCAAACAGCTCCGAGAGCAACTCAAAGACCTGAACCCAGTAGTTACGAATCTTGGGGCAGTTCCCCAGAATGTGGAGAAGTGTTCCCCTGCCTCTACATCCTCTCCAACAATTTCCAGACACGGAGGGATATGCTAATTGTAAGGTAGATGGGGTCCTATACCATCTTAAGATGATTTTCATAGCTGTCTCTATATGGGTGCTGCATTTCAAAGACAAATGGAGCAATCTAATTGTTTGCTGCCATTCGTCTGGGGTAATGGCTATCCCTAAGTCTCTCTCCCAACAGCGAAATGGGGTAGATCTAGTGTAAGTCGATATTTCATCCATTTTTTCATATAAGAATCGCAGTCCCCTCATATTAGTCGACAGCCAGGTAAAAAGTGAATTATTATGGGGTAATGTCGTTGCAGGGTGTTTAGACACAAAGTGCCATATTTGAAAGTATTTAAGGAAATCGCCAGTATGAATCCCGTATTGTCGTCTTAGTTCTTCAAACGGTATAGGTTGCTTAGAGTCAGAATATAATTGAGACATCTGCGTGATCCCCCTCGATTCCCAATCCGAGACCTCCAAGTTACTAATCACCCAGGCCATCAATGATAAGGGCATTTCTGTAATATGAAAATACTTCGTAGGGTTTGCTTTCCCATGAAGTAGCTTCCATGCCGATAACGAGGCACACATGACTGGAGAGAAGGATCCAGGGGCCGAGATGTCCCAAAAAGGCAACCATAGCGCATCCTCCAATTTTAGGGGGGATATAAACGCCTGCTCTATATGTAGCCATGGAACCGAAGTATCCATTGATTTCCACCTTGCGCATTGAGTGACCAGCGATGCTATATAATAGTTTCTCACTACTGGTACCCCTAGGCCTCCCGCCTCCCGCTGTTTGAATAGAAAGCTTTTATTAATTCTAGGTCTGTTACCATTCCATATATACTTCGAGATCACCCTTTGAGCTGTTTCAAAGAAGGAAACAGGGACGAACATTGGGATCATGCGGAACAGGTACAAGAGTCTAGGCAATAGCAACATTTTAAAAGCGGCTACCCGCCCTATCCATGAGACATCTGTTTTAGACATTCTCTCCGTTTCTTCTTGCACTGTTTTTAACATTGGGGCATAGTTACTTTTATAGAGGGACCCTGGGGACGCTGTCACCTGTATTCCCAAATATTGAACACTGTCCTCCCTCCACTCAAAATTATAAATTGATTTCAAATATTGGAGCGTGTGTTGGGGAACGTGCAGAGGCAGTGCCTGTGATTTGGCCATGTTTAATTTATAATACGATAATCGCCCGAAATTGTTAATAGTATCCATAAGGCGAGGAAGGGATGTTTGCGGTTTAGACAAAGTGAGAATAATATCATCCGTGTAGAGTGATATAAGGTGAGTTTTGTCTCTTATGTCAATACCTCCCACTCCCGAATCTAATCTAAGTACTTGAGCTAATGGTTCAATGGAAAGAATAAATATCAGGGGCGACAGGGGGCATCCCTGTCTGGTCCCGTTTTTTATCAGGAAAGGATCTGAAACTACTCCGTTGGTGAATACTCTCGCAGAAGGTGCAGAATAACGCCCCAATCGCTCTTATAATAGCTCCAGAGAACCCCATATTTCTAAGCACCAAGAAGGCATACGACCAGCAAATGCGATCGAACGCCTTCTCTGCGTCCAATGCGAGGATCACCGCTTCTTCCTTCTTAGAGTCAATGTGGTGTATGAGGTTTAAAATGCGTCTAGTGTTTTCGTATGACTGTCTCCCTTTAACGAACCCCACCTGATCATGCTTTATTAAATTTGGAGGACAGACTGCCAATCTGTTCGCTATTAATTTGGCATAAATTTTTAGATCTGAGTTCAATAGCGATATGGGTCGGAAATTTTGGGGGTTGGTGGCGGGTTTGCCCGGCTTCGGCAGTGTAACTATCAGGGCTTCCTGATTTTCTTTTGGGATAGTGCCAGAATCAACCACATCCGTCAAAAATGCCAGCAGCGGTTTCATCAGGACTGGGAAGAAACATTTGTAATAGTCATTAGTAAGGCCGTCAGGGCCTGGAGATTTGCGAGATGGCAGTGACTTAACTATGGCCGACAACTCCGCCGAGGTGATAGGTGCATTCAATGATTCCAGCTGTGATTCGTTGAGTGTTGGTAGCTGAGCAACTCTAAGGAATTGCTCAATGTCATTGTTTGTGGGAGGGACCACAGAGGAGTCGTCCGCCAAATTATATAGGCTTTCGTAAAAAGTTCTAAAGGCGCTAGCGATGCCTTTTGGGTCATAAATTTTGTAAGTACCGTCCTGACTGAGAATAAATGGGATTCTAGATTTCGCATGTTTTAGTTTCAACTTAGATGCCAGGAGTTTGCCTGCCTTGTTAGATTGAGAATAGTACATAGCTCTAACCCTCTTCAGGTTTTTCTCATATTTGTGCAATAAGCAAGCAGTCAACTGATGACGTAATGCCATTAATTTTGCTGCATTTGAGGAAGAAGGAGATTGCTTATTGTTAGTGTCAATAGTTCTTATCTGATGAAGCAATCGATCTATTTCTGCCATTCTATTTTTCTTTTCGATATGCCCCAATCGGATAAACGTTCTTCTAATAAAAGCTTTATGAGAGTTCCACAGTATGTCCGGGCCAGAGGCAGAGGGGGCATTAATTTGAAAGAATTCCTTCAAATCATTCTCTAATGTTGCTTTTAATTTTGGCTGTGACATTAGATATTCATTACACCTCCATACATACGTTCTTGCGCATTCGTATTTTTCTGCTATTGACATGGTTATCGCTGCATGGTCCGACCATGTTATTTGTGAAATCTCAGACTTCTTAACAAGGGGAATGCTAGACTGCTCTATTAGGAATAGGTCGATTCGCGAGTAGCTATTATGCACAGTAGAATAATACGTATAATCTTTTTCGGTATTATGGAGAATACGCCAGACATCAAATAATTCGTGTCTCCATATAGCTTGCGAGAAAGAGGGGTGACGTGTCACCCTGCCAGAAGTGGTATCCACTAGCGGGTCTGGAGCCATATTAAAGTCTCCCATTAATATCAAACATCCCTGCTTCCTCTTTTCTACCGCCCTTACTAGTCTCCCCAGGAATGCCACTTGTTTCTTATTCGGGGCATAAACCGATACTAATGTGTAAGTGACATTGTTAAGGGTGCATACTATTATTATAAACCGCCCTCCCGGGTCCGCATATTGCGACAATAATTGGAACGCTACTGAATCTCTAATCCCAATCAATGTACCTCTACGCTTTGAAGAATAGTGAGCATGAAACACATGTGGATACGCTGGGTGTTGAACGCGATTAGTGTCTGCCTTTAAAAGGTGTGTCTCTTGTATTGCAAGAATGTCACAGCTTTGAGCTCGGGCCTCACGCCATAAATTGGCTCTTTTCTGAGGGGAGTTCAAACCCCTAACATTCATGGACACAATTTTAAGTACCATAATGTACATTTATAAACGCTATACAAGTCTTACCACAACCATCTCTACCAGGGAGTGTCAATGTTCGTATGCAGTGAAGATGTCTCCACCCTTTGTATTCACTTCGCCCAATGTGCCAGAACCAACAAAAAAACAAATCATGCAAGCTACAGAACCTATGGATAAACCGTCTGAGCAAAATCGAGAAAGAAACAAAAACAAAAAGGAACATAGTACAGCGGACCAGCAGCTGTCGTAATCCTGGGGGGATAAGTTCACCAACAGTGGACATACGGAATCCAAAAATAGGTGAGTTTCTAGCTTTGTAGCCCTTTAGGTGGACGTTTTTGGGTCCTCGCTTGGCGCCAACCATCAGACACGGGACCAGGGGATTGTTTAGGTGGTGGATCGACAGTCGAAATGTTCCATGTGGCTAGCAAGCTTTTTCCTTCCTCCGGAGTTTTGATAACGTGTACTATACTGTCCCTAGAGATGATCACGCGGACCGGGAATCCCCATTTATACAAGATATGGTGTTGGCGTAGAGCTGTGGTAATAGGGATAAATTGTCTCCTTGACTGTAGCGTCGAGGCTGATAGGTCCGAGTAAATGGCTATTTTATGGTATGGTTCAGGTAAGCGACCCGCCTTCCTGGAAGTCGCCAGAACCAGCTCTTTAGTGCGATAGAAATGAATCTTTGCAAGAACGTCTCTAGGTATGGCTTCATTTAAATGGGATGGTCTAGGAACTCTATGCGCTCTATCAATAGTTAAATCCAGTTCCGTGAGGTTCGGTAATAACGCTCATATCAGATCCTGAAGGAATGCAGTTAAATTACTCATAGAAACTGACTCTGGAATCCCTCTAACCTTTAGATTATTTCTTCTAGAACGGTCCTCTAAGTCGGCTATTTTGGCTTTCAGAAAAGACACATCTCTCTCTACCTCATAGTGAGCATCTATAAGCGCATTGTGTGAAGTCGCAAATTCCGCCATTTTAGATTCCACATGAACCGTACGGCTTTTCAGCTCTTTAATATCTCTATCTAGCGGTTTCACCATGAGAGACATGTCTGTTGTTAGTGATTTACAGAAGGCCATAAGCATATTTTTCATGGAGACCTCAGTAAGTAAATTTTCTGTTGCAGGGATATCTGCAAAAAAATCAGTAGATAGAGAAGTAGGCTGTAACTTACTGCTCACCTCCTCCTCCTGAGATTCTATTTCCTGGAGCCTGGGCCTTTGCTTGACCGGACTAGCGGTGGGTGAGTAATTCGTCTCTAGGCTCGCATCAGCTACAGGCCCCGGAGCGTTTTTTTGCGGAGGCCTGTGTTTTATGTAGGCCCCGGCCCGCCGGGGAGAGGGTCCAGGCAACTCCCAATCCACACCGTCCAGCAGCTGTGGAAGAGAAGGAGCTGACAGCGCTCTCCTTTGAGCGGAGAGAGTGAGTGTCTCCTCCGGAGGATTTTTAGAGGGAGTCGAGGCTCTAGAAGCCGCGTCCAAGCGCGGGCCTTCGCCATTTTGTTCTTCTCCTCCCCCATGGGGGAGTTAGAAGTCAGAAATCTTCAGCAGTTTCACCGCCGATTTCCGTTTGCGTGGCATCCTTGAAGGTAGGATACCTTTATGGTTCTGTAGTAGCTGCGGGTAGCCCAAAGCACGTCGCTAAACTGTCGCTTATAGAGACTCAGGCCGAGAGCTCTGCAACTATCCGGCCATTCCGCTCCACGTCCAGGCTCCGCCCCACATTGTCTGATTTTTAAAGAATTTATTTGAAAATTATGGTGGAAAATAAGTATTTGGTCACCTACAAACAAGTAAGATTTCTGGCTCTCACAGACCTGTAACTTCTTCTTTAAGAGGTTCCTCTGTCCTCCACTCATTACCTGTAGTAATGGCTCCTGTTTGACATTGTTATCAGTATAAGAGACACCTGTCCACAACCTCAAACAGTCACACTCCAAACTCCACTATGGTGAAGACCAAAGAGCTGTGGAAGGACACCAGAAACAAAATTGTAGACCTGCACCAGGCTGGGAAGACTGAATCTGCAATAGGCAAGCAGCTTAGTGTGAAGAAATCAACTGTGGGAGCAATAATTAGAATGAATGGGGCCATGTATCGTGAGATTTTGAGTGCAAACCTCCTTCCATCAGCAAGGGCATTGAAGATGAAATGTGGCTGGGTCTTTCAGCATGACAATGATCCCAAGCACACCACCAGGGCAATGAAGGAGTGGCTTCGTAAGAAGCATTTCAAGGTCCTGGAGTGGCCTAGCCAGTCTCCAGATCTCAACCCCATAGAAAACCTTTGGAGGGAGTTGAATGTCTGTGTTGCCCAGCGACAGCCCCAAAACATCACTGCTCTAGAGGAGATCTGCATGGAGGAATGGGCCAACATACCAGCAACAGTGTGTGCCAACCTTGTGAAGACTTACAGAAAACGTTTTACCTCTGTCATTGCCAACAAAGGATATATAACAAAGTATTGAGATGAACTTTTGTTATTGACCAAATACTTATTTTCCACCATAATTTGCAAATAAATTCTTAAAAAATCAGACAATGTGATTTTCTGGATTTGTTTTCTCATTTTGTCTCTCATACTTGAGGTCTATCTATGATGTCAATTACAGGCCGGCCTCATCTTTTTAAGTGGGAGAACTTGCACAATTGGTGGCTGACTAAATACTTTTTTTTCCCTACTGTATGAGAACCCATATTGATCAGCAGTTAACATAACAGCAAATATATAATATAATGTAGTTTGGAAAAATCTGCCTAGAATTATGTGCTACTGGCCCAAGTTCTGTACAGTGATAGCAATCCAGAGAAGGGCAGAAAAAAAGAGAAAACCCTTCCTTTTTCCCTTTGCCTTGTTCCTTTTTTTCCCTTTTATTATTTATGTTTTATTATTTATATATTCATTCATTCATAAATCCTTGATATTATAATTGGAATTGACCTAAGGTTGACCTAAGGTAGTAATGTTGAGTTAGATTTAGGGTAAAGTTCACACATCCTGAATATGTATTCAATAGGGGTAGATATCAAAGCAGGACACTGAAAAAATAAGCATCCTCCTCGATCTTGCCATAAATTCTGCAGCTGAATCAGCTCCCATTTCCACCTCAACTACCCATCCCCTTGGGTACACTGATTCTTTACCAGTACAGGTCACCGAGTAGCAGCTTTCTGTAATTGCAGTTGGCAGAGAATCTGCCTTATGGCAAAAGAAGTGGCCAGCACATGCCTCCAGCTCCTGGGCAACCGCTCCACTCCATGGAGACCTCCTCCAACAGCCACTCACCTGTGGCCATCACTGCCCATACATGGCTCACAGTGATGGTCTCTAGTAGACGGGGCCACTGACTCCACAGTGTCACTTCATGATCGTTGAGGTTCATCACGTGCACATATACACGACCTCCTTGCACAGCATATAGCGCATGGTTTTAAAGACTACTTGTCAATATCTTTCTGATGTCCCTTCTAAAAGTTGTCACATTTGCATAAAATTATCACATATTGATTGTGATTTCATAGTTTCCTCTACAAGTACTATTTTAGTGATTCTACAAGACTGTACTATACAGACTGCAATATGGTATGCAGTACTTTTTTTATGCTTACTTGTATAGCACCATCATATTCTGCAGCGCTTTACAGATATTGTCAGTCACTGTCCCATATAGGGCTCACAATCTACCTTCCCTATCAGTATGTCTTTGGAGTGTGGGAGGAAACCCATCCATACACGGGGAGAACATACAAACTCCTTGCAAAAGTTGCCCTTGGCAGGATTTGAACCTAGTACTCCAGCGCTGCAAGGCTGCAGTACTAACCACTGAGCCACTGTACTGCCTGCAGTACAGTTCCTTCATACAGTCTGTAATGCAGGAAGGCTAAAGCGAATACTATCAATAAATATTGTCAATGTATTGTCAGTACAAAGTAGTATTGAATAGCAAGTTTATGTATTCCAAGTTTTAAGTCATTCAATTGATTGATATGTTATTGTGCATAGGGTAGTACAGCAAAGTTAACTGTGTGCAATGACCCACTATGTACACTAGATGGCAAGCTTGCAATTCACTATATTTTAAATTGTATAAGGCCCGTGCAATGCAAATATGTTTCCTCAAGATTAAGTTTAAATTATAAAAAGATTATAAATGTTTTAATCCACAATCATATCACTGTCTGGAGTCTGAGTACTGTACCTTTATAAATATTCTAAAATGGCTGAGGAAACTTGCCACAAATGGGTCAACTGAGCTATATTCCATCTACAGTGATAGAGACAATATGAGTTATACAACTACATTACAAAAAAGATATATCAGCTCCAGGCAGGGGTGTAACAATCGCGGGCACAGGGGGTGCAACTGTGACTGGTCCCGGAGGGGTACGAGGCCAGCTAGAGATGGCCGGGCCCTGAAATACTATGATAGCAGTCGGGGAGATCCTGGCTCCCCAGTCACTATACATCTCCTTAATGGAAAGAGGTCCGGCGTTATGTGATGTTTGTACATGCTGCCAGGCCCCTTACCAATAGTAGCCTTCCCAGGGGAAGTGATTAAAAATAGCAAATACTTATACCTCTTCTGGGCTTCAGACGGTCCCCACCATCCTCTTTAGGGCTCTTAAGGCCTGTGACTGAGGTCATGCGCCCCAGGGGGTACCGGCATAATGATGTCTGTGACCTCTGTGGCGCATGACCTCAGTCACAGGCAGAAGAGGACCAAAGAAGATGCTGAAGAGGGCCGGACCGAGTGAGGATGCCCAGGAGAGGTGAGGTAAGGTGAGTATATGTGTTTGCTATTTTAATCACCTTCCCTGGACCTCTACTTATTACCCCAGAGCAGAGGCGTAGCTAGTTTACAAGTCCCCGAGACCACAGACCGATGTCTTCTTCTCACACAGGCGGCGCGATGACGTCACAACATCGCGCCGCCTGCGCTCAGACACAGACGTCCTGTGCGTGGACAGGGAGGAAGAGGCGGCGGTTCCATTCAACAGCATCGCAGGTAGGTGAGTATGACTTTTTTTTTTCTTTTTTTTAGCGCAGTTGTGGGTATATTAATAGTATAAGGGGTGGATAGGAGGGAGAATTATAACTATAAAGGGAAAATTCATTAGGGGGCATTATGACGATGGGGGGGTTATTTATATAAGGGTTATTACAGGGTATTATGAATACAAGAGGGGAAGTTATTTATGTAAGGGGCCATTAGGGGGAATCATTTACATTAGGAGGCATTATGAACATAAAGGAGTGGTCATTGATATAAGGGGTCATTAGAGGTGCAGTATTTATGTCAGGGGCATAATATAAGGGTCAATTAATTTAATTAAAGTGGCACTTGGGCTTTATTAAGACTAACGCCCCACGTAGCGGGCTGCAGCCAAAAAGGCGCTGCAGGAAAAACCATGGCGGTAACATTGTGGTTCTTCCCGCAGCGCTTTTCACAGAAGGTCTGCAGAGGATTCCCCTGTGGACTTTCTGTTTTCAATACACCTATATGGAAACCGCCGGTGTTTCCATAGGTATAATTGACATGCTGCAATTTCCAAAACCGCAAAGGTTTTGGAAATCGCAGTGCGTCTGCTGCACGTATTTTTCCGCAATGTGTGGATGGGATTTGCTAGAATGCCACGTTTTTTTTTCTGTGGGCTTTCGCCACATGGGGCCCCATCCCATCCCCACTTTGCAGTAAAATACACGCAGCGGATCCGCTCCGATTTCCAAAACAGTCACAGTTTTGGAAATCGTCGCATGTCAATTATACCTATGGAAACGCCAGCGGTTTCCCCATAGATATAATTAAAGCAGAAAGTCCACAGAGGAAACCTCTGCAAACATTCTGTGCAAAGTGCTGCAGGAAGAACCGCGATGCGTCGCCGCCATGGTATTTCCCACAGCTGTTTTTCGCTGCGGGACGCCACGTGGGGCCATAGCCTTAAGGCGTTTTCCAGCTCAGTTTTATTGATGGTCTATCCTCAGAATAAATCATCAATAAGAGATAAGTGATTCCCCACTGATCAGCTGTATGAAGGGGCTATGTCGCCTGTTTATATCACACGCTGTCTGTTTATAGTGACCGTGTGATGTCATTCCGGTCTTGTCACATAGACATTTATAGGACGAGGCTGTAGTTACATTACATGGCCGCTATGAAAAGAATGACACTATGTAAACAGAGAAGGGGTCACGGTGCTTACACAGGTACCACGGTTCATTCAAACAGCTGATCCTCGGGGTCCTGGGTATTGGAACCCCAATAATTTTTTTCCCTTTTTTTTTTTTTTTTTTTTTCTTTAATTAGGAAACACCTGGGGCATTATTAATAAGGGGCACTATATAAAGGGGGTACTCAGGGAAGTTATTAATTTAAAGATGCACTTGGGGGTATTATTCATTATGGGGGGGTATATTATATATTTTATTATTTGGGGCTTTGTGTAGGTGAGGACAATATGGGTCAGGTGCCTGGAAAAGTAAGGAGCCAAAGATGTCTGTGTTGCAAACTTTACAGAGACTGGAAGAAGTGGTCATGGCCGTCCAGATATAGTTGGGGGCCCACTTGGACATGTTCGCCCCCCCTGTGCTGAACCCCTAGCTACGCCTCTGCTCCAGAGTATAGCAACAGCACCGAAACAAACTGGAGGGCCAAACCTCACGAATATTCATTGAAGTTTGTGGGGTTCACCTGAAGTGGCTAGAGGGGGGCCCTAGGGACCATTTTATACTGTGTGGGGCCACTGTGTGGAGCATATTATACTGTGTGGGGGCCACTGTAAAGCATATTATACTGTGTGTGGGCCACTGTGGAGCATATTATACTGTGCGAGGGTCACTGTGTAGTATATTATACTGTGTGGTGATCACTGTGCAGCAAATTGAACTATGTGGGGGCAACTTTGGAGCATATTATACTGAGTGGGGGGCCACTGTGGAGCATATTATACTGTGTGGGGACATTGCGGAGCATATTACACTGTGTGGGGACACTGTGGAGCATATTATACTGTAGGGGGGCTCTGGGGAACATATTTTACTGTGTGGGGACACTGTGGAGCATATTATACTGTGTGGGGTCTCTTTACTATTCACATCACACGCCATGTGTTTTATAGCAGCTGTGCACTATGATTACAGACTGTAATTACATTGCATGTGCTTGCAAAAGCACCACAGTACCTTCAAACAGCTGTTCAGCAGGAGTCCTGGTTGTTGGACCTCCACTGATCTCTTAGACTGATAGGACCCTTGTAGATCATCTGTTTCCCCGAGCACGCAGCTCCTAGTATTGTTTATATGCTGGGCACTGTGCTGCTCACTCACCATATTCTTGATAACCGCAGTTGTGGGTACTATAGTTGTATCCCTTTCAAGTATCTGAGATGCCGATGCAGCACCCATAATGCCACTATCAAGAATACGCTGTGGGGGGGATGTATAGGGGCCAGGTTATTGTAAAAATTTGATGCGTAGCCTCCACCTAGTCTAGGTTTATAATTGTTAGGAGACTGCATAGGAGATTTCCGCTTACAGTACTTGCTCTCACTCTGCTCATCAAGGCTCTGCTGCCCATAGTACAAAGCTGGAAGATTACAAATGCTGTTGCATAGCGGAGTATTTCTTCTAGGTCACTATAGCTTGCTTCAGATGGATTAGGCTGTATAGAGAATCTGAAAGAAAAAAAATGTCGATATCTGTCCATATGCAGTCTGAAGTACAGAAGTACAGTAATCCTATCACAACTCTGTACAACAAAAAGCCATAATACAACTGTTTGCTGACACTCCCAAGCAAGAGAAATGGGTCCTATGTGCTTTCAGTCTCTATGAGACTAACAGAGGTAGCTGAGTACAAAGCTTGACTACTTTTGTCATTCCCATAGACTCTCAATGGAGCCACAGTGTACATGCATGATTGTCATTCTTCAAACATGTGTGATGAAAGAAGCCCATCTGTGAGTGTGTGTATATGTACATACATATATATATATATATATATATACATGACTGAATTATAGTATTCATGTATATACCATTAGTGAATATAGTGTTCATGCATGTGTCATCAGTATATTACATTGGAATGTGTGTTATAAGGGCCTGTGACTAGTCAAGAGTGAGACATTTCCTTCCTGTGATTGCAGGACCAGACTCCCTGTCATTTTATGACTGGGTCAGGCAGCACACTCTTTGAAGTAATACAGGCCAAGCCAGGTTTATTGCTTAACAACTCTCTGTCACTACCAGGACTCTTAGTAGTATAATGTTGTACCGTGTTAGCCATTGAAAGTAGTGGAAGAGTGAAGAAATCAGGTGTAGCCCTATTTGGGGGGGGGGTATGAGTATTATCCCTCCCGCAACAGACTCTGGCGCTGACCTGTGTGTATAATGGGACCTGAAGCCTTCGCTGAAGGGAAGAGTGGGAACATATATGAAATATATCAGTGCCTCCACCCAGGATAGAGCCTCTGTATTACAGGGAGGATCTCTTCCTGGGACTTACCCATGAAGTACAGTTAGTAGCCTTAACAAGGATCACTGTACTAATCTCACAGTCTGAAGAATACATACAGATACCACATAAGGTTATAACAGTAGCTTTATAAGAATCAACAGGGTAATAATACATACATAAAATATACTCAGAACACAGCAATACTACAACAACCAGCAAGTCCTCAACCGTCTTAGGTTATATACCCGGGTATATATATAGATATATAGCAAGAGTCCAGTGCACAATACCTCCAGGCAACAGAAGAGATGCAGGGGCCCCTGTGGATGACTGTGGATCCTCGGATTCTTCCAGGAGATGACAGACAGCCGATCAGGAGATGATGATGATGATGGTGAGATTCTTCACAGGCAGCAAACAGGGCGACGGTGACGGCAGTAGATGCAGGCCTGACTACCCTAACACTGAGTCCTTAACCTGCCAGCTAAACTACTAGTGCCACCGGGCCTCTAACTAGCTAGTTGGCCTTCGGAAGCCTAACCTATCACTGCCCTGAACTGTATATATATATGGATCCCTAACTACGGTTACTAGCTAGGTCCTGTGAGTATATAGGGGGTAACACATACCTAACTATATACTGTGAAGTAAAGAGGAACAAGTGGCTCTTAGACTCCCCCAGACATAACATGTCTGTCTCAGCAGCTCTGCTCACATCTCTCCCCCCAGCAGCTCTGCCTCACATGTGTCTGACTCACTGTATTTACAAAACAAAACTTGCACTAAATGCCTGGGGTCTCTGAAGCCAAACTGCAGGGGCAAAGAAGCCAGATACATTATATACTAGTAGAAATGGCAGTTCCCTACACAGGCGATACCTTTTAGAGGCTAACTGAGTATATTTATAAGTAAGCTTTCAAAAGTACTAGCTCTCTTCTTCAGACATGGTGTTATACAAGAACTGAAAATTCACAGATTATTTATACTCTATACACATGATCTTCAAAGGATTTTAGAGTCCTTAAAAAAAACCAAAACAAAATGCAATCTAAGTAGAGAAGTTATTTACAACCGGTCAAAAAACAATCTGGAAAGTTGTGATGCGTGACAGAGGGATCTGTTATCTCTTTGCTATCAGGAGGTGATTTGTGACCCTCACAGTTCATACATAGTGTGACATGAAGCTGGCATTAACAGAGACAGTCTGCTCACATATAGAGAGACCCAGAAAGATGCCCGAGTGCCCCTAGTTGTCACCTACAACCCACAGCTGGAAATCCTACGAAGGATTGCCAAGGAGCTCCAACCTGTGCTACATAGGGACAACAGACTCAAGGACATATTTCCAGTCCCCCCTCTACTTTCCTTTCGACAACCACCAAACCTGAGGCGTATTATTGTCTGGAGTGCCCTGAAGGCCCCAACTGAAAATGGCACCTCACCTTGCCTACAAAAAAGGTGCATGACCTGCAGGCACATCCACACCGCTGACAGTGTACCTATCCCACAGTCACAACAGGTGCACAGAATTAGGGGGACATTTTCCTGCAGGTCTTCCAATGTGGTGTACCTCATAATGTGTGTGCAATGTCCCACCACAGGCCTCTATGTGGGGGAAACAGGGCAGAGACTTAGTCAGCGAATGAACTCACACAGATCCAATATTAATAACAGTAGAACCATTCTCCCAGTGGCCGCACATTTCTCCGGAGAAAACCACTCTATTGAAGATTTGCAGGTTGTGGTTTTAATGGGACAGTTTAAGACGCAGGAGGAGAGGAAACAATGGGAGTACAAGTTTATGCAAAAATTTAAAACTCAGCAATTTGGACTTAATATTCATGCCAGCTTCATGTCACACTATGTATGAACTGTGAGGTTCACAAATCACCTCCTGATAGCAAACAGATAACAGATCCCTCTGTCACGCACCACAACTTTCCAGATTGTTTTTTTGACCGGTTGTAAATAACTTCTCTATTTAGATTGCATTTTGTTTTTTGTTTTTTTTAAGGACTCTAAAATCCTTTGAAGACCATGTGTATAGGGCCGTGATGGCGAACCTATGGCACGCGTGCCAGAGAGGGCACGCAGAGCCCTCTCAGTTGGCACGCGCGCCGTCACCATATCTCACTAACGGGGAATCCGGTCCAGGATTCCCCATTAGTGAGCGATCGCTTCTTTCAGCTGTATGTGCAAATGCACATACAGCTGAAAGCTGTCAGTGTAAGCTGCGGTCCGCAGGACTGCTGCTTACACAGTACATGCTAAATGCTGTACTCTGAAAGGACCTTCTGACATCATAAGGTCACATGACAGGGTAGGCGTGTCTTTGCTTGTAAGAAGCTCCTTCCACATGAAGAAAAGTATCACGAGCAGTGGAGGAACATGCAGAGATGTGGGGTGCAGGGTGTAGTGTGGGGGGAGAGATGTGGGGTGCAGGGTGTAGTGTGGGGGTTAGAGATGTGGGGTGCAGTATGTAGGGTGTAGTGTGGGGGTTAGAGATGTGGGGTGCAGTATGTAGGGTGTAGTGTGGGGGTTAGAGATGTGGGGTGCAGGGTGTAGTGTGGGGGGGAGAGATGTAGGGTGTAGTGTGGGGGGTAGAGATGTGGGGTGCAGTGTGGGGGAGAGATGCAGAGTGTAGTGTGGTGGAGGAGAGATGTGGGGTGCAGTATGTAGGGTGCAGGGTGTAGTGTGGGGGAGAGATGTAGGGTGTAGTGTGGGGGGAGAGATGTAGGGTGCAGGGTGTAGTGTGGGGGGAGAGATGTAGGGTGCAGGGTGTAGTGTGGGGTGAGAGATGTAGGGTGCAGGGTGTAGTGTGGGGGGAGATGCAGAGTGTAGTGTGGGGGATAGAGATGTGGGATGTAGTGTGGGGGGTAGAGATGTGGGAGTGCAGTGTGTAGTGTGGGGGAGAGATGCAGAGTGTAGTGTGGGGGAGGAGAGATGTGGGGTGCAGTATGTAGGGTGCAGGGTGTAGTGGGGGGTAGAGATGCAGGGTGTAGTGGGGGGGTAGAGATGCAGGGTGTAGTGTGGGGGGAGAGATGTAGGGTGTAGTGTGGGGGGTAGAGATGTGGGGTGCAGTGTGGGGGAGAGATGCAGAGTGTAGTGTGGGGGATAGAGATGTGGGGTGTAGTGTGGGGGGTAGAGATGTGGGGGTGCAGTGTGTAGTGTGGGGGAGGAGAGATGTGGGGTGCAGTATGTAGGATGCAGGGTGTAGTGGGGGGGGGTAGAGATGCAGGGTGTAGTGGGGGGGGGTAGAGATGCAGGGTGTAGTGGGGGGTAGAGATGCAGGGTGTAGTGGGGGGTAGAGATGCAGGGTGTATTGTGGGGTGCAGAGATGCAGGGTGTATTGTGGGGTGCAGAGATGCAGGGTGTATTGTGGGGTGCAGAGATGCAGGGTGTAGTGTGGGATACAGGGTGTAGTGTGGGGGGAGAGATGCAGAGTGTAGTGTGGGGGGGAGAGATGTGGGATGTAGGCTGCTTGCAAGAGGGAGGAATGGGGGTGAAGGCTGCTTGCGAGCAAGAGGGGGGATGCTGGGGAGGCAGGTTAATTTAAGGTGAAATTGCCGTGTTGGCACTTTGCAATAATTTAGTGGGCTTTGGGTTGCAGTTTGGGCACTCGGTCTCTAAAAGGTTCGCCATCACTGGTATAGGGTATATAAAAAATCTGTGAATTTTCAGTTCTTATATAACACCATGTCTGATGAAGGAAGCTAGTCTTCTGAAAGCTTACTTATAAATATACTCAGTTAGCCTTTAAAAGGTATCGCCTGATTTCTTCACTCTTCCACTACCAGGACTCACTCAGGCGTAAGAGAGGGGGCTTTCAGACCGGAGTTAACCTCAGAGGCCAGCAGGTATCTAACTTCCTAGATGAGGATGAATTAGCTCATCCCAACCTCAAGGAGTAGTAGGAGGGAGGGGCACTCTGGCAGGAGATGTGGCTAAGCACAAGCCAGTAGCTTCGCATTACAAAAGACTGTGAATTAGGTGATAACTTTGCCACATCTTGGAAGCCAGCAAACATCTGAGTGATCCTCAAAGCTCTATGGAAAAATGTTATCAGGTTTATGCTGTTTTTTTCTCATTTTATTTTAAAAGCTGTTTTGCTTGTCATCTTTTATTGGTCCTTTTTTACACATACAGTGCCTTGCGAAAGTATTCGGCCCTCTTGAACTTTTCAACCTTTTGCCACCTTTCAGGCTTCAAACATAAGGATAAAAAATTTTAATTCTTTGGTGAAGAATCAACAACAAGTGGGACACAATTGTGAAGTAAAACGAAATTTATTGGTTATTTTAAACTTTTGTAAAAAATAATAAAAAACTGAAAAGTGGAGCGTGTAATATTATTCGGCCCCTTTACTTTCAGTGCAGCAAACTCACTCCAGAAGTTCAGTGAGGATCTCTGAATGATCCAATGTTGTCCTAAATGACTGATGATGATAAATATAATCCACCTGTGTGTAATCAAGTCTCCGTATAAATGCACCTGATCTGTGATAGTCTCAGGGTTCTGTTTAAAGCGCAGAGAGCATCATGAAGACCAAGGAACACACCAGGCAGGTCCGTGATACTGTTGTGAAGAAGTTTAAAGCCGGATTTGGATACAAAAAGATTTCCCAAACTTTAAACATCCCAAGGAGCACTGTGCAAGCAATCATATTGAAATGGAAGGAGTATCAGACCACTGCAAATCTACCAAGACCCGGCCGTCCCTCTAAACTTTCATCTCAAACAAGGAGAAGACTGATCAGAGATGCAGCCAAGAGGCCCATGATCACTCTGGATGAACTGCAGAGATCTACAGCTGAGGTGGGAGAGTCTGTCCATAGGACAACAATCAGTCGTACACTGCACAAATCTGGCCTTTATGGAAGAGTGGCAAGAAGAAAGCCATTTCTCAAAGATATCCATAAAAAGTCTCGTTTAAAGTTTGCCACAAGCCACCTGGGAGACACACCAAACATGTGGAAGAAGGTAATCTGGTCAGATTAAACCAAAATCGAACTTTTTGGCCACAATGCAAAACGATATGTTTGGAGTAAAAGCAACACAGCTCATCACCCTGAACACACCATCCCCACTGTCAAACATGGTGGTGGCAGTATCATGGTTTGGGCCTGCTTTTCTTCAGCAGGGACAGGGAAGATGGTTAAAATTGATGGGAAGATGGATGGAGCCAAATACAGGACCATTCTGTAAGAAAACCTGTTGGAGTCTGCAAAAGACCTTAGACTGGGACGGAGATTTATCTTCCAACAAGACAATGATCCCAAACATAAAGCAAAATCTGCAATGGAATGGTTCACAAATAAACGTATCCAGGTGTTACAATGGCCCAGTCAAAGTCCAGACCTGAATCCAATCGAGAATCTGTGGAAAGAGCTGAAAACTGCTGTTCACAAACGCTCTCCATCCAACCTCACTGAGCTCGAGCTGTTTTCCAAGGAAGAATGGGCAAGAATTTCAGTCTCTCGATGTGCAAAACTGATAGAGACATACCCCAAGCGACTTGCAGCTGTAATCGCAGCAAAAGGTGGCGCTACAAAGTATTAACTTAAGGGGGCCAAATAATTTGGCACGCCCCACTTTTCAGTTTTTTATTTTTTACAAAAGTTTAAAATATCCAATAAAATTCATTCTACTTCACGATTGTGTCCCACTTGTTGTTGATTCTTCACCAAAAGATTAAAATTTTATATCCTTATGTTTGAAGCCTGAAATGTGGCAAAAGGTTGAAAAGTTCAAGGGGACCGAATACTTTCGCAAGGCACTGTATATATCTACATACATACAGTACTGTCTTAAATAATTAAATTTAATGGTACTTTGTATTTGCCCTATGAACCCATTACATTTTTAAAGTGTGTTTGCGTCTGACTGTTGGAGAGATGCATGCATATGAGTAGGGTTTCTACTGAGCCAAAAGTCAGCAGCAGTGCTGGCGTGTATTTGGTGTGCATGGACTGTGTTGGGGTGTGATTTACCCTCAATTTGCAGCCTGAGTGAAGGGTAAGTGCAAAAATGAGTGAGTACAGTGAATTGACCCCTGACAGCCGCACCCACGTCACATGCTAGGACAGTCCGTCTCATCCGTCACAGAATGAGAGCAATGAATATTAAATGACAGATGCAGACTAAGCCCCCTGTGTTCGGTGTCCATCTGCATGCACTCCAATGTAAAAAACATGACATAAGCTTTCTTTCACTATGTTTTTTACTTTTCTGACAGAAGAAGTTGGGCATGCAGGAATCTCTTCTGTTACAAAAGTAAACAACCATGATGGATCAAATTCCTGTCATGTTGTTTATATTAGACTTAATGGAGGCGGCTCCGTTTGTGTCTGTTACTCTGCTACAGTTAATGTCCGTTGCTGTCATCCCTCATATGAAATTAACAACAGTAATGTGAGCATAGCCTAAGAGCGCCTTATATGAAGTACATCAATATATGTTTTCCAAACAAACTAAAGTATGCAACTGGTCTTCTCCAGTGGAATAAAATTGTACTATAAACCTCATGTTCATTTTTAAAACATTCCTTTGTAGCAATAAATAAATGTAAAAACAGAATGTGTTGACCTTTCCTTCTCTTTGTAGAAAGGTTGATATATCCATTGTGGCCTGTAGATGTCAGCAGAATATAACACAGACCAGCTTGCATTCAGAACTGTACATGCAGTCATATAATAACTAATGTTGAAACAAACTGCATAGAGACTGGTAAAAGCGGTGTCTGCAGTCAATGCAGATAGTGCTATTGTGCAATGATGTACAGTATGGTGCTACATACTGCATAGGACAAGGCCACCAGAATATTCTTAGGTGGCAGTGGGCCCACCAAGGAGATGATTCCTTACCCAGAATTTTTAGCAGGGCATGCATGACTTAAAGGGAATCTGTCAGGTCAATCTGGGACACTAAACCACCCACAGGTCCTTATAGACCTGGGGTTTAGTGTCTCAAATCACCCTGTTGTAATGCAATCCTCAGGCGCATTAAAAATAAAAAACCTTTATACTTACCTATAGAAGGGTCCGATCGACGCTGTTCGGCGAGAACAGTCCATCTTATTCATGAGCTTCTTCGTTGGCACGCCTTCCAGCGCCTGCGCTGTTCTTCAGTGAAGCCAATGATGGATAACCCGGCTTCACTGCACAATTGCCGGAGGTACGGGACATGCTCACTGAAGCCGAGGAGTACTCCTCTGGCTTCATTGAAGAATTGCGCAGGCGCAGGGAGTACAGCGGCAGCGTGAATATAAAGCCTTTTTATTTTTAATGTGGCCATGGATTGCGTTATAACAGGGTGATTTGGGACACTAAACCCCAGGTCCATATGGACCTGTGGGTGGTTTAGTGTCCCAAATTGCCCTGACAGATTCCCTTTAATAAGTCTCTGTACCCAGGGCTGATTCTAGCTTATCTGCTGCCTTAAAGTGGCACCATCTAGTTTGGAATGTTCCCTCCACTAGGAAAAAATAAGCGTCCTATTCAATCAACCCATGGACTGAGGGCCAGAAAATGGAGAGGAGTCTGAGGAAGAAGGACCTTATTTCTGACTTAATTCCTCTTCATATTCATCCATGTGAAAAAGGTTTTAATAGTTCCCCCACAAGTAATAGGTCCCCTCAAATTGGATAATAGTTACACCCACAGGTAACAGGGGCACTATAACCCATGTGGGGGAACTATTATCTGTGGAGGGGGCACTATTACTGTAATAGTTCCCTCCCAAATAAGTAATGTGATTACCTGTGGGGGGCACTATTACAGCAATAGTGCTCTAATAGTACTGCCCACATAAGTAATGCGATTACCTGTGGGAGGGCACTATTAACGTAATAGTGTCCTAATAGTGCCCCCCACACAGGTAATAGTCTCCTCCCCAATAAGTAATATTATTAATTGTAGGAGGGGCACTATTATTACAGAAATAGTGACCTAATAGTGCCCCCCCCCCACACACACAGTAATAGTGACCTAATAGTGCCCCACCCCACACACACACACACACACACACACACACACACACACACACACGGAATAGCCCCATCCCCCCACAAACTGTTCAGTATGCACTAAACTAAAATTACATTATTCTTACAGATCACCGGGATCTGATCTGCAACACAAGATGTGTGCACCTTCTATTCTGCCCCTGGAACCTACTCTATGGCACCACTGGGACCTGGGAGGCAAATAGAAGACATCCTATGTGCCAGAGCAGGTCCCAGTCGCTGCACTAGTGATCTGTAAGTATAATATAATTATAGATCAGAGCAGAGGGAGGAGGGACGCACAAAGGTGCTCCTAACTCTGTGGGGGCGGCGGGGACGCCAGGGAAAATGTGCATGGCACTCACTGACTGCAACCAAGGCGCTTGCCAGCGTCCTCAGGGACTCTGTCATTTGTAGCCTGGCCTCATGGGCAGATGCGGCCCTGCCTGTACGGTCTCTCCCTAATGGGATGATCTTCCCCATCACCCATGTTACTTGAGTAACAAGAGTAGTGCTCCAGAGAGCTGAAGGCCCACCCCCAGTGCACCAACTGCCTCATTTGCATAAGACTTCAAAGTTGTTCTCCAAATCTACACAAGTGATATACATAACAGTGGTATATTGTTTATCACTGTAATGTGTTCTGTAACATAATGGAAGCAAATAATATGCTTAGGTTAGGTGGTAGGCTCCCTGTAAGAAATAGTCCATGATGTCAAGTGACTGCTATAAAGTGAGCTCCAAATGGGTCTGTCTTGTGCTGGACCTTCAGGGCCCATTACTATGTGTCAAAGCCTGGTTGCACCAAAGGATCCCCTGCTACTCTGATGGGCCAGTCCGACCCCGTCTGGTGGGCTCACTGTCAGGGACAATTAGGCTGTATTTACATGACCGTGTTAAAAAATGGCTGAAGTGGTCACTTTTTTTATGGCCATTATACATATATGGAGCACCTGTTTTTATAGATTCCTCATGGACTTGCAAATATGAGGGAACTGTGAAAAACTGCCAAAAATAGGAAAAGCTTTAACTTTTGATGGCCCATTAAAACAAACTGTCAAACTAATGGATGTGTGAATAGCCCTGTTGAAATCAATGAGGCAGATTTACTAAAATGTCTAAAAGAAACACTGTCTTTATTGCCCATAGCAACCAATCACAGCGCAGCTTTCATTTTTCAGGAGCAAAATATAAAATTAAAACGGCGATGTGGTTGGTTGTTATGGGCAACAGAGACAGTTTTGCTTTCAGATAGTTTTAATAAATCTGCCCCAATGTATTTTATATCGAAAGTGATAACCATTCCAAATGACCTTGTTGCCAATAGCAACCAATTCCATTTTATAAGCTGCTCTGGAAATAGTTAAATTACACAGGTGTAAATATATTGAGTTTTTACCTATAGCAACCAGATTCCCAGGGTCCCAGTGATCTAATTGGTTGCTATGGGCTACTGCTCTAGTCTATCCTAGATTTTTATGTATATTAAGCCCAGTATGTCACCCCAAAGGAACCTTCAACATAGGATAATGACATTACCCAATTAAATGTCAGTATGTTTATTATTTGACAATAAACCTTATCAGGGTAGTTTGTATGTTCTCCCCATGTTTGCGTGGGTTTCCTCCGGGTACTCCGGTTTCCTCCCACACTCCAAAGACATACTGATAGGGAATATAGATTGTGAGCCCTACATGGGACAGTGACTGGCAATATCTGTAAAGCGCAGCGGAATAAGATGGCGCTATACAAGTAAGCATAATAAATAAATACATTTACATTGCACTTTTAATACTTTTCTATACATTACAGGATTTTTATGTAAAGATTTCAAGCACATGTAGGAATGTGTTCAGACAAGCTTTCAACAAGAACAGATAAATTCTAAAGTTTTTGAACCCCATAATAATGACAAAATGGGCCTATAAAGATAATAATACTGATGACTGGGATGCATCTGCCTGATGACCATCCATATTACAGCTGCAAAAAAACAGATCCCCATAGGAGTTTATGCTGGTTCAGTAGAACTGCAGACGGTCTAAGGCCCCTTTCACATCATGTTTTTTACATCAGTTTAACTGATCATTTTAACGGATCCGTTATTTTAATAAAAAAACTTACGCAAACTGATGTCAATTCATGCATAAAAAAAACTGAACCATTCCATGTGCATCTGTTTGCATCAGATTTTTGCTAAAAAACGGATCAGTTTTTATGTGCTTCACCTAAAACCATCAGGGGTAGCACACGTGGGGGAGGGGCAGCCATTAAGTATTGATTGCCCCTCTTCCACCCCCCACATGTACTACTCCTGATGATATTAGGTGCATCCTCACGTCTGCTACTCCCACACGTGCGATACCCTTAATAGTATTAGGTGAAGCACATGTGGGGAGTGGCAGAGGAGCTGTCCCCATGCACTCCAAGTTACAGCACAAATAGCAAAAAAAATTGTGACTTGTAGTGCTTGAAGGAACAGCTCTTTTGCTACCCCCCACATGTGCTTCACCTAATGCCATTAGGGGTAGCACATGTAGGGGGGAAGGGTTCAGCTATAAGGGATTTTTTTTTTTTTATTTGGAGGTAATGGGTCCGCTGACTTACACATTTTTATAAGGTAAACAGCTATAAAAACGTATCAGTCAGGCGGACCTCTATAACTTGATGTAAAAGGGACCTTAAATGTACGTGCATTATAATTGTTTGAGGCTGCGGGGGCGTGGCCTGGCTATGGCGGAGTGAGGTTGCTGTCTCCTCAGCTCCTTCCCCCGACTCACCCGAGCCAGCGCTGCATTTTGCTGACCAGCACCTCTTCAGCCCACCGGACTATGGGCAAATCCCGGCGGTGCCCTCCTAGGTCCTCCTCCACTCCTCTGAGGACATCCAAGGGGCCCACGATGGATAAATTCCTCCGGGGCTCGGGCGCCTCCAGATCTCAGTCTGCGCCCTACAAAATGGCGCCCGACATCTCCGCTCCACAGCGCGGCTCACCTATAAGTGCCTCGCCGGGGCACGTAGCCGCTGCAGCAACGGAGGCGCCCCTATCCCCTCCGGTGCCTGGGGCCTGCTCCCTTAGCTCCCCGGAGCCATGGATTCTTCAGGAGTCTGGGCCCTGCTCTGCTCCTGTGTCGCTGGGGTCGGCGGCGGCGCATGAGCAGGACTGGCCGTCGCTTCCGCCGTCCCCCCTGCCGCCCAGGTGCCAGCGATCAACGGAGGTCACCCCTGCACTGCAGCCCAAGGGACCACCAGGAGGTGAGGGGACCCCCATCATGTCCTTGCCCTTGGCTACTTCCACCCCCTCTGCAGCCCTGCACCCCTTATTGAGGGCCCCTCTGTTAGCTCCTCCTGGCACTGGACTAAGGTCAGATCCACCTGCACCTGGTACTCCCTCCACCTGTGGTATCCATCCAGCACCTACCTCAGCACCGTCGAGTCTGCTCTCTGTCACGGCGGCTCCATATTTGCCTCGGGTTTCTCCAGTTCCTCTGTTAATTCCTCCTGTCACAGCCTCCGCATCCGCTGGTCGGAGCGCGGGGCCCCCCTCTGGGACTGCTGCTAGCTGTACATTAACCCCATCTGCTACCCCCTCAGATACCCTGGCTGAATTATGCCAACTGAGCGCTCATCTCCGTGCCATCCCTACAAAGTCTGACATGGAGGAATATGTGGCACGCCTGGAACAGTCCTATAAATCTGAACTGTCTGCTGTCCGTTCCACTGTGCAATCACTGGAGGGGAGGGTGGATATCCTGGAGGCCGCTTCTACCTCACTTTCTACCCAGTTGTCCGCCCATGACTCCGTACTGGTGTCCCACAGCCACCAATTGCATCAACTGACGGACCTTATGGATGACCTGGAGAACAGAAACAGACGGAACAACATCAGGGTACGGGGACTCCCTGAAGTCATCGAACCCCAGCAACTAGATGCTACTCTGCGTACCATCTTTAACAACCTCCTGGGGGTCCCCCCTGCCTCTCCACTTGAACTAGACCGGGCGCATCGCTCCCTAGGCCCACGCCCTCTGGACTCTGCCAGCCCTAGAGACGACATTTGCCGAGTTCACAGGTACCAGATAAAAGAGGCTATCATGCGGAAGGCCAGGGAAGCCCACCAAGTCGAATTCCAGGACTCATCAGCCTACTTCCAGACCTGTCCAAACTCACCCTCGCCAGACGACGTGCCCTGAAGTCTCTCCTGGACCTCCTGATCCACCACCAGATCCCGTACTCTTGGGGATTTCCATTCCGCCTGCAGGTCCGGCGAGATGGCCAATCCCTCTCCTTGTCTCGTCCAGACGACGTCCCTGCCTTCACAGCTGCCCTTGGACTTCCGGCGGTGCAGATTTCGAGCTGGCCGCTGCTACCCGGCGCCCCAGAACCTGCCCAGCTGGCGCGGCCGCAGCGCCGCTCCAGACGACGTCGCCGTGATAGAGCTTCCTCCCCTGCAGCTCAGCAACGGGACCACCAAGCCTCCCCAACCTGAGGACTGGATCTCTCCGCTCGCACGCTGGCGAGATTGCCACTCTGCAACCTTTAGGGGTTCTCTTCCGCCTCATGCGGGGCCGTGAAATTCTGTCTTCCTTTCCCCCTCCTTTCCATATAATTTCTCTTCTTTTCTTTCTTCCTCCCTTTTTTTTTTTTTTTCTCCTCTCCCTCTCTCTCTATCCCTCCATTTTGTCCTCTCCTTTTATATGCCCTGGACTATCGTGTTTTTTGGTCAGCATATCTTGTTGTTACAATTTGTCTCATAGTGGCAGGCTCGGGGGCCCGGGGGGGGGGGGGGCTCCTCTTCGGAAAGCCCGTTCCCCACCGGGGTTTCCGTGCTGCATTGTAGCACGTGTTTTGGCATTGTTTGCCTTTTCCCCACCTGTTTTGGTGGTGGCTTGCCCCATCACCTTGCTGCTTAGTCAGTTAAACATTTGGTTTTATAGTTGTGTTAGTTGTGTTGGATTACGTTTGTCTCCCTCTTTCCTAAGTGTGTGTCCCTTTTGTGTCTTCCTTCCTCCCACTTTGTCTAAATATGTCCACTCTGAATGTTTGCACCCTAAATGCAAGAGGACTTAACGTCCCACAGAAGCGCAGCCAGATATTGTACCAACTTCATAAGAAGCGCTCTCATGTCCTTATTTTACAGGAGACTCACTTCAAGGAAAGCCATGTCCCGGATATTCGCAGCCGCCACTTCCCTGTTTGGTTCCACAGCGTCAACCCAAACCGCCAAGTCCAAGGGAGTATCTATTGCTTTGCATAGATCTCTGCACCATGAGGTAATAGACACCCTGGTAGACCCTGAGGGTAGATTTGTCTTTCTCAAACTGCGCATCACGGGCACTGTCCTCACTATAGCCGGTTGCTATCTCCCTAATCAGGGGCAGTTGCAATACTGCAGGAACCTAGTCGGCAAACTTTCCGATTTTGGCAAAGGGGTCACGATTCTTGGAGGCGATTTTAATTTTGTAATGGACCCTATGACTGACTCTACCCCCCGCCCCCCCCCCCCACTCTCAGTCCCAGCTGCGCGGGCTTAAGACCGCCCTCCACAATTCCCAATTGGTCGACGTGTGGCACATTCTGCATCCCAATGAGCGCGACTACACATACCACTCCCCTGCGCATAACTCATACAGCCGCATCGATTTTTTCCTGATCAGCCACCACGCCCTCTCCTGGGCCCCTACCGGACAGATCGGCTCTGCCCTTTGGTCAGACCACTCACCCGTATTTTTGTCAATGGAGGTACCGGGCCTTGCACGCCGTCCTTTCACCTGGCGTCTGAACGACAGCCTGTTGAGGGACACTATTTGCCGGACAGACGTTGGGGACGCGATCAGGAACTTCAGTCTCGATCATGCCCGGGACTCCACATCATCTCCGCTACAGTGGGAAGCATTAAAATGCGTGGTTAGGGGTGTCCTGAGCGAGCAGCATGGGTTTCCTCACGGTTGGCCAGGATCCATTCTCTTGAGGTGAAGCACAAGCAGTCTTGTTCTCAGGCGGACTTAAACGAGCTTCTCAATGCTAGAGAGGAGCTTCGAGCCCATCTAGATGAAACATCCTTGCTTTTCCGAGACCGTGTCCGGAAACACTATTACGAGTTTGCAGACAAGTGTGGTCGTTCCCTCGCGCGTCGCTTGCATCCCCGCGGCTCCCCCGCGTACGTCCCTCGGATCAACAGAGGCAATGGGCGATCAGTCCATAACCCTATAGACGTTGCAGAGGTGTTCCGCTCCTTCTACCACGATCTGTACAATATTCGTGGACAGTATGCCGATCTTGCCTCGGGTTCTCTTGAAGAGAAAATCTGGGAATACGTTGTTGAGACCTCTCTCCCCACCATTGCCCCCTCGGACAGGGTGCTTCTCGAGGACCCTTTCTCCGAGGAAGAGGTATCCCTCGCTATTCAATCTTCACCCTTGGGCAAATCCCCTGGCCCTGATGGGTTCACTCCTAGATTCTACAAGACCTTCCAAGGCCTCCTCTCCCCTGTAATGGCCCGTGTCTTTAACAGCGTCGATGATTCCACTCCATTTGCCTCTCAATCTCTATCAGCTCTCATTACAGTTCTTCCCAAGCCAGGGAAAGACCCATCCTCCTGTGCCAGTTATCGCCCGATCTCCCTGCTCAATATCGACATCAAATTATTTGCCAAGTTGCTAACCAATCGCTTGTCCCCCTGATGCTGGGCCTGGTCCATACTGACCAGGTTGGCTTCATTTCGGGTCGAGAGGCCAGGGATAACGTATGTAAGACACTGCTGGCGATCTCCTTGGCCCGCAATACCAATTCCCCCGTGTGCTTGCTTTCTGTGGATGCTGAAAAGGTGTTCGACCGTGTACACTGGGGCTTTCTATGGGCCACACTCCAACAAATTGGGGTTGGCCCAGGCTACTTGGGCAAAGTGCTTTCTCTTTATGGCGACGCGTCGGCACGGGTACCGGTCAATGGGCTCCTCTCCAACTCTTTCCCGGTCCGGAATGGCACACGACAGGGCTGCCCATTGTCTCCTCTTTTATACTCCCTGGTCATGGAACACCTAGCGACGGCCATACGGAACTGTCCTGGTATCCATGGCCTTCAGCTGGGTAATCGTCAGGTCAAAACGGCCCTATACGCCGACGACCTCCTCCTGTATGTCTCTCAGCCTCGTATCTCTTTCCCGTCTATCTTACGCGAATTTTGTCGCTTTGGCAACTTGAGTAACTTCAAAGTGAACCTCTCTAAGAGCGAGGCCCTCAATATCACCTTGCCTTCAGCAGAGGCAGCCTGCCTTGCGAATGACTTCCCCTTTAAATGGCATCCTACCTCCATCAAATACCTCGGGATTCATATCCCCTCGGACCCCTCCCTTCTCTACCGCCTTAATTACCTCCCGATCCTTGACTCACTCCAGATGGATCTACGGAAATATAACTCGCTCATGCTTTCCTGGTTTGGTCGCATTAACGTGCTGAAAATGGACGTTATGCCCCGATTACTATATGTGTTCCAAGCTCTACCCATTCCCGTTCCGCGCCCCTTTTTTGCCCGCGTTCAGACCTTGTTTGGGAGGTTCGTGTGGGGAGCGGCGCGGAGCAGGCTACGTTTTCGGACGCTGAAGCGCCGTAAGTGTCGCGGAGGTGCGGGCCTGCCAGACCCCAGGCTATACTATCGCGCGACAGTACTGTTGCGCCTCTTTGGCGCTATCGTGGGGTGGACAAGCAGTGGGTCTCCATAGAGGCCGATTTACCATCGGCTCATCTTCCCTCCCTGCCATGGATCCCGCCTCATTTTCGCCCTAGCACTACCGAACATTCTTTTCTATCCTCCCATTTCCTCAAGATTTGAGACTCTACAAGCACGGGCGGTCGCGTTGCCAGGGTCCCTGGCCCTCTCAGCCCTCTGTTCCAAAACCCCATGTTTCCCCGGCTCGGCTCAAAGATTCCTTTGCTGGCAAGCGGGGGCCGACGTTCGCCTACATCACCCCACGTGCCCTCTCTCTTCTCTATGGCATCCTTCTCCAGGACTCCACGCCTGGGCTCCCCTCTTATACTGGCCCCTGGGAGTCTGACCTTGTTAATAGCCTCTCCTTTGCCGACTGGGATAAGTCCTTCTTGTATACGCATAAACTCCCGATGCCCTGCGGTGCGCAGGAAAAGAACTACAAAATTCTGACCCGCTGGTACCGCTGCCCTGACCTTCTGCATAGGATCTACCCTGGTGTCTCGGACCGGTGTTGGCGTTGTGGCTCCGAAAGAGGCACTCTGTATCATATCTGGTGGGATTGCGCCATCATCAGGCCTTTCTGGGAGGCAGGCTTCACGCTATATGCAAAAGTGAGCGGCAGAGCCGTCACGCGCTCACCCCATCTTGCTCTCCTTTCCGTTATACTGGGAAGGGTTTCCGCTGTTAAGGGGGACCTCCTGCGACATTTCCTCACCGCCGCCAGAACAGTCATTACCAGGCACTGGCGCAGCACGGCCGTGTCCACCCTTGTCGAGCTGATTCAGGAGCTTCTCCTTATTAAGAGAATGGAGGCCCTGGTGACTGAGGACTCACCTAACTTCTCTAAATTTGAGTCTCTCTGGCGGCCGTGGGTGATGTTTCAGGACTCTCCGGAGTTTTCTTCTCTCTTTGTCTGACTGGGACATTGTTCCCCTGTTGGTACGGTGTCTGGATGCTTTTTATTGCCAACTTTCTCTTTCCCTCCCCATCTCCCCTTGTGTGTCCCTTCCCGTTCGTCTATGTCTGTGTCTTAGTTGGTCTTCAAGTATCCGTGTACCCCTTGTGACCCTGTCCCCCCCTTCATGTTTGTCTTTCATACTGATAGGTGGATGGCATCGTGGTGGCTTTTTACAGTTTGCATTTGTTTACCTGGCTACCACCTTCCTAATAATACAGTTTTTATGTAGTTATACTACACCACCCACCACTGATTTTCTAGTTGTGGGCCTTAACAGCCCTTTATTTTAACTTACGTTGGTGTCTCATCTATGCTTTGGGCGGCTCATGTGGCCCCCTATGTTTTATTTGATGTTTTTGTCTTAGCATTGTTCCCTCCCTTTCTTTTTTTCTGTTCCCTAATTTAAAAACCTTAATAAACTCGATTAAACATAATTGTTTGAGGCTGGGGCCCCACGTGGCGGAAGTGCAGTGGGAAAAAACACTGCGCTTTACATTACCTGCAAAGTGGAAGGGATTCTGGCTGTGGTCTTTTACGCAGCGGCTCACTACGTGGGGCCATGTTAACAGTTTGCGTTTTGAGGTCAGAACCAGGAATAGATCCATAAAGTTGTATTCTTTTACCCTTCTTGTAGGACTCACTCCTGCTGTTGGCTGTAAGAAAATGATTGAACTACATCAAAACTGTCAACTGGTGTGTAGCAAGGCGGGTACAATACTACATATGTGGTGAGGAGCGCCCAAAATTAAGAGAATTTTGGAAGGAGGTTTATGGTTTGATTTTTCAAGTGGCAAATATTTCTCAAATCCATAAAAAAGAAATATGTCATCTGAATTAATCCTTCCTGAACATTGTCATATGATTCTGAATAGAATTTTGGTTGCGAGACTATGTATTGCCAAAAAGGATAAATCAGAAATAGGACCCAAACTAGATGACGTACTGTAATAAACATATGTTTTATGAACTTTCACTGGTATGGGATAAAAAAGTGTATAATAAAACGAGATTGCATTGGCACACCTGGATGCGAAATATGTATGCCAATGGAAATGAGGACCATGCTTTTTTTTTTTTTTTTTTTTTGTTTAAGTTTATGTCGTAGTTTTTTTTCTCTTTTTTGCATGGTTACTAAGCCTTTATATATTATGTTTGATTTATGAATAATAAAATTTAAAAGCAAACAAAAATATGAAAACTGTCAACTGGTCATTGGGACCTGATCTGCAGAATCAGCGCATGGCCACTACACAGGCAACTGGTTTCAGCTCTGTGCTGTGTATAGCATTTGCACTGTAGGTCATCCCATACAGCTGATGAGATCAGATATTTAGGCTAAGGCCCCACGTAGCGGGCCACAGCGAAAAAGCACTGTGGGAAAAAACGTGGAGAAACGCATCAAGGTTTTTCACACATCGCTTTTCACAGAAATTCTGTAGAGTTTTCCTCTGCGGATTCTCTGTTTCAATTATATCTATAGGGAAAATGCAAACGTTTCCGTAGGTATAATTGACATTCAACAGTTTTGGAAATTGCAGCATTTCCTTTGTGGGTATTTTTCTGCAATGAATCCCATCCACTTTGCAGGGACTGTAAAATGCTGCGGTTTTTGCCACATTTACGCCACATGGGGCCTCGGCCTTATGGTCTATACTTAGACTCGGCCATAAATAAAACAACCCCTTCAATCAATGCTCAAAATAAATGTTCCGATTTACATGGCTGCTTATGTTTTGCACTCACAGAGGATTGCCTAGACTGAATACAATCTGTCAGTCATGAAAAGCAAAATGCTACATTTACAGCTGTTCTGGGGCGTTCTGTCACTTTTGACAACTAAAATAGTAGAGTGACCACAACAGAACTCAATAAAAGTCAAAGGGGTCAACAGATCCAGCACAACTTAAAGCTTTCTGTTAAAGTCATGACAGCTTTAGGCTAAGGCCTCACGTAGCGAGCTGCAGCCAAAAAGCGCTGTGGGAAAAACTGTGGTAGTGCTTTTCACAGAAAGTCCGCAGAGTTTTCCTCTGTGGAATTTTTGCTTCAATTATACCTATACAGAAAGTGCCAGCCTTTCCGTAGGTATAACTGACATGCTGCGATTTACAAAAGCATGTCTGCTGCGGATATTTTTCTGCCATGTGTCGATAGGATTAACAAGAATCCCATCCACTTTGCAGGTACTGTAAAACGCCGTGGCTTTACGCTACGTGGGGCACCCGCCTTAATGTTTGTTGGTAAAAAGTAGTGTGAAAGTCATTAAACCTCTACAAAAAGTTTTGTAGTCTCAAAAATATTAGCAGGACACTCTTGTAGCAATTTTGAAGGTGGTTATGTAGGTTTAGAAAAGCATGTCTACTTTCTTCCATAAACTACACCACACCTGTCCGTCTGGTATTTCAGGTTAGATCAGTTGAAGTGAATGGAGCCATTGCAGTACTCTGGACAAACAGTGGACAAGTGTGGCACTGTTTTTGGAAGAAAATAGCCATGTTTTGATAATCCTGTATAACTCCTTTAGGATAAGGCCCCAGGCAGTGAATCGCTACAACAAAACCCTGTGCAAAAGAATGCGGCAGAAATGCATCGCATTTTTTGCAACATTATAAAACAGAAAGTTTGCTGAGTTTTCCTCTGTGGACTTTCTGCCCCTATGATACCTATGTGGAAAACGCCAGCTTTTCCACAGATAAAATTAACATGCTACAATTTTGAAAATTTCCACTGCAGATTTTTTTGTGCAATGTGTGGATGGCATTAGCCAGAACCCCATTCACGTTGCAGGTAATATAAATTGCAGTGTTTTTTTTGCCACGGCATTTCCACCGCAGCCAAAACTCTGCATTTTGGCAATGTGGGGCCCCGGCCTTAAAGCGTGAGAGGTATAACAAGCAGAAATGTGAAGTGCATTTATCGGATAACATAGCCAAAGAGACACCAGAAATTGCTAAAATATTTATCAGAAAAAAGGTCAATACAAGCACATGAAATAATATATAAAAAAGACATAATACAATGTTCTAATATATTTAATATGTAACATAATCTACTCTCCCATTACGTATGAGAGTCTCATACAATGCCAGACAGCCTTGTTGACTTCCACCATAGCTATAAATCAATCCAGCGGGTTATGGAGTGCCCCTGCTCAATAAATACATGAATAATTGTCTTCCGTTACTGTTAGAATGTGTTCATACAATGTGATTTTGCAACACAGTTGAGAAATGCATCAGAAAAAAAAACACATGTATTTTTTAAAAGGGGTGCATGTTTTGCCTTTTTAGTCTTTTTTTATTCACACATCCGCATATTACATACATGCGGCATTCACATTTTTCACAGGCACCATACATTTCAATGTGTTTATTCAGACATCAATGTTTTTTTTCGGACATGTGATTCACTGATGTATCACACCAATGAAAGTCTATGACCCCATGGAAAAAAAAATGTGAAAAACAGATCAACCTCGGACAGTCTCACATTATGTTGCAAAAATACATCAAAACATTGTGTGAATACAACCTTAGCAGACCTTATTTGTTTTCTGTTGAGCTCATTTGTATAACATTTTTTGGTCATAGTTTGGCTTCTATGCAATGACACACAACCTTTGCTTTTCCTTTCATTCCTATCAGAAGAAAATGGCACATTTGCAAAACAAATTTATATATATTTAATAAATACAAATCAAATGTTGCACATAAAGTTTCTCAGCACCATTCACACATTGCATAATCTGCGTAGATTTGATGCACTATACTCTATAGGTTGCGGAATTTATACAGATTTAGCAAAGCAAAAGCTCAAATACAGTGGGGAAAAAAAAGTATTTAGTCAGCCACCAATTGTGCAAGTTCTCCCAACTTAAAAAGATGAGGTCGGCCTGTAATTGACATCATAGGTAGACCTCAACTATGAGAGACAAAATGAGAAAACAAATCCAGAAAATCACATTGTCTGATTTTTAAAGAATTTATTTGCAAATTATGGTGGAAAATAAGTATTTGGTCAATAACAAAAGTTCATCTCAATATTTTGTTATATATCTTTTGTTGGCAATGACAGAGGTCAAACGTTTTCTGTAAGTCTTCACAAGGTTGGCACACACTGTTGCTGGTATGTTGGCCCATTCCTCCATGCAGATCTCCTCTAGAGCAGTGATGTTTTGGGGCTGTCGCTGGGCAACATGGACTTTCAACTCCCTCCAAAGGTTTTCTATGGGGTTGAGATCTGGAGACTGGCTAGGCCACTCCAGGACCTTGAAATGCTTCTTACGAAGCCACTCCTTTGTTGCCCTGGCGGTGTGCTTGGGATCATTGTCATGCTGAAAGACCCAGCCACGTTTCATCTTCAATGCCCTTGCTGATGGAAGGAGGTTTGCACTCAAAATCTCACGATACATGTCCCCATTCATTCTTTCATGTACACGGATGAGTCGTCCTGGTCCCTTTGCAGAGAAACAGCCCCAAAGCATGATGTTGCCACCCCCATGCTTCACAGTAGGTATGGTGTTCTTTGGATGCAACTCTGCATTCACTCTCCTCCAAACACGACGAGTTGTGTTTCTACCAAACAGTTCTACTTTGGTTTCATCTGACCATATGACATTCTCCGAATACTCTTCTGGAACATCCAAATGCTCTCTAGCAAACTTCAGACGGGCCCGGATATGTACTGGCTTAAGCAGGGGGACACGTCTGGCACTGCAGGCTCTGAGTCCCTGGCGGTGTAGTGTGTTACTGACGGTAGCCTTTGTTACGTTAGTCCCAGCTTTCTGCAGGTCATTCACTATGTGAGATCTTGTGTGGAGCCCCTGATGGAGGGAGATTATCAGTGGTCTTGTATGTCTTCCATTTTCTAATTATTGCTCCCACAGTTGATTTCTTCACACCAAGCTGCTTGCCTATTGCAGATTCAGTCTTCCCAGCCTGGTGCAGGTCTACAATTTTGTTTCTGGTATCCTTCCACAGCTCTTTGGTCTTCACCATAGTGGAGTTTGGAGTGTGACTGTTTGAGGTTGTGGACAGGTGTCTTTTATACTGATAACAATGTCAAACAGGTGCCATTACTACAGGTAATGAGTGGAGGACAGAGGAGCCTCTTAAAGAAGAAGTTACAGGTCTGTGAGAGCCAGAAATCTTGCTTGTTTGTAGGTGACCAAATACTTATTTTCCACCATAATTTGCAAATAAATTCTTAAAAAAATCAGACAATGTGATTTTCTAGATTTGTTTTCTCATTTTTTTTCTCTCATAGTTGAGGTCTACCTACGATGTCAATTACAGGCCGGCCTCATCTTTTTAAGTGGGAGAACTTGCACAATTGGTGACTGAATAAATACTTTTTTTCCCCACTGTACATGGATTGTGATAGGGATTTCAGGCTACTGCATGCGAACATAAACTCACAAACTAACTTTAGGGTACGTGCTCATGGAGCGGCAGCCCCATAAAGCCACCAGTGAATGCATGGCTATAAAGAATAATCATGTGATCATTGGTGGCTGCACGCAGGTGGGATTTAGGCAGCTTGTGGCTGCCACTCTGTGAGAATGTACCCTGGTCATAACAGATCTGCACCTGTACATTTCAAACACAATGATGCGGCAGCACCGTGAAGGCACATTGAATACTGGAATGATTCAGATTTTTACAATACTGCTACATATTTTAGTATTCTTTATTTATTAAGTTTATATAAAGCAAGATGAGATTAAAAATATCACAACACAGACAGACACAGTATAAGGCTATTAAATCCAGAATATGGAATTGGATTACAGCAACCAACACGTACACATAAGGCCAAATAAGGTAAATAGTGGGATATGAGGTGTGCATGACACCCCAAACTAAATAACGTTACCCACACGGGAACAAAGATCTATAGATAGAAGAAGTCCGGTAAAAGGGGAGGAAAAACATATAATAAAAAATATAATAAACTGAGAGAGAAAGAAAAGAAAGAAAAAGAAAGAAATAAAGAAAGAAATAACCGTTTTCAAAAGAAACAGTCTATGGGACTATTCACATGTGTGTTTCTTTTGACAAATCATGCAAATAAGACTCAAGTCTATGAGGGATCCAAAATTAGATAACAGATGACACATGGATGCAAAACGTAAAATATAAAGGAATGACATATTTCCTCTCTTCCTGAATCCATGCCCTGTGTACCCCCTTAAATCAATGCCATGATTCCCAATTCCCCTATTATTATTAACCCTCTTATATCTTCTTGTATAAATTGTGAATAATGCATAAATGCTCCTGATGCCCTCTTACATACATATTACACACTAATTCCCCCTTGTGCTAATAATGCCTATTAAAGGGGTTGTCCAGGAATTGGACAAATCACAGAGGAGGCCGTGAAACATACAAAAAAAAAAAATCATACTCATATGTCCAACATCGCTGTCCATTTGGACACTTGCCATTCCTTCCCCACTATAAGTCCTGTGCCTCATGTGACTGCTGAGGCAGATCAGTGGACTCAGTGGACAGCAGCAACATGAAAGGGCCCAGTAACATATGTGAGTGACGTCACAGAGTCCTTTCCAGCCAACTTATATTCATACTGTCCCCACTGACCTTCGCTATTATTTATACCCCTTTTTATAAATACCACTTATTTTAGTTATGCCCCCTTATATTGCTAAACGTCCTTCCTTAAATTTATGTCTCGGTGTCGTGCAGATGTTGGTGCAGTTGATGTGTAGCTTGTGTTGTGGCTGTACACTTATATTTCATTATTGTTAGGTTCTTGGTTCACATTATTGTACAGTTTTGTTAGTGTAGGCACCCATATAAATGCGGCAGGTGGACCCATACATATGATTGAGTTGTCTTTATCGAGACAACAGCTTTCCTTTTACCCTATTGGAGCATTTGGCCATCACATTTGAAGCATGAAGTGACCATGCAATGTTCTACAGACTATTATCTATAAATGGTGCTACATGTCACTTACTTGTGTAATGTTGTAAGGGACTCAGAGTTGATATCTCCATATGTGAAGTCCTGTCCCCTTGTTCCATACAGTCTCTGTATTGAACAAGTGGGCCACTGAAGGAGGGGCACGAGACCAGACCCATCCACCAACAGCCTACTTGGCCTTTTGTTAAAATTGTGGTGACTAAAGTTTTATCTTTAGGTTTAGTTTGAGTTATGCCATATTTCCTGGTGCAGAAAGCTAGAACCATGCCAGGGTACCTACTATTACAATCCAAAATGATTTTGCCAGACAAGAAATAAAAATTGGCACACATAGAAATCCATTATGACACTTTGCACACAAAATTATTTTAAAAAGAAAAACTTTGGTTAAAGGAGTTTACATGATTACAAAATATGAATGCTTTCTTTAAGATACAGCGCCACTCTTGTACATGGGCTGTATGTGGTATTGCAGATCAGCTTAAAATAAGTGAATGGTCACAAATATGCCACTGTAGAAAGCAGCTATATTTTTGTAATCTTCTACAACCCTTCAAATTTTCTTGAAATCTGACAGTAGAAATATCCTATATATAGATACTAGTAATACATTTGTCAGCATTTCTGAAGCCACATTCTTTAATATAAACCCCCTAAAGCTGCTTTAAAATTGCATTTTTCATTTCTGCCGAATCTAATCTCCATTTCTCCCTCTTTCAATCTGCCGATGAATTATAAAGATCTCGTCCAAGTTTTAACTAATAGGAAATCCACAATGATATTACACTGGCGGTACACTGGGGCACATGTAGTAAAGTGTCAGCTGGTAAACTGTCCGTGTTGCTAAGAAACAGACGACAGGCTATGTCTTCTGCATATTATATAGTATATATTTTTTCATCCATTTGTGGCTCAGGGAGGGGGTTAAAGGCATGTGTCTGACTACCAGCTGTCTCTGCATCTTTTTACATTGTGACATACATACAATAGATCTGAACAGTCACACATCACAGCTCAATTTTTACAGCCTTGGCTACACAGAGACTTATTGTAGCGCTACTGATTGATTTTATATTGAGCGATATATGCAGTCTCTTGTATTGCAGCTAACTCAATATATGGCTTTGGACTGCAGCTATAACATGTAAAGTCTCAGTGTAACCCTAACTAAGGCTAAGATCCCACATTGTGGAAAACCTGCTGTTTTGTTGCAGATTTTGCTGTGTTTTTGTGAGCCAAAACCAGTGGTAGCTACAAAAGGAATGGGAAATATATAGGAAGCTCTTATACTTTTCCCTTTTTCTCAATCCACTCCTGGCTTTGTCTCAAAAAAACAGCAGAACCTGCAACAAAAAAAGTAGCTTTTCTACAACATGGGGCCTTAGCCTAAACGATACTGCTTCAGTTTGCAGAGCATATATATTTATATATGTCACCAGGCACGGTATGTATTAACACACAGAAGAGGGCAGGGATGGATGTGTGATGCGGTTATAACCAATGGTCTCCAAGGATTAGTACTCATTTATTAGTAACATCAGAGAATACGTTTCGAGCTAGGAAACCTTTTTCTATGTGTACAATACATATTGTGCCTCCCTGAGACCTGTTACATCTCCATAAGGTGAGCGTATTTACCTGATTCCTTAGTGGCACATTATTATAGAGTTCTTATATATGATCTGCAGATTTTCTGCCTTTGTTTTTCACGTTATATAATTACATATGACCAAGGGTATACATACTGCAGAGGCAGAACATGCAGCTGGTGTGGGACCCTTGGACAAAGATTCCTTTTGCTATTAGGCAGTGAGAATCTATGCAGGAACTGCATCATTGGCAAACAAGGAAGGTTGATCTGGTCCAAGCATCACACATAGAGTTCAGAGGAGAAATAAATACTGTAGCCTTCTGTATGCATGCCGCTATATACAGCTCCTGCACAGTCAAAGAAATTCTTATACTGCTCACCTTGGCATAACCTTTAGGCCTCCTTCACACTACCGTACTTTTGATCCGCAATTGCAGATCCACAATTGCGGATCAAAGTACGGACACATACATTTCTATGGGACTATGCAAAGCCGTAGTTTTTGCGGTTGTATGTCCGGGCCATAGTGAAAAGCCGCAAAATATGGAGCAGGTCCTATACCTGTTTGTATTTGCGGCTCGTTCCATTCACTTCAATGTATGGATTAGTTAATGGAATGTTTTCACTGACCCCTACACTGAATACAGTCATGTGAAGGAGGCCTTAAATCACTATGTTACCCACCCTCATAAAAACTCTCCTCCACCCATCCAAATTCTGAAAATTGAGGACCACACCACCAATATCAGTGATGTAATCACTTTTAACCTAAAGCTTCATTCTCAGTTCTGTACCCTATACATCTATAAAAATGTCCAGGTAATGTTCGGTAAGGCTTATGGGGTAGACAGGATACGAGGCAGAGAATGGGTCATATAGCTACATTGCTGAGTCTCATCAATCTGTTCAGTCCTGCTCCTTGATGGCTGATCAGGGGAAAGATGTGTGTATCAAGCTGTATAGCAAAAACAATTGACTTGATGAATTTTAGAGAGCATCTAGGCACAAAAAAAAAAATGAAAAATTTACATATATAATCATGCAGCTTATGTATTCACAAGTGTCCAAAATGACAGGTGATGCTACCAAAAATACCCCCATTTACAGAACATTTTCCATTCTTCATTTTACATGACTATTCCTAAGAAATAGCAAGGTTAACACTGATTTCTTACACAATTACTATTAGATTCTGTTGGTCTGAGCTGCAAAGTGCTACATACAAAGGAAGCAAAGTACAGTACAAAGAAACTGATGTTATTTAGAAACTGTAGATATTTTTCTTCACCAGGTAACATGCAAAGGATGTGCACACAAAGTATGGAAATCCTTGCGTTACAGTCTTGCAGTCCTTCTCTAAAGTCTTGAGGAAGCCTAACAACAGTGCAAAATGAGTTCATGGGCATATATTACATAAATGACATTGATACGTCCAGCCATGCTTTAAATAGATTTCCTCCGGACTCTGAAGTGATTTGTGTATCGCTGATTCTCTGGTGAAAAAATGCTGTCAGGAGAAGAGAAACCTGTGTTGTCACGAGTGCTCAGTGAGATTTCATCTATTTTATAAGAGATCGAATTGTAATAAACTGGGTTGGTGTGACAACTCAGAGGCTCATGATGTGATATTGCAGGACTGTCACAGAAAGGGGAACGGTAGCACATACACGTGCAGAATGACCCTGCTCTTGAGGTCGCATTCGAAGACCTGCGTCTCCCCCTATCATGATCATCCTGCATGAGAGGTATGAGATTAATCTGGCTTGTCCTATCTCCTATGGGAAGATAAATAGAACTCCGACTACGGGCATCCATCTTAGACTGTAAAGAGATGCTGTTCTGTGCCCTCCGCAGAGAAGCCCTCTCCTCTGCATCTCTTCTTTCATCTTCAGAGTTCATGGTCAAGAAGCGGAGGACAACTAAGTTGAGGAATGCTCCAATTACTGTCAGCCCCACCAGGATATACATAAAACTAAAAGCAACATATGGTGGCTTCTTCTGCAACGCTTCATTTTTTTGCAGGGCAACAAAGTCTCCAAACCCGATGGTTGTAAGTGTAATAAAACAATAATAGTAGGAGTGGAAGAAAGTCCAACCTTCAAAGTATGAGAAGGCGGCTGCGCCAATGCCTAGTGTACCAATGCAAGACAGGAATCCAACTAAAACCATATTTTCCATGGACACCTCAGTCTTCCTCATGCGAAAACATTTTTTCACCTTTTTTAATAAAAATCTGACAAATGTGTTCATGCGTTCTCCCAGACTTTGGAACATAACCAAGGTGAGAGGGATCCCAAGGACAGCATAGAACATACAGAACACTTTCCCGGCATCAGTTCCTGGGGCAGCATGGCCATAACCTGGGGAAGAAAATAGAAGGATTAACTTTACAAGTCTCTGCTCAGGATTGTTCACTTATATGGGAATAGGCTTCAATACTAGACAAGGTTGACCAAGATCTGCCATCTAAAACACCCCTTTTAACCAGACCTGACCTTTTAGCGCCAAGTCAGACAGTTACGTGTGCTCTGGGTAATATAGTCCATCTGATAGCAGTTAAGACCTGGACTGGCCCACATGTGAATTCCCCGATGGGTGCCTGAGCATAGCACAGTACCCTCATTTCACAGATAGTTATAGTCCAGAATCTCAACCGGTATAATATACTGGATAGATTTTTTTTTAATAAACTACCCAGTTTATTTTTATATACTGTAGACAGGGTGGCTGAGATAACATTTAGGTGCAGACTCAGGCCAACCAGTATCCAAGGCTTGCTGCTGTGTGGGCACATATCCTTGGCTTACAATGCTAAGAGAACCCTAGTTCAAGGCAGCCCTAAGCATCTTAGTCCGACAATGCGGCCATGGGTTGCCTGAACCAAACTCACAGTGTCATAATAATCTATGATGTTGAGAGCTCCAGTCCAACTGGCTGTCCCATACGCAAATGATGTTGTGAGTTTGGGACAGTAGACCTACGGTTGGACTGGAAATTACAGCATCATAGATTTCTATAATGCAGTAAGTTTGGCTCAGCAGAGCTGCTATCAGTCCAGGAAATGCAGCGTTCACATGAGTCATATTCCCTGGAACACACACAGCTGTCTGAATTGGCCCTTAGATGGATTAGTAGAATCTGTGCTAAATCTGAAAAATGCAAATTTTAATTCCTCTTTAGTCCACATTTTGCAAAAAGGATCGGTCAGCTGTCAGCTGTTACAGAGATATTCATGCTGTTAGTTTAGGCTACTTATACCAGAGTACTGTCAAGTGGGTTGTCTTAAGTGCCCATTGGTATTGCTGGGCAGTAGAGAACACCCCCTTCTTAATACAAGACAATATAAGCATACTGTCAAGAATACTGGCATTCTTCGCTGCCCAGCATCCAACACGTGACATACACTGAAGGTGATGGCACCGATATCTCTGCAACAGGGGCAGCTGCAAAAAGTTTTAGGCCGGGGTCCTGTGCGGCATTCTAAAGTCACAGCAAAGTGGATGGGATTCTAGCAAATCCCATCCTCACTTTGCATTAAAATATGTGCTGCGGACACGTATGGATTTCCATAACCGTCATGGTTTTGGAAATCGTAGCATGTCAATTATACCTACGGAAATGCGAGTGGTTTCCCTATAGGTATAATTGAAGCATAAAAATATAGTTCATTTTAGACAGTACTGAATCGACTTATAATTCTGGTGTTGTCTTTAGTAGAATTTTTTTTAAAAAAAGAAGTTTATGTCTTTTATTGTAAGTGATTTTTAGTCAATGATATCTGATGCTAGGAGAAGAAGGTGGAGTTGCATACATGAGACAACTACTTTTACCTATAACACAATGTCCCAAATGGGATACATCTTCTTTCAGGCTATTGTGACCTAAAGTGTCATTTTAGAGATGGAACAGACCCTTTCAAAACCCAGTAAATATCTTCAAAGCTGTCCGGTAACATTTTAGAAATACAGTAACACTATCGCAGATGCCCAAAATACTCAGAATACACAGAAATAGCTCCAGCTTACTGCTGGCAAGGAAGTCACCATCTAATGTGTGAACAGTAAGCTCCACATTGATGCCTCCCTCCTACCCAGACCGAACATCTGATGAGACCGGGAGCTCACGCTGGTGCTATTTATAGAGCTCTAGTAGGTAGGTGTGAAACCTCATAGATTGATTTTATGTGATCACCATGGAGCTCTGCCACTAGCTGCTGCCTCCGTACTTTTTTATAGTAAAAGTGTATGATATCTATTTAGACATAGTCTATTTATAGCGATAGACACATAATGATTTGTAACTAAGCCACAGCTATCATAGTAGTGGTTTACTGCGAGAGGATTATCAATCATCTAGTAGGTTACTGGGCTGTGTTATGCAACTTCACCTATATATTCTCATGTGTGAATCTTATGATTATACGGACATAAGTGACCATACACAGATGCTACTTATCACTTCCTGAAGATCGTTTTACAGTTCCTTCTCTTCTGTCCACAACTGACTGACTGAGTCTGGGTTCACATCTCCGTTGGAGAAAAGTCCTGCATGGTGTACTTTTTTTCTCCGCTGCTTTCAGTTTGAAAACGGCGGAGACATCCGGCGGACTCCATTATAGTCAGTAGTGTGTAACCCAGTGGTTCTCAACCTTTCTAATGCCGTGTCCCCGCAATACAGTTCCTCATGTTGCGGTGACCCCAAACCAAAAAATAATTTTGGTGGCTACTTCAAAACTGTCATTTTGCTACAGTTATGATTCAGAATGTAAATACCTGATATGCATTATGTATTCTAATTGCTACAAATCAAACATAATTTAAACATAGTGACATAAGGTTGTAGACCGGGCATTTTCGGACACAGGGATAGCTAATGTGTATGTGTTTCACAGTAATTTAGTACTTTTATATGTATTCTAGGGAAAATGGGTGAGTTAGAACTTTTTTATTTATTTATTTATTTATTTTTGACTATTTTATTAGCCCCCCTCCCTTCATGGGGCTTGAACCTGCAATCGTTTGATTGCAAGTCCCATAGACTGCAATACAAGTGTATTGCAGTCTATGGGAGATTCTGTACATTACTACTGAGACTGGTCATAGACCAGTCTCAGTAGTAGTATCCCAGTGACAGGCCTGGGAGCCTTCATTAGGCTCCAGGCTGTCACCGGAACAGGTCAACTCCCGCGATCTCGCCGCGCAGAGAGTCGACCTGCAACTTAACAGGTATGGGGCCGGTGGGGACCGGGGGCAGTTTTTACAGCCCGGGGGGGGGGGGGCTGCTCACAGATACAGTAGTAATGCCCGCGGTCAGACTCTGATCGCGGGCATTAGCTCCGGGACTCCGCTGTACAGCGGAGGCCCGGTTGCTATGGTGACCGCTCTGCAGCAGAGCGGCCGCCATCATTGTAACAGACCCGGCATCCGCGTAATGGCACGGCGGATGCCGGGAGCTACACAGCGCGGGGCACCCTCTCAGGGCTGGACCCGCAGCATCGCTCCACTGGTCCGAAAAATACGGTAGTACTTTTACACGTTATGCCGACAAGTACAACCTAAAGCAGGAAGCACTTACTTCACTTAGGTCCCGGAAATCACGTCTGCGCATGCGCACAGGAATTCAGTTTGGAACGCACATCCATAACGATGTGCGTTCCAGCTGAATAGCGCGACTTCTCAGCGGCTAAAGCCATCGGAAATATGTATTTTCCGATGGCTTTAGGCGACCCCTGTGTTTTGGTCATTCGACCCCCGCCGGGGTCGCGACTCACAGGTTGAGAACCGCTGGTGTAACCGCTGTTTAGTGGTCCAGCTCTCTCGGCGACAACACTAGTGTGAACCTAGCGCAAGTATTGCTCCTTCTCTAGAGGGTCTTCTGCAGCTGTATATTAAGCAGTTCAATGCCCCAGCTGCTGCAGAACAACATAATACACACCTTAGATACTGCAAGATTTCTTTCAAAAAGGATGTGGATTTTTCATATAATAATAATAATAATAGTCCTTTAATAGTCCCACAGTGGGGAAATTCAGTAACCTTATCAGGACCTTTATCAGGACCTTTTGTCCTTCCTATTCAAAATAAGGTTCTGCAGCAGCTGTGGTGTATATATATATATATATATATATATATATATATATATATATCTTTTACACATTACTTAATCCTGCTATAAGTTCTGAAGAAACCTAAAACCAGGTAAGGTGCGCAAGTCCAGCTTTTTGTTAATTTTACTTTATACCCTATATTTAGGTAATTTGTAGGGGTCTCAAAAATACTTTTACCACCTACCAGCCCCATGAAGTACTATTACACCATAGGTGGGTGTTAAGGCAAACTGCTGTACTACTATGGCATGAAGATGGGACTGTTGACACCTTAATGCAATGATTGCAATTGGTGATAACTATTTAACCCCTTGGACCTGAGAATCATGTCCCTTTCCTGCTCCTGCCTGACACTGACCTCCTGACAGTACAGAGGATTGTAGCATACCAGGAACCAAAACTAATAGGACGTATTGCTTGGGAACAGTGAGGGATAGAGAAAAAATTCCAACTGTGCCAGAATCAGTGGAATGACTTCTATTAACGGATTCTAAGAACTGGAGTTGGTGGAGGTGAAGGTGTTAAGCTGGCTGTACACACTAAACATTCTGGATGGCTGACTATTTTCTGTTGACCGTCAGCGCCTTTTTGTGACATAAATAATCATGACAGAAGCTGAACGAAGGGAAATATCTGATGAAAAGTTGCTGTGTTGGATTTTTTTTAGTTGTTGTCGGTTGCTGCTCGTGCCAAGCAACAGATCTGAATTCCATCAATGGAAGTCTATCAAACCTTCATGTATCTAGATACAGAATATGACTTCAGTCACTACTATGAATTCATTTTTTCCAACAAAAGCCTCGGAAGACTTTATTCACTCCATAAATGGCCCATAATCCTCCTTACCAGCAGCCATGACCATCCTTAAGCGTAAGAGATTGCATCTTTGTGCATATGTGAAACGTGGCTATGGGGAATATTACAGAGCGCTCTGTCTGTGTCTAGTCTGTAGAGACATGACAAAGAGAGCTGACTCTTCACATGAAAGAGAACGCGGCGGAGAGCTAATTACCATTCTCCCGGACGCAGAATTACATTGTGAGTGCCATCGTCTGGCTTTATTATAAGTACTCGGTGTGAGTGCCAAGCAGAGGAGATAAGTGGCCTGTGTTTAGAGGAAATTATCTCTGCTTTTAACCTCCTATTACTTAAAATGCAAATGGGAAAACATTTCCTATAAATCTCTTGAAGAGCATTTCTATTTAATGCATAATGAATGCCGTTGTTAAATATTACTGAAATATGTGAGCAGAACTTCATTCATTATTTACAGACAACTTCGTTCCCAGTCAACATTTCTGAGGGTGCTGGAATCCTGGGAATGAGAAAGGGAAGATGAAGGTGGAAGTCACAAATGGAGAGAAAATAAACTTAGCTGTTAAAGGAGAACTACCAGTATCAGAGACTATGGCTTAAAAGGGGTCGTTCCACCCTAATAACTTATCACCTATCCATAAGATAGGTAATAACTGTTTGTTGGGTAGGGCTCCCATTTATTACAAGAATGGGGGTCCTTTGTCCCCTGTGTGAATTGAGCAACTGGGGTTGTCCAGTTTCAGCAAATTAAAAGTTATACAATTTTCCAATACACTTTCTGTATCAATTCCTCACAGTTTTCTAGATCTCTGCTTGCTGTCATTCTTTGTTTACTTACAGTGGATAAAAATCAGTCCATGGTCATGTGATGGACAATCTATGGTCTTGTGATGGACGCACAGGTGTACAGCTCGTTACAAGACAGATGTCAGATTACTGAGCTGCACAACTGTGTGTACATCTCATGACCATAGACTGCCCATCACATGACCATGGACTGAGTTTATCCATTGGAAGTAAACATATGATAACAGCAAGCAGAGATATAAATAACCATGAGGAATTGATTCAGAAAGTATGACCTGGATTCCAAATTATTATGCAAATGGGATTTAAGTGTCATAAACATTTAATTTTTTGGTTTTCCATTAAACTCATGGCTGGTCTTGTGTCTCAGGGCTCTCTGGATCACTGAAATCAATCTCAAACACCTGTGATAACTAGTTTGCCAGGTGAGCCCAATTAAAGGAAACTACTTAAGAAGAACATTCCACATTATTAAGCAGGCCACAGGTTTCAAGCAATATGGGAAAGAAAAAGCATCTCTCTGCTGCCGAAAAGCATCAAATAGTGCAATGCCTTGGACAAGATATGAAAACAATAGATATTTCACGAAAACATGATCATGATTGTACTGTGAAGAGATTTGTGGCTGATTCAGAGCACAGATGGGTTTGTGCAGAAAAAGGCATAATGAGGAAGGTTTCTGCCAGACAAATTCATCAGATTAAGAGAACAGCTGCTAAAAAACTGTAACAAAGCAGCAAACAGGTACTTGAAGGTACTGGTGCCTTTGGAGTCCACAAACCTCAAGGTGTCAGATCAGGGGCATAACTAGTAAAGACTGGACCCCATAGCAAACTTTTGACTGGGGCCCCCACACGGCATAATGCCCCCTTTCCTGACCTCTACACAGTAAAAGCTCCTTTGTTGTCTCCCACATGGTAAAAAGCCCCATTTACAAACTGTATAATGTCCCACAGTGGCCCCTCCACATGGTGTGATGTCTAATAGCAGCCTCCATACAGTATAATGTCCCAAAGTGGCTGCTCTACACAGTATAAAGTCCCATAGTGGCCTCCATACAGTATAATGATCCACAGTGGCCCCTTTACACAGTATAATGTCCCACAGTGGCTCCTCCACACAGTATAATGTCCTATAGTAGCCCCTATGGAGTTTCTTTCAAATACTGCAAAAATTTCGGATTTAGCTGAACCTGAAATTTTTGGGGTTCACCACCCTCAAACATTTATTATGCTCTAGGGTCTCTTCAGACCCCAGAGGATAATGAGCAGAGACCCAGGAAGAGGTGAGCAAACCTAAAAATAAGTGTTACTCACCTCTCCTGGGCTCCGCCGCAAGATTTTGGGCCTCTTCAATGACGTCACCAGTCACGTGTGATACGGAGCCATTATGTGCCATGACACCAGCGTGACCCACGTGATCACTGAGGTGCAATTACAAGCCTCAGCAGTCTGTGACATCATTTAAGAGGCTCGAAGACCGGCACCGGAACCCAGGAGAGGTGAGTAACACTTTTTTTTAATGTTTGATCACCTTCTCTGGGCCTCCGATCTGAAGAGACCCTAGAGTATACTAATAGCAGTTTTGTTTTAGAGGTGTTCAGGCAAATCTTGCGACTTTTGCCCAACAAATACTAAGTGCCACAGTCCTACTTACAGATTCCTGCTCCTGCTCACAGCCACCTCCGCTCCCCCTTCAACCTCCAGAAGGTCCCGTTATATGGGAAGAACAGGGCCCTCTAGAGGGCTGATGGGGTGGAGTCAGAAACGGGGATCAGTAAGTAAATAGCAAATCCTATTAAGTAGTTCCACCACTGTGTATGATCCTCCAGATGCTTGCAGTTGTGCATAAACCTACTATTCAGCCACCCCCAAAAAGTGCTCACAATCAGAAACGGTTGAAATGGGCCCACACATACATGAAGAATAATTTTGAAAAGGTCTTGTTAACTAATGAGTGCCAGGCAACCCTGGATGGTCCAGATGGATGGAGTAGTGGATGGTTGGTGGACAGCCACCATGTTCCAACAACCCTGCAATGTCAGCAAGGAGGTGATATGTTTTGGCCCGGAATCATGGGGAGAGAGCTGGTAGACCCCTTTAGAGTCTTTATGTGTGAAAATGACCTCTGCAAAGTATATAGAGTTTCGGATTGACCACGTTCTTCCATGGTACAAAAAGAAAAACAAAATCATCTTCATGTATGACAATGCACCATCTCATGCAGCAAAAATACCTCTGAGTCATTGGCTGCTATGGGTATAAAATGAGAGAAACTCATGACGTGGCCACCATTCTTCCCTGACCTCAACCCTCAAAGAAGGGCTCCTATGTTAACATGTAACTTGGCCTGTTAAGATGTTTTTGACTGAAATAGCTTTTGATTTCAGTAAATGTGACATATTAATGCTGCAAATTCAACAAATGACTATTTTCAAAATGTTTAGAAACTCATTTGTGCAGTATAATTTGCAACAGTGGATTTTAATTTTTTTAATTTGTGAAAAAAAATGTTATCATTGGTAGGTTTGTCCAGTAAAATCTGATTTATACTCTAATGGGTAAAGATTTGTATATTATACTGACCATTTAAGAAAACCAGAGAAAAATATAATCTGCATTATAATTTGGAACTTTGTGTATTGGAAAATTGTAGAACATTTAAGTATACAAATAATTTATTTGCTGCAGCTGTACAACCCCTTTAAGGATGTACACTGATGTTTCTGTTCATGATCTCTGGTCCTGCTGAATAAAGCCAAAAGCTGTACTTTTGAGTGAGCATTTGTTCATTCAAACAGGGGACATAGGAGTCTCTGTTCCACCTACACGTACAACACAACTATGGTCAAGTGGGGCACTTTGGAGGATGTAGACCCAGCAGTCAAGTTTGGTTTTTGTTGGCGTGTGTGTGGGTTTTTTTTTTTTTTTTTTTTTTGGGTTTATTTTTGTGGGTTGGTGGGCGGGGGGGGGGGGGGGGGCCCCCGCGGGCCCCCCCCGGGGGGGGGTTGGGGGGGGTGGGGGGGGGGGTTTGCCCCCCCCCCCGCCCCGCCCCCGGGGGGGGGGGGGGGGGGGCCGCCCGGGGGGGGGGGGGCGGGGGGGGGCGGGGGGGGGGGGGTGTTTTTTTTGTGTGTGGGGGCCCCGGGGGGGGCGGAAAAAATAAAAACCCCCCCCCTGCCGCGCCAAAAAAAACCAACCTAAAAAAATGAGGTATCCCTGCATGTAAAAATGCCTGATCTGCAAAGGTATAAAAGTATTTTCCCATACTATGACCGGTGTAGTGGATAAAAGAATAAAAATGACCAAAACAATGTATTTTTCCAGTTTTGCCTTCAAAAAAAAAAAAAAAAAAAAAAAAGCAATCAAAACATCAAACATTGTCTAAAATGGTAGAAATAAAATGTACATCTGGCCCCGCAAAAAAGGTGCTTTATGCTGCCTTATATATGGAAAGATAAAAAAGTTACAGTGTCAGAATATGGCGACTCCAAAAAAAATTTTTTTTTTTTAAGTTTTAGATTTTTTTTTAAGGTGTTAAAACATAACAAAAACTATATAAACTTTGTATTGACATAAACAAAATAACCCCCAGAATATGAGTAACATGTCACTTTGGCACAGTGAATGCTGTAAAGACAAAACCCACAAGAAAATGGCACAAACGCAGTTTCTCTTTAAATCCACCCCACTCTAATTTTTTTTCCAGCTTCCCAGTATATTGTATGAAACAGTGGCGTAAGTACCACCGTTGCAGCTGTAGCAGCTGCCACAGGGCCGGGGATCTTAGGGGGCCCCTCTGTGAAGCAGAGGGGTCTGTGAGCAGGAGCAGGGATTGGCAAGTAGGGTCCCGGGACCACGGCAAGAGTATTTGTTAAGTGAAGACAAACAAATACTGTTATTATTATACTCTGGGGTCTCTTCAAACCCCCAAGTATAATGATCGGAGACCCAGGGGAGATGACAAACATAAAAACCAGTGTTACTCACGTCACGTGGCATCACAGCGTTGTGATGCATAAATATGTCAGTGTAACCCAAGTCTTTGCCGACATTGAAGAGGGTCGAAAACAGCAGGGGGTCAGGGCGAAGCCCAGGAGAGGTAAGTACCACTGGTTTTTATGTTTGTCACCTCCCCAGGGCCTCCAATAATTATATTCTGTGGTCTAAAAAGACCCCAGAGTATAATAATAGTTTGTGGGTAGTAGGGGCATAACACTGTGTGGAGGGGCCAATATGGGACATAATACTGTGTGGAGGGGCCACTATGGGACATTATACTGTGTGGAGGGGCCACTATGGGACATTATACTGTGTGGAGGGGCTGCTATGGGACATTATACTGTGTGGAGGGGCCGCTAAGGGATATTTTACTATGTGCAGGAGCCCAGTCTTTGCTAGTTACGCCCCTGGTATGAAATATTAAATGGTACACAGCCCTCATACGGTTTTGTGAATAGAAATATAAAAAAGTTGCTGTGCTGTAAAACGCCATGTTTTTTGCTGCGGAGTTTCAGCCACAGTCAAACCTCGGTGTTTTTCGCCATGTGGGGCCCCGGCCTCAAGTAGCCAATGCAAGTAAAAAACAATGCAGTGTATTTAGGAAGTCTGTCTCTATAGCATATTGCTTGTGGTTAGGGCAGCATGAACCTGCTAACAGGTTCCCTTTAAAGTATGCTTGTTAATTTTCAGAAACTGCTTTCTAAAAGAAAAAGGCCAGTGACGCACATGTTGTGTGGACTTTTTTTCATCCTTTCTGTATTTACATGCCACACATTCTGCTTAATATGCCATGCTATTAAATGAGGACGTAATACTCATCTAACCCCAGGTCCCTGGGAGAGAAACAGTACATAGCTCCAACATCCCCTATTTATAGATAAAAAAAAAGATTAAAAGTGCAGCATACTATGTTATTTTATCTGATAAAATTCCAGGCTCCCTATGCTACACCCCCTCCATTTTTTTATTTTTTTTTACACAGGACCGCTATCCACATTTTCGACATTTTATTTAAGGGCACATTTATTCATGGGCTTGGCCCTGCTTAACCCCATTGTGTGTACACACATTAATAGTGACCTTCATTTTGTAACATACAGTATAATGCCCACTTACTGTCCTCCACACAGTATCAAGATTTGCTACAATATGTACAATAGAGACATTAGGTATACCAATACACCTTCTAAGTAACCATTTTTGCTCAGGCATGGAGTGATACAATTATATCCCACCAATATTATAGCATTCTTTCCCCCAGGATCATAGAGCTCATGGAGGGGAGGGGGCTACAGCTAAATTAACTTATACTTTTATACTTTTCTTAGTTCATAGCTCTTCTGCCTTATAGCAGACTTGTCTCTTCTCCTGACATGTCCATTTTAGTGCATACTAGTATTTCATGCAAAATAATCCTGATGCTTTGTTTTGTATACCTATACTTTGTACAGTTCCTCTGTTATTCCTCCTAGAAATATATGAATAAATTGAGAACTGGGTGTTACGAGTTGAGGGTATGTCAGTACACAGTCTGACATTATCCAATCCAATATGACCACAGCAGACTGTGTATGGAGACAACTCTTCAACAAGGGGGATGGTAACACCCAGTTGTCAATTTATTCACCCAATTATTGGAGAAATAATAGAAAAATGGCACAAAGTTTTTAGAAAAGATTCCCCAGAATTGTTATTTCATGGGGTTTACCAGTATTTATACAGACATGATAGGAGAGATGACATAGCCCATAATGAGTTGAATGAGACAGCCTCTCCCTATAACCTGTCTGCATCCACTGCACAGACTTAGAAACCAAAATTACTTGATAAAAATAAATCGGCTGTGACAGGCCTGGAGAGGAGAGGAAGGTGCTGTTCTGCTTACATTCCCATGTTATTCTTCTTCGGCTTACTTTCCTGTTAGAGAAAAAAAAACCTCTCTCCAAATATTAACATTTCCACACAGAAACCAGAGTCTGACGCCAGTGGTATAAACAGAATTAGCGAGCGGAAACTTGGCACTTTCCAGTAAAAGCATGAAAAAAATAATTGAGATAACATTCCTATCTGCAATTGCATTCACTAACCTAAAAATATAGCTTGTGGTTGAGCCAATATGTGTACAAGTACCGAATAATTCTGCTTGCCTCACGTGTTCTGCAGTCCAAACAGTAATGGGTTTAGCATTAGATGCATCGCTGGAACTCTCTACAAAGTGCTGTGCAAGCTTGACGCTCCAGCTGCTGTGAAACTATAACTCCTAGCATTACCTGACAGTCAGACTGGGAGTTGTAGTGTAGGCTACAGACTGATGCACTATAGGACTGATTTTATGAATGGCTACTCATATATAAAAGCGGATCGATCGTCACTCCCCTCTATCTGCTGGTTTACAGCAATCAAAAAAAGTGCATACAGAGTAGGAGCATTTAGCTGATCTACAGTCATGGCCAAAAGTTTTGAGAATGACACAAATATTATATTTTCACATGATCTGCTGCCCTCTGGTTTTTATGTGTGTTTGTCAGATGTTTTTATCACATACAGAAATATAATTGCATTCATATTATGAGTAACAGAAGCTTATATTGACAGTTAGAATGAGTTAATGCAGCAAGTCAATATTTGCAGTGTTGACCCTTCTTCTTCAGGACCTCTGCAATTCTCCCTGGCATGCTCTCAATCAACTTCTGGACCAAATCATGACTGATAGCAGTCCATTCTTGCAGAATCAATGCTTTAATTTTGTCTGAATTTGTTGGTTTTTGTTTGTCCACCCGTCTCTTGATGATTGACCACAAGTTCTCAATGGGATTAAGATCTGGGGAGTTTCCAGGCCATGGACCCAAAATCTCTATGTTTTGTTCCCTGAGCCATTTAGTTATCACCTTTGCTTTATGGCAAGGTGCTCCATCATGCTGGAAAAGGCATTGTTGAGCGCCAAACTGCTCTTGGACGGTTGGGAGAAGTTGCTCTTGGAGGACATTCTGGTACCATTCTTTATTCATGGCTGTGTTTTTAGGCAAGACTGTGAGAGAGCCAATTCCCTTGGCTGAGAAGCAACCCCACACATGAATGGTTTCAGGATGCTTTACAGTTGGCATGAGACAAGACTGGTGGTAGCGCTCACCTCTTCTTCTCCAAATAAGCTGTTTTCCAGATGTTCCAAACAATCGAAAAGGGGATTCATCAGAGAAAATGACTTTACCCCAGACCTCAGCAGTCCACTCCCTGTACCTTTTGCAGAATATCAGTCTGTCCCTGATGTTTTTTCTGGAGAGAAGTGGCTTCTTTGCTGCCCTCCTTGAGACCAGGCCTTGCTCCAAGAGTCTCCGCCTCACAGTGCGTGCAGATGCACTCACAACTGCCTGCTGCCATTCCTCAGCAAGCTCTGCACTGCTGGTAGCCCGATCCCGCAGCTGAAACACTTTTAAGAGACGGTCCTGCCGCTTGCTGGTCTTTCTTGGGCGCCCTGGAGCCTTTTTGGCACCAATGGAACCTCTCTCCTTGAAGTTCTTGATGATGCGATAGATTGTTGACTGAGGTGCAATCTTTCTAGCTGCAATACTCTTCCCAGTTAGGCCATTTTTGTGCAGTGCAATGATGACTGCACGTGTTTCTTTAGAGATAACCATGGTTAACAGAAGAGAAACAATGATGGCAAGCACCAGCCTCCTTTTAAAGTGTCCAGTGGTGTCATTCTTACTTAATCATGACAGATTGATCTCCAGCCCTGTCCTCATCAACACCCACACCTGTGTTAATGGAGCAATCACTGAAACCATGTTAGGTGGTCCTTTTAAGGCAGGGCTGCAATGATGTTGAAATGTTTTGGGGGATAAAGTTCATTTTCTAGGCAAATATTGACTTTGCAAGTAATTGCTGTTAAGCTGATCACTCTTTATAACATTCTGGAGTATATGCAAATTGCCATTAGAAAAACTGAAGCAGTAGACTTTGTAAAAATTAATATTTGTATCATTCTCAAAACTTTTGGCCATGACTGTAGAGATGGTACTTAACTCCATATGTCGTACTTTTTATATGTTGGTTCAGCTTAACACCATTGACGTAAATAGGGCTAAACTGCAATACCACACAAAACCTATGGAGAGGAGTGGCACTATTTTTAGAAGAAAGAAGTCATCGTTTTATAATCATGTACAACCCCTTTAAGGAAGGTCATAATATTTACTGCGATTCATCTCTAATAGGGGTCAGATTCTTAGGACTAATATCCATATTTTACTATAATTTGTTTTCCTAAATGGTTGTTTAAAAAAAGTGACCTACCGCACATGCAGAAATCTACGGGTTGTAAACACACAGAACCTCTCAGATACCCTACAGTCATCACTGTCTCCCATCTCTTCTCTCTCCTGTCCTGAACTGGCCACCAAACACTACAATGAGACTCTCAAAGCCACCCTGGATAAAGTAGCACCCTTGACTGTCCGAAAATCCCAACACAGACACCAGCAAACTTGGCACACTCCTCAAACACGTTTTCTTCAGCGATGCTCAAGATGTGCCGAACGGCTATGGCGAAAATCTCAGACATCTGCAGATTTTCTTCACTTCAAGTTTATGCTCAAAGCCTATAACTCTGCTCTTCACCTTGCCAAACAAGCTAACTTCACCTCTCTCATCTCTTCTCTCTCCAATAACCCTAAACGACTCTTTGACACCTTTCACTCCCTCCTCACGCCAAAGGTGCAGGTACCTGTCACAGACCTCAGTGCTCAAGACATGGCCACGTATTTAAAGACAAAATCGACAACATCCGTCAGGAAATAACCCATTCTCCAAGCGGCATCAGTCCCCTTCCCTCCCTTGCTCCTCATTGTCCCCTACTTTTACACCTTACAAAAATTTTTAACCTTTTTCTTCTGGAATGTTTCCCTCTTCCTTCAAACATGCTGTCATAACCCCACTACTGAAAAAACCCTCTCTTGACCCATCCTGTGCTGCTAACTACCGACCTGTCTCTAACCTTCCCTTCATCTCTAAACTCCTGGAATGCTTGGTCTACTCCTGCCTAATCCGCTATCTCTCTGCTAACTCTCTTCTGGACCCCTTACAGGCAGGTTTTCGTGCACTACACTCTACAGAAACGGCTCTCACAAAGGTCTCCAACTATCTCTTGACAGCTAAATCTAAAAGGAACTATTCACTACTTATTCTTCTGGATCTCTCAACAGCATTTGACACTGTAGACCACCAACTCCTCCTCACTATGCTCCATTCTATTGGCCTCAGAGATAACGCTCTCTCTTGGTTTTCTTCCTATCTCTCTGACCGCTCATTTAGTGTATCATTCGCTGGTGCTATTTCTTCTCCTCTGCCCCTTGCGGTTGGGGCTCCTCAAGGCTCGGTCCTAGGTCCCCTCCTCTTCTCTCTGTACACAACCTCAGTTGGACAAACCATTCGCAAATTTGGCTTTCAATACCATCTTTATGCAGATGATACCAAACTATATGCCTCATCCCGTGACATCACCCCTGCACTACTACAGAACACCAGTAACTGTCTCTCTGTTGTCTCTATCATCATGTCTTCTCTTTATCTGAAATTAAATCTTTCAAAAACTTTCCCTCCATCTACTAACCGACCTAACCCTGATATCTCCATTTCTGTCTGTGGCCTTACTATTACCCCGAGGCGGTATGCCCACTGTCTGAGGGTTGTATTTGATTCAGATCTCACCTTTACCCCACATATTCAGACACTTGCATGCTCCTTAAAAATATCTCTAAAATTCGCCCTTTTTCTCACCGTGGAAACATCAAAAACCCTCATTGTTGCTCTGATTCTCTTTCGTCTTCACTATTGCAATTCTCTTCTAACTGGGCTTACTCTTCTAAACTCTCCCCTCTACAATCTGTCCTGAATGCAGCCGCCAGACTCATCTTTCTGTCAAATAGGTACACAGACGCATCTACCTTGTGTCAGTCAATGTATTGGTTGCCCAGCCATCACAGAATACAATATAAAATTATCACACTCACCCACAAATCCATCCATAGCGCCGCGCCCCCCTATATCTCCTCTCTTGTCACTGTCTACTGCCCTAACCGTCCTCTCCGTTCTGCCAATGACCTTAGACTTGAATCCTCTGTTATTCAATCATCCCACTCCCGTCTCCAAGACTTTTCTCGAGCTGCACAGGTGCTCTGGAATGCTTTACCCCACACAATCCAATTAATCCCCAACTACAGCAACTTCAAAACTGTCCTAAAAATCACATCTGTTTGGTCAGGTTTATCACGTGCCCTGATCACAGTGTAGTGTGAGGAGGTGTAGAACAATAACACCTTTTATCCTTCCTCCTCTGTTCCTCAGATCTTGGCCCCTCCATCTAGAAGTTACACTGCACTCCTTGCACTTAGTATCTGTTTATTCACAGATACTGGCTGGTGACGGGTTCATACAGTTTCAGTTACATAACCTTTTCTATTAAAAGATGGCTGGACCATGGTAGCAAACAACCCCTCTGATCTCTTGTGTCCTCCTATCTCCTCATAGAATGTAAGCTCTTGTGAGCAGGGCCCTCACTCATTGTTTGATATGTTTATTTCTTTGTCACATTGTAATGTCTCATATTGTCTGTTCATGTGTCCTCTGATTTGTAAAGTGCTACAGAATATGTTGGTGCTATATAAATAAAGTTATTATTATTATTAGGGCCTTAGGGTTCCCGCATACGACTGTTTGCAGTCTCTGGGTCAGTAAAAACGGCGTGGATGACACACAAATTAGTATCCGTGTGTCATCCGTGGTTTTCACTGACCCATACAATCAAATGAATTGACAGAGCCGCAATTAAGGACAGATATAGAACCTGCTCCATGGCTTGCAGCCCTTCAATTCAGCCCGGACACACAGCCGCTAAAACTACGGTTGTGTGTCTGGGCCTGTTGAAATGTATGTGTCCATACTTTGATCCACAATTGTGGATCAAAACGAAGTTCATGTGCATGAAGCCTTAGAAATAACATTTGGTGGGGAACATTTACAGCACTCAATTTCCAAGCTTTATATATCTTCTGTATTATCTTCTTTTGATTAAAGAACACACCATAAAAAATCCACATAGAAGGAAGTCGTTCGAGGAGACGGCAAGGTTGAATATATAGGATTTATGAGAAGTGACAGAGTAGTTCAAGAGGAAAGTGAATGCATACATCACACCGCTCATTGGTGCCTGCTTCACATTGTAAATGCCCAAGACAGGACTTCTTGGTACAGCTATAATGGACATACTAGAAAATGGAGAAAGCCCACAAAAATTATAAAATTACATTTTCATTAATCTATAATGTATCCTCCCGAGTGTCTAATAAATGTAAATTCTTATGTATGGTTTACCAGGCAGTACTCATATACTGGCAGGGTCTCTGTGTGCTGTAAAAGGGACTTATACCTTTGGAATGGCTAAACGGATTTGGATTCATCAAGGCATATTGTACCCTGGTCTTGATGTCCTCTGCACCAGCGCAGGGCCCGCTTAAATCATGATCAAACTGTGCCTTTTCATGAATTTGGTGCATCCTCCTGCCACCCTTCCCTTTTCGGTGTAGATTTTGCAATCATTTGTGCCACTTTTGTGATGTAAAGGTTAATGACGCAGGTGGTGGCCACACCCATGCCCAACTCCGCCATGTACACTTTTGTAAACGTGCCAAAGTCAGCACAAAAATAACCCTAATGATGAATTTCCCCATTGTATTTTAAGTGTTTGCTTTACAGTGAGCACAGCTAAGGGTTACCAGGAGAATATTTATTAAGCACTACCACATGCCTTGGCTGTCAGAATATATGCCCTGTTTGTCCTGTGGTTACACTGTACATCGTGTGCCGGCACTAGTACAATACATGTCTTTGCTCCTACATATTTATTAACTCTCTATAGATATATATAGGAGGTAGTTGAACAGTTTATTAACACCAGATTATATTCTCCTCCACCATGAAACTGCAACACCAAGAATTTAGGAAATCACAGGAATGATAGACCCAAATGTGCTCAGAGGGAGACAGGTCTGGAGATACTGCAGGCCATGGGGGCATATGTAGGCCACGTGGACTGCTTCTGGGACACTTTGGAAAATAGTTGTACCACTGGTTCCATACCCAAATCACCCAAATGTAACACCAAGCTGTCAGAATACCTGAAATGAAAGCTAGAGGGGTCTGGCTACTATACATTATTCCACCCCACACCATAATCCCAATAGTAGGATCATTGTTACGTTACCTTGAGAAGGTCTCATCAAGGCATTGCCACGTGGTCTCCAAACCAATCCGAGGCTATCAGATAATAAGTGACAATAACTGGCACCTCTATGAACAAAAGGTATCACACAATACTCTCATACCTCACATCTGCTTGTTGAGATTTCATTTGGCTAAAAACTTTACTTTCCATACCATATGTATGTCCCTTCCATATGCCACGGAGTAGAACACGGTGCACGAACATTTGATCATTTGTAGATCTTAGTGACACCTGCCATTTCCTCAATTTGCATAATCTTACAGCTTGTCCTTCTTGGTGTTGCAGTTTCAATGTCAAGGAGTGTACTAAAGAAATTACCAATATAAAGCAGAAAAATCATAGACTGTCAGATATGGAGGTAACAAGCAATGAGGTCCAGCATCTGAATATTAGCTGAAACTCTAACATATTTATGCAATTCTTGAATACATATTCTTTAATGTAGCTGTGTTAATACCTCATTCACACCAATTATGGGAACATCCGCTAAGCCCATCTCTTTAAGGAGGTTATCTTGTCAGGTAAGCCAAGGCTAGTGGCTGCTGAAGGAGAAATGTAGTATTACAAGACAATCATTCAGGTGCACTGCATTCTTGTCACACAAGGAAAGGTTGAGTTTGCCAGAAATAGAGCCATTTATAAAAGGTCTGGCTCACTGCAAAAAAACGCTGCGGAAAAGACAGCGGCAGAAAGGCATCACGGTTTTTCCCGCAGCGTTTTTCACAGAAACTCCGTAGAGTTTTCCTCTGCAGACTTTATGCCCCTATTATACCTATGCGGAAAACGCCAACGTTTCCGTAGGTGTAATTCTCATGCTGCGATTTAACGCAAGGGTTTTTTCGAAATCGCAGCATTTCCGCTGCAGATTTTTTTCTGCAAGGTGTGGATGGGATTAGCCAGAATCCACTTTGCAGGTAATGTAAAACACAGAGTTTTCGCAAGGTAGGGCTCCAGCCTAAAGGAGGTTTCAAGGTTATGGATAGAATTGATCCATCCTTCGGAGATGTCATCAATATAAAATCAGTGGGGGTCTAACACCCAGCTCTGTTCTCTGAGTAGTGGCCTGCCGAGTTATTACAGCTCAGCTCCAAAACACTACCCAGAAAAGGCAGCTGTGCTTCTTGCTCTGTTCTCGGTTAGTCCAGCATTGGCTGTTGCTGAAAATAACTGATCTGTAGGGGTTCAGGGTGTCTGACCCCCAACAATCTGACATCAATGACCTATCCTAAAGATAGGGCATCAATATCCATAACCTGGAAAACCCCTTTAGGCCAAGGCCCCGGGGTAAATGCTGCGAGCAAAATCATGACGTTTTACAGTCCCTGCAATGTGGATGGAATTCTTGCGAATCCCAGCCACACATTTCAGAAAAATATGCACAGCGGAAATGCCTCGATTTCCTAAACCGTAACGTTTTTGGAAATTGTAGCATGTCAATTATACCTACGAAAACACTGTTGGTTTCCCTATACCGTATAATTGAAGGAGAAAGTATGCAGGGGAAAACTCTGCGGACTATCTGTAAAAAGTGCTGTTGGAAAAACCGTGATGCGTTTCTGCCGCTGTTTTTCGCGCATGCGCTTTTTCGCTGCGGCCCGTTACGTGGTGTGGAAAAGCTGCTTTTTTGTTGCAGAATTTGCTGTGGTTTTTTGAGGAGTGGATTTAACAGAAATGAGAATTATAATAGCTTCCTTTGTATTTCCCATGGGAAATATAGAGGGGAAGCATTTACTGTATACTTTTCCTTTCTGCTAAATCCACTGCAGGCTTTGGCTAAAAAAAAACCCAGCTTTTTCCACAAAGTGGGGCCTTAGCTGCCTAACTGCCCACACCCCCTGCAGCTTCCCACCCCGTAGTAAGATTGCGAGGTCCTGATCAGTTTTCCTGTCAGGTGGGAGTCTTGTGAAGGCTCCTGGACCTGCCGTTGTAGGAACAGTACATAAGTATGTGATTGCATGTTCCCTGACTTAAAAAAGAAAAAAAAAAAAAAATTCTGTATAATAACAGTATCAATAAAAACTGCAAATCTCCTTGCAAAAGTTAAGTCCTGACACAATGCCATCAACAGAAATATAAAAAAGTTATGGGTGTCGGAATATGAGCAAATTTTGCTTAAAAGTTCTTCTTAATACATTATATGAAAAGCTAAATTGTGGCTTTAACAAATACAACTTGTGCCACAAAAAAACCCTCACACACCTATGTAAATGAAAAGTAAAAAGTTGGAAGGAAAAATTTGAAAATGAAAAATGTCTTTCAAGAAGGGGTTAAGAAAAGAACCATAAGCAATATACCATCTTTTCTTATTGAAATGTATGACCGAGTCTGAAGCCTTAATAATCCATACTCGGAATTGATGGGTCTGTTAGTATACACTAAATGCGTGTAGCAGTTAGCAGTGTTCTCCATGACTAAGATTGTTCCCGAATGTCACGGCAGCACCTGTAGAGCCAAGTCTGTGACATTCATGGCAACGGCTGTACAAATTAACTGTGTCTTTAAAAGAAATGTGGGCGGCTTTAATGAGCATGTACAAGCCAAGCAAACTAAGTGCTTTTACGTGTCGAAACTACAAACACTTACAGCTCCTTATGTACACAGCCAAAAACTGTTTACATGTGTCAGCTTAAAGAGACATTACTCATGAAGATGCCAGCTGCAAACGTCACCCACTTATTTTAATGCTGGAACTGCACATTTGCAGCCTCTTCATACGAGCATGAGATGAAGAGTTCAGCCCTAACCCTTGTTTCTGCCAGTGGGTGACAGATGATGGAACATAAGGGACATAAAATCATATTGACTAGAGCAAAGAAAAGTGCAAGTGGGATCTTAGTCATGCAAGAGGCAACAAAATGAGGCTGCGAAGTGCGCAACTCCACCAGCAAAGACATAAACTGCATTTCTGACATGCTTCTTTTGTCTGTTTGATTCACTACTTGGGTACAAAGTTGGCAGAACCATGTGATCAGCTGATAACCTTATGTCTATGGAGACCTACAGACTGTCCACCAATGGCAGGTGTCGAAAAAAAGAAGGATGGAGCATGTTGGAGTTTAACACGTCTGATCCTTGACTGCCGTGTCACGCCACACTGAAATACATATAAGATTTTAGCTTGACTGGTATGGTCACCTAAAGGACTAATAGGTGATTTGTAGAATGAAACAAGTAGTATAATGTTGTAGCGTGTTAGCCATAGAAAGTAGTGGAAGAGTGAAGAAATCAGGCAATACCTTTTAGAGGTATATAAAAAATCTGTGAATTTCGTTCTTAAAACACCATGTCTGATGGGAGCTAGTCTTCGGCTACTTATAAATATACTCAATTAGCCTCTAAAAGGTATTGCCTGATTTCTTCACTCTTCCACTATAATGAAACAAAAAATAGGATCTCTAGAAGTAAGTGATCTGCTCCACTGACAGACTGATATGTAAATGACTTCTGCTAGGTTCTGATATCAGGGTCGAGCCTTAGACTAGCAGAGAGTCCTCTGGCAGTCAAACCCAACTTTTAAGAGGCTCTGTCACCATTTCCACTAACTTCAACTTTTTGCATCCTTCCCTAGGTCCTGCTCCACTGACTCTGAATTTTTTCTCTAGCCTCTATTGTTCCCAAGCAATCATTGCTATTAATTTTAGCACAGGTATGCACTCTATTGTACCAGAATCAGTGGAGCAGAACCTATGGAAGGACATGATGAACTGGAATTGGTGGGGGTGGTCAAAGGTCTTCTTTAATTTCCATTTATTCATTAGTGACACATTTTAAAGGGTTTCATAAAAACACAATGGGGGGGATTTATCAGGGCCTGCATGGATAGCGCCTGCAACAGCAGAGAATTTATGACAAAGTGCAAGCCTCGACATAAATTAGGCGCATCCTCCAGCAGTCCATGCACTGATACTGAAATTTGCGCCAGCTAGTAACTACTGTCAATTTTAGTCATCATTTATGCCATAAAAACGTAATAAATGATAATAAATCTGGTGGGGTTAATGGTCCAATGCACAGCCTGCCCTCGCCATGTCCCCTTTTCAGAAAGTGGTGAGGGTAACATAAAAACACCCATGCAACAATTTTTGTTGCAAGTACCATTTGAAAAGTTGTGACTTTATAATGCCAGAAAACCGGTTTCAGGGCTTCATTTATCTGCCCCAATGGCTAATATTTACTAGACAACAAGTGGATAGAGTAGATGGCAAGAGCTGAACCAAATTTATGAAAAGGCACACATCCCTTAAAAGTCTCAGACAGGCAAAAAGACTTTTTTATGACAATAAAATGGTTAGGTGCTGAATGTACGACCACTGGGACCCACCTGGTCACTAGTTTGAGGATCCTAAGTCTTTCCATCCTCCTCACCTGCTCCCTTCCAGCACACACATTAAGGTTCCTTCCAAAGTCTATGAGACTGATGGAGGTAGCCGAGCACTGGGGATAGGTGATAAATGTGCTATGGAATCAGATTCCAGCTCTTATGAAGAATGATAATTGAAATTCGTGATGTGGTTGCTATGGGCGATCGCTGCTCGTCCTGTCTACGTTAGTTTTCCTAATGAGTCGGCTGTATTTGCTAGGCTCCTGTTATGACCCAGTTACGATGCCAATTCATGAGCTTGAACGGGAGCTTGTATGTGTCATTGCTGTAGGTTCTGTCAGCTGAAATCACTTCTGTGAAGTCCTTGCATGAAAAAGCCGGCGCAAAATATAAATATAACCTCCAGATCTGTTCTTAGCGTGACTCACCATTTTATCACAGCGCCGACTAATGCATCTGTCTGCTGACAAAGGTCCTTCACTAATATGGTGTCAAGTTCTCATATTCATGCTTGACATCAGCTAACATCATACTAAGTGACATGTGTTATATGCTGCAGACTGACAGAGAATATAGCGGCCTATTAAGATGATCATATAAAAGATGGCTATGAGAAGATGTACAATGAAATCCCAGTGAAGCATGTAATGTAGACATCACTAGGTGTGGAGACTATTATATTATACTTGGGGGCATAATTGGAGCCATTATGTTACACGTGGGGGTACTGTGGGGGCATTGTGGGTCCATTACATAATTTAACACCCTCATTTTTCTGATTGCCGGCACCTGGAATGAGAGCCGGGGTCGGCAATCAGTTGTTATGACAGTCTATTGAAGGCTCCCAGGCTTGTCTCTCAATGATTTGTATTGCAAGCTGCTCTATGCAGCCTGTAATACAAATGCCGGTAACTTGCAATGCATTGCATTGCAATAGCATTAGCATTGTAATACATTGCATTAGTGATCAGACCCCCTGGAGTTCAAGACCCCTAGGAAGTCCATTAAATACAGTAAAAAAAACAACAACATAGGGAGCTAAAAATTCAAATCACCCCCCATTTCCCTAGAACAAATATAAAAGTAAAAAATACTGTAAAATACATACACATTAGATATCCATGTGTCTGAAAACGCCCGGTCTACAAATTTATAAAAATATTTTTCCCATATGGTGAATGCATGGTGGAAAAAAAATTTAAAAAGCTGAGCCACCATTTTTTCACTGTTTCACTTCTGATAAAAATGTGAATAAAAAGCAATCAAAGCAATAGACATTCCCCAAAATGGTATAACTAAAAAGTGGCCCAGCAAAAAAAAAGACACCCCATGCATGCCTAAATTACAGGTGTTAGAATATGTTTTGTTTTTTTTTTTGCAAAGTTTGGATTTTTTTAAGGGGTTAAAACGTAAATAAAACTATATAAATTTGGCATCCCCAGAATAGTACTGACCTATAGAATACAGGCGACACGTCATTTTGGCTACACAGTGAATGCCGTAAAAACAAAGCCCATAAGAAAGTCACACAAACACCATACAAAGTACACTTTGTCTTACAAACATTAAGCCCTGACTTTTTAGATTTGTTGCAGATTTAGGTGTGGAATTACTGTTTTATTCACCCTCAGCTTTTGCAAATGGTGCACCACAGGTCACAGGTGCAGAGTTTTTTTTTATCCAGGGTGTGAATGATATTCATTTAACTCTCATACACGCTGCGACTAGTGTAAAACACTGCAGATTTTGCAGTTCCAGGTCTGAATGGAAAATCTGAAACATATACATCATATGTGGACATACCCTCACAGTGCTACTAAAACCTCACTTAGGTCAGCTGACCATAAGGCCCCATGCACACGACAATGGATATGTAACAGTCGTTTTTTACCATCCATTACACATCCATTTTTAGAAAAATAGGAGTCAATGGGTACATACATGTAATTTTTTTTTTTAACTGACAATGAATAACATAAATAAAATAGGACGGGTCCTAACTTTGTCAGTTTTTCCTTCCTGATGGACCCTATACAGATCTATGGGCTCAGTTTTTAACGTCAGTTTTTTTGGGTGCTATAGCAGTTTCACTGACATTAAAAACAGATAAGTGAATTGGGTTATCTATTTTCTTCACGGACAGTTACAAACAGATGGAAAACAGGTGCTAATAACTCACATGACCAGAAAATTTATCAAAAATAAGCGACACGCTAATGGAAAACATATTAAAAAAACTGACAGTTTCATCCATTTTAATGTCCGTTTTATGTCAAGTACATGTAGCCTAAAGCTACATTCACACAGCAGTGAAAAATCGACCGCGTGACGGTTGTTTTTCTAACAGCCATCACACAACTCCATTAAATTCACTGTACATGAATAGGGGCTATTCACATGAGCGATTTTTTGATAGTCTTTTTTAATGAGTCATATTCTATTTTTCCCAATTTTCATGGATTCCTCAATACACTGAAATGTATGAGGGTTCCATGAAAATGGGCGCCTGGGTGCAAAACGGCTGTGAAACATGTCCGTTTTTCATGCCCGTTTTGTACCAAGGTCGTGTGAATGTAGTCTTACACTTTTGGAGCCCCAACAGACCTACAGACTACAGTTACCTGGAACTTTTCTTTATATTGACACTTAAAGTGCCAGGTTATATTGTTCAGCTAACATTGGTCAGACACTGATGGTACACGAGTCAAAAGGAAGAAGCATGCAAGTTTCTAGGCATAACGTGCGGGTCACCAGAGCAATACAATACTATATATATATATATATATATATATATATATATATATATATCCCACTACATATCAGATACTGGGATTTCCTTGTGTAACTTGCTTGAGCATTTTATGGGCTACCCCGCCTCTCATTTCTGCCTCTTCATCTCTAAGTCACTGGATCTTTTGAAATAGTCAAAGGCGACTGAGTCTTATAGTCAGGGTGTCGACAGAAAAAATGCAGCAATAACCATTTTATGAGTGTCATGGTTCACATTGGATGGAGATGATACTTTCAGCAATTCCACAATATTTTGTATGTCCAAAAATAGGCCTGCAGTTACCCTCTGACATCTCTACATAGCAGCGAGATGGATGATTGGTCTACATCACTGAGTCATTCTGAGGTTATGTCAAGTACAGAAAGAAATTAAGCAGATGGGACCATAAAAGGATATTTTGGGAACAAGAAAAACGGATGAGCAAGAAAGAAGATGTGACTTACAGTAAAGTATTACCCAAATTAGTCTATCTGCGCAGAATAGACAAGATGTGAATACTGCAGGCAATAAAAGAAAACCATGGCCGTAGGGGCTATTCACATCATACTGTGATCATCCGTTTAACAGATCAGTTTTACAGATACAAAACACAGATGCTGAAAATGGGTGGTTATCTGTTTATATTGTCGATATATAAAATAATGATCCTTTTCTGTCCGTTTTCTTGTTTGAAGGCCTGAAAAGTGGGGCATACTACACTTTTGTGTCCTACAGTAAAAACGGACAGAAGCGGATCTGTTTTTATTTAACACTGACTATGTAAATAGATAGCCATCCATTTGCATCTGATTTTTTTTTTTTGATCCACAAGGCTACATTCACATCTGCATCACATGCCTGTCCAGGGCAGAACCTGCCTGAAATCCATCCAAATATTTTGTCCAGCAATGTCAGAAAAAAACATAAGGGACACCCGACTGCCCCCATTATAGTCAATGTGATCCATTGTTGTCTGACATTTTTGCATTCTTTTGCTCTTGTGGAACCAGAAGAACAGACAGAACGAAGCAAATGTGACTGCACCCTGAAACTGTTCTATTAAACAGATCATCAAAACATGATGTGAATGGCCCCTAAGATATCTATGTAATCTATTCACTTGTCTATTCTTATTAAAAGAAAATGCAAGAAAATGAGAGTGATCTACTGAATTATTAAACATAGGACAACAGAATGCATAACTATATACCCCATTACTATTCCGCACTTAAAGTGACACTAACAATCTGTAAGCTGTGTGCTGCCGGCAGAGATACAGCATCAGACGGCGCAGGCCATCTTCCTAGCGGCTTTGTGCATCGTACAGTTGTCGAGGCAACCAGTCTGCCCTGTCTGAAAATTTTATCGGGAGATGCAGCCAAGACTCTGCTCACAAAAGGTCTAAGCTTTCCATCAGATATATACACTGGGTACGTTGCCTGACGTATACCTTCAATAGAAGGTTCCAATATATGCCGCTGCATAGACACACAGTGGTATACAATATCCGTTGAACCTTTTGGAAAAAAAAGTGTAATTGAATAGGAATATGTAGTTAAATATACTTTTCTATTCACTAAAAAAAATTATGGATTAGGCTACTTTAAAGAGGCTGTCCAGGCAAAATAAAAGCTCACCTGTCCCCAGTGCTCCGATGTCCTCCCAGGGCAGTCCAGTTTGGTCGACTGCCTTCTTGTTCATGAATTTCTCACCAGCTGTGACGTTCCAGATCCGTTCCGCAAAGGCCGCTGATTGGCCTTAGTGGTCTCCTGACTGCTGAGGCCAATCAGCGGCCTCAGGAAGGGAACCAGTGACGTCACAGGTAGTGATGTCTCCCATTCCCTTCTTGAGGCCACTGATTGGCGTTAGCGGTCACGTGACTGCTGAGGCCAATCAGCTGCCTCAGGAAAAGAACCGGGGACATCACAGGTAGTGACGTCTTCGGTTCCCTTCTTGAGGCCGATGATTGGCTTCAGCTGTCACATGGGGCGGGTACTTCTCCAGAAGACAACAACGGAGCTGCAGGACTGGAACGCATGGGGAGGTGCCGGAGCTCGGGGGACAGGTGAGTATGGTGTTCTTTTATTTTTTTTCGCCTCCCCCCGCCTAATTAATAAATACAATTTTAGGCCGGACAACCCCTTTAACACCTGTGTCGGAGGCTCGGAGTCGTGAGTGAAAAAGTTCTGCACGCAGGTTTTTTTTGTCTGGCAAAATAGTCAAAATGAGAGATGCCCAACGGACTCCATTATAGTCAAAGGGGGCCGCTGGAATCCATTGTTGTCCATTATTAGATAAATACATTTTTACTGTCTAGTCCGTTCAGCTGTTCGTACAGTGAAACAGAAGAATGGACAAAACAACCCCAACCCAGCCAAAGTTTGACAAACACCTGCTCTGTATGGAAAAATATAGTGCTCAAATGCCATGGAAACAAACCCTGCCAAATTGTGGCAGTGTCACTTTAAGGTGAATCTGTAAATAAAGAGATTCACAGTGGATAAGATTTCTCTAACCACAGAAATCCACTATTTTGTCTGGTGGAAGCTGCACCCAACTACAGGGGAATGCAACATTACTTGCTACTTTTTCCCAAACTGTGGGTCCATAGAACTTTCTTTTCCATACTGCAGTAAGGATATTACTGGAGTGTTGTATGTGAGGTGGGGGGAGGGGGGCATGAAGGTAGCAGAGCTGTGTGTGTGGAGGGGATGTAGAGATAGTGGGGTTGTGTTTGCAGAAAACATAGAGGTAGCAGGGCCGTGTGTGTGTATAGCAAAGGCATGTATGAAGGAAGAAGCAGCAGAACAGAGGCAGTATACAGCTGAATAGAGGCTGAATATAGATGACCTTTATTTTCAAATGGGATCTCCAAAAGCGGGTCCCACTTTCAGAAAATTTAGAAACCACTGGTCTATATACATCTGTAGACTAGGTCAAAGGTGTATGGAAGAGACATGTTGTAGACACTCCTGTATGTCATTGTTAATATTTTGAACTGTATTTTTTTGGGTAATGGGTTTGCCAGTGGAGGAATTGGCAAAGATTTTAGGCAGAGAAGCAGAAAGGCGAGAAGTAGGCTAACACGGCAGCAGCACTGAGAGTGCCAACCACGTTGCTAAATCAGCATTGTACCAAAGGCACATTGAGTTTTGAGGCAAATGGGAGGAGTGAGATGGGGTGATACCGAGACAAAAAGCAGGGGTCAAGACAGGCCTGTGGAGTTGATACGCCACACCACCAACTCCTATGTTTCTACAGGCCCACTCAGACTTGTGCTCCAGTTCCAATTCTTTCACTAATGGCTGACAGCCATTGTCAGCCAGAAACAGTAAAGATCCTGTATTTCATGAAAAAACTAGTGCTTGAAACCCTATGAAAGTAAATATGAAACAAACTATGTATCTAATTAATTATACAATATTAATAATTGTATACCATAATTAAAAATAATTATTTTATTTTAAAGTTGGAGTCAGTAACTTTTTTTCTGACTCTACCCACAATTGGTCCTTACTTGGACTCCACAGCCCTTGGTCAAAGAATGGCTTCTAAGGGATGGGTTTAATAGCTGCCTGTTTAAAAGTCAATGAAACTGGCTTCTAACGCATCCTGACAAATCTCATTGTCTTACAGTACTGTAGTGAGGTTTAGGCAGGTGTGAAAAAAAAAAGTAAAGCAAGAATACTTTCAGAAAATAGAAGTGGTAATAGTTCATTCTTGTCAATTAACAAAATGCAAAGTGAATGAACAAAAGAGAAATCTAAATGAAACCAATATTTGGTTTGACCTCCACTTTGCCTTTAAGACAGCGTCAATTCTTCTAGGTACAGATCTATCAGAGTTAATGGTCACAGGGATATTGCGCATTCTCTACATTGACCTACTCAGCTATTTTTGGAATTCCCTTAGAAGTGTATGGAGAGAGCAATGAATGTGCAGCCAATCAGCAGCCAAGAGATAGGTGCAGAGGGTTCAGGTGCACAGATGGGATCTTTATCAGATATTTATGGGATTTCCTGTGGATATGCCATAATTGTCAGAGATGGAAATACCTCCCTAAAAAACAACAGCAGTAATATCCTTGAGGTACCAAGTGTAGACAGCATACAGCCACTGTGTAGTCAGTCCCTGCATTAGAAAAGGGTCATTCTGATAGTTTTCATGATTCTCCCGTTTCAATTCTGGCTTTGATTTAGCTTTTTTTTAGAAAGTCTTGGTCCTGTCAATACAAGGGTGGAAGGTCATATTCCAAACCAGTGGCCATAACACATGCACTACTTTCAACTTCTGGAATTGTCTACCCTTATCTACACATTAAGGAGGGAGCTAGAGGGGTATATCAGCACAATGTATGTCCTAATAGGAAGCTGATTTTATCTTTGAACTGCCTGTATATGGGGCATCGGACCTGAAGTTAAGTAGCCAGTTCTTGCTTATAATCTTTACTTTCATTGTACTTGCTTAACTAGTTTGCTTACTATCTTCTGTTACTAAAATCATTTACATTAGTGGCGTGTGGCATTTTTGACTCTCACTATCCTTTGAACCCAACATAAACCAGTCCTATCGTTTTGCACATGGCACAACTATTTTGACCTGTTTATTTGAAATTTTGCCCATTGTGGGATAATGCACAGCAGCCTGAAATGGCTCTGTTTTTGTAAGGTATTTTCTACATGGCAAAATGTTTTGCTTGAGAAGATAATGTTCTATTCTCTTTCTACAAAAACCCTGTTACAATTGGAAACAAGCCCTGCCCGTATGAACAATAGATTTTGGATTGTCTGGGTCCCCATAAATCACTACTTCCATTAATCTAATGGACACAAGGCAACAGATTTTGGATTGTTGGGGTCCCTAAAGATCACAACTGAAAAATGTCTGTTATGGGGAAACCCTTCTTACTGGTATGTTCTTACAACCTTTCTGTCTGACTGGAGATGGAGTGGCACGCACCTCAGGAACCAGCAGATTTGGGCAGGGGCTTTAAAACTTCATAATTACAGGTTAAAAAAAAATCACTTTTCAACGTATGGCTCTTGTATAGTGTTAACTCAGGTATGTGCTTGGCATTTATCAAAAAATGATACTTGACCTTTAGATTCAGCTAATATTTAAAATGAATAAATGTCTTATCAAGAGCGCAGAACTACAGCCCTCCTCCACATCTTTCCTACATCTCAACCCACTCAGCCACGTTACTGCCACCCCTACACATACACACTTTCTCTTCTTCTCTATACATACCAGCACTGTAAAGAATAAATACTAATACAGATCCTTCATGGCCTCTAGTACAACTTTTGATTTTCTGGCAGTATTTGTGCCAGAAAATTTGGTAATATACTTTCTTAATAAATTGTATCTCCTTTCTGTGAAATCCTGCATTTCCTTATTTTTTTCCCTTGTTTCTCTATTGAGAGCTGAAATCTCTCACATCAAACTGTTATCTCTTGTGCATTATAAAACCAAGAACAGAGGTGAGATTTTCAGCTTTCATATGACACCAAGATCACAGTTCTGCCTATAGTATTTCAAAAGATATCGCCACCAATTTAAAGAACTGTATGGATTGGAAGCAGCTGCTGCTGGAAATAAATATGGAAATCCCAACTGTGTTTTTAAAGATGAGAATTTCATCTTATGACACAAGAATTACTGTTCTATTTTTTCTAATGCCAGAAATATATCTGTTTGAAGTGACCCCCTCCCCCCATTAGCGGGTGGTGATTAGTGGTGATTAGCCAAATTCTCACTGCATTACACACGAGTCCAGCCCTCCATACAACTAATGAAAGCAGTGTACAGCTCAACTCTCAGAAGAGAAAGAAAAAAGAAGTGCAGGATTTCACAGAACACAAGCCAAAATTTGTAAATAAAGTAGATCGGTGGTTCTCAAACTGTAGGTCACAACCCCCTCAGGGGTTGTGTGAAGACTGCCAGGGGATCACAAGCCATCAGTGGTAATTAGGCTACAGTCCTGATATAGCTGCTAAGGGAGATGAGTAGAAATAACAAACAGTTATACTCACTTCTCCTGGGCATCCGGAGAGGTTCTGGCCTCCTCTTCAGGCTGATATTTCAGACATCATGCACCCTGGTGTCACCACTAAGGTCTGTGATTGGGCCTCATTGGTCACATAGTGCGTGCTAACATCATAACGCTGGGTCAATGCGTCATGGCCTCAACAAGCCCCACGTGACCACTGAAGCCCAAGCACAGGCCACAGTGGTGATCCATGGGGTGCGGGATGCAACTGAGGCACATTATACTATGCCGAGTAGTATATTATACTGTGTGAGGCCACTTTGAAGTGGGTCAGGAGCATTTTATACTGTGTGGGGCCGCTCTGGAGAATTATACTATGAAAGGCTCTTGGGAGCATTTTATACTGTGTGTAGATACTTTTTTTTTTTTTTTTTGCAAAAGTCACATAACCCTTTTTAAGCGTAACTCACTGTTTTCAAGTGTAAAACACTGAAAATCCATATTTTTCCAGAATTTCTCTTTGGGTCTTTGTCCAGCTTGTCAAGGAACATGACACCAGGCTGTCGCTGTCATGATCTGCTAGGTTAATGAAATGAATAAAGATTCCCTTAGCAGTATCCTCTACTTTGCTAGCAAAGGGAGACTTCACCTATGCAGGGGTAAGGTATATGAAGACTCCATTTTGTCCAGGCCCATGGGAGCTTTACTGGGAGTACCCTTAAAATCTTCCATTGCATTAACTGTTGATCAGTGGGGGTGCCAGGTATCAGACTTACTCCAATCAGATAGTACTGACCTATCCTAGGCTTACAGGGGTTCTCTATTTTTTATAATCCCTTTTTGTAGAAGAAATCCCTCTGAAAATACAGTGATCACGGGTTCTGCTGCAGAGATCCCTAGCAATCAACTGTAATCTGTAGGAGAATCCAGTAGCAACCACCACATAGCCACCACAAGTGCATGTGACGGGTTAGTGATAATCCACCAAGGACCTACTGAGTCCTGGGCACAGGCTGGCAAAACGGCCTCAGTCAGTACCAGGAAACCCTCCGGAAACTGTACATTTAGTGAAATAACGCTCCATCATTCAGGTTACAATACGAGAGGAGCCGACTTCTCGGACTTTAAAGACTGTCTGTTTCCATGGTCACCTTGATTTTATCCTTTAAAAATGTGAACATCATTTCACCCAGATTTTTTTTGTTGTTTTTTTAAGGTTCTATCTTCTGTTGAATAAAAGAAGATGGTAAAAGGGAAAGTGGATTGATTTATCAATATTTATTAAAGCCCCTGCACCACTTTTTCTGACACATGAGAGTGCCCTGAAAAGGTGTGTGGGCTTCAGAAATGCACTTAGCTTTCCATGCCTGTGAATCTGGAGCCAGGGGCATACATATAAAGGATACAGAGGTAGCATTTGCACCCACGCATCAAAACAGAAATTGAAAAGACTTCACGAACAGCAATTCCCCAAAATAATATTGTTATCAGGAATGCCTTGGGATCTGATAAGGTTCAGAGGAGAGAACCGCATACCTCTCCTGCAGATCTGCCTATAGACTTATACGGAATTGCCTTTTATGCAATTTCCTTATTTATTTATAAAGGTCTATCCCTGGGATTGGGGTTTACCTAAACCCTTCGGCTTAGTTCTCAGGGTTATATGATTTGTAGAGTACATAGAAAAAGCCTATTGACGTTTCCTGTGTTATAACCTCCAGAAATAACCATAAAAGCTGCAATCACAAATCTTTTCATGGATGTACAATTCAGAGGATTCATCAGGTAAAAGCTTTCCAGGCTGAAAAGCAAAATCTGTATTATATAATTCAGCAAGAAATCAGATTGAAAACTGAATAGCTTGGATTTCATCCTCAAAGTATAATGCAACATTTTACATTAATACATATATATATATATATATATATATATCGCATGTAACTGGTTTCAACACCGACTTACCATAGTGTACAAAGGAAACAGTTAACTAGCATATTCAGCTCTAGTACATCTGAATGCTAGTTAAATGTGTATATATTGTATGGGCAACTCTTACCTATTGTAGTAATTACTGTAATAGCAAAATAAAAGGAGCCAGCAAATTTCCACTGCTTGCCTGCTCGGTGGGGCTCGGACTGCAGAACCACACGCTCGATCTCTCGGTAGTCCTCTTCAGTAAAATGATATTTTTTTTTTAGGTCAGTCCTCTTTTCCTCCAAGATCCTCTTTCTGGAACTCTCAGATTCTGATTCCAGGGCATCAAAAACTGCAGCTCCCACCAAAAGATAGGAGAACATGCAGAGGATCAGAGACAGAGTCCGTATATTCTGTTTCTTCATTTTGTGTAGGAAGAGTGACAATCCGGACTTGAACATCAAACTAGACATTCGTTCACAGGATGACCTGCGACTGATCACATCTTACTGCCAGTAACTGCACGGTCACTAGACAAGTCCACAAGCCAGTGGCATCTAGAAGAAGAGACAAACACCAGTCCATCAATAACTTCTTATAGAAACAGATGGGTCCAGAAGATACTATTCATCATTCATTCATATACCTCAGTGCTGAACTTAGGCGTTTGTCATGTCACAGACTGATGTGTGAATACAATGTGGATAAAAACAATAAAAAGCAGCAGGTTTACCTGCAGTCCTATATAAAACTACTATACATGTGATATCACAATTGATTTAGTCAGGAAACAAACTCAGCTCTGCTACATTTGTAGACAAATTCATTAACATGTACACGGGGCATTAGATATTTTACCTAAAGAAATAAACATGTTATTTCATCTATGCAAACCATAATACATATTGCCTAGATCCTTACTTCGGGAATATACAATATATGGAAATGACATACAATACAATTCCATCTGTAATGTTATCAGCATCATACACTGTCCCATATGTAGACATTACATAATATATAACATAAGTAAAAAAGTACTGAACCCCTTTAAAAAAGCAACTCCTCAAATATACCTGAATATTATTGGAGTAGCTACCTTCAGCAGCCATGGCATGCCCATAAGAAGATGCATGACTGCTGGGATCTGCAGTGCAACAGAGAGGAATCATTAATATCCGAGCTCTTCACTAGTGGGCAGTGTTTGGGAATTGTTTGTTGAGCAATTGCCTGATATATTCTTCACTGCTGGTACAAGCCAAACCTATATACTATACTATAATATGCTATTATTATACAGACCAGTAGCAAGTCCTGGCACTACATGATATGATGTTGAGTGCATGACATAGTAATGTGACCTTGGGCAAGTGCCACCACCAATGGCTAGATGGCCAAACTTTAGCATAAGGTGCCAAGAGCCTCACATATGTACAAGTGCATAACCAGCCATTAAACTATGATAAAACGCATCCTGTATGAACTGCAGCACAAATGATGGTATGGATGAGAGTAGTGTTATGTTATTGTGGGCAGGGGTGAAAATATGCATATTAAATCGGTCTGTTTATACAGAGGAGCTCACCTGTGACAGGCCTTTGATGTCCGTCTCCGTGTAGTCTGAACCCCCCCCGCAGTCACCATCATCCTAAGGACCCTACAAGTGATGAATACATGAAGCCTCCATAGTCCTGGCTGAGTGTGGGTCATACCATTGTCGCATCCACACGACTTCTTCTTTGCCGCAGCCACTCCTGAGCAGGCCGGGAGGGGGGCGCCCCCCTGCACCACTAGTAGAGGCAGCGCGGACTGCTCTCCATCACTCCCCAGTGCCTTTTGAACTGGCCCGCGACAGGCTGCTGTCTCAGCACTTGAGACGACACTGCGCATGTGCAGCTCTTTAACCCTTGCTTAGAGGACAGGGAGTGGGTGCAGCATCCCCTTGGAGATGTTCCATAGCAACAGAGATAGAAGAGTTTAAGATTTACTCCCACTTAATTTAAATTCACAGAGGATCAATTCCACCTTGTAGAAATATCAGAATTAGTAGGTATAGGTAGTAAGTAAATAGTAATAAATAAGATGTAACGTCTAATCCATATAACAATTACAATAAAGACCAAGGTTCACCTTTCAGTCTCTGTGTTAAAAGTTATTGACTTCAAGGGTTAATCCCACAGGATTCTACCTAGGGACCTGTAAGCAGCCCAGCCAGCCCCCATAAGATCCCAGAGACTTAGACACCAGGGTCACTTCTCAGGGCAGTCTAAAGGAATGTAGCCACTGCTATCTGTTATATGCAAGATAGCCTAACTCCTGTGTGCCTCATAGATACTACCTATGAAGCTCACACACCTCATTCAGACTCCATAGAGTTAATGGATGGTATCCATCAAGTCATTAACCCCTTTTTGACTTTCTGCCTTCTAAGAGCCATAACTTTTTTATTTTTCTGTTCACAATTTGTACTTCCTAATGGTACCATTTAATGTTCCGTATGATATACTATGAAACTGGAAAAAAATTTCAAAATAAGATGTTTGTGCAACTTTCTTAGGGCTTCGTTTTTATGGCATTCACTGTGCAGCCAGAATGACATGTCACCTGTATTCTATGGTCAGATTCCAGTTATACCAAATTTATATGTTTTTTTTTTACATTTTAACCACTTTAAAAAATCCAAAACTTTGCAAAAAAGTTGCCATATTCTGACACCCATAACTTTTTTTACATTTCTGTGTACAGGGCTGCATAAGTCGTCTTAATAATAATAATAATAATATAATATAATACATTTTATTTATATAGCGCCAACATATTCCACAGCACTGTACAATTTGTAGGGTTCAAGTACAGACAAAAGAGATACATTACAAAGAAATAGTCAATTCACACAATGGGACTGAGGGCCCTGCTCACAAGAGCTTACAATCTATGAGGTAGAGGGGTGACACAAGAGGTAGCAGGGGCGGCATCAGAGGTAGCATTGCTTATACAATGGTCAGACAATTCTGAAATAGAGGTTACTGTCATTACACATATACAGGTGTATCTCAATAAATTAGAATAGTGACCTCCTATATTTTCTAGATTCTATACACACAGAGTGTTCTATTTCAAATGTTTTATTTCTGTAAATGTTGATTATAGATTACAGGTAATGAAAACCAAAATCTAAGAAAATTTGAATATTGTAAAAAAGTTCAGTATTGTAAATTCAGTGTGTCACCTGCCAAGGTTTCCTAAGCCTTTAAATGGTCCCTCAGTCTGGTTCAGTAGGACACACAATCATGGAAGATGCTGATTATGAATTGCATTACTGAATTACTGAAATGAATGAACGTTTCAAAAATATTCTAATTTATTGAGATGCACCTGTATAAAGCTGTATGAGCCATCACCAGTCGTGTCCTTTAACGTGCAGATGGTGCCTGGACATATAAAGTTAGTCTGAAACGGCATCATATCCTGTGGGTAATGCAGGAGAGTGAACAGAGGAGAGTTCGTTTTAGGGATTCTAACTATGGAAGGGTTTGCATTAGGAATTGTAATATGCCAGTCTGAAAAGATATGTCTTTAGTTTGCGCTTGAAGCTGTAGAAATTGGGAGTTAATCTGATTGTCCAGGAAAGAGCATTCCAGAGAAGTGGTGTAACTTGGGAGAAGTCTTGGATACGGGAGTGGGAGGTTTTGATAATAATAGAGGATGTTAGTCTTAGGTCCTTGAGTGAACAGAGAGCACGGGTTGGGCGATAGACAGAGATGAGGGAAGAAATGTAGGGAGGTGCAGCATTATGGAGAGCCTTGTAGATGAGGGTGATAGGTTTATATTGTATTCTGTATTGAATAGGCAGCCAATGTAGTGCCTGACACAGACCGGAGGCATCGCTGTAGTGTCTAGACTGATAGATGAGCCTCGCCGCTGCATTCAGAATAGATTGTAGAGGGGAGAGTTTAGTAAGGGGAAGACCAATTAGTAGGGAGTTACAGTAGTCAAGGCGAGAGTGAATCAGGGCAACAATAAGTGTCTTTAGTGTATCTGTGGTAAGGAAAGGGCGTATTCTGGAGATGTTTTTGAGGTGGAGATGACATGAATGCGCAAGTGATTGGATATGGGGGGTGAAGGAAAGGTCTGAGTCAAAAATAACCCCGAGGCAGCGGGCATGCTGCCTAGTATTTATGGTAAGGCCAGAGACTGCAATGGAGATATAAGGGACAGATCTATTATATGGTGGAAACAGCAGTAGTTCAGTCTTTGAGAGATTCAGTTTCAGATAGAGTGAAGACATGATATTTGAGACAGCAGAGTGACACTTACTGGTATTCTGTATTAGTGCAGGGGTGATGTCATGGGAAGATGTATATAATTGAGTGTCATCAGCATAATGATGGTAGTGGAAGCCAAATCTTGTCCAGTGGGGGCTGTGTAGAGAGAAAAGAGCAAGGGGAAGAAACAGAGCCCCCAAATGATACACTGAAAGTGCGGTCCGATAGATAAGAGGAGAACCAGGAGAGCGGAGTGTCCGTGAGGCCAACTGAGCGGAGCATAGTGAGGAGGAGTTGATGGTCAACAGTGTCAAATGCTGCTGAGAGATCCAGAAGAATAAGAAGAGAGAAGTCGCCCTTGGATTTAGCCGTCAGGAGATCTTTGGAGACTTTTGTGAGGGCTTTTTCAGTACAGAGCACAGTGCGGAAGCCAGATTGTGAGGGGTTAGCAGAAGAAGAGAGTTAGCAGAAAGATAGCGGATTAAAGAGAATAGACCAAGCATTCCAAGATTTTGGAGATGAAGGGGAGGTTAGAGACAGGTCAATAGTTTTCAGCACAGGACGGGTCAAGGGAGGATTTCTTCAATAGTGGGATTATGACAGCATATTTGAAAGAGGATAGGAAAATTCCAGAAGAGAGAGAGAGGTTAAATGTTTTAGTAAGGTAAGTTGTGACAGCAGGTGACAGAGATTGGAGAAGGTATGAGGGGAAAGGGTCACTACTGCAGGTCGTAGGGCGAGAAGAAGAAAGTAGCTGAGAGCTTCCTCACCTGTAACAGGTTCAAAAGAGGAGAATGGACAGTCTGAAGTGTGCTTTGTGAGGGGATCAATGCCGCGTGGGGATTGGGCAGTTGTTTCCTTACGGATCTTATCAATTTTGTCATGGAAATAAGTGGCCAGGTCATCTGCACTAAGGTCTGTGAATGGCACTTGAACCTTGGGAGTGAGTAAAAGTGAAAATTTTCAAAAAGCCTTTTAGGGTTACAGAAGAGAGAAGAGATGAGAGTGGAGACATAGGCTTGTTTGGCAAGCTGAAGGGCAGAACGATAGGTTTTAAGAATAAATTTGAAGTGGAGGAAGTCTGAAGTTGTACGTGATTTTCTCCACAGACGTTCAGCACACCTAGAGCACCGCTGAAGAAAACGTGTCTATGTGTGTGCCAGGGTTGCTGCCTCCTATGTTGAACTTTTTGAGTGGAGGTGGGAGCCGCCTCATCCAGTGCACTTTTAAGGGTTTCATTATAGTGACTGGTGGCTAGATTGGGGCAGGACAGTGAAGAGATGGGGGACAGAGAGGACTGTAGAGTATCTGAGAGGTGCTCAGTGTTAATAGCATGGAAATTCCTATATGTATTGTGAGTAGGTGTGTCCTATGAAGGAGAGAAAGCACTGATGGTGAGAGACAGAAGGTTATGATCAGAGAGGGGCAGAAAAGAGTTAGCAAATTTAGAAACTGTGAGGAGTCGATGGAAGACAAGATCAATGGTGTTGCTATCTACATGTGTGGCAGAAAAGGAAAGTTGTGAGAGACCAAAAGAAGTGGTTATTGAGAGAAACTGTGAGGCAGCTGGGGAGACAGGGATGTTAAAGTCACCTATGAGGAGAGTAGGAATTTCACTGGATAAAAAGAGGGGAAGCCAAGAAGCGAAGTGATCCAGAAATTGGTATGGTGTCTTTTTTTGCAGGGCCAGATGTACTTCATTTATACCATTTTTGGGAATGTCTAATGTATTGAACTCTTTTTATTCAAATTTTTATGGGAGATGAAATGGTGAAAAAACGACGGTTTGGCTGTTTTGATTTTGTTTTCCTGCTATGGCGTTTTTATATATTTGTAGACTGGGAATGTATAATATGTTTATGATTGTTTTTATTTATTTTTATTTCAAATCTAGGGAAAGGGTTGATTTGAATTCTTATTTTTTTTTAACTATTTTTATTAAGACTATGTTCACATCTCCATCTGGTATCTGCCCATTGCAAATCTGTATAAATGAAAAATAATGGATTCGTCAACATAACAGTCACAAACGGTTACACAGCGCATACCATAGTCCCATGGTGGCGAACCTATGGCACGCATGCCAGAGGGGGCACTCAGAGGCCTCTCTGCGGGCATGTCCCAAAACAGCTTACAAAAAAAACTGCCAATGTATGCCGCAGGACTGCAGCTTACACTGACTGAAGATTTTGAGCTGTGCCCCGATGCATTCACGATGACGTCATTCATCAGCTCCTGCACTGTGCTGGAAGAAGGAGGTCGCCCAGCTGCTCTTCCTGGGAATGCAAGTAAGTACAGGAGCATATAATACTGTGTGGGGGCCACTGTGTAGCATATTATACTGTGTGGGGGCCACTGTGGAGCAGATTGTACTGTGTGGGGGCCACTGTGGAGCAGATTGCACTGTGTGGGGGCCCTTCACTATTTATATCATACAGTATCTGTTTTATAGCAGACATGTGATATTATTACAGGTTGTAATAACATTGCATGGTCACTATAAAACAGGTCCGGTACGATGTAAATAGTGAACATTAATTGTTCAAGAGTATGCCAAAAGCAAACTTTTACCTTTCAGTTCAAAGTTGTTTGTATGATTGAAAGCTCTGTAAAGCCCCATTCCCACGACCATATTTTGCGGGTCCGTCTGTAATTGTGGATCCGCAATTACAGACAGTTACAGATATATTTATTTCAATAGGGCCATGCACACGTCCTGTTTCTTGCGGTCTGGTATTTCAGACTGTAAAAAAAATAGGGCATGTCATTATACAGACTGCATTTGCGTACCTGCAAATGCAGCCTGCAAACATGGCTATGGTCGTGTGAATGGGGCCTTATTGTGTTTTTCTTTTAAGACAAAAGATGTTAATGTGTGAGTTGTTTTTTCCTAAAATAAAACCTCAGTATTAGGCTATGGCCCCACGTTGCGGAAAAGCAGCGTGTTTTTTTCTGTTTCAATAATTTTTATTAAATTTTTCCAAATATATGACATTAGAAAGTACTTAAACAGTCAATATGGCAAACATCGAAACTGGTAAAGTAAAACATTCGTCAGAATAATAGGGAGGACGTACACAGACAACATACACCACATAAGGAAAGGGCGAGGAAGGGGGGGAGGAGGCAGGTCAGACCAGAATAACCATAAACATCCACAATTTATTTGGCGAGGTGAGTTCGGCTGTTAACAGGACTGAACCAGGTACTATAGATTCTAGGTGCAGCAAAGGATCGGATCGAAGAGCCGAAACTCACGCCTCAAAGTGCAGCAATATTGACATCTAGCAACAACCAATTAGAGAAATGCGTCCCCTTGGTCAGCCGATTAACTCGCCCATTGAACAAATTAGCTAATTAACAAACTAACCAGCTTACCTACTAACTAACCAAGGGGGAGCAATGGCTCGCCAACCACTTCTCCCACACCATTTTATATTTAGGAAAGAAAAAAATTCCCAAAAGCAATGACACGTTCATACGAGTGAGTGGTATCAATAAGTGTCAACAGGTCCTGCAATGAAGGGGGCAAAGGTTGTTTCCATTTACGAGCAATAACCAATTTAGCCATCACCATAATCTTACAGGCCAGTTTGCGATGAGGAGGAGGGAGCCCGTCCATCTCTAAATTAAGCATAACCAGCTGGGGGGTCCGGAGAAAAGAGCACCCCAGAAGGCCATCCAGAAGGTCAAAAACCTCCTGCCAATATTTAGCTAGATAAGGACAAGCCCAAAATGTGTGCAGCAACATAACCACTCCCCCACATAGCCTCCAGCAAAGAGAAGAAGAATTAGGAAACATTCGATGAATTCGAGCTGGGGGAAAATACCACCTAAGAACCACCTTATATGCCATCTCCACATGAGAGCTACAAGCTAGGGAAGTGCGAAATAAAGCAAAGGCCTTCTGCCACTCCTTAGGAGTCCAGGACTTTTCGAGATATCTCTCCCAAAGACGGATAGGGTAAGTCTTCTGGAAGGAGGATCGAGGGTCAATAGAATAATAAATCGGTCTAAGACCTTTCCAAGATGAACGAAGTAGGAAAAAAACCTCAGGGTTGCATCTCACTCGGAAGAAGTCGTGTTTTTGTCGCACTTGAAGGAATTTATAAAAGTCGTTCTTAGGCAACTCAAATTCTGTAGACAAGGATGCAAAATCTTTTAGATTACCATCTTGAAATAGTTGAGAAACAAAATGCACACCCTTTGCAATCCAGCTCTCCAGCCTCAAGGAAGGGATCACTATAGAAAACACTCTGAATGGAATAGTGGATCTATCTAGCAACTCTGAACTACCCGCGTGAGAGTGAGCATATTTCCAAGCTGCCACAGAATATCTAGTAAAAGGCGAACAAGAGTAGCTGTCTACACTAATCCAGAAAGAGGCAAAAAGTATTTCTCGATACTCCTTAGCGGGAAAATAAGACTTTTCAATGTGCATCCAGTGGAGCTCTTCCTCCCTAGACAAGCCATTCACCACCAAGGAGACCAAAGTAGTAGTACCCATGTACAGTGCCTTGCAAAAGTATTCGGCCCCCTTGAACTTTTCAACCTTTTGACACATTTCAGGCTTCAAATATAAGGATATAAAATTTAGATTTTTTGGTGAAGAATCAACAACAAGTGGGACACAATCGTGAAGTGGAACGAAATTTATTGGATATTTTAAACTTTTGTAAAAAATAAAAAACTGAAAAGTGAGGTGTGCCAAATTATTCGGCCCCTTAAGTTAATACTTTGTAGCGCCACCTTTTGCTGCGATTACAGCTGCAATCGCTTGGGGTATGTCTCTATCAGTTTTGCACATCGAGAGACTGAAATTCTTGCCCATTCTTCCTTGGAAAACAGCTGGTGCTCAGTGAGGTTGGATGGAGAGCGTTTGTGAACAGCAGTTTTCAGCTCTTTCCACAGATTCTCGATTGGATTCAGGTCTGGACTTTGACTTGGCCATTCTAACACCTGGATACGTTTATTTGTGAACCATTCCATTGTAGATTTTGCTTTATGTTTGGGATCATTGTCTTGTTGGAAGATAAATCTCCGTCCCAGTCTAAGGTCTTTTGCAGACTCCAACAGGTTTTCTTACAGAATGGTCCTGTATTTGGCTCCATCCATCTTCCCATCAATTTTAACCATCTTCCCTGTCCCTGCTGAAGAAAAGCAAGCCCAAACCATGATGCTGCCACCACCATGTTTGACAGTAGGGATGGTGTGTTCAGGGTGATGAGCTGTGTTGCTTTTACGCCAAACATATCGTTTTGCATTGTGGCCAAAAAGTTCGATTTTGGTTTCATCTGACCAGAGCACCTTCTTCCACATGTTTGGTGTGTCTCCCAGGTGGCTTGTGGCAAACTTTAAACAAGACGTTTTATGGATATCTTTGAGAAATGGCTTTCTTCTTGCCACTCTTCCATAAAGGCCAGATTTGTGCAGTGTACGACTGATTGTTGTCCTATGGACAGACTCTCCCACCTCAGCTGTAGATCTCTGCAGTTCATCCAGAGTGATCATGGGCCTCTTGGCTGCAGCTCTGATCAGTCTTCTCCTTGTTTGAAATGAAAGTTTAGAGGGACGGCCGGGTCTTGGTAGATTTGCAGTGGTCTGATACTCCTTCCATTTCAATATGATCGCTTGCACAGTGCTCCTTGGGATGTTTAAAGTTTGGGAAATCTTTTTGTATCCAAATCCGGCTTTAAACTTCTCCACAACAGTATCATGGACCTGCCTGGTGTGTTCCTTGGTCTTCATGATGCTCTCTGCGCTTTAAACAGAACCCTGAGACTATCACAGAGCAGGTGCATTTATACGGAGACTTGATTACACACAGGTGGATTATATTTATCATCATCAGTCATTTAGGACAACATTGGATCATTCAGAGATCCTCACTGAACTTCTGGAGTGAGTTTGCTGCACTGAAAATAAAGGGACCGAATAATATTGCATGCCCCACTATTCAGTTTTTTATTTTTTACAAAAGTTTAAAATAACCAATAAATTTAGTTCCACTTCACAATTGTGTCCCACTTGTTGATTCTTCACCAAAAAATTAAAATTTTATATCTTTATGTTTGAAGCCTGAAATGTGGCAAAAGGTTGAAAAGTTCAAGGGGGCCGAATCTTTCGCAAGGCACGTAATATATCCCTTTTCGGTTACCCACGATATGTAGCCCTTTCTGTTTGTTTTCCCCCTGTATCATGTCCCCTTCCGGTTCCCCCCCTTTTGTCCCCTTCTCCAGCTCCCAATCGTATCATGCTCCTTCCAGTGCCTACCATGTAGTTCCCGTGGTTCTTCCCCCAGTATCAAGCGCAAAGTATGGGCAAAGTTTTGCGCCTTACCGAGGCCAGGCTGCTGCGGGGCGGGCCATCTTGTGATTTCACCTCACGCCCTGATGCCAGGCAGCAGTGGGAAAGAGATAGCGGGTCAGTCATGGTGTGTCGGGAGCAAAAACCCCCCCCCTCATTACCATTCCCCCCCCCCCCCCCCCCCCCCCGGGGGGCGGGAGGGGTGAGGCCGGGGCCATATTGGGGGGCCCCGTAACGGCAGGACGGAACTTTAAATGCGGACTGTCCCGCTGTTCCAAAGGGGGAACCTGCAGTGCCCGTTGCCGTATGATTAAAGAGACCCTACTATAGTGATCGGTTGTTCGGGGCTCACTGCTTGTAACGGAGTATGATGCAGTGACTCCTATGCCATGGCTGAGTTTAGTCCGGGTACTTGGCCCACACATAGACCATTTTCCACAGTTGGGACTGACTCGCATGCCGGACTCTTGTCTCTGGGGTTTGTGGGTTCTGGGCTTATCTCCTCCCGCGCTCCCCCTGTCAGCCAGCGGAGCGCCGCTTCAACAGAGATCCCTGTCGGCGCCTGGGCAACCCAGAGTTTCCCCAGCACGAGTACTCCCACAGTCTCCTCACCCTGGGATGTCCCAGCAACTACATTCTGCTTCACCAGCACTCCTGGCAGAGCGGAATGAGAGGACCCCGGATGTTTCCAGCTTCTCAAGGAGTTCTGAGGTCAGTGGCTCTGCTCCCTCCTGCACCGCTGATGAGTTGCAGCCTGTGGCCACAGAGCTGGTCTCTGTGGCCCCCCGGCTACTATCTTCCCCCATCACCCCCCCCCCCATGGCTCAGAGGGGGATGGCGTGGTGAGGGACGCTGGCGTAGGGGCTCCTCCGCCCCACACTCCCAAGGATTATGGCTCCCCCCCTCCAGTCCTGTACCCCCAGAGCTGTATCCCAGGCCCATCTTCAGCACCATCATCCATGGCGGACCTTCTTCCTCAACTTACTACTAAACAAGACCTTAAAAGTATGGTTGCGGAAATCACAGCATCCTTCCGATCTGAAATTGCTACCCTCCGCACTGATTTACACTCCATTGCTAACCGAATGGACACGCTGGAGAATGACCATGACACTACCAGGGACTATGTTGCCTCACTGCATGATACTACCACTGAACAGGGTTCAGCTATACGGGACATGCAACGCCACTTGGAGGATCTTGACAATAGGGGCCGGCGCAACAATATACGCGTCAAGGGACTCCCAGAGGCTGACCAATCTGAGGATCTGCCTGTTCTGCTGGAGGCTGTCTTCAACACTATACTGCAGGAGCCCCCGTCCCACAAAATGAAGTTTGATAGGGCACATCGAGCCCTTCGACCCAGAGGATCTTCCGCCACACCCCGTGATGTCATCTGCTGCCTCCACGACTTCACCCTTAAAGAGGCTATAATGAGCAAAGTGCGCAAACTCAAAGACTTCGAGTTTCAGGGAGCTCCACTACAATTCTATCAGGATCTGTCGCTAATCACCCTCCAGAAACGCCGCCATCTCCGACCCCTCCTCCAGATTCTTCAGGAGCACCAAATTCCTTACCGGTGGGGATTTCCGTTTGCTCTCATTGCTCGTAGGGATGGTCGCTCCGCTACGCTTCGCTCCTTTGCGGATTTGCCTCTCTTCTGTGACCTATTGGATGTTCCCCTGCCGGATTTAACAGACTGGGAGCTATTCTCTCCACCCCCTCCCCCACCACCGGTTTGGCAACGATTGGAGCCCAGACGACGTCATGCATCCTCCGCGGTGGTGACCACTCGGAGGCCCCGGCTGGAGACTGATCCCTGAGGAGGCTGCCCCCCCCTTGAGACGTTCTCCCTTTTCTCGGTGGTGCTTTGGAATCTGCATGCCTTAATGTTATGTTTGCTTCTCTTTTTTTCTTTTTTAGGTCTACGGGTCTCATCTATTATGCTTATTATTGGATTGTTTTAGCGGAGTGGGGCGGGGTGGGGTTTCGGTGACTCCCCTTCCTTCCTTCTTTTTACTGGTGGTTGGGGATCCACCGCCTCCCCTCCGACCTCCTGTCCACGCTCTCCCCCCCTAAGGGGATACTTGGACTGTGCGGCCATTGATCCTGATTGGACCTCTGGCTGCCCTCATTGGTCCCCAGGCGAGTGACTTAGCCTCGCCCACAAAGTATTGTTTAACTGTTTTTATTTTTACTTTGTCATTTATGATGTCTTTTGCCTCCCTCCCTCCCTCTCTTTCCCCCCCCCCTCCCTGAGCTAGAGACCCTGCCTCGACTTTGGGTTCCTGTTTGTGGATTGCCCTTTTGCCTCTCCGAGGGAAACTTGCCAGCGTCATGTGAGATGGGTGAGCTTATTGCAATCCGCCACTGTCCTCCAATCCTGGGTCCCAATGGTTAGGTGCGTGACAATTAATGTCAAGGGCCTGGGTTCCAACATTAAAAGGCGCCATGTCCTTAGAGAACTCCGCTCCTTACGAGCGGATGTGGCGTTTCTTCAGGAGACTCATTTTGACCGCGCTGGTACTTTTGCCTTCGCTAAGCATTATTTTCCCGTAGCTTTTTCGGCCTTCCACAATCGACGCAGAGCTGGGGTGGCTATCCTTCTTTCTCGATCCTGCCCAATTACAGTGACGACTTCCCACATAGACCCAGGTGGCCGGTTTGTTATCTTGGAGGGGCTCCTTTATGGTGCCCCGATTGTTTTATGCAATGTCTATGCCCCCAATTCAGCGCAGATCCCGTTCTTGCGCCGGGTATTCTCCCGTCTGCGCGCTCTCCCACCATCAGCTTGGCTGGTGGGGGGAGACTTTAACATGGTCTTCTCTGAACGGGCGGATCGTCTGGCGTTACCCCAGGGCCCAACCCCCCATAGGTTGGCCCAACTTGCAAGGGAGTTCCGCAGGCTGATCCGCGCCCACTCTTTGTATGACCTTTGGCGAGTGGACAATCCTACGGCGCGCTCCTACACCTTCTTTTCTCACCCTCATAACACTCACACCCGCATTGACTACTTCTTTGGAAATGCTCCCGCTCTTCGTTTGCTTAGGGACACGAACATTGGCCCTCTCACCTGGTCTGATCATGCCCCAGTCGTGGTTACCTTATCTACGACTCCAGTGCCTACTCGCCAATGTCATTGGCGTCTTAACGAAACACTGCTCAAATCGCCGACCTCCCTCGAGACCCTGCGCACACACTTGATAGATTATTTTAGGGACAACTTAGGCTCGGTAGACTCTCTTGCCATTCTCTGGGAAGCCCATAAGGCGGTCATGAGAGGATGCTGTATCGCATTGGCTTCTAGGCTTAAAAGGGACAGACAGGCCCAGGAACAGCTCCTCCAAGCCCGTATTCGGTCCCTTACGACGACTTTGGCAGCGCATCCATCCCTGGGGGTTCTTCGCCGTTTGGTCCTGGCCCGGGCGGACCTCCGTGATTTGGAGACCCGCCATGTGGAACGACTTCTCCTTTATACCCGTCAGAGGTTTTTTGAACGAGGTAATAAATCTCATACCCTCCTGGCAGGAACCCTCAGGGATCATCGGGCCTCTTCCACACCACACTCTGTCCGTGACCCCGCGGGTACTCTTCAACATCACCCTGATGCTGTGGCGCTGGCGTTCCACTCTTACTACTCTAAGCTGTATGACTTACCCCCCCCCCCGAGCACTACTCCCTGGGGATGACTCAACACTACTGGAAGACTATTTAAAGGATTGTTGTCTCCCACGCCTTCCTCCTGAGGCCTTAACCTCCCTGAACACCCCCATCACCAGGGAGGAACTAGAAGGGGTCCTGAGGGACCTCCCAAATGGGAAAGCCCCAGGCCCAGATGGGTTCACTTACAATTATTATAAGGTTTTCCAGGGTGAACTCTCTGCTCATCTATTGTCCCTCTTCAATTCCTTCCTTTCAGGTTCCCCTATACCCCCGACTATGCTCTCTTCACTACTCACATTGGTCCCTAAACCGGGTAAGGACTTGCAGGATTGTGCTAACTACCGACCGATTGCTTTGCTGAACACGGACCTGAAACTTTTCACCAAACTCTTAGCCAATAGACTGAATGCTTGGCTCCCTCTGCTTGTCCATAAGGACCAGGTGGGATTCATCCCCTGTCGTCAGGGTGGTGACAACACCAGGAGGACTGTGGATTTGGTGGAGGTGGCCAATCATTATTCTACCCCGGCCCTTCTCTTGAGCCTGGACGCTGAAAAGGCTTTTGACCGCATAAATTGGTCGTTTATGCATACTACGCTTAAGGCGTTCGGGCTTACGGGACCGTTTCTCACAGCTATCCAGGCCCTTTACTCCTTACCCTCAGCAGCAATTAAGCTTCCCCATGCATCTTCGCCCTCCTTCCCTATTCGAAATGGCACTAGGCAGGGTTGCCCCCTGTCACCCATCATATTTGCCCTCTGCATTGAACCGCTAGCGGCCAAGATTAGGCGAGACCCTAATATCAAGGGGATCATGGTCCAAGATAAGGAATTTAAGATATCTCTCTTCGCAGACGATGTACTCCTCACTCTCACCTCCCCTCATACTACTCTTCCAAACTTGCTGCGCTCGCTAGAGACCTATGGTGATCTCTCAGGGTATAAGGTGAACCCCGCGAAGACTGAGGCACTCCCACTTAACATCCCACGGGACCTTCTCCTTCTCCTCCGCAGTAATTACGATTTCCAGTGGCGGGAGTCCTCTATCCGCTACCTGGGAGTCCATATATCCACCTCCTATGCGACCCTCTACTCGGCAAACTACCCGCGGTTGTTTTGTGAGCTAAGAGCCCTATTGGACAAATGGCAACCCTTGCCTATCTCCCTTTTGGGGAGAATTGCTGCGGTCAAGATGACTCTCCTCCCGAAGCTACTGTATTTTTTCGAGACGCTCCCAGTCGAGATACCTCGGGGAGAATTACGGAACCTACAGAAAGCTATCTTCCAGTTTATCTGGAAAGCAAAACGACACCGAATACCTAGATCTGTTATGCTGGCGGATAGGGGGTCTGGGGGTATGGCTGTCCCACATTTGTTACATTATTACTGGGCGGCCCACTTACGCCATATCCCATTCTGGGCGGCTATGCCAGCATACACCAGATGGGTGCAGATAGAGAAGCTATGGCTGGCACCCATGCATCCTAACGCGCTTCTGTGGGTCAGCTCCCCCCCCACCCCCCTGCCTCGTACCTGTTGGGCCCCATTCGGTTTACTAGATCTATCTGGTCTACCTGTTGTGCTAGATTCTCCCTGATGTCCCCGCGCTCATCTATGGTCTCCATACTATACAACCCCCTTCTCCCGGAGAGCCTGACTTCTGCCATGACTAAAGTGTGGTCTGAAGCTGGCCTTTACCGGATTGCTGATATGGTTGACCCTGGAACCTTGGAACTCAGGTCCTTTGCTCATCTTACAGCTAATCAAAACCTGCCAGGTACTGAATGGTTCCATTACTTGCAGGTGGTTCACTTTGTCCGCTCCCTCCATGGGTCTCTTAAGGTGTCACTCCCCACCGCTTTTGAAAAGATTTGCCGTGCAGGCACGTCCACTAGGGGCTTTATATCCTCTATTTACCAACTTCTTAACTCACAAACTACAGGCTCTCCTGTTAATCATCGCTATATGCTTAAATGGGAGGAGGCGGTGGGTAAACCCATCTCCCAGGAACAGTGGCGGATTGTATGGTCTCGGGCCCAGAAATCATCTCAGTGCATTACGTTTAGGGAAACGCAGTATAAGCTGTTGATGCATTGGTATCATACTCCGGCTCTCCTTCATACTTTAAACCCATTAGTTCCCCCATGGTGCTGGCGCTGTGGAGCTGCGGTGGGTACCCTGCACCATATCTTTTGGACGTGCCCTCTCATCCTCGGTTTTTGGAGGGAGGTCAGGACTCTGACGACTGCTCTCGTTTTGCAAGAGGTTCCTCTTGACCCTCTTCTTTATCTCCTGAACCTTCCCCCCAGACACCTGAGCAATAAGTCATCCAGGCTTTTCTTGCATCTTTGTACTGCAGCTAAAACTCTCATAGCTAGAAACTGGAAGAAGGTGAGTCCCCCATCTAGTCTTGAGCTTGTGGCTAGAATGAAGGATGTGAGGAGTCTTGAATACCTGACTGCTGGCCTACATAATTCACGGGAAGCCTTTGGGGCTATTTGGGCACCCTGGGACATGTATTGTACATCACAGGGTCTCTGATCTCTAGTCCTCTCCTTCCCTCCCCCCCACTTCCCCTTTGGTCCTACCCTTGTCTTCTTAACCCCTCCATTCCCCCCTCCCTTGTTCACTGCTTAATTTAAATGCATATTGCTTAAGAGGGAGGAGGCAGATAGCCTCTATTTACCTCAATGCTTCCTGTTTGTTTGATTATTATTGTTTTTTTGTTTTTTCTTTATTCCTTGTTAATGAAAAATTTTTCAATAAAATTACAGTTATATAAAAAAAGAATAGTTTTAGAGAACTAGGCTCCAAGCTGGAGGGAAGGACCTCCAAGGTTGTATTCTCTGAAATACTGCCTGTTCCATGCGCTACACAGGAAAGGCAGTGGGAGCTTAGGGAGTTACCAGGGCCGGTTTTAGACAAAGTGGGGCCCTGGGCAAAATTAAAAGCGGGGTCCCAAATGCTGATATGCAAACAACACTATCGTCTTCCAGTAGCAACCCCCTTAATAACGCCTCCTTTCTGCCAACAAAAAAGTAATAAGCCCCATTTTACCACACACAATTCAAATGAGCACCTTTGTACCACCTAATAGATTTTTGTACCCAGTCATCAGTTATTATAGCGCCTCCTTATAAATAATAGTCCCTGCTTATAAATAATATTACACATTATCAGTAATAGCTCCCTTATAAATGATAAATAGTGCCCTGTATCAGTAATATTCCCCCTTATCAGTAACAGACACCCCGTAAAAATAATACTGCTCCCTTATAAATAATAGCCCCCTCATAAATAATAGTTACCCTTATAAATAATAGTCCCCATTATCACTAATAGCCCCCTTTATAAATAAGCCCACTTAACAATTATACCTCCCTTATAAAAAGTTCCCCTCTTATAAATAATAGCTCCCCCTTATAATGGATGCCTTATATATAATAGTTCCCCCCTTATAAATAATAGCCCATCTTATAAATAATAGTTCCCCCTTATAATAGCCCCCTCATACTTAAGTTTCCCAATTATATATAGTAACCCATCCTTATATATAATAGTCCTCCATTATACAGTGTCGGACTGAAGGGCTTAGGCCCACCAGAGGAACTTGTTCTGGGGCCTACCCAACAGCTTCCTGCTAATAGCTTACACCACGGCTCCTTCACTGAAGTCTTACATATGTGCTGACTATGTGGTGTTACTGAGTATGTCCCCAGTACAGTCAGCCCCTATTGTACTGTGCCAAGAACTCCATGGCCAGTTCATGCACAGTACTGTATGGAGAATGACATGGCCATGGGGCACTACATGTATGTGCAAGATTATAGTGAGGGAGCTGTGATGCAGACATAGCACACAGGGCTGCCAGCAGGAATTGTGAGCTCCCCCCCACAGTATAATGCTCCACATGGTATATAATGCCCCACAGTATAAAATGCTCTCCTGAGCCCTCCAGTTTCCCCACATGGTATATAATGCTCCACAGTGACCCAACACAGTATAAAATTCTCCCCTGAGCCCCCCATAGTGGCCCCACATGGTATGTAAGGCTCCACACAGTATAATACTCCACAGTGGCCCACACAGTATACTACCCCTTAGTGGCCCCAGACAGTGCAATATGCTCCCCAGCAGCCCCACACAATATAATATGCTCCATACAGTATAATATGCACCCCACAATGCCCCCCCAGTATAATGCTCCAGTGGCCTAACACAGTATAACATGCGCCATAATGACCTCCACACAGTATAATATACTCCCCAGAGGGGTTCCCCCAGTATAATGCTCCACAGTGGACCCCCACAGTATAATATGTTCCCCACAGTCCCCCCCAGTATAATGTTCCACGGTTTCCCCACAGTATAGACAAATCTGGGCATAAAACTTCAAAAATGCACATTTCTGATAATGAATGTGTGAACTTGGATGTCAAATGCCATAAACCCAGCGAGCAAACCCTGGGGAGCTTAAGACCTAGGTCCAGGAGGAAAACATTGGATATAGTTGGAGTGGCTGAGACGTGGCTAGATCCCTCACATGACTGGGCTGTTAACATTTCGGGTTTTCTACTGTTTTGCAAAGAAAGGGCTAAAAGTAAGGGAGGTGAAGTGTGTATGTATGTCAGAAGTGGCATGAAAGTGAGTATGAAAGGCAAATGTGGGTGAAGATTGTGAGGATGTGGAATCCTTTTAGGTGAAATTGCATAAGGATGTGACCAGTAATAAAAATACTTTTTGGTATAATCTATAGACCCCCCCCCCCAACATAACCGATGAGTTAGGGGGTCAATTGTATAAGAAAATTGAGTGGGCAGCACAGGCAGGTACAGTAGTCCGGATGGGAGATTTTAACTACCCGGGTATTGACTGTGGTCATGGTACTGCATTGTCTGTAAAGGGGAGGAAATTCATGCACTTTTTACAGAACAATTTTATGGTCCAGCTTGTAGAAGATCCAACTATAGGGGATGCTATTGTCAAATAGTGATACAGAGGTTAAGTGGGAGAAATTTAAATCTACAGTGAGCAAGTATATAGCAAGATGTATTCCCATAGGGAACAAGTATAAATGTATTGAATTAATCCCCATTTAACAGCTCTGGTTAAAAGGGCAAACAATAAAAAAATGGGCATTTAAAAAATATGAATCCGAAGGGTCAGCTGTAGCCTTTGATAAATACAAAGTGCTTAATACATTCTGTAAAAGGGAAATAAAATCATCTAAAGTACATAATGAAAGGTAGGGGGCTATGGAAAGCAAAACTAACCCCCAAAAATTATTTAAATATATAAATGGAAAAAAAAACAAGGACAGAACAAGCAGGTCCCCTAGAAAATAAAGAAAAAGCAGATCTACTAAATGGGTTCTTTAGCTCTGTGTATACAGAAGAACAGGCAGTAGTTGATGTAGGTGTCACCAATGCTGGTAATACATCAACCAATATAGTAAACTGGATAAACCTAGAAATGGTCGAAGCCAAGTTAAACAAAATAAGCATGAGAAAGGCTTTGGGTCCAGATGGATTACACCCAAGAGTACTTAAAGAACTCATTCCCATCATTGCTTTAACCCTATACTTAATTTTTAGGAATTCTCTAGTGACTGGTACAGTGCCAAGGGACTGGCGCATGGCAAATGTGGTGCCTATTTTCAAAAAGGGCTCTAGTTCTTCCCCAGATAATTACAGACCTATGAGCTTAACATCCATTGTGGGGAAATGTTTGAGGGGCTCTTAAGCGACTATATACAGTAGTATAAGTGACAGACAGCATAGTTTTACGAAAGACAGAAGTTGTCAGATTAACCTAATTTGCTTTTATGAAGAGGCAAGTAGAAGTCTAGACAAAGGGGAGGCTGTGGATATAGTGTTCCTTTGCAAAGATCATCCATAGAAATAAATAGGAACCCAAACCGAAACGCAAAGTAACAAAAAATGTACATAAACCAGATGTAATCTAGTTTATACTATATAAAGGTGTGGGAAAAAATGTACAATAGTAACAAAATAATAATTTTCACAATAGGTACAGAAAAGTTCCAATATGTTTCACATGTGCTTTTTCAAGGGGATATATAACATTTTTGTAAAAAAAAAAAAAAAAATACAGCCAGATGTTAGTTTGTGCAGTTTGTATGGCTTCTTTTGGTGTGTTTTTACCATTTTTGATGTGGTTTCTTTTTTCAGACAGGCTTCCATGTACTGCTTTTTTTTTAGGGAAAAAATATTTATGCCAGAAATTATTGAACATAAACATGGCACTAAAAAAAGGTTTGTAAAAAAACATGTTTTGGCAACTTTTACAAGCCCAAAAGAAAGGCCCTCAAAAATTGTGTGTGGAGGAAGCCTTAGGGAAACAATGTAGAGACAAGAAAAGGGAGTTGGTTGCTAAAGAGCAGCCCAAGCATTTTTGGACATTTGTAATCAATAATTTGCGGTAAAGGAGTCTAAAAAAGTAATTACAAGGGAAATCTCAGGTTTTTTTATAGTCAAAAATTACCTTAAAGGGGTTATGCCACGAAAAGTATTTATCCTTTATTCATAGTACAGCACTTGGCTCTCTCTGGCGCACCCATTCAAGTTCATGGGAGTGCTGTCTACGACCATGTCACACCAACCTTCAACCTGGCCTTGGTCGGGCTGAATTCACAGCAGGAAAGGACTCCCCTCTCTGCTGGGGTTTCAGTGGTCAGAATCCCTATGAGGATAAATACTTTTCTTAGAATAACCCCTTTAAGTAATCCTGAGGTTCAGCGTTCTAGAAAACTGATGAATATTGTTATATATCACAAGGCATTATGGGAAAAGGAGCTGGGAAGCTCATGCGACCTCTGTTGGATGTAACAGATCCTCAATTTGCTTTTGACTCACTGAGTCTTGAGACAGCAAAAGGGATTTTAGCCAAGCCAATTTCACTCATCTGCATACAGCGCTGTGTCGGGATTTTTGTCCCTCATCAGTGCAGAGCAGAGTGAATTGGCTGGCTTTGTGGGAGGCAATGAGTGGCTTAGGGATGGGAACATCTCTCCTTGAGGAGAGCACCAGTGAAGGTGTGTAGAGTTTTGAATTGCCTTTTGCCCTCTACTAAGCATTTACATATCACAAGGCATTATGGGAAAAGGAACTGGGAAGCTCATGCGCCCTCTGTTGGATGTAACAGATCCTCAATTTGCTTTTGACTCACTGAGACTCACTGATGAATATTGTTGTCAGCGCTGTCCAAGGTGCTGGAGTCATTTAGGATTCAAAATCCAAGTAACCGTTTAAAGGAGCTATCTAGTTTCTAGAATTATGTGACAAATATATTGTTTTCTATCTATCTATCTATCTATCTATCTTTGTAAGATATTTTAGAAAACACGTTGGGCATTACAGAAAGAATAGAAAGTTAATACATTTGCTTTATTTGATATGTTAAAGTTAATGATTTTAACGCTGCTTTCCAGGACAGTGGGCTGCAGACAATGTCTTATGTACCATAGGGACACACTAAGAGGGGGTCTAGTCCTTGGTACTGGGTGTCAAGAATCTATGCCGGAATCTCCATTCCATAGGAAGTACATTGTTTGCAAGCAGGGGAAAATTAGCCTAGGCATCATGGAAAGGACATAGAGGGGGGAAGGCAAACACTGCACCCTTTTTCTCCTATTGGCAAAACCTGGATACAAAATAGGGTTCTTAGTTGGCTTCAGCAGTCAATTAGACAATAAATGTTATCAGCTCCCCCTCTAACTTTTCACCCCCTGGCACAGCTAGATTGATATGTCTTTCCAGGTAGAAGGATCTCTCTAAGTGTTTCAGAGTAAACTGTAGTTCTTTACATTGTTGGAACCTATGAGTATTTCCTGCTGCCCATTGATATTACTGCAATAAAGGGGTTATGCCATGAAGAATATTTATTTACTATCCATAGGACAGAGGATTAATATCTGATTGGTCAGTTCTGTTTGCTGTGACTCTCACTGATCCTGAGAACGGGGCTTTATAACTCCCATTGTGCATTCAGTCTGAATGCAGTTGCTGAATGTAGGCATCCCATTCCGTCAGCAGGCAGCTGCAGTTAGTCTGAATGCATAACCCCCCGTTCCCAGGATTGGTAGGGATCTCATCAAATAGAACTCACTGATCTGCTATTTATCCTCTATCCTATGGATAGGGGATAGATATTGCTTGTGGCATAACCCCTTTATAGGTTCCCTTTAAAACAGGTCCCCATTACGCTTTATGGTTTTGCCACCCAGAATGGGAAGATCTGGTACTTGTTTTTCCATTCATGCCCTTTCCATTACTCTTGGGCCATTTTCCCAACACATTTTTTGGGACATTATATACTGTGGGGGCAACTTGGAGGACAATATATACTGAGGGGGAAAAGAAACTATGGGGGAACTGGAGCGGGACAATATGTACTGTGAATATGTACTGTGAGAGCAACTGGATGGGGACAAGAAACTAGGGGCAGCTGAAGGGGGACAATATATACTAAGATGGACAAGAGACTGTGGGGGCAACTGGAAGGGGACATTATAATTTGGGTGATTCAGGTATGTCTAAGTGGCAGTTATGGGGAGGGCACTTTGCAAGCTTTGCACTGGGCCCACCAATGTTTTAAAACAGCCCTGACTTAAAGGAAACCTGACCTTATCATGTCCAGTATCAAGTAATGACCTTACTAGGCTGAAGCTGCTCTCCACCCCAATGACTATTTAGGATAATTTCCATATGAACTTTTCTGCACTCAAATATTTATAACTTCACTTTGCTGCACCAGAAAGATTACAGCAGACACCAGTGGAAATGGAATTACGTCATCCTGCACATAATGGGGCCAGTTTATGGAGTAAAAAAAACACCTTACAGGTTCACTTTAATAGCACAAATGATGGAACAAGCAGGGCTGGGCCCCATCAATCCATGAGACCCATAGCAACAGCATGGTCTGCCTCTAGGATGCGTACAATGTCTTATATCTATTTCTGGAATATACTGTTTGTAAGTAATATGCATATATTAACATTTCTGTAAATGAGCCAGGTATTTTCTTTAATGTATCGTAATAACTGACTCTCTAGGATTCCAATGATTGGTTAATAAAACCAGTCATAATTGCTATGTAGGATATTTATTAAACATTAACATGGTATCCTTCCTTCCATATATTTCTCAAATGCTACAGAAACAAATAAAGCTATTTACCCTTCCCGAAGTAGAAAATTTAGATTTTTTTTTTTATTTTGATTTTTTTTTTTCTTTCCATAGCTTTTTACTGTTCTGTTCATGTAGTCATATGCAGGGCCACTTTAACCATAGGGCAAACAGTGTACCTGCACCAAGCCACCAAGCAAGCCAGTCCCACATTTTAGTTGCTGTCCCATTGTCCTAGGATGCAGGTCTTCATTTCAACACTAGCAATTGAGCCCTAAGCTATGTGCTCCACCAGTTAGGCCTTTACTAGTGCTGTCTGTCACAAGGCATACTGATGAGTGTCAAGCTGGAGTCAGCATTAGAGCATGCAGGCAGCTGGGTGAGAATAAGTATTATTATTGCATATATTATACTGAGTGATGGGCCATGAGGGACATTAGATTGTATGAGGACCATTGCAAAACTGTAAGAAGTTATTTGTGGGAAAAAAAAAACTGATCCACCAAGTTTTTTGGGTATTGTTTTTACAGTGTGCTAAAAATGACTTGTTGCCAAGTCTGTGGGTCATATGATTATGGTAGCACCAAATTGATACACATTTTGTTATCTTTTAGTAATTATTACTTTAGTACTTTCTTTAGTACTAAGATTTTTTGCTCAATTTTTATTTCAAACCATCAGTCTCTAGCATTGAGATGACCCTAGCCAAGTTGTAATATTTTGCTGACCAGAACCCCCACACAGACCTGGTGGTGTACTTTAGTCATATCAGAAGGAAAACTTCCAGATACTTTTTTGCTATGCCATATCTATCACATGACCTGATCACATTGTTCTACACTCTAAGCTAGCATTTCCTATCCTAAACTATCCTTTCTACTCTATTCCTCAGAACCTGGCCCCTCCACTTAGAGGTTACCCTGCACTCTATGCACTTGGTATCCATATATTCACAGATACTGACTAATGACGGGCTCATACAGCTTCAGTTATGTGACCTTATCTATTAAAAGATGGCTGGAACATTGTACCAAACAAGTCCTCTGACCTCTTGTGTCCCTCTATTTCCTCATAGAATGTAAACTCTCACAAGCAGGGCCCCTTACTCCTATTAATAATAATAATAATAATAATAATAGTCCTTTAATAGTCCCACAATGGGGAAATTCAGTGTGTTACAGCAGCAAAGATAAGCAGATACAAATACAAATACAACATGTACAGGAATGTTCCAAGGTAAGAGGCATTACATTAATAGCAGACAGACAGGTAGGACGTAGCAGAGGGGGGGGGGGGATATAACAGGCAGAGAGATATTTCAGTTCTCTGTGTGTAATGATCTCCGCTTAGGTCGGTGTTGGTTGTACAACCTAACCGCGGTGGGGAGGAAAGACTTCCGATAGCGCTCCTTCTCACACCTAGGGTGGAGCAGTCGGTCACTGACAGTACTGCTCAGCGCGATCACAGTCTCATGCATGGGATGGGACTTCTTCTGCATGGAGCTCACCACGGACAGTATCCTTCTGTCACCCACCACCTGCACTGGGTCCAGTGGGCTCCCCAGGACAGAGCTGGCCCTTCTAATCAGCTTGTCAAGTTTATTTCTGTCCCTGGTTGATATACTGCTCCCCCAGCAGGCCACTCCAAAGAAGATGGCTGATGCCACTACCGAGTTGAAGAAAGTTCTAAGAAGTGCCCCCCGGATTCCAAAGGCTCTCAGCTTCCTAAGCAGGTAGAGCCTGCTGTGGCCCTTCCTGTACAGGGCCTCCATATGATCTGCCCAGTCCAGCTTATTATTAAGGAGCAAACCCAGGTACTTATAGGTGTTCACAATCTCGATGCCCGTCCCCAGGATGTCCACTGGTTTAGGAGGACTTCTGCCTTTGCGGAAGTCCACCACCATCTCCTTGGTCTTCCCCGCATTAATCTTCAGGTGGTTCCAGTGGCACCAGTCCACAAAATGCTGGTTCAGTTCTCTGTACTCCCTGTCATCATCATCTGTGATGAGACCCACTATTGCAGAGTCGTCAGAATACTTCTGTAGGTAGCAGCTGGATGAGTTGCACCTAAAATCTGCAGTGTACAGTGTGAAGAGGAAAGGTGCGAGAACCGTACCCTGAGGTGCCCCCGTATTACAGATCACGGTACCTGACACACAGTCTCGGGCTCTCACGTATTGAGGTCGATTTGTGAGGTAGTCTAGGATCCAGTTGGAGAGGTGGTGGTCCACTCCAGCAAGGCCCAGCTTGTCCCTCAATAACCTGGGCTGTATGGTGTTAAAAGCACTGGAGAAGTCAAAGAACATTATTCTCACTGTGTTCCCTGGTTTCTCCAGGTGAGACAGAGCCCTGTGCAGAAGATGGATGATGGCATCATCTACCCCAATACCCGGCCGATAAGCAAACTGGAGTGGGTCCATAGCGGGGCTCACTAGAGGGCGGAGATGTGTGAGAACCAATCTCTCCAAGATCTTCATCAGGTGGGATGTCAGTGCTACAGGTCTGTAGTCGTTGAGGTCCATAGGGTGGGGTTTCTTTGGAACTGGTACCACACAAGAAGATTTCCATAATTCAGGGACTATTTCCTGCCTCAGGCTCATATTATACATATATGTAATTATACCACACAGCTGGTCCCCGCAAGTCTTAATTAGCCTTGCACTGATGTCATCTGGCCCTGCGGCTTTCCTCGCCTTGATCTTTTTCATCTCCTTCCTCACCTGGGCCCGTGTGAAGGTCAGACTGTGGCCAGATAAAGACGGATTTCTGGATTTACTGGTCTGTTGGGAAGTGGCCGCATGGGGAGAAGTCATTGTGGTGAGGGGAGCTGAAGGACATACTGGGGTGGGAGGAGCTGGTGTGTGATCAAATCTGTTGAAGAATAGGTTTAGTTCATTAAGCCAATTAACATCTGCCTCAATCTGGCAGACAGACTGTTTATGACCCGAAATTGACTTAAGCCCCTCCCAGACCCCCCTTATGTCTTTTCTTTCCATTTGCTTTTCCATTTTTTCCTTATAACTGGCTTTTCCTTGCCTGATTTGATGCCTCAGCTCCTTTTGTACTTCCCTCAACCCCTCCTTATCTCTTGTCCTGAATGCCATCTTTTTCTCCTTAAGTAGTGTTTTTATATCAGAGTTAATCCATGGTTTGTTATTGGAGAAGCACCTCACCACTTTTGTGGGTACTGTGTTGTCCACACAAAAATTAATGTAGTCCGTTATGCAGTGTGTGAGTCCTTCTATGTCTTCCCCATAAGAATCCTGCAGAACTTCCCATGCGGTTGTGTCAAAACAATCCCTCAGAGCCTCATCACTCTCCTCGGACCATATCCTCACTGTGCGGGTGACAGCTGGTTCTCTACGTACAAGTGGCTTGTACACAGGTCGGAGATGTACTAGGTTGTGATCCGATCTTCCCAGGGGCGGTAGGGCTGATGAGTTATATGCCTCCCTCACGTTGGCAAAGAACAAGTCCAGTGTTTTGTTGTCTCTTGTGTGGCAGGTTACATACTGTGTGAAACTGGGCAGTGTGGATGATGGAGAGGCGTGGTTGAAATCACCCGACAGAAGAAAGAGGGCCTGGGGGTGCTGAGACTGTAACTGGCTCAGCGTGGCTTGTAGGACCTCGCAGGCAGCGTCAGCTTTCGCAGAGGGGGGGACATATGCAGCTATCACGATGACATGTGATAGTTCCCTTGGTAGGTAGAAAGGTCTCATGCTCACAGCTAATAGTTCAATGTCCTTACAGCAAGTTTGATCCTTAATCACAATGTGCCTAGGATTACACCATCTATTATTCACAAACATTGCCAGCCCTCCTCCTTTCCTCTTACCACTCTCCCTTGTCCTGTCTGCCCGAAGGAGTTTAAAACCATCCAAGGAGACCAGAGGGTCAGGAGTAACTTCAGTGAGCCAAGTCTCTGTAAGTAGCATCATGCTGCACGCCCGAAACTCCTGATGCTGCCTGGTGAGCGCTGTTAGTTCATCCATCTTGTTTGCAAGAGATCTCACATTGCCCATGATGATGGAGGGAACAGCTGGTCGATAACGCCTCTTTTTAATCCTCTGAAGAGTACCAGCTCTGCATCCCCTCACCCGCTTTTTCTTTCTCCAAATCTCACGGGGGATGTGTGACCAGATGGTATGCCGTCCTGCTGTGCCTCTGAGCTGCAGAATTTCCTCTCTTGTATAGACAAAGGAATTGTCTGCATACACAAAAGATCCCATTTTCAAGCAGAACAAAAAGACAGATAAAAACAAAAAAAAAAGTATCACAAGGGTCCAAGTCTTTGCGTGTGTTTCATAGTGCAAAGTCCTTAAGTAGAGAGGTACAAAACGAGTCATAGAAAGAAAAATAAGATAGAGAGTCTCAGAGCTGCTGTAGCTGGCAGCCACTCCAGCGGCGCCATCTTGGAAATTGTTTGATATGTTAATTTCTTTGTGCCATTGTAATGTTTGTTTATATACCCTCTGACTTGTAAAGTGCTGCATAATATGTCAGTGCTATATAAATAAAGTTATTATTTTTATTATTATTATTATTATTATTATGCTGGAGGCAAAACTTTACTTACACCAAGTTCACACTAGCGTTTGGGTACTCCATCCCAGATTCTGCTTAAAATCGTCGTAGAGAAAAGTCCTGCAAGGTCTTTTTAACCGCTGATTTCAGTATAAAACCGTCAGAAACCCGGCGGACCCCATTATAGTCTATGGTTTCTGAGTGTAATACTTTTTAAACGGATAGGGTTTCAGTCTGGAAACCTGAATGCTAGCGTGAGTCTAGCGTTATTAGTATAGTAGTACAACAAGACAAGTGATCAGACTTCTACTCCCACAGGCGACACTCCCCACCACACTCAAAGTATAGGCCTCCAATTCCTCGTGATGCAGTAGTAGTGCAAACTGACCAACCGAACGGACTCACCCCATGACATCTCACAAAAAGGCACAAAGGCTCTCCTACATATAGTGAGCCTTCGCCCTGTTGTATCCAAATGTCATGCCGCAGCTAGTGTGGAGTCATAAAACAGGACATCTAGTGCAACCAATGTAATACCTCCACATTGCATCTTGAAAAGAAACACAGCAATGTACACTTTGCATCGCCAACTGTTATACAATGGTCATAATGGAACATAACCTTGAATAAACAGTTACCCAGGGAATGCTAATCTGACTCTGCGTATATCTACACTCATCTACCTAGGGTTGCTTAAGTAAGGAGGTTAACTTTTATCTTCTTGCAAGCACATAAATGAGCCTCTTTGATATTTTTACATTTCACATATTTTCTTTATAATCCAATACATATGCTTCACAGAAATATATTATATGTTGATATTTCTATTCCAATATTTAAAGAACACCAACAGGAAGCTGTAACATTTCCTTTAGTCACCCTAGCCCCTGCCATACAAATTTGGGAATACTGTATAAGGAGCACCTTTACACTTTATGAATCAATTCCTTACATTTTTTAAGATCCTATCATGCTGGTGACTTGTCATATGATAATATTTAACTTAGCATTAGGCATAGAATTGTAGCAGTAACAAAAGACACAAGAGTATGACTATGATGCAGATTCTGTGACTGAATGACAAAATGTAGACCCCATACCATGCAAAATGGTTGTCCAGGGTTGCAATTTGAAATCATACAACTCAAATTCCATAGAAAAAGTACTGAAAATATCCATAACTAATGCATGGCATTTGATAAACAATTGGCACCTTGCAGCCTGCTATTTCTTCGGTCAAGTCACACTGTACATTGGGCAGCATGTTATTTCTAGAACATAATGAAATCTAACAATAAACCTTATCTCTGTAACTTAATTAAGAAACCAATATCACATCCTGCACACAGTAATGTAATAAACAATCTCATGTAACCCAATTAACACAAGTCAATGTACTGCACTAATACACAAAGTCACCAGGGATCTTATTACATCCACATATACCAGAGACTAGTTAATTGCTGGCAGGCAAGCATAGCAATATCAGCACTGAGCTAGCATGTTCTCCCCATGGTTATGTGTGTTTCCTCTCTCTACTATATACATACTGGTAGGCGAATTGCCTTCTTATATTATCGCAAGAGTGTATCAGAAATAAGAAAATTACAGTGTGATTGAAAACTAAAGTGAGTTAATACATTTTGTGTACAACACTACATTATACAACAGCAATATGATAGGAAATAATGTTATTATGGGTCACCAGTCTGTTCCATCTGCATTCGAGTAATTTGTGGTATCTAACTTTAGGACATTTCATGGACAGGAGTACATACTTGTGCTGTAATAGATTCATATATTTGTAACCCTCAATAGTACATCAATGCATGTTACTCAGAACAACCCATGATTGTAAAGGAGGACTGGATGGATTAAGGAGTTAACAGCTGCAATAGTATTTGTGTTGTTTTCCTTCCCTTGATGCCGCCTAAATGGGGATGAAGGGGGTGCGTTCAAAGAATTTGTTAATATTGGAAATTGTTGTAATTATTATGGTGATGGTAAGGTAAGGGTAGGGTCACTCCAGACAAATGTGTCTAGTTAATTATTTTAGGATGAGATAAGAGATAATCGATTAAGAGCAATCTATAAAATATGACATTTTTGTTCATTTTTTTTAATAATTTTGTTTACTTATATTTACTAGCTATCTCATAAACAGAACAGAAGTGATATCTGCGCCCAAGAAGAACATGACTATCCTACTCTCATATAGGGTGGGGTAGAAAGCTAGCCCAGGTACAGTGGGGGAAAAAAAGTATTTAGTCAGCCACCAATTGTGCAAGTTCTCCCACTTAAAAAGATGAGGCCGGCCTGTAATTGACATCATAGGTAGACATCAACTATGAGAGACAAAATGAGAAAACAAATCCAGAAAATAACCTATCAGCTACAACCCCAAAATTGGGTGCTGATAAAGAGACACGTGAAAAGGGCCTCAACTCGACGGTGCCTTCCAGGCCCTGTTGACAACCAGTACAGCTGTGAAACTACAAGGAAAACCTTGTTGTTATGTTGGTGTCCCCACTGGATGACGTTCTTAAAGACAAATGGGACAATAAACTGTTAAAGGAGAAACCCAAAAGACTGTTGGACCAATCTGCACCTATAGTTCTGTTATACTTCTATGCAATGTGCAAATTGATTATGTGTATTGTAGAGAAATGTACTATCTGTAAGAAGGAAACATAAGTGAATATGACACACATGTATATATAGATACTACTGTATAGGAGTCCCAAGGGGGTTCCAGATTAATTTAAAGCCATAGATCAAGTCAAAGGAGGATTTGAGTCTTTAATCCCAATAATTACAGTGAAGAAAAATGTAGATTGGATCAATTATATTTATTACAACCAGCAGAGGTTTGTTAGTTGTACCTGAGATGCTTTACAGGGACTAGAAGATCAACTGGGTCCCACTTCTACTGTACAATGATACTCCAAAACATACACACCCCTAAAGACAATGACCCCCGATTATTAATATTGTCAAGGATAGCATCTGACTCCCATATGCATAAAGACTGTGGCAAGGGGGATCATGGGATAGCCATGACTCGTCTAACGTACAGCATAAAAGAGCTCCAAGGTGCATAAGGGCAGATGAATTAGGTTCAAGCAGGGAAAGGTAAAATAGACATTTTAAGGGGGGACTGTTATGGATAAAATGTCTATTTTTATATTAACATTAACCAAATGTCTATTTTCTTAAATAAAGCTTATTAGTGTAATTTTCTATGATTTTGCAATGCCTAACTAAAATAACAGCTTGGCAAGATGGCGCCTTGTTCCAGGACTACACCCAGTGATAAGGAACAAAGAGATGACTGAAGGAAGGGAGAAGCCGAAAAGTTCGACAGCTGATAGGTTACATTCAACCCTCCCCCTATGTTTTGCACGTGATGCTCATATTGTCTATATAACCCACTTTTGCTGAAGAATAAATAGGAAAAGTTTATTCACCCTGACTGTGTGTGCAGAGTGTTTATTCTGGAGCGCGCTCAAGATCCTCATCAATTAGGAGAACTGACAATTGACTGATGATACTTTGAAGTATCAATCCAAAACACAGCTACTACACAATGTACGGAGCTGTACTTTCTTCCAGAGAGCCAAAACCCTTTCGGTATTAAGGTCCAGGAAAATCCCTTTAATACCAGTCAACTCAAGAGTCTTTATGGTGCCCCTTCCATAGAGTATATGAGAGGCAGACACCATGGGTCGGGTTTTTTAAGACTGGTGGTATCATATGCCAGTCTTAATAAAGGTCTGGCTGGTGCAGAGAATGAGAGATTTATGAAGAAGCTCCAGTTTTCTAATAAATCAGTTGCTACCTTGAGTTATAGTGAATCTGTCAGTGCCCTGCTCCATCTACATTCACACATTGTGGCGAGCAAGGGACAGATCGGGGCTTGTGGTGCACGTTTGGCACAAGAAAGGGCCTGTACCAAATTTGAGCGACAATATCATCCCTTAATTACCAAAAACTGGCGTAGAGGGATGGATGAATTCCCCCCCATATTTCTACATGTACCCATTCTGCATAGAGACCATGAATCCTCCTGTCCACTTTACTCTCCTTCCTTGGTAATAAATGGGATATGCCATGTTTCACAGAGCAACATATCAATCTGCATGAAAAATACATGTAGAAAATCAATTGTTCCCTTCTAGCCAAATTCAATAAAGCTCTTTTCAATATATCGACAAGTCTCATGACAGGTCTGTGATGCTCAGTTTTAGACATCAGATCTCTCTCAGTAATAGTGAATCATCAATATGCTAAACTTAGCCAGCAGATCAGAGGGACTGCATAACACAGCTGACCATAGGAAAGACACGGACTAATGCACCTAAGCCCTATAAATATAAATTCCACCTCTGGAAATGTTTTTAGATGAAATATTACTTGTATATATGGTCCTAAGTAACAATTATGTATCTGATACAACTAATGATATCAAAATGGATTTTGCTATATGAGACATTAATGGCATAGCAATAGCAGACTTGGCACCAGGAAAGAGTGGCAATCTGACTTTCACGCAGCCAGGAGTCCCCAGGACCACTCCTCTTTTTTACCACAGCTGAGGCACCTCTCCTCACCAGGCCGCCATGTATAAACTCTGACCCATGCAGGTCACCTGGAGTTCCATCAGTAGAGAAAGGACACACACACACACACACCCAACACAGACACTGAACAGACCTCCGAGCTGTGAGGAAAAACAACCCTTCCACTTCGCAGGGAATGCTCCACCCAGGGCCAGTTTTAGACAAAGTGGGGCCCTGGGCAAAAATTAAAAGCGGGGCCCCAAAAGCTGATATGCAAACAACATCGTCTTGCAGTGGCAGCCCCTATAATAACGCCTCCTTTCTGCCAACAAAAAAGTAATAACAAGCCCTATTTTACCACACACAATTCAAATGAGCACCTTTGTACCGCCTAATAGATTTTTACACCTAGTCATCAGTTATTATAGCGCCTCCTTATAAATAATAGTCCCTGCTTATAAATAATCTTACACCTTTATTAATAATAGCTCCCTTATAAATGATAAATAGTGCCCTGTATCAGTAATATTCCCCCTTATCTGTAACAGTCACCCCGTAAAAATAATACTGCTACCTTATAAATAATAGCCCCCTCATAAATAATATATATATATAATAGTTCTCTGTTATACAGTGTCAGACTGAAGGGCCTTAGGCCCACCAAAGGAACTTGTTCTGGGGCCCCACCCAACAGCTTCCTGCTAATAGCCTATACCACGGCTCCTTCACTGAGGTCTTACATATGTGCTGACTATCTGGTGTTACTGAGTATGTTCCCAGTATAGTCAGCCCCTATAGTACTGGGCAGGCCCCAATAACTCCATGGCCAGTTCATGCACAGCACTGTATGGGGAATGACATGGCCATGGAGCACTACACATATGTGCAAGATTATAGTGAGGGAGCTGTGATGCAGACATAGCACACAGGGCTGCCAGCAGGAATTGTGAGCCCCCCCCCACACTATAATGCTCCGCATGGTATATAATGCTCCACAGTATACAATGCTCTCCTGAGCCCTCCAGTTTCCCCACATGGTATATAATGCTCCACAGTGACCCCACACAGTATAAAATGCTCCCCTGAGCCCCCCATTGTGGTCCCACATGGTTTGTAAGGCTCCACACAGTATAATACTCCACAGTGGCCCACACAGTATACTACCCCTTAGTGGCCCCAGAAAGTACAATATGCTCCCCAGCAGCCCTACACAATATAATATGCTCCATACAGTATAATATGCACCACACAATGCCCCCTTCCAGTATAATGCTCCACAGTGGTCTAACACAGTATAACATGCTCCATAATGACCTCCACACAGTATAATATACTCCCCAGAGGGGTTCCCCACAGTAAATGCCCCAGGGCCCCCAAAGTATAATTCCCCACAGTCCCCCCCCCACTAAAGCTCTACAATGGCCCCACAGAGTATAATATGCGCCCGAAAAGCCCCACACAATATAATACACTCCACAGTGGCCCCACACAGTATAACAGGCTCCCCACACTGTCCATTCCCCCAGTATAAAGCTCCACAGTGCCCCACAGTATAATATGCTCCCCAGAGGGCCCCTGCTAGTATAATGCTCCACAGTGCCCCCTCCAGTATTTTGCTCCACAGTGGCCCCACGCAATATATTATGCTCCCCAGAGCGTCCCCCCAGTATAATGTTCCACAGTAGGCCCCACGCAGTATAATATGCTCCCCAGAGGGCCCCCTAGTATAATGCTCATTAGTCCCCCCCAAATAATGCCCCACAGTGGCGCCACGCAATATAATATGCTCTGCTGATGCCCCCCCCCCAGAATAATGCTCCACAGTGACCCCACTCAGTATAACATGCTCCAGAATGGCCTCCACACAGTATAATATACTGCCCAGAGAGGTTTCCCCAGTATAATACTCACAGTGGCCCAAAACAGCATAATATGCTCTCCAGAGCCCCCCCAGTATAATGCTCCACAGTGGCCCAAAACAGTATAACATGCTCTCCAGAGCCCCCCCCCCCAGTATAATGCTCCACGGTGGCCCCGCACAGTATAATATACTGGGAGGCCCCTCTGGAGAGTATATTATACTGTGTGGGGCCACAGTGGAGCATTATACTGGGGGAGCTCTGGAGAGCATATTATACTGTGTGGGGCCACTGTGGAGCATTATACTGGGGAGGGGGCCCTCTGGAGAACATGTTATATTCTGCGGGGCCTCTATGGAGTATTATAAAGTGGGGGGGCTCTGGAGAGAATGTTATATTCTGTGGGGCCACTTTGGAGCATTATACTGGGGGCCCCTCTGGAGAGCATAATGCTCCAAAGTGGCCCCACAGAATATAACATTATCTCCAGAGGCGCCCCCCCCCCCCCACACATTATAATTTTCCACAGAGGCCCCACAGAATATAACATGCTATCCAGAGGGGCCCCTTCCCCAGTATAATGCTCCACAGTGGCCCCACACAGTATAATATGCTATCCAGAGGGGGCCCCCCAGTATAATATGCTATCCAGAGGGGGCCCCCCAGTATAATATGCTATCCAGAGGGGGCCCCCAGTATAATGCTCCACAGGGTCCCTACAGTGCTATTATTATATTATATTCTGGGGTCTCTTCAGACCCCAGAGTATAATAATCGAAGGCCCGGGGTAAGTAAGGTAAAATAACAAACAGTTATACTCACCTTGTCTTACCTCTCCTGGACCTCCTCGCGCTGCTCCGCTATCCCCGCCGGCGACCACTTCTTCTTCTCTGCGGCTGACGTCACGCGTTGTGGACGTCACCTCTGAGGCCTGTGATTGGGCCTCAGCGATTACGTGAGGCACGCCCCACGTGACCGCTGAGGCCAGGCCTCAGCGCCTCAGCAGTGATGTCCGTAACGCCAGAAGATGACGTCGGACGCCAAGGACAGGTGAGTAAAAATGTTTGTTATTTTTATTCACCTCGGAAAGGGGCCCTGCAGTCCCTTTCTGTTATTGCTTTGGCCGGGCCTGACTCCGGGATCCGGAGTCATCAGGTTCCGGATCCCGGGGGCCCCTTTGGGGACGGGGCCCTGGGCAATTGCCCAGTTTGCCCCCCCCTAACGCCGGCCCTGGCTCCACCCATCACTATAGATCCCAGGCTTCCACTCACCAGGTGTTCAATGAGGTGCCCTTCTCCCTGTTGCAAGCAGATCATATGGGTCTCTCGGCTCACTTGGTGTCACTAGTTGTTGCCTCCTCCAAGCAGCCCTCTAGCCGCAAGCTAGCCTCCCAAACATACAGTCATGGCCGTAAGTATTGGCATCCCTGAAATTTTTCCAGAAACTGAAGTATTTCTCCCAGAAAATCATTGCAGCTACGCATGTTTTGTTATACACATGTTTATTTCCTTTGTGTGTATTGGAACAGCACAAAAAAACAGAGAAAAAAAAAAAGCCAAACATTATATAATTTCACGAAAAACTCCAAAAATGGACAATATTACTAGCATCAACTTAAAATTTGGTTGCACACCCTTTGGAAAAAAATAACTGAAATAAATTGCTTCCTATAACCATCAACAAGCTTCCTACACCTCTCAACTGGAATTTTGGACCACTCTTCTTTTGCAAACTTCTCCAGGTCTCTCTTATTTGAAGGGTACCTTCCCCCAACAGCAATTTTAAGATCTCTCCAAAGGTGTTCAATGGAATTTAGAACCGGACTCATTGCTGGCAACTTCTGAACTCTCCAGCGCTTTGTTTCTATCCATTTCTGGGTGCTTTTTCAAGTATGTTTGGGATCATTGGCCTACTGGAAGACCCATGATCTCGGATGCAAAACCTTCTTTCTGACATTGGGCCCTACATTGCGACCCAAAACAACCCCAAAACATCTTTGAAGATCCACTACATATGACTGTTAGTACTGTGTTCTTTTCTTTGTAGACCTCATTCCATTTTCAGTAAACAATCGAATTATGTGCTTTACCAAAAAGCTCGGTCTCATCTGTCCACAAGACGTTTCCCCAGAAGTATTTTGGCTTGCTCACGTACTCATGTCTCTGTGTCAGTAGTGGGGTCCTCCTGGATCTCCTGTCATAGTGTTTCATTTCATTCAAATGTAGACGGCTAGGTCCCGCTGGCACTGATGCACCCTGAGCCTGCAGGATAGCTTGAATTTCATTGGAACCTGATTGGGGCTGTTTATCTACCATCTGGATTTTCCTGTGTTGCAACCTTTCATCAAGTATGAAACAGCCCTTAAATACTGGGCAATTTCCCACCCTGGGTAGCCGAGGTAATTCTTGACGTCAACAGGCCGCACCACAGGAGAGCAACACACATATTTTTCCCATAGTGCAACTCATGGACACAACATAGTTCTACCTAAAAGGCATCATCACACAATTCAGCTTCCAGAAAGTACTAGAACACTGACCATGTACTGACCTGCGGCAATTAAAGAAACATAAGCATGCATATTGTTCAACATAGTACTAGTGCATCATGTATAGTACATAGCGCAAGTACACATTATATAATGTAACCTATAACCCTACTACCAAGTAATGGCACTTTAACTTGCTAGCACTATGCTCTTGCTCTACTTTCAGGTGCAGTCAGGACAGGAGTTTAACCTTCCCTGTACAACAGACCAACTGTTGAAGGTGTGCATCCTAATCACCTTACACCCTCACCATCACATTGATGGCCATACTGCATTATAATCTATGGGAGTGACAGGTACCATATCTATTTCCATTTTTCGAATAGACATTAATGCATAGGTATACTTTGTAAGGTCCTTACTGATCAGACATTTATAGCATATATCAATATGCCATTATTGTAAATTTACACCTCTTTCATATGGTTCAGTATGGGAGCTGTATATATAGTGCCAAAATAGGATTGGATCCTGTAACATAAAAGCAGGAAAAATTTTTATTGAAAAAAAAAAACATTGTTTTACCCAGCTCCTTCACCACAAGATCACTGTACATAGAACCTTC